>CM037854.1:118395926-119018012 GCA_021234595.1 Delia radicum
AAAAAAAAAAAAAACATTATTGAAAAAATCGCCAAAATTATAAAAAAAAAAAATTACTAACAAGACCGAAAAACAGCACCTAAATAAATTCACAAAGTCCATAAAGTCTCGATAACAGTTTACATTTATGAAATTTTTTTGTTAAATTTCGGCGATTGTTTATTTTTTAAAAGATATTTTAAAATGTTTCTGTTTTTTTTAATTTTGTTTTGGCGATTTTGAAGAAAAAAATATGCATATATATAATTTTATATGGGGTTATATATTGCAATACATAATTATGCCTTATACGCATGTAAAATATTAATGATGTTGGAACATATAGAATCATATCAGAAATTAAATTGTTACTTTGTCATATATATTAAGATATAATTATATATAACAGAATTACATTATTCATTGGCACCATATAAAGGGTCCGCAAATAACTTTTTTTTTTGAAAATGCTATAAAAAAAAAAACTACTGAATATTTTCTCAAATTTCTTTTTATTTGAAAGTACAATCCTTCGGTTAATAATGTGGAAAATATTTTCATTCAAATGGCTGCCTCGGCTGGCCATGCGTAGCCTACACGATCGGTTCAATTTTAAGCACATTATCGATGTGTGTGCAGCTGTATTTCCTCCTCTTCAATTTTGTGAACCAAAATTCGTTCAACATGGCCCGATAACGATCGCCATCGACCTGTAACGGCCACCACTCTTGCTCATTTTCGAAGAAAAATGGCCCAATTATGCCTCTGGACTAAAATCCGCACCAACACAGTGACTCGTTTTGGGTGTATCGGCACACATCTGCAACATTACCATGATTTTCAAAGTAATGTCGCAATATTTTCCCAGCGTTGTTCCAGCGTATACACAACCATATTCGTTCAGCGGAAGGATAAAACTATTTATGTGTCAAATCAGACATGAGCTAAGTGTTACCATTCACGAAATAAGCACTAGTTGAAAAAAAAAACGTTAGATGGCGGACCCTTTATAAGCATGTATTATATAACACACAAAAATATATCATATATGTATTATTATATCTTAAATTATATAGCTTAAATGTTACCACATATGATTACATAATTGTGTTATATATGAGAATGTATTATTATATAACATTTTTGAACTGGATCTTCAGTTCTCTCCCAGCCGATTAAAGTTGCCGGTTTTAGTGCATTTTTACCAAAAAATCTTTCTGTAGAGTAATTTTGATCCAAAAGAGGATTTTTACTTTTGACCAATTACAATTTCTATGTACAGATTTTAAAAATTTAAAATATTTTTTCACCAATAGGCCCAAAATGACAAAACTTTTGATTTTTGTTTCGAAAAAACAGTCCAAACTTTTTTTTGGTCAAAATGTACTACAAACCGGTTACTTCAATCGCTGGTTACTTACTTTAAAAATTGTTTTACTTACTTTTCCCATATTTAGCTCTTTAATACTCATCGATTGCGTGGTATTCCTAATTTATTCGGGACACCCTAATACATGCACTCATACATGCATGTAAGTAATTGGGAATTATTATGATTTGTTTATAAATGTTATTTTAAATATTTCCAGATTTTATATTTAAACCCTCTAACAGGTAAGGCTGCCTCAGGGTAGCCTTCATAAAATTCCCGCGACAAATGAGCGTTTTATACTTAGAAATTAATATATTCGGATAGAAAAACAAAATTTTCCAAATATTTTGCGAAGAAATTTTTCGTGTGCCGTCCACGGTTTGGAAGCGAGAAAGCTTCAAAATCAAAATTTCGTAGGAAATTTCAAAAAATAATTATTTAAAAAAAAAATAGTTTTAAAAAATCTAAAATCCAATTTAAGATTGACTAACAACTCTTTATAATAAAAATATAAGTAAGATTGAAGCTTTATATTTAATAATAAGTCCTTACTTAAGTCCAAGGACTCTCAGGATTTCATCAGGATTCCTCTAAAGGACATCGTCTTAACTTATAAACCAAGAGACGGATTTTTACGAAATTTTGCAGAAAGAAGACATTAAGTACTAATAGCAAAGCGTTGAAGTTTGAACAATATAAATGGAAGTTTAGATACTTTTTCGCCTAATTTCGCTTTTTCCAAAAAGCGAAAATCGCGATATCTTCTTAAATAGGAACAGAAAAAAAATAGTTTTTCGAGCGTGGTTAGATCTTGGTACGAGATATATTTTTGTCCAAAACTTCTGTTTTATATGCTTTAGTTTTCAAAATGCACCCTTAAATATTTTTGCTCATATCGCCTAAATTAGGCAACGATAAATAATTTTATGTTAGAAAGTGTTTTGCAACCGTCAGATAATGACAATCGTAATTAATTTTTTATATTAATTACTGTAGAATATTTCTTTAGTTAGTCTCTTACAGGAAGAAGAAGAAGAAAACATTTTATTTAAAAATTTTACGGACACAAGGGATACACCAGACTGCCGCAGTTTCGGTCCCCCTCCTGGGACTCGTCAGTGGTTAATTTATGTGTCAATTGAACAAAGTATTTATATTGTTAATTTTGCTCTATATGAAAAACTTTTTATTTTTTTGGTGTCGTACTGTGATTTGAACTCACGGTCTTAGCATCAAGCTATGCATCGTAATCTCACCTCTTAACCAGTTGAGCCACGATCGACACAAGCGTTGACTGCGACTAAATTGGAGTTTGGTCACACTACGTACACACAAGTATTGTTTTGATCAGAAGAGACAGAATTAGCTAATACCAATGCACAATTCATTTCTCAACTAGAATGCTTTTTCTTCTTAATACTATCTCTTTTTTCACAAGTAATTATCACGTTTTATGATGCGCTTTATTAACATACAATAGTTGGATACCAAGTGTAGGTTAGAGATTGAGTCGCCGTTAAGCAAGTTTATTCAAATTTTATGTTAGAAAGTGTTTTGCAACCGTCAGATAATGACAATCGTAATTAATTTTTTATATTAATTACTCTAGAATATTTCTTTAGTTAGTCTCTTTACAGGAAGAAGAAGAAGAAAACATTTTTATTGAAAAATTTTACGGACACAAGGGATACACCAGACTGCCGCAGTTTCGTCCCCCTCCTGGGACTCGTCAGCGGTTAATTTATGTGTCAATTGAACAAAGTATTTTATATTGTTAATTTGCTCTATATGAAAAATTTTGTTGAAGAACTTATTATTTGTTTTTCGAGTGGAGAATATGGTATGAATTTCATTGCAAAACATCGTTTACCAGTTATAGGGTTAATATTGAGAATAGAACAATTATTATTGAGATTTCCATTCGAAATTACAATTTAAATTGAGAAACAAACAAATAATATAGAGTTTTTCGAATTCAAATTGAGAAAAGGACAAATGATTTTGAGATTTTTTTATTTGATATTGAGAAAAGAACAAATGGAGCAAAATTGATGATTAATGGGTTTTTTGTTAAAGTTCTGCCTATTATGGAGGCTCTAGCTTTTCTAAAACTTCGGGTTCTGATGAGATCTTCAGCCAGATCGAAATACTGGCATCAACCTAGCTAATATGTTGATTTGCTTTATTTTGTAAATATACGGAGGTTGAAAGGTCGTTACAAATTGAAAGTAATTTAGAGTTTTTAATTGAAATTGAGAAGAAAGGAATGAAATTGAGATTTTCCAATTAAAATTGAGAAAAACAATAAATTTATTAAGATTTTGTATTTGAATGGTGAAAACGGCGGAAATGGAGAAAAATATTTATCATGGTTTTTGGTGTAAATGCGTTTTAACCTGATCCTGTAAGATACCGCGCTAATAAATTTAAAAAAAACGAGCTTAACTAATAAAATTCGAAAAATTTTATCTCTGCTCCATCACATTGGTTTCGTCATTTCATTGATATTTTGCACAACAGAACAATGCATCATTTTAGCATCGCGCAAAAATGTGGCCGCTTGGTCGGTAGAAATTTAACAAGTGGTTTTATTAAACCACATATTAATATAATTTATTTAATATTTATTTTTATGAATTTTTAAGGTATTTCATTAGAATATAAACATATTTAATAGAAAAAAGACAAGAATGGAGCAAAATTGATTATTAATAGGTTTTTTGTTAAAGTTCTGCCTATTATGGAGGCTCTAACTTTTCTAAAACTTCGGGTTCTGATGAGATCTTTAGCCAGATCGAAATACTAGTATCAACCTAGCTAATATGTTTGATTTGCTTTATTTTTGTAAATATACGGAGGTTGAAAGCTCGTTATAAATTGAAAATAACATAAAAATAATCTCGATGTGTATAAAAACAAAAAACTAATATAACTGGAAAAAAATTATTTTTTGACTGTTTTGAAAATTAGTAAAATTTTCAAACTTCACCTACCTAAACTCAACAAAAAAAAAGTCCATGAAGTTAGCAAAAAAGTATTTTGAGTCAGCAACATTTTTGCAACTGTGTGTTGCTGATTTTTAGCAAAAAATTAGTAAATTCAGCTAAATGTTTTGCTGGCACTTAGTTCAATGCAAATTAAAATTGATTTGTTGAATTCAACAAAATCTTGTGCTGGAGCTTAATAGATTGAAAAAAAACTAAAAATCTTAGTGAACAATTTTTACTTTAGGTTATTTATTTTGCTGAAATTTAAATCAAATTTTTTTTGTGATTGTTTTACATTGTTTTTTTTTTTTGTGATGTTTATAAATATGTCATTACTTCCACATAGTTAACATAATGAAGTTTTTGCAGCGTCCCTTTGATTTGTTAGTTAAATGAATGAAATCAACCGCGGTTGCATATTGTTTGTAGGTATCATAATGGTTGTGTTTATTATAGGGAGTTATTTTTGAATTTTGAAGCAAATATGTGTATAGAGGCAAATGTCGCAGAACTGATTCTAGTATTGATCATTGTGGATCAAAACTGGAATTCATAAAATGCTCTGTTTTTTAAAATTTGGATTTTTATTTTTTCTAGCAAATATAAAAGTTATTTTTTTTCGGGCAAAAATTTGTTCTTTTCTCAATATCAAATGGAAAGTCTCAATTTCATTGTGCCTTTCTCAATTTTAAATGGAAAAACTTAATTTCATTTGATTTTTTCTTAATTTCATATGAAAAATCTAAATATAAAATGTTCTTTTCTGAATTTAATGTGGAAAGCTCTCAATATCACTTGAAAATGGTATAGTTTCTTCGAATTAAATAATCAATCTGCCAAACACAGTGTTGCCAAAAAGAAAGTTGCTAAAAAATCACCCTTTATATACACTGCAGAGCAAAAGTGAGCCAAATTATTAAAACTAAAACTCAGGATGTATTTATTCTCCAAATCTTTTTGGAAAAACGAATCTTATTAGGTATAAAGGTATGATAATGTGCCCTCTTCATTATCATAAAGGTACACCGCTTTGGCCACCCTATATCTCCTTAAATTGCATAGAAAAAGTTCATTGGTTCACTTTTGCACCAATACCAAGATAACCTAAAAACTATAATTTTAATATTATGTAGTAAATATTAAGGGCAACTAAGAATATTTTCATTTGACAACTTAATTAAACTTCACATTTAAACTGAGCAGGATAATTGTTAGAAATGATATCTTTAATATTCGTTTTTAGACCAAAATGTCTAAAATTTCTTAAAATAAGAGGGCATTGTGTACACACAGAGAAAAATTTTGCTATTTGCCAACTGAAATTCTGCTAATACCACTCAAATTCTGTTATTTCGAATTTCAGTCGGTTGGTACAACTCAACATTAGTTTTCACAGCAAAATTCGGTTAATTCAACTAAATTTTAGTTGCAATACTCAAAATATTCAGGAATCCAATATAAATATCGTTGCACTAACTGAATTTATAAGTTGATACCATTAAAATACACTTTTCAATTCGGTTGGCAGTTTATTTTTCTGTGTGTAGTAATATTTATTATGTTTGATATAATTTTAATTAAAAATAAAAATTATGTTTTTTTCGACCTTTAATTGTGCAATGAAAATGAAAAGTGTTCAAATTCCGAGCAATACTCTATATTTCTTTATTAGGATATTGTCTTAACAAATGTTTGATGATGGGAACCTAGATAATTCCTGAAATAGATGTTATGTTTTCAGAAGTTTAGATTAAATTGATAATAAAACAGTATTATTAGCATACATTTCGTTTTAATGTAAAGAAATTTTGCCAAATTTTGGTCTAAAAACTCATTTTAATGAAATAATTTTGAACAATTTTTCTGATCAGTTGAAATGCATAATTTAGTTAATTTGCTTAATGAAAACAAACTTATTGACCCACAAAATTAATAAATAGTAAAAATGTTCTTAGTTCTATAATAAAAGTACAGTTTTTTAAAGCATCGGTGTTTGGTGCAAAAGTGAGCCAATGACCGTCTCCTATACAATTTGCCTTTGTGGGAGATATAGTGAGACCAAAAGGTTTGACTTCTTTGATTATGAAGAGGACAAATTATCACACCTTTATACCTAATGAGACTTGTTTTTCCAAAACGATTTGGAGAATAAAAATGTACATCTTAAGTTTTTATTATTAAAAGTAGCGATTTTATTTGTATTAACCAAAAAGTTAATTAATCAATAATAAAACCTCGAAACCTATATCTCCAAAAATATGTATCGTAGATCAAAAGGTTTTGTTAATTTTCATATTTTAAAATGTATAAAAAAAACTGATGGTCATAAGATGACATCCCCTTACAAAATATTTGTTGCTAATTGAAATAACGTATACCTAACATTTTAAATAAGTTGTCACTCAGAAAGTATCCTCTTATGTGCATCGATATTCAAAATTTGTGTTAAATGTTTGTTACTCAAAAAGAACTTTTGCAAAAACAATAATTGTGGTGAGAAAAAATAACCTAGCAAAAACAGGGCTTCCACAAATTAAAACACAGAGATAATTTCTTGGATGAGTGTTAATGAAATTTGTTTACTAAGCTAATGAAATTTCTTATCAATGTGAATGAAAATTTTCTTAAACTTTATGAATTCGCTTTAATGAAACTAATTTGAATGAAACTTTTTCATTAGTTCTATCATGCAGATAATTGAAATCATGCAGATAATTCTCTCAGTGCAGACTATTTACTCGCAAACATTACTTTTGTAAGTGATATCGAAAAAAATAATAGGTACCCCATTACCCTATCGCTTACAAAATGGGAAAAATAATGGTTACCCAAAAATACACAAAATAATAGTTACCCATTACCTTTGAGACATTGTAAAGAAAAGTAATGTTGCAATTAAATAGCCTGGTAATGAGCCGAAACCCTATTCTTGCTGTGTTATTTTTACTTAAAGCTATTTCTTTTTTATTACACATACAGTTTTTTGCAAAAGTTTGTTCTTAATAACAAACACTTAACATAAATTTTGAATATCAATGGTCATAAGTTGACACTTTGTAAATTACAACTTTTTTTTTACAATTTATGGTATATGACACTCTTATTTCAAGTCGTAAAAAATGTATCTAGGGGCGTCTTCTTGTGGCCATCTATTTTTCTTATACATTTTAAAATATGTAATTATTGTCTAATAAACGGTTTCGTTAAAAACTAATAAAACAAATGTATCGACTCACAAAAATTAATAAGAGCCGTTCAAACAAATTTTTTCCGAAAATTTTGATTTTGATAGCGAAAAATTCACGATTTTTTATATATTTTTTCAATAGTATGTATGAGAAAAATAACTGTTGTTTTATTTTGCATAATAACACTTATAACACTTTTTAACGAAACCCCATTATTTAAAAAGTTGTAGAACAACAAAACAAAACAAAATCCAGTTTTTTTGCAGATCTTATTTTTGCACCCAATCTATCATTAAATGCTCGGGGAGCGAGAAAAAACTACTTTGCATTTTTCATATATTTCATTTGTATCGAATTACAGTGACTGGCCAGTTTATGACAAAAGTTTGGGAAAATATATCTACTTACAGTGTTTATTTCTTTCTGATCTTGTTAGACTATTTCGGTAATGGTATTTTAAGAAGGATAACTCTTTGCTATTGTTTCGATAACGGTATTTTAGCGATAACGGTATTTTAGTTATTTCTGTAACAGTTTTTTTAAGGATATTGGTATTTTAGTTATAGGATAACGGTATTTCAATTATTTCGGTAACGGTATTTTAAGGATTACGACAGTCAGTTGAAAGGGTATTTAATCGATAAGGGTATTTTAGCGGTACTGCCTGCCATCCCTGCTTTTTTACATATAACACCCTGTATCGATACATAAACGGAATTGCTCTAAAGTCAAACTATATTTAAAATTTTTCTGACAAGCAAAGATCACTAGCGACGTCAAAATTTACTGAAATCACAAACAACAATATAAAAAATACTCTTACTTTTCAATCATGAAACTCTTAACACTCAATCGGTCAGTATTAAATTAAACTCTTACTTTTTTTAAAAAGAGAATAACTAAAAACGCGTTTATTGTTAACAAAAGCACAAAATTATTAACTTTATTGGTAACTTTTTAAAATAAAATAACTGCTCTCAGCTTTGTTTTAGGGTAAATCAACCACTAACCGAGCAAAAGCAAACAGCCAACCAACCGTAATAAAGCGATCAATTGCAAACTGAGAGTTCATTAGCGTTCAACTGCAAAAACAAAACAACACAAAAATCGTTAACATTATCATATTTGACGTTAACGATTTTTTTTTTTTTAACAAACTGTTAATAAAGTTGTTATTGCCTTACTTCTGTTCTGGTAGTAGAACTTTTTTTTTTGTTTGGCTGCTTATACAGCGTTTTAATTGAAAACGTTCAAACCCAATCGGACAACATTTATTATAAGCGACGTATAAAAAGTAACATTTAATATAAAAGATTTTTAGTTGATTTTTAAAATTTGCAAACGACGGTTGAATAAGATTTAAAAGAAAATTACAAAATTTTGAAACGCTTGTAACGGCTAAGCAATAATACAATTTTAAACTTTGGTGTGATTTTAATTAAATTATATATAAAAAAAAAAATTGTGAAAATATATATTATAATTTAAAATAATTTATTATTAAATCAAATATTTTTATAAAAAATTAAATTAAACAAAAAAAAATAATTTGAAAAATCAACAATAATGGAATTTAAACATCGTCTATCAAACACATTGTGGAGTTTATTTTTACTTTTATGCATAACAAGAGGTGATTAAATTATTTTTTTAATATTAAATTAATGAACTATTAAAAAAAATTAAAGATTTTATAAACAATTTAGATAAAATAAAAAAAAATATTAAATTATACAAGTCAATATTTAAAAGAATTAATATATAAGTTTGGATTAAAAAAGTTTTAAAAATTTAAATAACAAATTTAAACCATACATTTTCAAACATTTTTTAGAGATATATACAACTAAACTTTGCAATTTTGCTAAGATATAGTTCCCGTTTCCGAAAAGGCTTTGTTGCAATTTTTCCATTTTTAAATTCAATATAATAAGTTATTAAATACTCCATCATACGATTTTTGAAAATAAAAGTTAATAACATACAGTGACGCACAACATTATAGAATGAATTGGATTTTTAGTTGTGTGGCCTTTAAAGATCATATAAGATGGTCCAGAAATTTGTACAGATCCAAAATGTAACTCGTGTTTTTTATTTACTTTTTCATCCATTTGAAATGGGCGTGGTTTTTAACTAGCAATATCGGTGTTCCAACAAATTACGTTGCAGAGATGAGCACGTGACACGAACTTTTCATAATTACGTATTAGTCACGTAAGTCGTGCGTCAGTATTTTTTTTTTTTTTGCATGATTTTGCGTGATCACAATTAGACCAACAAATTATGTTGCAGAGATGAGCACGTGACACGAACTTTTCATAATTACGTATTACTCACGTAAGTCGTGCGTCAGTATTTTTTTTTTTTTTTTGCATGATTTTGCGTGATAACAATTAGATTCGATTATATTTCCATTTGTTTAATTTTTTAATGAATAAATTTTCTTTTGACTTTTACTCCGAAAACTTTCGGATCTCTATAAATTTTTTAAACATAGTTAGACTTTCGTGAGAGAAATATAAGTTACTCAAGTGAGTCGAGCATGATTATTAATTTTGGTACGTAAGCTTTTATCTGTATTCACTTGCGTTCCCCTCTCTATTTCCATAACATAATTTGAGAAATAATAATTAAAGAATGATGAGTCAATTGCCCTCAAAGTCCTTATCCTGTTTCTGGTTGAAGCAGAACTTTTCTCAGAGTTACTTATAACAAAGGTTTTCGGATCACCAATCCAACACTAAAACTTTTGAATTTAAAAATAAAATATATTCGCTAAGAAACATACCTTTCCAATCGAATTTTATGGGCGTAAAAATTGGTTTGAAGACTGTAAAAACTTTTTTATTGAAGAAAATTTCCATATTTTTTATCTCTATTGGATATAATTAAAAATGCCTCTCATTTTTGAAATCAATATGAAAATACCACCACTCAACACGAAAAATAGAGAAGAAATTGGGTTTACTTATTTTTTCTGCACTCAAAAAAAGAAAGTTTGTAAATTCAGCAAAAATGGTGCTGAATTTAGCAACTTTTTTGCTGATATTATCAATTTTCTGCAATGATCCTCCCAGCAAAAATGTTGCTGACTTTACTGACTTTTTTCTGTTGTGTACTCTTCGCACTCTTATAAATATTTGTTTAAATTTACCCAATTAAGAGTATTAAAAAATTATTACACGCATTATGCGTAGTATAATTACACACAAAATTGGTATATTTACACTAACAATGTGTACACAATTTCCAAAATTATGTTTTATTTTACTAGACCAAAAAAATTTAATTTACAGCCGAATAATACAAGAATATTTTTTAAATAATTTATCAATAAAAAGATAATATAATAATTTTTTTTTCGCGGGCTTACATTCTTAAAAATATTGAGGAATTTATTCGGCATAAAAAGTCTGCCGATGTGCTCTCTCCGATCTTAGTGATAAGGGAGAAAAACAATAAGCGCAACGTCTTTTTTGCAGCCCAATTAAAAGGTGGGGGTCAAAATGAATACTTTTTTGTAAGAAACATGTCTGAAATTAATGAAATTCAAATTGTTTGTACGCAGTGTTGAAGTTCTCGGGAAAATAAAAAATTTGATACCAATATTGCTTATATAGTATGTCAGGCTTGCCATTTAGGTAAAAAAAACTCTTCAAAAAATGAAGCATACAAGCCGAACAATAACGAATATCGGGAAAAGCTCAGATACCCCCTCGATTCAATTTAATAGGCTTTAATATACACAACTACAATTTTTTAACAAAGCGTCACTTAAAACACATTTTTTAATAACAAAAATACTTGACAGTTATCCTACATGTTTTGTAGTATACCAGTTAATGCGTTTTCAAAAACTCTTTCACTTGGTACACCATTTCTCTAAAACTTTCCTGAAAAATAGGGTAATTTTTTAACACCTAAATATGAGATTGGGCCGGTAAAAAAACACGTTTCCCTGTTTTCCTTCTCTATTACATATCTGAATTTCATTAAGATCGGAGAGAACCCATTGGGAGACTTGCCTTCTAAGACTCCAAGGACCCTTCCTATAGAATATGACTTTGATTCTGAGAAAATGTTAAAGATTCCAAGGATTTTTTTCTATTAAAGGAGAAATTTCTAATGGAAACACATCTGAGTACTTTAGAATTTAATGACTTCTGGGGACCTTGAAGAAAAGGCTCATAAAACAAATAAGTTAATAAACCTCAAAGGACATACTGCTTGACCGATCGACTTTTTCTTTCCTTTCGGTCGGGTATGCGTTGGCAGAACGTGGGATTAACAATCTTGACAGTATTGCCCTTTTACCCGATTGATACCCAAACAGATTTTTAGCAATAAAATTAGTAGATTCAGCAAAAGTTTTGCTAACACTTAGTGGATTAGAAATTAAAAAATCCTTTCTAAAAATTAATAATATTTTTGCTGAATGTTAGACTGAAAAAAACTCAAAAAATTTGCTGAAAATCATTAAACATATTTTTGTGATTCTTTGAAAAATAATTTACAATACGTTATGAAATTTAAAAATGTTCATACTCAAAAATTGACTACATGAATTAATGTAAAATAAAAAATAAATGAAATAATTATATATAACATAAACAAAATTATCTTTCAACTACCTACATCAATGGCAAATATCGCAGCTAATTATGGAAACGTAACGAAAAAATAACAATATGCAGCCCTTTTTTACAATGAGAAAAAGGAAATATAAAAATCTATCTAAGGTGTGTCTTTGCCTTTCGTTTTAGTCTGTCTAACTTCTGTATATTTGTTTGCAATTTCACCACACTAGATTATTAATCTCTATAAACATTTAGTTTACAAATACACATTTAATCTTTATTAGACAATTGCTTTCCCAAGCCGGTGACAACGCTAAACTTAAGTTGTTTCAATCCACAATTTTGTTTTATGTATGAAAAACAGATACAAAAATCTTAAATTGTTGTTTTTTATATTTCTTACTAGAGTTGTACTTTTTAGTATCATTTTCCTCGTCACTACTACATCTGACATGCCGCGACATCTAATTCATTTTTTTAACAAAATAATTTAGTAAAACATTAGTAAAATATTAGTAAAACATTAGTTAAAGTGCTGAATAAGTATAACTATAATTTTAGCTGAAAACATAATCGTAACAAAAAAGTTCATGAAAAATAGTATACCTGATTTACAAGACGTTTTACCAAATTTTCTCTTAACTTTTTTTTTGAGAGTAGTACCTTAGCTAATTTTTAACACAGTGCGTTTTTCAAAAAAAGGAGTGGTTTGTTAGTACTATTTTTTTGGTACGGTTGACAATTTCTGCCTGGGTATTTACTGGTATAATGGTTTTAAGAAATATAACACCAGTTAACCGATTAAAGTGGTCGGTCCCTTCCGCATAAGTAGTCCAACATAGAACTGATTATTCCCTGCACTCATAATAATCCATGCTAAAAATACGAAAAAAATGTCAAAACAACAAAATCTTTTGTAAAATGAACAAATTTTCGTTTATTTTACAAATTTTTTGGTTATTTTGACATTTATTTGTATTTTTACGCATGGATTATTATCAGTGTGACGTCTAGGGAACTGTAACCTGGGATCGGTCCCTTCATACAAATTCCATACAAAAAGGTGTATCTTAGTACAATTTCATAGTAGCGTCTGATGGTGGCGCTTAGAGGCGAATAATATTTGAAATTCGACTCAAAATTTGTTTTCACCACTAACTTTTTTTTCACCACAAAATAGTTTTTCACCTAGACAATGTTTTTACCACACCAATTCTATAGGGCATAAAAAATTTAAAACATCGACTAGTTTAGTGCTATAAAGAACATTATTATTCGCTTGACATTTATGATTTCAGCTTTAAGAACTTTTACTGTAGTTTCTATATATTTCTATCAATGCTATTTATCAGTTCGTTGTCATTTTGGTCATGTCTCGTCATATTTGGGCAAAATCTTCTTTTTTTTATTTTTGACTGAAAATGACCAATATGTTATAAATTATTAAAAAAATTTCAATAAATTTTAATTAAAACAATGACAAAAAATAAATTATAAAAATACAAAACTAAATCAAAGTAGAAGCAAATGATAAAACAAATTGTATTTTAGTTATACTTCAAAACGGATCTAGTAAGACTTATAAAAGAACTATAATTCGTAATGACATATTTAAGAGTATTTGTGCAGGCGCAGATATAGGAAAAGGTTTTGGGTAGGAAAATGAGAATATTTTTAATTCACTTTTTAAATATTTTTGACATTTTCTGTATTGAAAAATTTTATTGGGGGGGGGGGGGGGAGGAAATATCCCATTTTTCATCGCCCTGGATCCGCGCCTGATTTATGCCACTAATGGTTTCGGACTTAACTTGGGCAAGCCTATTTATATAAGTCAAAGATAAGGCAATGATTATACGCCCCCTTAAAATATTAAATTTGTTTATTATAACTTATTAAGTTTTACGTGAAACTTCATGCGTTAAGTTTAAAGTGCTTATGTTAATATTTTTTTTTATTTTTAACATTATATTGTTCAATGGATTAATATCACATTTCTATTGAGTACTTAAATTATTTTTTTTTGTATGTGTTATAAACCATAAATTCATTAAAGATAACTTTCTATACAAAAGAACAACAAAAAAGTCTACCAAAAAAAATTACTCCATCATGAAAAAATTAATTTTAAATTTAAAAAGTGTGACATTATCTTCATTATCATTAATCATTATCATTAAATTGAACATAGAATACAAAATGTTTATAAATAGACAAGTAAATTCTTTTTTACTGTTTTTAAATCATTAAAAACTTAAGAAGAAAAAGCATTCTAGTTGAGAAATGAATTGTGCATTAGTATTAGCTAATTCTGTCTCTTCTGATCGAAAACAATACTTGTGTGTACGTAGTGTGACCAAACTCCAATTTAGTCGCAGTCAACGCTGTGTCGATCGTGGCTCAACTCGTTAAGAGGTGAGATTACGATGCATAGCTTGATGCTAAGACCGTGAGTTCAAATCACAGTACGACACCAAAAAAAAATAAAAAGTTTTTCATATAGAGCAAAATTAACAATATAAAATACTTTGTTCAATTGACACATAAATTAACCACTGACGAGTCCCAGGAGGGGGACGAAACTGCGGCAGTCTGGTGTATCCCTTGTGTCCGTAAAATTTTTCAATAAAAATGTTTTCTTCTTCTTCTTCCTGTAAAGAGACTAACTAAAGTTAATTCAAATTCATTGGACTTATAATTTGTTTATTATTTAATTAAAATTTTTTTATATTACGCTTTTCCGTTATAAAAAAAAGTTAATTGATGCATAAAAATATATATATTTTTTTGTTTGCCAAATAATTTGTCACAAAAAATAAAGCTCGAATTCAAGGTAAAATTTTATATTTAGTTTAGTTAATTCATAAATTTAAACAGGTTTTTATTAACATATTTAAAACAGCAAAAGAACAAAACAAATTTAGAATAAATTTAAAAATTTGATATATATTTTTTCTAAATTAAATCTAACACTTTCAAAAACCAGTTTTGAGACAAAAACTTAATCAACTGCATGCTAAAACCGCTTTGAAGTGGTAAACCCCGTGATAGTTTAAACAAATTATACACAAAATTAAGTGTGAAATGATAATATATTTATACAATTTGTTTTAATTTACTGCATCTAATGTTTTTAATAGTATTTTGATTATTTTTCATAATTTTTTACTTATCTTCAATTATTATTTAATTCTCTTTTTATATATTCGTTTAAAATTAGCTCTCACGTATTTTTTTTTTTTTAATTGATATTTTAAATATGTTCTTATAAATAACATTTCTTTATACTTTCTAATTCTTCCGATTTTAGTTTAATAAATTAAAATAAATTTGTTAGAGTTTAAAAATACTCCATATGTTCAATATTACTCATTCACTTTTAATTTAATGGTACTCGTAGTATACTAAAAAAAAATTAAAACACCCGGTTATTTTACTAAATTTGAGTGGTATATTTTTAGAAGTTTAAATTTACTTCCTGTTATATTTTAATTACAAAAAAAAAAAAAAACTATGGCGGAAATTATTTTATTTTATTTATATGCTAATTCTTTCAAATTTTAGAAATGTTTGAAATTTTTACTTGTTCATAAACTTCAATATTTATGATGGAAATCAAGCTTTTAGAAACAAAAATGGATTTTTTGTGAAAACGGAAATTGTTTCCATAACAATTTGAAAAAATGGTTTTATTGTCTATAGGTCCATTCGTTTACTTTTCCAGTAAAATCCAGTAGATGAGTAAATTTTGGGCAAAATGAAAATTTTACTCTCAAAACTGGCTCTAGCACAAAAAAGTAAACGGAGGGAAAAATTGCAAAAACTTGCAGTTTAATTCAAACATATGAGCGCTAAAAAGCTTAGTGTTGTAAAATATGTGTTATTTAGACTACCCAGTATATATTATTTTTGGTATTTGATGCCTTGTATTTTAATAACACGGTGCTACAATGAAAAAAAAACTTGGAAAAACGACCTAGCGTGGGTTATAGGTCTTGTTGAGTACATTACAAATTGTGTCAAAAAATTTCAGAAACACCCTCAAATTCAGAAGTTATTCTAAAAAAACCGTTTCAAGTGATGTTCGTCAACTTATCGACCTGTTACTCAGTCAGTTTTTGTCCGATTTACATTTTTTTAACGGGTTTGGAAAGAAAACTGATTAGGCTTTAAAATGACGTGCATTTCTTATACATTTGTAAGTTATAAGTATTGTTTTTGTTAAGAATATCTACAAAAAAAAAACGAAAATTATAAACTTTTTTGATTTTAGTAGCTTTTCATTGCTTATTTTAATATGAAAGCTTATAAAAATTTATACCAACGTATAAAGAAAATTTAGTTCTTAACAAAACATGGTTTTAATTTTTCAAATCGGATGAAAATTGTAAAAGTTATTCAACTTTTCATTAACACCTGTTTTTAGCATTTTCTCCCCCAGCGCAAACCATATGAATAAAAAAAAAAAAAATTAAACAAGCGTTTTTGTAAGTCAAGTGGTTTACCAGAAGAAAAGTCTGCAATCTTAACATTTTACTTTAGAAAAAGTTTATTAACTTTTGCAAATAGAAACCGATTTTAACAAATAATATCTCGTTTTTTTCTATATAAAATTGTTTTTAAAATACAGTGCAAAAAAAGATAGGTTTTCATAAAAAAAAATTAAAATAACTCTTGTTGAATTTGAAAAATTTGGAAAAAAAAATAAAAAAAAGAGAAACTTTTGCTAAACACTTACCTAATGTCTTGGAATATATATTTAATGAATACATTTCATGAAAGCCTTGTCTTTCCAAAACTGTTTAAAATTTTGAAATCGGTCAAAACATGTGTGAGTTAGAGGTACTAAAGTGCTACGACCTACCCTAAAACAGTTTTTTGAAAATAACTCAAAATTTTGAGGGTGTTTCAAAATTTTTGAAAACGGTTTTTGTATGTCCTCACCTAGGCCTACAACCCCCACTAGGTCGGTTTTCAAGTTCTGACAAAAAGTTTTTTTTTGTAGCAGTGTGTAATTATAAATTCGTAGCAATTGTATTTATAAAATAAACTTTTGTGGAAGCTTTGAGACTTGTTTAGTTTGTACATGACTTTTTATTTTGTTTCTAGTTAAATAACATACGAAAATACATGAATACTTGATTTTTGATATTCGGTACCCTGAATAATATGCAGTAAGAAGTATTCATATATTAATTAGCTTTACATCTCTAATATATTAATGTAAATAAAGACAATTAACACAGATATAAGAAAACTGATTAATAGTTACTATAATAATTGTAACTGACTACTTTAATTTGTTTCAGGTTAAAAATATTATTATTAGTTTTTGCCGCATTTTTAATTCAGCTTTTGTTCTTTTAAATGTTTTTATTACTAAATGTATGCTTATTTTTGTTTGCTTACTTAATTTAATCATATGTTTTTGTTTTCTAATGGATTTTACTGGCAAAAATTTATCCAGTAAAATTTTGCAGGTTTTTTGCGGACAACTGTCACTTTACTCTCTTAGTAGATGCTCTCTTTTGCAAATTTATGTGTACGCGAACGCATTTCAGTAAAATCCAGTACAAATTTGTACAAATTTGTACAAATTTGTGCAAATTTTGGTGTAAACGAATGGACCTTATATTGGCAGAAATTTGTCTGACATTATCTTCAAATACATGGTAGGAATTTTTTTTCACAAGATAGTAAAATTCAGAGATGCTGTTGATGCGGGGAAAATTTTTTACTTTGTTTTGAGTAAAGTGATTGGAAGGGAAAAAAAATATTTCTATTAAAAACTTTAAATTGAAAATTTTTGAAATTACAAATTTCTAACTCAACCAAGGTCCGAATAACCGGGTTTTCGGATTTTTTAAATTTCGTTTTTTTACACATATTAGTCATTCTATGTCATTTTCTGCTAATTTTGGAGCTTAATACAAAAAATACAAAAAGTATTAGAAAAAGGGTCCGAAAGTTGTGCCCCATTTCGGGTCCCTCAAAATTCATATCGATTTTGGTATCAAACGATAAATTATTAAGAGGCATATATCATGTGAAAAAATTGGATTGAGGCGACTTAGCACTGGTTTTTACAAGACATTCGCCGCTACAACAATGAGTGACTACATGTATTTTTTTTTTTTTTTTTTGTATTGCAAGTATTTTGTTATTGTTTTTTCGTTCGTAAGAAGACAGTAGACATCTAAAAACAGGGTTTTATACTTTTTGAGTTATAGGCGCTCAAGTTGAAAGATTTTGTACAATGGAATCATTAACTCTTATTAGAAAGTGACTTTGTTGTGTATTAAATTTTTGTCCGAATTTCATAAAATTTGGCAGGTTATTGTAGTTAAAGTTGCTGTTTTCATATCTTCTTTCAGATTTATTAAATTCAGAACTGCTGATGAAATATATACAGAAAGAAATCACAAAATTCTGCTTATAATATTAAACATGCCTTATAGAGTATTTTTGTAAATACAAAAAAAAAGTTTTTTTAAATTGGCACCAACAATGCTGATTTTTAAATACAAACACCCTTTCGCTGATTTTTTTGTAATTTAAATTTTTTGTTTTTAACTAATTTTTATAAGAAAAACTACAATTTTCAAATATTTCAAATAAAAAATTTGATGAAAATAAATTTAAATTAAAAATGAGTGTGTTTGAATTTACAAATTCCATTGTTGGTGACTACAGTTTTTTCGGTGCAGTGTTCTGAATACTAAATGTTTAAAAAAAGTAAAATAAACATTTTCTTTTCTTAAATGTCAATTAAATTTTTTTTTAAATAACCTTTAACTATGTTTGAAATAAAAAGTACATTCAATTAACTACAATGCATTCAAAAAATAAATATGGTTTCATTACAAAGCAACAATAAAATCCAATCCAAATACATTTGTGTTAGAACCAACAAATGCTCTAAAGGCGCACTATATAATTATATACTCGTACTTCCTCCAATCACAAAGCAAATTGAAACAATAACGTTTTAAAAGCTATTTATTTTAAATATATTATTAATTTCTGACGAAAAATAGACCTAGACTCCTTTAAAACTTCGAATAGGAAGAATGATAAATAAAAGCCAACATTTAAATATTTGAATTTTACACTGGAAATATTGAACATGATTTTAAATTTATTAAATATTTTTGTTAACTACACTCAGGGAAAAAGCTTCATCATATTTATGAAAAACTTCATTTTCGATTTTCGTCCCATGTAGCACTTCAGAAATATGATAAAGCTGTTTCATAAACGTGAAAATTGAGGGCAGGCTTCGCCATATTTAAGAAATGTTCATAAATATGATGAAGAAGTTTCATAACTTTTATGAAATGCTTTATAAATGCTATGAATGATTTCAAAAATAGGATGATGCAATTTCATAAATTTGTATGGAATGTTTCATAAATATTAAGAAACATTCCATAAATATAATGGAAAATATTCATTTATTATTAAACAATGTTTAAATTTTTTTGTTTTGAATTATGTATTGACAATATAGCTATTTCACACGAAAACACCACATTGCAGTGTTTCACATTTTGGTTTTTGAAATGAAATTTAAAAAATTATGTACATGTGTAGAATCTTCATATGTACATCAATTAAAGTTGTGATTGCCAATTGAAGTTGAAAAATTCCACTTGAAATCAAAAAAATATAATTATCAATTTAAAAAAACTTAAATTATAATTTCGAAATTTTATATTGTATTAAAAAAATTCTATTTAAATTTAAGAACACATCATATTAGATTTCTATATCATAAAGGGTCCGCCAAATAACTTTTTTTTTTGAAAATGCTATAAAAAAAAACTACTGAATATTTTCTCAAATTTATTTTTTTATTTAAAAGTACACTCCTTCCGGTTAATAATGGAAAATAATTTCATTCAAATGGCTGCCTCGGCTGGCCATGCAAGTAGCCTACACGATCGGTCCAATTTTTAAGCACATTATCGATTATGTGCAGCTGTATTTCCTCCTCTTCAATTTTTATGAACAAAAATTCGTTCAACATGGCCCGATAACGATCGCCATTGACTGTACGGCCACTCCTTGCTCATTTTCGAAGAAAAATGGCCTAATTATGCCTCTGGACCAAAATCCGCACCAAACAGTGACTCGTTTTGGGTGTATCGGCACACACTCTGCAACATTAAAATGATTTTCAAAGTAATGTCGCAATATTTCCCAGCGTTGTTCTAGCGTATACACAAGTAGAATCTCCTTCTATAGAAAAATGATTCTGGGCTGTGATTTGGTAGATTATTTACGCATGAGAAATTTATTGTTTTTGCATAGATTACTCTATAAGAAAACTCCTTATTATTTATATGATAAGATTGTACATGGGTGGTCACCGCTATGTTTTACATTAATACCTCCGACATATAATTATCTTAACACCAGCAGATTTTTCTTTGTTAACCGCCATTTATCTTTGGAATTCTTTACCTTTAAATTTAAAACTCATAACTAGTAAAAACAGTTTTAAGCACTCTCTTTTAATTATATTGTTAGAAACATCTAAATCTTACATTGCCATTTCCTTTTTCTCTTATTTTCTTCTTTCAGTTACTAGTAGCCAAATTTTATAAAAAAAATAAAAAAACTATTTTATTTTTTATTATTTTTTTTTTATTATTTAATTTTTTTTTCAAAATTACCTATTTGTTCAAACTTATTATGACTTTTTATAAACTATGTTATTCTAACTAATATTATTATTATGACGCACATTATGTAATACTTTTTGGACTGTAAAAGAATTTTATTCTTATTGTCCTTATAATGATCTCAAATAAATTAAACAATTAAATTAAACAACCATATTCGTTCAGCGGAAGGATAAAACTAATTATCTGTCAAATCAGACATGATCTAAGTGTTACCATTCACGAAATAAGCACTAGTTGAAAAAAACGTTAGATGGCGGACCCTTTATAATAATTTCTAATAGCTTGAGTTTTAAAAAGTCTAAATTGCAAACGACATTTTCTAAATTTCAAACAAAAATAAAAATTTCAATGAAACAGTGAAAATTATTCAAGTTCGAGGCCATACTCTATATTTCTTTATTAGGATATTGTCCCTAACAAATAATCTATAGAGTTTTTGTTGTTTTTAAATTTATTATTTGACCCTTTCAGGAATGTGTTGATAGATCTATTTCGGGAATTTTTAATTTTTATTTTTAATAAAAATTATATCAAACTTGTATAAAAGGCAAAGTACAGTCTAGTTTACTCCCCCTGTGTTGTTTATAAACTAGACAAAAATAAAAAGGAGAGAGAAAAAAACAAAAAACGTGTATTGAATATGCACCAGAGGTGGACCTTGCATATAACAAACAAGTTTTCAATTTATTTTTAATCAATGGTTATAATCTTTAACTTCAAGCTCATATATTAGTTCTCATGTAGTGAGTAAACTAGTTTATATGAATGTTTGATGTTTGGCATGGGATTGTTACAGCTTTAAAAACGTGTTCTGATGATGGGAACCAAGAAAATTCCCGAAATAGATCTATCAACACATACCTGAAAGGGTCAAATAATAAATTTGAAAACAAAAAACTCTATAGATTTGTTAGGGCAATATCCTAATAAAGAAATATAGAGTATGGCCTCGAACTTGAATAATTTTCATTTTGATTGCACAATTAAAGGTCGAAAAAAACATAATTTTTATTTTTAAAAAAATATTATATCAAACTTGAATTTCAATGAAACACTAAAATTTATTTTCACAAAGTTTATGAAACTTTTTTATGAAATGATGAAGGTCTATGAAACAATAATCATAAATTTTTATAAAACTCTTCATCATATTTACGAAAACTTCATAAATATTATGAATAATTAATGACAAATGATTTATGAAACAATATCATCAATATGATGAAACGTTTTTCGTAGTGTAGCTTTTCAGTTTGTTCTCGTTTTTTTTTTTTATTTTTTTAAATCGGCAAAAAAGGGTAAACTAATCAGAAATATTTAAAAAAAATTTTTTTTAATTAATTTTATTTTTGTGATCACTCGACACTATTGTTTCAAGTAGAGATGGGCATTATTAGTGAATTTTGACTCGTACTCACGAGAGCAAAATTCTACTGAAAAACATTTTGTTGCTTCTCACACTCACTCGAGTTCACGTAAGTCAATTCAGATTTCGCTCACACTCCCGAGTAATCAGTCGCAATTCAGGTGAATCACGCAAATTCCGAAAATAAATGTTATCAACAAAATTTTAATGTAAAAATTGAGGTTAATTGTGAATATTAGGCAAAAAATTGCTATGAATATTTAAATTTGAAATTTATTTTTTACATAGCCGGCTAAAAAATGTATGTTTGTACGTGCTTGTTTAAAATTAAACAAAAGTAAAATATTACTATTTTATTTTTTTTATGTTTTGGAAGAGATTTTTGAACTAATTTTTTATTTTTTTGTTCGGTTTTCTTGTTTGGTATTATTTTTAATAAATATTTTCCAATTTCATTCAGAATTGTCAGATTAAAAAATTTAATAGATTATCAGGAAGTCCTAAATGTAAAAGCAAAATTTCAGAGATATATGTTGTTTAGGTTTTCAACGAAGTGTACCATTTCATACCAGTCACTAAACTATACTCCAGCTCTAAATATAATATTGCCTATTACGTTATGAGAGGTAAAAATTTTGCAAAAATAAGTTATAACCCTATTGTACTTGAGAAATTTTTTGACTAAAAACGTTGGAAACTGTTTTTTTTTCCAATTTAAAAAATACACCTTTAGCGGTTACATAAAGCCTACAAATTATTTGAGAATTTTATCAATTGTTTAAATATCACTTTTAAAGTTCTCGTTACTGTCTTATTTTTCTAAGTGTACACATTGTAAACCTTAACTTTAAAAATTATTTAATTAAATAACATGCCCACTAAATATAATATTTTTGGTAATATCAAAAAAGTAAAGCTTGATTTTTTTCTTTTTGTAAATTAACACTTTTAAACATTGATTTTTTGTTGACTTGAATATTTTTTTTTTCTTTTGGGAAACTAAAGTAAATACAACACGTTCTCAATTTGAATATGACTGT
This sequence comes from Delia radicum, assembly GCA_021234595.1. NCBI lineage: Eukaryota > Metazoa > Arthropoda > Insecta > Diptera > Anthomyiidae > Delia > Delia radicum. Next base: position 118,419,129 of record CM037854.1, read on the forward strand.
GAAAATAATAAAAGTAAAAGACACAAAAAAAAATCATGACTAACTGAAAAACTGACCTTGAGATGATAGAAATATGGAAATATACAGAAAAAAAATTGCACAGCAAAATTTTTAGTTTGTAAAGAACTGCTGCTATTTGAAATTTTGTTTTACAAAGATTAGAAAATTCTGCTAAGACAACAGAAATTTAAGAATCAAACTCTGCTAAATTTAGGTGACCTAAATTTTAGCTAAAAAAGTTAGTCAACATTTTTAACTAACTCTACTACTAAATCAATTGACAGTACTAGGTAGAAAAGACAAGAATTAAGCTTAATCAAAAGAATTTTTAACAAAAATGTATGTTAAAATTTCGCTTAAAATCCGATTTTTTGCATTCACCGGATCTGACTAGAGGCAGGTTCATATTTATTACCGCGAGAATAGGTTTTTAATAAAGACTACGTAATAAGTGCGTATTAACGATTATTGCTCTATTTGGCTCTAGCTCGCTTAGTTTCTGATAAATAGCCTTTTTTATGATTATACACGCAGGGAACAGATTCGTTGTGAGAACCGAATTTATCGCCAACCGAATTTAGGTAGTTACACGTACTATCACATAATTCGGTTACAGTTTCCAGCATTTGCAGTTATATCTACCATACTATAAAAGTATATTCAGTACTCTTGACTGAATTTGTTATATTATTAATTTCTAGTTAAATATAACACTGTTTCCAATATTATTCTGTTTTATTACATTTTTTTATATAAAAATAAACAATTATTCTTCTTAGTTTAAACGAGCTTAAGACCACCCAGCAAAAAATTTTCAAAAAGGTAAGCGGGTTTGTAATCAAGCATTTTGGGCAGAACGCATTCCTTACTAGATTACCTACTCGATTCTTTTAACAGGGCGTGAGACTAAAATAATTGATTCTTTAGAATTGATTATTTTTTTTACCGAAGAACCATTTACTTTATATTTTTAAGAACTACATACATTTTTTAATAAAGAAATAGTTCAATTGTAAAACTACGAAGTACTTACACAAAAAAAAAATAAATAAATAGTTCCCTAGAAAAAATAAGAACTACTTAAATTTAAAAAAAAGAAGTAGTTCCATAAGTAAATTCAACTTTTACTCACACGTGATTCTCCTAGGTCACTCAAATATAACGATCAAAACTCATACGGAAATAAAATCCTAAAAAGTGAAACATCGAATTGTTATGATAACATGGGTTTGTCATAATTTTGGAGCTATAAACCACTAAAATATAAATTTTTCAAAAAAAAAGAACAATTCAAAATTGAAAAACAAAAATATGACTCACGCACAATCACCCTCGAAAATTTTTTTTACACTTACTCACGATAACGTCAGTAATTTTAACTTCCACTCACAATTTTCTGCTCACGTGCGCTTCCCTAATTTATACCTAACCACAGTTTAACAAAATTTAGGCAACATGCAATTTCTGTTTTTAGTATTATTTTCCTGCAAATAAAAATTTGTTTGAAAAAAGATATGAGATAAATTCTTTAAAATTGTATAACTTCTTTTTTCAAAATTAGGAACTACTTCCAATAACGTCCTTTTATCAAGAAAAGTATATGATTACATCTTGAGTACAAAAAGTTATACATATAAGTTAATAACATTGTTATTTTCTTTTAAGTAAATAATTACTTTGTTATTGAGTTCATGCCTTCTGGTTTAAATTTAAAGAATTGATTACAATACTACTTGCTTTTTTGACTCTATCGTTGTAATGAGTTTGGTATTGCAGTTACTAAATTTGGCAATGAGATATGTAAGCAAGTGTGTGCATCACCTTCTTTTTGGAATGTGTAATTTTTTTCCTGGGCATTTATTAAATATTTATTTCCAATATTTCGTCTCCACATTGGGAGCAAATAATATTGTAATATTTGTGCCCTGAAGAAGTCACCCAATGTGGAGACGAAATATTGCAAATAAATAATTAATAAATAAATGATCTTAAGCTCGTTTAAATTAAAAAGAATAAAATCAAAGAAGATCAAAGAAAACTTAACATTTTTAATAAACAATTAGTTCATAATGAATAAGGTTAAAAAATAACAAAAAAGATTTTAAAAACCTAAATTACCGTGATAAATTAGCGTTTTGTTTTTAAAATCTTGAAATTTAGGAAACTGCAAGCTTTCTCATAGTTTCCTCTGAAATATTCTTCCTTCTGAGATTCCATGAGTATATTAAAGAAATCTTAATGAAATCATTCAAATATATTCGATATCTGAATTTAGATTTCAATTGCAGCGATATTTAGATACACAATAACGACGACACATATTTTTGTTAGAAAATTGAAATCATATTTAATAATTGTACTAACCTGAACAATACCTTTTTTTCCAAGCTCATGTTTTTGCAGCTTTTTTTCTTATTGATCAAGATTGTTGTACTTTTTTATTTTGTTTTTTTTTCAAAAAAAAAAAATTTATATTTTTTAATGACATTTTATTAATATTAATATTTAGTATTGAAAACCTTTTGATACACTCAGGGAAATATTGTAAATATTTGTAGCTGTTTGAGTTGTAATACAGTATATTTATTTTTAAGTGAAAAACAGTCATTTGTAAAAGAAATTTCAATTTTTACCACAATTGAAGTATTTTTATACTTTTACATTAATTTTATACAGTAGTTTTTTTATTTAAAAAAAAAAAACAAATAAATGTTGATTTATTTTTCGAACAGTAAAAATCAATTGACAATGTTAGTTGAATTTACTGAAATGTAAGTCGTTCTTGCTTCAAGTAAAATTTCAGTTGTTTTTAACTACATTTGCAGTGGTCTTTACCTACATAGTAACTATTCAAAGTGTAGTACACAATGTTAGTTTCCAGTACTAATTTTTATAAACATTTTAAGTTTTCTTTGATCTTCTTTTATTTAATTCTTCTTATTTTAAAAGAGCTTAAGATCTTTTATTTATAAATTATAATTATTTATTTCCAATATTTCGTCTACACATTGGATAACTTCTTCAGCGAACAATTATTATAATTTGATCGATAAAATTTTTGTTTTAATAATTAAAAACATTGTTTTAAAAACATTAGAAGATCTGAAGCTCGTTTAAAATAAGAGGAACTATTTTGTATATTATGATACGGTTAGGTCTACCGAGCATTATCACAATTATTTTTCAATTGGTTGGTTTTACCAATTATTGAAGAATTGCAAAATAAATTTGGTTGTATTACAAAATAATTGATTCTAAAATTACTTAAACTGTTTTAATTAAGAAAAGTAATCGATATGAAATTTCTTGTCCAGCAAAGGATTTTTTATATTTTCAACCGATTTCCAGCTAACTTATTTTCTGCGTGTATGTACAATAAAATTATGAGAAAATGACGCAAAATACAAATGAGACTGTTAGAGGTGTTACAAAAAACATGTTTTTCAAAATAATTGTGGTTTGAATTAATTAGCAAATTGGTAAATTTGAGAATCTTGAATTAGTAAATATTAGCATTAAAAATTAGTTCACATACGAATCAAACTTATTGTTGTGGTGAAATGTGACCACTAATAAATTCAGATAAAATATTAGTTCAACTGGATTGGAACCCGTTTAACAGACTTTTGTACTAACTTTTTTTACGAGTGTACATAAAATTCCTAGAAATTTGTTATAAAATTTTTTTTAAGTGGTTCTAAATCAATTTGTTATACGTAGTATAAATTAGGTCAAAAATCGGGTTCGACATGATTCGCCCAACGTGACAATGATCCAGTTATGAAAACAGATATTAATCATTTTGGAATACTAAAAAAAATGTAAAATGGAAGAATTACTAAAAAATTTTAATCAATAAAAACTTATGTGAACTTTTTCTAATTTGATTAAAAAAATCACAACCTTCCAAAACTATAATTTTTAATATTTATATAAATTTGTCAAATCATTTTGGGGGAGGCGGGCTCCCCAATGCCCCATATCGCAGCCCTTCAACTTTATATTGTTTTTGTTTTTGTAGTGTTAGTATTTTTTTATGTTCCTATTTTTTATTTTCTTGTACTTTTTGATTTTGACACATGCAAAAAATATAACTTTGAAGTTAGCCTGCCAATATACACAAGCCGCATTAGCTCAGACGGTATAGCGTTTTCTAACACCATCAGGCAAATTTTAGCGTTTGGTTGTGTCTTTCAGTTTTTCAAGAAAAATTTGTGAAACTGTTTAAATCGCGAAATAATTTTTTATTAACAAATTTGTACGGGAACATGTCTAAATATTTGGAAAATTAAACTTTTTTTTTCAAAACTTTGGTGTACTCTTTAAAATATAAAGTATGTCTATGTTTTATTTCCAGATTTACCGAAGATTCCGAAACACTAGGTTTTTCGAAATATGGCTACTCGGTTAACAAAACATAGGCGACATAAAGGTTTTATCAGCACATGAAGGCTGTTAAAAAATTATTTTAAAAAATTTCATTTTTCGAGATTTGCATATGAAAGTTAATATTTTTGGAAATTGATTCATTTATTATTTTTTTTTTTTCGTAAAATAAAACAAAATCCCCTAACAAAGTTTTATTTTTTTTTTGTTCTCATTTCTATTTATTGGATCTTGAGAAAATTTTAGTGAACTAACAATAATTATTCAAATCTTAAAACTAGATTAGATTATATTATAATGGCACTATGCACCGCGACCAGAAATTGGTATTTTGTGCTGCCAGCGAATACACCCTATAGGTTCAGGCTCCCTACGAAGCCAATTATCCTACCAGGTGAACAGTTCCAAACGTCCGATGGCGTCACTATTCGATCACCAAAATAACGCACCCTCCTGTCGGAGAGCCTCAGACATTTGCAGAGAACATGCTCAGAGGTTTCGGGTTCCAATTCACAAAACCTGCACGTATCCGTAGAGGATCGTCCCATCTTGTACAATTGATACCTAAGTGTCCTGTGAGGTAACCCGTTACGGTCCTTAGTTCGCCCCTCGTCATAGACAAGAGTTTCCGCGATCTCTCCCCAGAGGGAGATATAAACAGCCTCACCTGTCGTTGCCCAGGCGATCTGGCCCAATAGGCCCCAAACTCCGACTCCCTCCATCTTCTGAGCCTCTCTCTGACATACCCATTAGGTACGCCACAGAAGGGTTCCTGGCCAATGAATTGTCGACGAGCTCCGCAGTTGGCTAAACAGTCAGCCCGTTCGTTGCCCTCATGCCCCTCATGGCCTGGAACCCAGCCCAGTGTCAAGGAGTTGTTAAGTCCTAGACGATTTAGAGAGTCGATACATTCCTTAACCAGACATCTTAAAACTAAATATTGACGTTAAATCCAGCCAGTGCCAGACGAAACTTCAAGGGCTCAGCGAATAAATATGTTCAGGAGCATTTGTAATACTTTTATTGTACCAAGTCTGGTGTGTCCAATCTTCTAAGGCGTATATGTCAACGATTATTTAATAAATTTCGAGCTAGTGTATTAGGGTGTGTTTCCAATCTTTTCATATATCTTTCACTGCATTTCTTGATCTCATTCTTGATAAGTGGGACATTCAGATCCTTTTGTATGTTAGAATTTCTCACGTACCAGGGTGAGTTTGTGATCAGTCTTAATAGCCTGTTTGCCTTCTTTGCAATCTTTCAACATTGGAAGTCGAGGCAGTTCCCCATAGCTGAATACCATAGAGCCATATGGGTTTTATAATCGAGTTGTAAATCAACAATTTACAGTCTAAGTTGAGTTTAGAGTTTCTACCTATAAGCCATGTTAGTTGTACAATTTTTAATTTTATTTGGTTAATTTTAGCATCTATATGAGCTCAAAACTAAGTTTTATGAGTTTTTTTTTTGCGATTTCATTTTGAACTGTTCTTTCAGAATATATTGGCTCTGACCATGGGTGAAAAATTGTGTCAGATGGCGTAATAATTTTAATTATTTTATTAAAAGTATATGATATCACTTTTTTCATTAAAGAAAATAGAACCGAATATCTAAAAGAAAATCTGTTTTTTTTTTTTTATACAAAAATAGAAATGTTTAACTATTTTTACAAGTATTTAAATTGGTAGCAATTTTAATTTTAATTTCTTGTTTGAACTTATCTTTTGTTCAAACAAGAAATAAATAAAACAAAATGAATTATACAATAAGTACATAATGAATAATTTAGTTACCGGTTATTTTCTGCTCAAATCAGCAAGAAAAAATATGAAAATGTTATATAAATCTTGTAATTTGTTAACAAAATAACTACTTCTTAACTATTTAACAAACTGGTTTCTAACGTGTTTAGTTACAACTTTACTTTCTGTTTTTGTTAAACCGCATTAAGTTATTAAGAATATAATATATATACGAGGGTAGTAAGAAAAGTTTAATGTTAACATTAATCAGTGAATAGAAAGAAGTAGAAGAAGATGTAATGAATCATATTTCCTTTTTTTTTTTTTTGGTACTTGAGAGTGATTTGTAGTGTCCGACCGAACAGTTCGGCCAAAAAACTATATTTTGTCGGTTTTTTGATATCTAGAGGCAATGATGACAAATTTTGGTATTGGAAACATGTTTGTTGAGCCGATTTCATTCGATTTTGTGTATAAAATTTAAGAGAAAAGCCGAAGTTTAGCTATAAAGTTAAAAGTTCGGTCGCCGAACTATTTTCAATTTGGCCGAACTTTCTGAGGCCGAACAGTGAATTCATTGCTTAACTACAGACTTTTCTTAAAATTTGACACTCAAAATAGCATCTAATCAAAATTGTGGGCGTTGTGGTGTAATGGTTAGCGCGTTGGACTGTTACACAGATGGTCCCGGGTTCAATTGCCGATGACGACAACATCAATTTAGAAAAATAATATGTATGAGTTTTCTATCACTTATATGTATCGCTGCACCCACCTTCGGTGTTCCCATAGCACTTAACCCCACCGAAGTAAAATAATGAATCAGGGCTATGAAACAAAAAGCTTCAATAAATTCGCCAACTCTACATCAGGTGGCGACCAACAACTGTTCTAAGACTTATCATCTCGCGCAATTACAGTGTTGCCATGTTTGAAGCCCTTCATCTTTCACCACCTTTCATCTCTCCACTATTCCCTTTCCAAAGAAAGCAACACATTAATTAATAGGAAGAATTTCCTGAGTGTTGCTTCTCTTTAAAACAAAAAAAAAAAAAAATAGACATTTTTCCATCCGCCAAATTTGTCCATAATGCTTTAAAATACCGAATACAGACCAATGCATTTTCTGGCCGAACTGTTCGGTCGTACACTAGTGATTTGTCAAACTTTTTATTGTTCTTTTAGTCTATTACGTTAATGGTTGACCTTACCCCCTTAATATTATATATGAATGACGTTTTAATAACTTCTCCTGTAATGTTTTTTCTTTTAATTTTAATTTATACAATATTTAAATAATTATTTATTAATATTTTTTTATTTTTTTGTATTAAGATTAATAGTAATTTGCATTATGTGGGATTTTTCTACAGCTTTTAATTTATTTTAGGCCATATCATTATTTTTTATTACAGTGAATATTAAAAAAAACGACAGTTAATTATCAAAAGTCAAACAAAAAAGAATAAATACAAACAAATTTACAACAAGTCTTGCGATATTATAAAAATTTCCATTTAAAATTTAAAACAAAAAAACCCACTTTTTTTCTTTTGTTTAGTTAATTATTCATTAATATTGGTTAATAACACAGCTTGACAAAATGAGATATTTTTAGGCTGATTCCAAATCTCTTTTGACAAATTTTCCATCAGTTATTGTACAAGTAAATTTTGAATCCCTTTAAAGCTCAAAGTAGCCCAAAGTAGATATGGAAAAACTGACACTGGTTAAAATAACTTAACAAATTGCCAGCAAATTTCGCATGTGTTGTGCAGTGTTTTTAATAGAAAGAAATCTAGATATTAATATGATTTGAAAAGGCCCATCTTTATCTTTAACATCAATCATTTTGCTGGAGCGTACAAATACTACTGGAAGAACAACAACAAAAATAACGATAAATCTCAAAGATCATAAAGTAATTAACTTCCTTATAGTTTTTAATTGTTTAATAGCGGGTTTCGCTACCAGCTATTACTATGAATATTAACTACAAACTTTATTGTTATACACTCATACAAATAAGTCTGTAAAAATATCAGAAAAGGCGTGCTCCACGGTAGGCTAGTTGGTAGCGTGCTGGCTTATCAGTGCGGGGTTCGTGGGTTCGATTCCCACCAGAGGCACTGGTCTGTTTTCGCTACAACGCGCCGAAGGCCATAGTAGCTAGTGCTCGGTTAGGGTACTAGTATATATTTTGTAATTATGTGATTATTAATTAATAAAAAAAAATCAGAAAAGTTTACTAAAAATAAGTTAAAAATGACGTTGCAGAAAAATGCAGTACAATTAGCAAAGTGTATTTGCTAAATATTAGTAAAATAAAAAACACTAAAAAAAACTATAAAATCTACTAAGTTTTAGTTAAATTTTTAGTTTTTTGCATGAAAACTAAGCGCCATCTATTCGTGAAAATGTTTATTATAAATAATAACACCAACTGAAAAACATCTCTATATTTATAAGATAAATAAAATACAGATTTGTATCTATCTCTTATTTGTCTTTTATTATTTCCATTGCTTCTTTTGTATGTACATCGGAATGGCTTATGTCAAAGACTAAAGTGTAATCTAAAAAAGTGAAAATAATAGAAAAGTAATAGAAAAAAAAGTGAAAATTTAATTAAATAAGCACTGCTTTTTCCAAAGCATGCAATATTTTTTAATTTTTTCACCTACAGCATTACAACTGAAAACGACACCATCAAGGCTTCATACCTACCGCATTATAGCTCAATATTTTCGGCTGAATTGATTGCCATATTTGAAGCTATAACGTATTTAAAAACCTTGCCGGGGAAATACGTAATTTGTTCCGACTCACTATCGGCGATAAAATCTATTGCAAATATAGGAAATAATACTCTATATCCTTCGCGTATCAGGGAAATTTTAATCCAGGACACAATATAATTTTGAGCATTCCTCTGCTACTCGCACTTTTGATTCTAAAGAAACTGCGGTCGTTATGTTGACTTCATAATGCACATGCCAGACTATGTTGAATTGAGCCTGCCAAAAGGAGCGTACATTCGGAGATCTTTAGACGAATTACTATTCGTTCAGTGCCACCAAATCCACATGGAACCGAAAAGCCAAAATCCTTCTAGATTCCCTCAAAATTCCATAAAAGCGGACTGAGCCACATCCAACAGACTGTCCAGGTCATCGAAAAACCTGCTTCTCAGATGTCTAAGTCGTCACTTCTTCAATCCATGGCACTGTGCTTTCCTCCCCGCCTCGTCCCTAGATTTATCCAGCTCCGAGTGACCCCAGTTCACAGGCATTTTTAATTTCGTGCAGTACCAAATGAGAATTTATTTAAGCATCGCATTGCAGAAACGGTAATGACTGCTAATAGTCATCAGTGGCGGATCCAGGATTCACTCAAGGAGGGGCTAAATTTTTTTTAATTTTTGTATGGTACACTGATAGATATATATCTGTAGCATTAAATGTTACTAAGGATTGTTTAAAAATTGCGTTGCTGAAAAACGGTTAAGATTGTCAGAGTTTTACAAGATTTAAGTTATATTCGAGTTGAATTTTAGTTAATAAAAAAAAGCAAATTACTCTGGTTAAATTAGCAAAAACTTTTGATGAGCACTCGTTTATGTAGACAAAAAACATCAAACAAAAACTATAATACCTACAATATTTTTGCTATATTAGCCTTAAATTTAGTTTAATAACGATAGTATATTCTGCTAAAATTAACTGAAATATAAAAAAAAGAAAAAAACACAAAACTTTAAAAAATTCAGATTTTATTGTTTCAAACATAACTGTAATTTTGTTCACTTTGTCTATTCTAATCTTAATAATATTTAGCAAACAATTTTTGCTAATTTTATCAGATTTTTCGCAACTTCATTTTAAACTATTTTTTAAACTTTTTATAGTATTTTTTTAGTTTTATTTTTTAATGCGAAAAAAGATCTACCCTTATGAAATCAGCAATCTACAATTTATTTGCAAAAATTTTCTGTTGATTTTAGAAAACAGCTATATATACATTCTATTAAATTTGAGGTAAATATAGCAAAAATTTTGTTAATATTATAGATTATGTTTGCTACTTAAAGTCTATAAATATTTAATTAAACTTTTTACCAATTTTACAGAGTAAATGCTATTTTCAATTAACTAAAATTCACATTGAATATAACTAAAATTTTGTAAAGTTAACAGATTTATTTTTGCTGTTTTTATTTTATTAATATTTTGCAGATCTGCTAAATTTAGCAGTTTTTACTGCAAGGTAGTTTTTAAATAATTTTTAGTAGCTTTTTCTATTTTTTTAACGGTTTATTTCGATGAGTGAATCCTTTTTTGCAACTTTTTTTGAAACCGTACAATAAGTATGCCAACCTCACTCTTTTAAAGAGAAAATTATTTTATGTCCATTTTTCAAAACTCAAAAATTTTTGACAAGCCACCGAATGAAAATTGCCCAGTTTTAATCTCTAATAATCGATAATGACTACGGCAAGGAATTTCATGGAACTAAAAAGGAAAATAGGCGCTTAAAATATGCAGTAAATAATCCAAAAATCCGGTCGCCTTCGAGGGTACTTACAAGAAAGTAGAATATAAAATATCAGGAAAGACCAACCTTTGGCTCTTGTAATGTTCTTATTTTTAAAATTCATAGTCGCAAAGATCTAGGTATCTTGTTCCGTTCTGGTTCAAAATAATCTCAAACACTTAATGTAAATATCAGAAAACAATGGAAAGAGTTAATTTGATATTCATAGTATCTGTTTTCGAAAATATTCTTTATCATATTACCTGAAATTGTATTCATTAAAAGTACCCAAAGAAGTAGTTTGAAAACACTTTTTTTTAGAACAGTAGCTAACAAAAATATATATTTTCTTCTTTTTCAGTATGTCATGGTCAATTAATGTGTTATGTCTGTGAAAACTGTTCACAAGTTAATAAACAAACCCCACTAATAGAATGTAATGAAGATTTCTTTAATCCGGGTGGTACAACCGACTCGTCCATACAAACAACAACAGATTATCCACGAACCACAGAAAGTGCAACAACAAAAGAAAAGGAATCATCAGTGACGCCAACTGTTACCGAAGAAATAACCACAACAACGACGACGACATCGACTACAGAAATGCCAACGACTACAGATGAACCAACTACAGAAGTAGAAACAACACCGGAAACCACAAAGGAGAGTACAAAAGAAACTACAACCCCAGAAATGACAACAGAAAAATCAACAACGGAAGATTTACCACCAACACCAGCTACTGTTGGACCTCCAATGACTACAACTACTTTACCCACACCACCGAATCCTGGTCCACTTAAACCCATTGATGATGTTGAGGTATTAAATAATCGTACGCAACAAATTAATAATGAAAATGTCGATGAGATGGGCGAAGTAGATGGTGTGGAAATTATGTATCCCAGTACTAAAGCCTATAAACCATCAGCCGAATTTAGAGTACGTCAGTTAAGAGCTGTAAGCGATGTTACCTATCATTGTTTTAAAATTCAAGCTCAAGAAGGTTAGTAAATTTAACAAACTAAATTTGTTAATATTCTAATATTAATTGTATGTATTTTTTTTATAGCAAATGGTACCGTGGTTATAAATCGTGGTTGTTCTCGTGTTGCAACAATGCAGTCTGTTTGTGGTCTATGGAAGGAGCAACATCCAACGGAGACAATCAACAAATGTGAACCTTGCAGTCGTTCGCAGTGTAACGGTAGTACAGCATTAAATGTCTCAATAACAGCATTATTTGTTGCTCTTGTAGCTGTAGTTATGCATCGAATATAAATATACATTAAGAGAGAGTTGAAAGAGATCATTACAGAGAAATATTATAATACCAAGAAAAGAGAAGAGAACAATTGAAATAGTACTTAAGAGCTTTAATCTCAAAGCTTTTGTTATAAAGTATTTACTTAATTATATTTTTCGACTGTAATTCTTTATAATATCTATGAAACCTAACAAACAAATCATTATTAATGTAGTTTTCTCCGTTTTAAGAAAATTGCAAATGTTTATAAATTTGTTAAGAATTTAGGTTAAAATATTTATGTATAAAAACCCAAACATTTGAGTATTATATTGAAACTACTCCTAATATAACTTTCAAATAACTACTTAGGAATGTACTTTTTTAGTGTTAAACTATACAAATATTTAAAAAACCAAAAAAAAAAAAACATTGTAAGTACTTAAGTAAGTAGTTATTTAGTGAGTAATACTAGAAGTACTTACAATTTATGAATAAGGGTTTGAAATGAGAAACTTCAATTTTGACCTATACATTTAATTTTGCTTATGAGCCAGAACACAATTAAACAATTCGAATTATTTTTTACTTATTAATAACATGTTTATTGATGTAATTTACATTAAGTTCTATATTTTAAGTTTATCGTTAAACTAATTATAAAAAATAAAAATATTAAAAAAAAGTGTAAAAATAAATCCTTAAAAATTTACAATAAAACAATTTTAAAAAATAAGGAAACGCTGTATACAAATTGTCAATAACTTAGAGTTGTGCTTAATAGTTCATAGTTCATTTCGTTCATTTTCATTTGTTGATAGAACTAATCTTTAACTTCATATATTGGTATGCCATTTTTTTTAAATTATTCATAAGATTGTATTGTTTAATGGTTTGTTTGACAAATCTGCTTAATATGAGAGAAAATCAAAATAGAACGCTTTAAAGAGAACTATTTAGTTCAATATTAACCGTTCATTTGCAATTTGCGCTCATACTGTGCATATTTGTTGAACAATCTATAGACCAATATAGCAATATAAATATTTCAAATGTCGAATAAACATATGAACTAAACTAACGAACTAGTTCTATAAAAGGACATTAACTGTGAACTATTTAAGTCGAATAATTAATATATTTTGAGAATATGGATGTACGGACTTAAATGGCGTAGCTTCCCCAGGGTCGTTCTGAAAGATATCCGAAAAAATTATTAAAAGGTTTATTAGCTTTTTCCGTATTACGATGATGTTTTTCGCGTAAACAATTAATTATCTGTATAAATTTTATATAAGACTAGCTTTTATAAATCGGAACATATTAGAATGGAAAATGAATTATTTTTTAAAGAATTTGTTATAATAAATTTGTTTATCCTTTTAACTGAGTGTTTTTGTGATATTAAGTTTCAGATTTCTACCTTAATTGAATTCCATACTTCATTTAAGGTGGAATATTTTCTTTGAAACCGCATTTATACCAAGATCTTATAAAAACCCAAAGATATATTCAATAAATTAACATATTCCTCCAAAAACAAAAAATATTTTAAATTTCCGACATTTTGCATAAATTGTTTGTACATGACGTTAAGGAGAAGACTTCCGCTTTTTGTGCATCCCCTGTATACATTGTTTAGTACCCAGTTTTAGGGGATACCTACACCAAATTACAAGTTCCTACATTCAACGGTTTATGATGTGTGCATTGACAACCAAAATTTTAAGATCATTACTTTAGCGGCATTTAGGAGCAGAGATCCAAAATATTTCGAATCAGTTAATTAGTCCGTACGACAGAGAACAAATAGTTCAAATTTGGATTTCTTACTAAAAGGGTATACTTTGCTCTAATCCTAGCAGGAATTTAAAAGAATCCCGTCTAAGGGGATGGAAGAACAAACTTATCAAATTTTATTTTTTCGCCTTTGTACCAAAAGTTTTATTACATTCCTCGTGAAAACTATTCCCCTTAATATTATTCCTTTACTTCGGTGGGGTTAGGTGCTATGGGAACACCGAAGGTGGACACTGCGATACGTATGAGTGATAGAAAACTTATATATATTGTTTTTTTAAAATTGATGTTGTCGTCGCCGAGGATCGAACCCGGATCCATCTGTGTAGCATTAAAACGTGCTAACCATTACATCACAAATCGATCCATATCCGAAACCAAAATGTTCAGAATTTTAAATTTAGGCAGTGCTTTTCTTAGCGGTTTTGCGCCGTTTAATCGAATTGCGTTTTTAAAATAGTATTTAAAATAAAAGCGGTGTAGTTTGAAACAGTTTGAGGTATAACAATTTGAGGCCAGCGCATCAATAACGGTATACGAATATCACAAACTTGTTGTACGTATGTATATTTTTTGTCTGACTTTCACAATTATATTTGAAAGTCAGACAAAAAAGGTAGTTTAAAATTTTTTAACACAATAATTTTATGAACTTTCTAAAACTTTTGCAAAATATATTATATTCTTTCGCATTTTTGTTATAAAAAAAACATGATTTGAGAACATAGTTGGGTATCTAGGGTGAACCTTCCCCATGGAGCAGTTTTTTCCAAACACATTTTGCTTTTTGACAACCAAAGCGCTGTATGAATTCCGACAAAACGTACATCAACTGCAAGATTTTAATGAGCTTAATACTAAAATCGATAAGGCAGCAACAAATTTTAAAAACTTTAAATTTTATGGAGCAAACTAAATTTTCATTTCGTCAATAAGCATCATTATATAGAAATTTAAATTTTTCGAATGCAAAAGTATTTGATATGATTTCCTGCAAATAAGTAAACATAACCCCAACTTAATATTATTAAACCGGCAAAAAATGCGTGTTTTCCAAAATTATCGCGGTTTACTTTTCAAGTTCTAATATATGACAAACAATTTTTTTAGTGTATTTTCATATTTTTTGGTGGCGTAATATATGTATATTTTAAAATGTGATGAAAACAATGTGATCAATAAATTGATGTAGCTTTCATTAAATGCAAGCAAAAACTGTAATTTTAATATTTTTAATTTGCTGGAAACTTAATTTTTGCGCCGCACGCTGGGGATTTTTGTATGGAAGTGAGGAAAAAAAATATATTTGTCAAAAAATGTAGTGATTTCATCACAAATTTAGTTTTATTTATATAGTAATACACAAAATTAATCAAAATAAAGAAAGTTAGAGAAATGTATATGGTTACCTACAATGTAAAAAGCCCTAACTAACAAAAAAATTTAAATGATTTTTTTAATTTTTAATTTGTTATTTATTTTAAATCTATTTTTAATTTATTATTCTAAAAGAGCCTTAACTTCGCCGCTTATATCACTATGCTTTTTCTGGCTAAATGAAGGAGTCAAATGTGAGATCATGGTATCTGATGTTACCATCGTTCGATGCATAATGTCTTCGTTCGTGGCAATTCGACTGCATTTTCTGGAGTGTCTAAGGCGATATTTTCAATCTTAATAATCAAATAACCTTTTGTTTATTACTTTTTTTTCTAATTCTGAAAATCATAAAAAAAGTCATAAATGTTTTTTCCAAAGAATTTTGTGCATATCTCGAGCAAATTTTTAAAATTCATACCTTCCCTTAATTGTGAATAAAAGCGAAACGCGTTCATCGATTTGCATGATTTATGTCTCATTTTGTTCATAGGTTATGCTACTTTACGTGAAAGTAATAGGACTTGACACGTTTTACCGTTTTGGATTTTTTATGAATTAAAAAAAAAAAATTTAATTTTTTAGGCAAAAAATATTTTTATTTTTCTTACATTTAACTGCGAAACTGTTGCTTATGTAGCGAAACGTTATATAAACAGATGAAAGTAATTGTAATTCTTGATTTTTCTAAATTTGTTTCAGCAAAATCCGACTAGTGGTTCCCGATTTTAAACAAAAGAGCCTTATCTGAATTGAATTCCGAATCAATCAGCTGAAAAATGTTGTACTGTGTAATGCAACAAATTGAGAGGTGGCAGCTGGTGGCACTTGAAATTGATTAAAAATGTAAAAACAGATATGAGAATGTATAAGTAGTGATTTCCAACTGTGGGAAAGTAAGGCTAAAATTGCAGGTCCAAATGTTTGAAGAAAAAAGGGATTTTTGTTATATGTTCATAAAAATAAACAAACAAACAAAAACTTAAGTCTCTGTAGAGTTTATTTTTTCAATTTTAGTATACTGAAATATCCCACTTTAAATAAAAAATAAAAAGAAAAACGTTTGCTCACATAGTAAAATAATATTCGTTTTTAAATTCTTAGGTTTAAATTAGTTGGTTTGGTAAAACATACAAGTACTGAGTTTGAGACGGATATAAAAAAAAAAACTGGCAGTCAGATCGGAGTAATTCTTTTTGCATTTATATTAGTTTTTTGTTTTTATATACATCGAGATTATTTTTATGTTATTTTCAATTCATAACGAGCTTTCAACCTCCGTATAGTTACAAAAATAAAGCAAATCAAACATATTAGCTAGGTTGATACTAATATTTCGATCTGGCTAAAGATCTCATCAGAACCCGAAGTTTTAGAAAAGCTAGAGCCTATATAATAGGCAGAACTTTAACAAAAAAGCTATTAATAATATTAAATATTTTTGTTTCTTCATACATTTATTTATAATTGCGAAACTGTTGCTTATATAGCGAAACGTTATATGAACAGATGAAAGTAATTGTAATTTTTGATTTTTTTAACTTCTTTTCAGCAAATTCCGACTAGTGGTTCTGGAGTCATGTCAAACAAAAGAACCTAAAATGTGACAAATTCCCCTATACGATACTTACTAATTTCAAAAAATTATTAAAATTTTATTTAAAATATTTAAATATACATTTTCATTTTTCATGGTACTCCTTGAAACAATTTTTTTTGGGCGTAAAACATATATTTACATTGCATTTAGTGCAATATACAGTTGTAAAGACATTTTTACAAAGTTTGCAACGGGACTGCTTTGGTTTGTAACATGGGAAATGACCAACACCATCATACCTGACGTCTTCAACTTGAATTGAGGGTACACAACGCTTTGAAGTTACAGGAGACATTTGGGAAGAGTCTAAAGGACGACCACGCTTCCTCGGACCAAAAGTATTTGTATATATAAGGCCAGTAGCAACTCTAGTTTGAAATTGTATAAGAGTTAGTGAATCCTTTTCGCTGATTTTTGAAAACTGACTGTGACGTCTATATAGAAGCCAACTATTCGTGACTGCGGAGTTCAACCCCAAAAGAAAATTCTCATGTAATATTTTCGGGATCGGTGATTAATTCTATATAATTCGCAAAGCATATCTGCCAAGTCAACACCTCCCATAAAACGGTTATATTGCTGAACAGCATTTGGAATTGGAATTTCAACAAATTTTTTCTCTCTTTGATTCCATTGCCGACATGTAGATAATGGTTCAGTACAATAGTCCGTGGACAGCAGCTGTACTGTTTTATTGTCAAGCCATTTTACAACTTTGATATCATTGTTCGATTCCACTCTATAATCGTATGAACCACGTCTTTTTTCTTTCAACTTTGCATCAGAGTCTAAGCTTACCTTTCCTAAACGGTTGCTTCGCAACGTTTCAGTTGCCACAAAACCTTTGTCTCTTAGAATCTTCATCAGATGAAAGGATGTAAACCAATTGTCAAAGAACACCTCATAGTTTTGATTCTCTGGTGAACTCTTTAGTAGGTGGATAACAATGTCCGAAGAAATTCCTAAACCATAATTAGGGCAAGTTCCTTCTCCAGTGTACATCGAGAAGTCATATATTATGCCAGATTTCCCACATCTTGTAAATATTTTAAAACCCCATTTATGAGGCTTTTTCGGGTTATACTGTTTTAATGTTTGTTTACCTTTAAAGGGTATAATCTGCTCATCTATGCAGTGATGCTGCTCTGGAGGAAGTTTAAGGCAATTTTTTCGAAAGCCCTCTAAAATTGGCTTTATCTTTTGAAGTTTATCGTATCCATCCTCACCTCTTTTCTTGTCGTCACTAGAAAAATGTAAAAATTGTTTGATTTTTTCAAACCGTTTGCCAGTCATAGCTGCATCTATTAAAGGAATCCGAAAATCTGCCTGCCATAACATTCTCATTTCAGGGTATTTGACGATTCCCATATATAGAAGGATTCCCAAATATTGCTCCATTTCTTTGAACGTTGCATTTACCGAAACACCACTTTTTCGGAATGAATATAAATTAGTCTCTTCCAAAATTTTGGTGACCATGCTGTCATCAAAAAATAATTTAAAGTACTCCAAGCGAGTATATACGTCCACGTCTTCGGAAATAGAACCAGTCTATTGTTTTCCACAAGTCTCTATACTTCTTTTTCTCCACTTTAAGTTTTTCAGATCCACTTTTTGAAACTCCGACTCCATCGGGGAATCCCTAGGGATTGTTGCAATAACTTCCTCCAATTCTAAGCATTCAGCTTCTATATCTTCAGGGAGCTCATCACGTAAATCTGCAGCCGATATTTCCTCGCAAAGACTATTCAAAACGTTTGCTTCGTCAATAGGAATTTCTACCGAAGGTACTTCGGGTTCTACTTCAGCATCTGAATCATCCCAATGGAACTCCAGAATATAATTAATTTCTTTTACAGTCAAGCCCTTTTGCCTGTCCATATCTGATTTAAGGTCCAAAAAGAATATAACTTACTGTAAAATAACATAAAAGCAAAAAAAAAAAAATGTAATGCGAAATTGTAAAAAAAACCAACCGTAAATGCACCATGTTGTACATGTACAACATATCAATAATTGCTCTCACACATTGTCCGAATAAAATTTTTACCTTTTTTTTTTTATTTCACACCTGTATAACCAATTGTTACTACCGAAAAATTATCACTGAAATATTTTAAGTTTTTTATCAAAATTCATGCACTTGTTTATTGACAAAATTAGCAGGAAAAAAATTGTCCAACCTTTGCACACAAAACATTTAATAAGAAACAGAAAAACTTTTTTATTTGGAGAAAAAAATAACAAAACTAAAGCAAAGGCATAAAATGTATTTTTGCTTTGCTTTTCTAAAAAAAATTTACCGTTAGATATGAGATATGTGCTCTTAAATAGCTTTGTTGTATACAAACAACAAATGCATGAAAGGGTTAATAATCAATGTTGCTCCATTCTTGTCTTCTTAGTAATCAACCACGTGGTTAGGTCTTTTCCTAACAAGCATCATGACGTTACTAAACTTTGAAGACCAAAAATGTTCTATTTATATAAAAAATTTTTAGTGTGTACTCCGGCTCAAGTAATATTTTTTTCAGTTATATTAGTTTTTTATTTTTATATACATCGAGATTATTTTTATGTTATTTTCAATTCATAACGAGCTTTCAACCTCCGTATATTTACAAAAATAAAGCAAATCAAACATATTAGCTAGGTTGATACTAGTATTTCGATCTGGCTAAAGATCTCATCAGAACCCGAAGTTTTAGAAAAGCTAGAGCCTATATAATAGGCAGAACTTTAACAAAAAACCTATTAATAATCAATGTTGCTCCATTCTTGACTTCTTAGTAATCAACCACGTGGTTAGGTATTTTCCTAACAAGCATCTTTTTGATTTGATTGTACCATTTAGTCTAAAATTTCAAAATATCACTGCATATTGCATGAAGAGTATGTTGACAATTTGACTTTTTTCCGCGAAATTCCCAGTGTGCGCCGTTAAAGATAAATTATTAACGCAAATAGATTTAGCCTGCTTCAACATCTGCTAACATATACAGGAAATGTTATTCATGTCATCCACAAAAAAAAATATATATTTTACTTTTTGTCTTTTGTTTTATTGAGCTAAAGATCCTTTATTTTATAATTATAATTATTTATTTCCAATATTTCGTCTTCGCATTGGAGGACTTCTTCAGGGAAAATTTTTTTATAATTCAAAAACTTAAAAATAATAATTACAAAAAAGGCGGGAAATAAAATATTTTCTAATGTCAAATTAAAAAATTAACCCAGAAAACAAAGTATAAATAATTGAAATATCATAACATAGCAAACAATTTTAAATTAATAGTTTCTTAAAATCTAAATGAGAATTATAATAATTTTATTATTTCCTATTGACTAAATGTCTGTAATTCTGTGCAATATTGGATGTGTCTGTTATATAGTTAATTCTTTGTGTTGATGGTACTTTTATGATCTGTAACATTTCTAATGTATATCTTCGTTTATAATTGCTTTCTGTGTTTAAAATTGATGTGTTATCAAAATCTGGAGTTGCTGCAGTGTAATGATAATGCTGTTTTTTTGCGTAAAAGTGGTTTTATTGTATTTTTGATCTGATTTATGACCTGCTATTCTAGTTTTCAGTTTATTCTTTGTGGTACCTATATATACTTTAGTGCAATTTTCTGTGTCATTACCCCTACATGGTATCTTTTAAACTAAATTGGACATCAAATTTACTTATTTTATCTTTTGTCTTGCTAAATAGTGAACCTAATGTGGATTATTGAAGTTCGTCATATATACTTAAATATAAATATTTATAAACTTATTTGTAAACATAAAGCCGCCATAGTTTTTGAGCCGTTAATGATAAATAATTAACCGGGCGGATTTATCATGCTGAAACGTTCGTTAATATATACAAAAAAATTTTATTCATTTCGTACAAAAAAAATTTAAAAATTTTACCTTAAAGTGTTGATAATTTTTGAAATTCGTTATGTATATTTTTTTAACCAAAAAATATATTATTTCAAGAAAAATATTGCTAATATTTTACTTAATATAGAAAATATCTAAAAAAAAAAAACAGAATAAAAATGTTTATTTTACAGGGGACACCCGGGTTTGAACCGGGGACCTCTCGATCTGCAGTCGAATGCTCTACCACTGAGCTATATCCCCACTTAAGAACATTGTGCAAATAAAACGTTTTAACAACAAATGACATCATTTTGCAAAACGAACAGCAAACAAAATATATATACCACACAAAATAACCATCAATCATACGGACGACTTCACCACAGCACACAACCAGTGCGTATGAGTCATTTTAAATTTAAAAATAACTCATACGCCCAGTATTAATTAAGAAAACATTTTATTTGCAATAAAAAATATAGCATATTTTATGGAGTTTTTTAGAAAATAACTACAAAATTGTTAAAAATAAACTTTTTTTATTTTTAAATTTAATAGAATCGATCGATAAGTTCACTTGCAGTAATAAGTAGGTCAACCAAAAAACAGCTATAAAAACAATGTTTTAAGCGCTTAAAAAAGCTCTAAAGCCAGTAAAATAATCCGTTAAAATTAAAAAACAAGCAGTTAAATTAAATAATAAACCGTAAAATTTCAGTTTTTTATTAAAATTGTTGCAACAAATAAAATTTGTATATAATATGTTCCTTGGAATTTCGTCAGTCAAACAAAGTTGTATTAGAAAAGTAGTTTTTCTTAATCTCAAAATTGAAATTGGTTTCACAAAATATTTTGATAAACCAATTTGTTGTCCGCTTTAATACATTTAACATTAAATTTTCAGCTTTCAATTAAACAAAAACGAATCAAATACCGATTGTTGGAAAAAAGCCAAAAAGACATATTTCAATATAAAAAAGCTAAATTAAGCCTAATTTTTAAAGAAATACGTAAAAAAGATTATATTTACAAACGAAGCTAAAATAAGCAAATATCAAAAAAGCTCTAACAAATATTGCCCAAAATTTTCATTGTTTCAATTTAATTATTCTATCCTATCAAATAACAAAAAAATCTCTAGCTTTTTTGCCCTAGTGATAATATATTAAATATGCATACAGTAAAAAAACAAATGTTAGTTATGTTTATGAAATGTTATCACCAGAGAAGACAAAAAATGGCAAACTCAATTGCGTTTATGTCAAAAAAATATTTTAAAAAAAAACCAAAATCATCAAAACTACAAAACTACAAAAAAAGTACAAAAATTACATTTTTTAAAAGAAAAAGTAAAACAAAATTGAGAAAAAAAAAATCCTAAAGCGAAGAATATCCGGGGAAATGCCATTTTAAAGCTCGAAAAGCTTAATAAGCTCAAAAATTAAAAATCAAATTATGACAACAATAGCAAATATAAGTAAAAATGGTATAAAATGCCAAAAAATAAATAAAAAAAAAAACATATTTGTCTTCTCTGGCTATCACAATCTCAATCTTTACACCCAGAGAAAAATAGGATTAAGTTTCATCCATTTTCGTACAATGTAACAATTTCATCAATATTTATGAAACATTTCATAACAAACAATATTAACAGCAATTATAAAGATCATATCATGGTCGCTATGACATTTTTTCTACACAAAAATAGTGAAATGCTTGCTAATACAAAATATTCTTCATATATATTAGGGTGAATTTCAAAAATTAGATTTTGGGATATCGTCGTTTTTTGGATTCTTTGTTGACTAAAAAAAAACGGCATAATTTTTTTTTAAAAATTTTAACTCCTTCCCCTCCTTCAAGACTGCCAAAAACCACGATTTTCAGGCCTAGTTTCTATAGAGCAAAGACTATTGAATATAATGCAAATATGACTTCACCAATCGATTCCTCACAAAAAATTAATAATGTGAGCATTTTTTTTTAACACTTTCAAGACGCCCCAAATAGCCACAAGAGTGGGTCGAAAATTAATTTTTTTCAAAAAAATTTAAAAACTGTTTTTTTTACACCGACAATTAAAACGCATCTCAAACTGAGAAAAATTGTGGAAAACCTATGTATTTAATGCTAATGGTTAAAAAGCTACTGCCAGTCGTTAAAAAGTTCTAATAATAAAAAATTAAATTTGTATTAATATTTTCATTTTACGTCACCATACAAAATTATCTTAAACTTTATTTTTCCAAAATGTCGAGCATTTTAAATTTACGTCGTTTTATGTGTGTACTTCAGCAACAACTCTTGCCTCGGAAATCGACGTCCAAAAACTAAATCTTTTCCCAAAGCAACACTATTATCTTCGAAATAAGATAATTAAACTTTACAACAAATTTTGCAATTCTAAACCTAATTTTGAACGACAAAGCGTGGTTCAAACGAAACGTTTCATGGGATTATGTAATCAGTTATTTCTCTGTATACAATCAACTGAATGAGCGGATATTAAAAAAAGAACAAACTTGCATCACCAATCGAAAATGAAATAGAAGACGAAATTTTGATTAACACCGATGACAAATCTAAAGATCCAGATTTGATGCTAGCCGAAGCTAAAGATAGTGTGCGTAAGTTTTTATTTATAAGTCCTAAGATTTGTCGACGATTGGACAGTCTTGGAATCTCCACATACTCTATGGCCCATTTATTCATTGAACTAAAACGTCTTAACAACGTAGAAGGAAATGAACCAAACTAAGATTACCCATAGAAAAGATCATCACCGAGAAGTGGCAGAACTAGCGCTAGTTCACTTAAATGCGAAACCTGGTTAAAAATTGAAAGCTTGTGGAGCTGATCACCACGCCCGATATCTTTCAAAGTAATTTACATTTTTAAAATTATGCTTTTTAAAGAACACTTTCAGATTATGGAAACGTTAGAGGAACAATGCTTTTGTATTTCATAACGGCTTACTTAAAATATTGGTTCATTTGCTAGTCCACCATTTATGCTACAAAAAATGACTTGGATTTTTTGTTGAAACTTACAGAATTTTCAAATATTATCGGAAAGCATTTTTCTCCAATTTCAAGTAACGTGATAGCCAAAACACACATTACCAAATCATGGGTAAAGTAATGTATCGCCATAGGGCTTCATGCATTACTTTACACGTAACTTCACTGATGAATTTTACAGGCGATGAGCCTCAAAGTAACTCATTGCCTTGTAGGGGGTAAAGTAACTGGTTACTTATATGGTTACATGGTGGGAAAAAGTAATGTGTCCATAAATAGATTTTCATAAAAAAAATACATAAAATTTTTTTTTTACAGATATTTATTTTTAATTAAATAAATAACTTTTTTTATTAAATAAATAACTTGGTCATGCTGGGATTCGAACCTGGGGTCTCTGGTATTTAACAATTAGTTAGGCGAGAACTCTACCAACTGAGCTATCGATGCATATAATATTTTATTGCTTAAAATGTAGATGAGTTGTTGTGCTTCGTATTTTCGTTCGTGATATCAAAAATATACACCTTACCATTATGCTTACAAAAAATCACAAAGTAATGTGTCTATAAATAGATTTTCAAAAATATATATTAATAATTACTTTACGTTTATAATTCATGCATTATGTAATTGATGATCGGTAAGTCATTATTTTATGTTTTGAAGTAATGTAATGAGGTCTCATTACAAGGTAATCCATGAGTGTTCAATTATCGGTAACTCATTACTTCTTGTTGGGAAATAATGATACAGGTAAGGAGTACACATTACAAGGTAATGCATTACTTTATCGCACCCATTACCAAAGTTTTGCTGGGGCATATGGAATATTTCAAGAACTACTGGATAGAGCTGGTCAAACTGATTCTTTTTATAGTAAAGTAGATCCAAGAGTGGCACATTTCTATTTTAATGCAAACAATAACCCAATGACTATTATGTGGATATTTAAAGCTAGATGTGATCTTATTGAACTAAATGGTTCACATTTCTCGAGAAGATTAGCTAAAAATTGCTCTCTTTGTAACTTAAAAGACATTGAAAATATTCAACACTTCATAGGAAGATGCCCAATACTGAAAACTTTTAGATTATATTGGTTTCACAAAACTACAATATCAGAAGTAGAACTGATACGAATTTTAGATGGTGAAGGGGGCTGGAAGAGTCTTGTAAACTATATTATCAATGCTTTGGCTTATCGTAAAACGCTAATACTTGAATATAAATATTAAAAATAATACTACACTGAAATATAAAAAAAAAAAAAAAAAATTATAGAGTTAAACTCTCTTTTACCGGCTAACGACATAGTCACAGCCGTATATTCTTAAAATTTTATAATGTAATTTTGAAAAAAGAAACATTATCAAATAAAGAATTATTACTACTACTACTACTACTACTACTACATATGGAATATTTGAACGAAGACAACGCTGCATTTGCCATTTTTATCAGCGAATTTCGTTTGAAGAAAAGGAAGAATTGCGCATTAAACTATTAGGAGGCGTAAGCAAAAATCAAGTCGACAAATTGTGGTCAATGGATAAAAATTTAAATTTTGGTACAAATGACTTAGTAGAAAACTGGGGTGATGTCACTCCTTCTACAATGGATGAAAATACCACACCTTTTCTTAATCTAATGCGTTCCACTGATGAACGTCTTTATGATCAGGATTTCATTGATATCGAAGAACAGAATGAAGTTTTAAACAATGATAAAGAAGAAAATGCAACATTAATAAATAAAAATTTCGTTTTTTCAAAATCACCCTTAGATTTTGTTACAACACAAAGTCTGAAAACTTTAGTTAATTTTGGAATTAATATTTCTTTCATGCGATGTAATGCATTTGAGTGGCCAAGACTCGAAAGTTTTGTAAATGGAATCAAAATGGCGAAAAATATAAAATCAAATAGCATTTACACTGAACAATTGGTTGAAAGAATATCACTATTGAACTATTCATGTTTATTGAAAAATAAAAACGAATTGAATAGTTTAGCTATTACCACGGTAGAAAATAGTAAAAAATAAAATATTTTAATTTTTTACAAAGAAATTTTGTAAACTTTATTTAAAAAAAAAAAAAATTATTTTGCCCTCAAAAAAAAAAAGGTTTAACCTTTATAACTTTTTAATCGTTAGCGATAACTACATACTTTTTCAACATTTTTTCTTAGTTTCAAATACGTTTGAATTGTCGATGTAAAAAAAAATCTGTTTTAAATTTTTTTTTGTGGCTATTTGGTGCGTCCTGGAAGTGTTAAAAAAAATTGCTCACATTATTAATTTTTTGTGTAGAATCGATTGGTGAAGTAATATTGGCATTATATTCAATAGTCTTTGCTCTATAGAAACTAGGCCCCAAAATCGCGGTTTTTGGCAGCCTTGAAGGAGGGGAAGGAGTTAAAATTTTTTAAAAAAATTTGTGCCAGAATATTTCTTAAGTCAAAAGGATTCTAAAAAATGATGATATCCCAAAAACATACTAAAAAGGCATTTGAAAAAAGCACCCTTATGTGTATATATAGTGAAACATTTCATAAATACGATGACATTAATTTTGTTTTTTTATGAAATGTTTTATAAATAAATACCATATGAAATATATGAAACATATCATAAATATCATGAAGCTTTTAATTTGAGTGTACAGTTGTTAGTAAAGATATAAGTTATACTGCGTTTCCATATACGTCTTTTGAGCAAAACATTTGTTTTGGTGAATAAAAATGTGTGGGAAAATATGTACAAAACACTTTTTGTTCCAAACATTCCACGTTGAAAACACGTTTCGTGGAAACGTAAAATTACTTTCCTTTGTAAATTGATAACAAACATAAAGTGTCTCAACGAGTTTTGTAAAGAGCATCAAATTGTATTACAAATTATGCCGATAACATTGAAAACTACGCAATAACTATCATTGTTAAAACAAGTGCATTTAAGTTTATTTTTTTAATTATATTTTTGATAAACATTCGTTTTGAAAGAATTAACAGGTCAGTTTATGGCTTTATTTTATTACGTGTGTAAAATTTGACCTTGGATATTTTATCATAAACATTTTTAAATGAATTATGTATAATTAAAAAAATGAGCAGTCCAGATACATATTTAAAATTAATAAATTGGCAAATCTGAAAAATATTTTTCATATATCTAAAAAAATAAATTTCAATATAAAAATATGCTTGTAAAAATTTTTATATCTAGCCATAATAATATGATTAAGTCATATCTGACTTTGAATGGAGTCTCATTACGGCTTTGGTCTTCACAAGAGGACAAAATTATATCACAGGAGGACAAAATGTAACATTTTATAAATTAATACCGATCAGACCATCAATTGTATATACTTTGAACATTCTGATTTCAATGCTGTACTTAATTTGTTGATCAATGGTACAAATTTCGAGAAAAAGGTCTTTAAAGTTTGTCGGTTTTGCATTTAGATATTTACATTTAAAACTTTTTGAAATTACTCTGTTTTTTTTTTCTTTAAGGGGATTAAAAATCAAGAACAGTGTTTATATTTATGTCCCACATTTAACGCACAAAACTTCATATTAAACCCACTGATTCAGGTTTTATGTACGTTTTTACTTTTTTTTTGCAGTTTTAGCGAATATGAACGCTTAATGAACAATTGATCTAAAAAAGTGTTAGCTCCTTAAAAAGAGGCAATTAAAGGGAAATAATTTGACAAAAAAAAAATGATTTGCATAAAGCGGCTTATACTCATATATTCACGATTTTTCAACAATTTTATATGCCAGCATATATTTCCAAGTTGACCCCAGAGTCATACTTTTGGTATTATCTGTGGGCACATCAAAAACAATTTCTTGCTAAAATTGAAGCAAAAAAGTTTCCATTTGCAAAATTTATCATAATAAAATAATTTTGTTCTGGTACACTCACAATATTTTTTCCGTAAGGACTACTGAATATACACATTAAATTAACTGAAAATCAGTTAAAAACAGGACTACTTACTTTTCGTTTAAAACAATTGTATTTTTTAGTTTATTTTCAACTGTTAAAAAATTAATTGACAAAATCGGTAAAAACAATAGATTGTTTTCGTTTATTTTAATACTCAATATAATATAGCAACTTTTTGTTATAAATAGAAAATTTTAACTGAATATTTTAACTACTACGGAAAGTCCGTTTTTTTTTGTTAATTTTGTTTACTGAATAACAGACAGAAAGTTAAAAAATATAATTCTTTGGTAATTTAACTGTATATTCCATTGAAACAACTTTACCGATTAAACTTTTAAATAACTGTTGAATTTTTATGGAAAAGTTCTAGCAACTTTTTGTTATAAATAGAAAATTTTAACTGAATATTTTAACTACTACGGAAAGTCCGTTTTTTTGTTAATTTTGTTTATTGAATAACAGACAGAAAGTTAAAAAATATAATTCTTTGGTAATTTAACTGTATATTCCATTGAAACAACTTTACCGATTAAACTTTTAAATAACTGTTGAATTTTTATGGAAAAGTTCTTTTGAGTGTATATTAAACTCAAAAAATAAAATACTAAAATAATATAAAACTGAAACTTATAAAAATAAAATGTTTGAGCTCGAGGCCTGGATTTTTCTTTAATTAAAATTCTTCTTTATTAATTTCCAATATTTCGAAACTCTTCGAGTTTCATCCTCAGGGATGTTCCAACAACTATAAACATTTAGTCAACAAAGGGAATAGAAAAATGCAATAATATTTTTAAGTTCGGTGCAATATATGATGACGAGTTATAAACAACGTTAATTTTTAGAATTTTGTGTTTTTATTTAAAATCCATTATACTCCCTGAGGATGAAACTCGAAGAGTTTCGAAATAATGGAAAATAATAAAGAAGAATTTTAATTAAAGAAAAATCCAGGCCTCGAGCTCAAACATTTTATTTTTATAATTAAATTGGAAAGGTCGAATAAAAAACAACTACAATTTAATAAAACTGAAACTATAAAAATACCCTGCGGGAAATGAAGGGTCGATTGATCCAAAGTGACGATTTTGTGATATATGATTCTGTGGCACGTCAAGAAACTTGTGAAACCAAAATTGTGGTGTACCAAAAACTGTTAATTTGTGTGAAATGACCAATTACGTGACAAAACATTGACAAGTTGGTATCAGGTATATCATGTAACTGGAGAAAAAGTAAGATAACATTATAGTGTACTGAAGCAACTAGGGCCGATGCAGTTGAAGTTCTTACTGGTCATTGAACTGATTCAATCCCGTTAGCAGTTGATGAAAACATGGCAATTAGTGCCAAAGGATTCAGTCCCTTGACTGCTACAAATCGGATATAACACTGAAATAAACTTATTTTAAAATAGATTTTTGTTGTGACTTTTTGAAGGTTTTGTGAACACTGTTTTGGGGTAGTTTAGTGGCTGGTTCCGTACGGACAATTTAGCAACTCGTATATAATATGGCACACGGTGAATAAAAAGTAAAAGGTTATTTGCTAATTACTTTTCGCATACCCGGCGACACGTACTCCCTAGACCAGTACAGAGGTACTTCACAAATCTAATCCATACCAGTCACTGGTTCATTTCACGCAGGGTACATACATTTTTTATACACTTAGGGAACTTCTGCTTTAAAAATATGTAGTTGTTTGGGTTGTAATATAGTTTCTTTATTTTTAATGTAAATGTCAGTCATTTGTAGAACAAATTGAAATATTTACTATCCTTGTAGTTAATTTAAAAAAACAAACCACATTAAATGACTGTTTTATGATTTTACATTAATTTTTTACAGTTATTTTTTGTTATTTAAAAAAATAAAAAAAAGTAAATGTTTGTTTATTTTTTAATAACAGATGTGGTTAATTTTTACTACAATTGTTAGTAATTTTATGAACATTAAAAACAAATGACAAATGTTAGTTGAATTTAATGAAATGTCGTCCTTTCTTCAAGTGAAATTTCATTTGTTTTTGACTACAATTGCTGTCGTCTTTACCTACATATTATCCTTAGTGTAGTTTTAGTATTTAAATGTTTTTAATTAAATGTACCTGGAGAAATGATTATCCGATAACGTTTACAAATAGAAACTTTTTTGCTTCAATTTTTATTTTATTTTTCAGATGTTCTCTCACATTATACAAATAGTATGAATCTGGGTTCAACTTGGAAAGCTAGGCTGTCATATACAATTTTGGAAAAACCCGCTAATATATAGTATAAGCAGCTTTTTTTGTCAAAATATTTCCCATTAATTGCCTCTTTTTAAAATGCTATAGCTTATGCATTTCAATTGTTCATTAAGCGTTCGTATTCAATAAAATTGTAAAAAATGGTAAAAAACCTATATAAAACACAGGAAGCCATCTTGGACCTATTCTTTTTAGCTTGTATATTAACGATCTTCCAACTATAATAAAATACTGTAACATTTTAATGTACGCTGATGATGTCAAAATTTACTTTAGCTATAAAAACCCATATGAACATATTTATCTTCAAAACGATCTTGATAATTTTAATTAATGGTGTAAAGCTAATCTTATGGATCTTAACCTGAAAAAGTGCAAATATATGCGATTCTATAGGAGTAACTGCATAAATGTTAATTATGTTTTAGGAGAGCATAAACTGGATCTAGTTGATGTTTTTCTTGACCTTGGAGTTTTACTTGATCCAAAACTGTATTTTGTTCCACACATTCATATGACCGTCAATAAAGCCAGAGGTGTTCTTGCCTTTATCAAGCGATGGGCAAAGGAGTTTACCGATCCTGATATTACAAAACAGCTTTATACCTCACTTGTAAGACCGATCCTTGAATATGGATCCGTAATTTGGGACCCGCAGTACAACGTACATACCCAGGAAAAAATTACACATTCCAAAAAGAAGGTGATGCCCACACTTGCTTACATATCTCATTGCCAAATTTAGTAACTGCAATAACAAACTCATTACAACGATAGAGTCAAAAAAGCAAGTAGTATTGTAATCAATTCTTTAAATTTAAACCAGAAAGCATGAACTCAATAACAAAGTAATTATTTACTTAAAAAAAAATAACAATGTTATTAACTTATATGTATAACTTTTTGTACTCAAGAAGTAATCATATACTTTTTCTTAACAAAAGGACGTTATTGGAAGTAGTTCCTAATTTTGAAAAAAGAAGTTATACAATTTTAAAGAATTTATCTCATATATATTTTCAAACAAATTTTTATTTGCAGGAAAATAATATTAAAAACAGAAATTGCATGTTGCCTAAATTTTGTTAAACTGTGGTTAGGTATAAATTAGGGAAGCGCTCGTAAGCAGAAAATTGTGAGTGGAAGTTGAAATTACTGACGTTATCGTGAGTGAGTGTAAATATGATATGATTTATCCTAATTAAATTACCAACTTTGAAAAGCCGAAGAATTATGCTAAATGTATCCTTCATGTTGAATATAATCAAAGGCGATATTTCATCGGAGTTTCTTTTGGAAAATATTACTCTCAATGTCCCTCA
The DNA here is from genome assembly GCA_021234595.1 of Delia radicum. Lineage (NCBI taxonomy): Eukaryota > Metazoa > Arthropoda > Insecta > Diptera > Anthomyiidae > Delia > Delia radicum. Next base: position 118,450,259 of record CM037854.1, read on the forward strand.
AAGACCTACCCGTTACTTTTGTCCCATAGCATTACCATTACCATTTTTCGAAGCAATTACGCAAATACTGATCCGTGACGGAGAGTTGGAAAAGATTTTAATGACTTGTATAAATTAATTGATTTTTCATTAACTTCTACAATTGTAAAACGTAACATAATAATTTATTTAAACACCTAAAACAAAAAAACTGTTTGCTTACTTATATTTGTTTATTTTTCTACATACATATGTAAATTTTTTTATGTTCACATTGTATAGTCTGTAAGGATGTAATCCTTACCTTAGACTAATAAATAAAAAAAAAAAAATATAAATTTTTGTGCATTAAATATGAGCCATAAATATGAACATAGGTCTTGTTATTTAATTCCATCAAAATCAAAATCAGATTGATTGCATTCCAAAATGCAAAAGACAATATTTAAAGATAATTTTCTCGAAATCTGTTCCATTGATAAAAAAAAAAATAAGTACACCATTGAAATTAGCATCTCCGAAATATATGTAATTAAAGGTCAGATCTTTACTAATGATTTCTATGACATACCATTTCATATGGTACTTGATATTATTATAGAGCAATTCCATATGAAAACGATCAAAATTGTCAAATTTTTGGACGACCCCTCTCCGATTTTAAAATAAATAGTCTCAATCGATTGCCCAGCAAAAAATAATGTACCTACATATTTTATTTTTTTTTTAATGTGACTGGTTTAGTGGTGGTGTGCACCACTGTCATGTGACAAAATTGAAGAATTCTTCATAAGGGACCTCATTGAAAGTTGTTTTAAAAAGCGATCGTAACGAGTGATAGCTCGTTGGAAAGGTATTGAATCAGGCTTTAATTGAAAAATAAAATTTTCCTAATTTTTCTTGTTAAATAATTAAAAATAATTCAATTATAAAAAATATAAAAACAATGAGAACAAGGTGGTCTCTTAAATGCTCTTCTCCTGTCCAAACAAGGAGTCGGGGCCCATTTTTTTATTGCTGATTCTTAAAGCAAAAATTATGAGGAATCCAAAAAAAAATAAAATTAGCCGGAAAATTTAGGAGCTTCTGTGGAAAATCGGAAAATTTAATTTTCATGGGAAAAAAGGTAAATTTCTGAGAAAAATTAGGAAAATTTTATTTTTCAATTAAAGCCTCAATACCTTTCCAACGAGCTATCACTCGTTGCGATCGCTTTAGTAGTTTTTTTAAAACAACTTTCAATGAGGTCCCTTATGAAGAATTCTTCAATTTTGTCACATGACAGTGGTGCACACCACCACTAAACCAGTCACTATAAAAAAAAAAAATATGTAGGTACATTATTTTTTGCTGGGCAATCGATTGAGACTATTTATTTTAAAATCGGAGAGGGGTCGTCCAAAAGGTGATCGCTTTCATATGGAATTGCTCTATATGTCTCCAAATCTTACTCCATATATAATTACATAAGCCATATAATAATAATCAAAATATATTCAGTGATCTATATGATTATATATGGTCCCATGCTAAGTCTTATTAAACTACATATAGTGATGTCATACAGAAAATATTTTCCTTAAAATTTAATATAGCATTATATATAATCACATACATATTTTGGTAAAGTTCAATATCAAATTAAGTTATCTGCAACTGAAGACTTTATTACATATGGCTTCACCATGGCTAACCATATTAATTTTATAATGAAATCATTTTCAAGTGATTTCTTTTATATATTTTTAGGTAAAAAATAAACATAAATTTCATTATGTTTCATTCAAAAAAGTTGGGCCTTTAAAATTGTTGATTTCTCGAGATTTTAATATTTAACTTAAATACTTTTAAGCATAACTTCAGGCTATAAAAAGCATCAGGTATGCTTGGCTAAAATTTTATAAAATCAGATATATTTATATCTAATTAGATATAATTTAATGTCCCTGATATGGACAAATCTCGGATAAAAATGTATTAAATTATATATAATTTGATATTAGTATATGCTTCATTTTTCGGACCAATTTGTATATGTTTATGTATGGGAACTTATCAAATGAGATATAATTATATTAGACTCCATATTAAAATTTTTACCCGGGTAAATATAGTTAAATCCAAAAGTTTAATTAATGAAATAAATATTGCTTTTAATATAAATTTTATTAGTAGACAGTAAATCAATTTTATTTTTCTATAATTTTCAAGATAAATTTTTCTAATACAAATATAATAGCAAAATTTCAATATTCCATAAAAGCGCAACACTCCCAGTTTAAGTCAACACTTCATGCAAACAAACAGAATTTTTCAATATGTATCATCATAAAATATTTATATAACCACTAGCTTTGATTTGTGGAAAAAAACTTAAGTACTATTTGACGTTTTTGCACATGACATTTTTCATTGGAGCAATTAGAACCATAAATAATTTGTTAACAAAATAATAGACATGTTCTTTATATCCTACATGTGATATCAGGGTTTTACTGAAAAAATTTCCCTAAATCATAAAACATCACATTTCTGTACAGTGCATTGCGAAACTATAATTACACATTAATTTCAGTAAATTTCGTAAGCTAAAAAAAAGTGTACGAGTTTAACCAGCATAAATGTAAAACCAATGAAAAAATAATAATAATATTTAACAAAAAAGCACTTCATTTGTTTTTTATTTTACTATTTAAAAAGGAATAACAAAATCAATTAGTGTTTTAGAACTATAAAAACACTTCACTTGATATATCAAAATTTAAAAAAAAATAAGCAGTAGTTTGAATAATGCGTGAGCCCTCCTTTTTTTTAATCAACTCGAAAATTCTATTAGAAATACAGTCTACCAGACTTATTACAAGTTCTTCTGTTATAGATCGCTATTCATCAATAACTGCTTCTTTTAGATGAAAACGGTTTCATATTGACGTTTTTCTGCGTAAATTCGGCGGGATAATAATAATAATAATAAGCCTTGTTCTTGATGTTGAAAGAACTGCCTCTATACTGGGCATAGACTGTCTATAAATAACTTCCATCTTTGTCTTCTTGACGCTACTTCTCGAAGTTCACCGATGTTGCTGAAGCTCCTACTTTCAGAGACACTGTTGATTTCATTCAACGTAGATCTTCTCCAAGATGAGTTTGACCGTCCACGTCTTCTTGAACCTTGGGGAATGTATGCAAGGGCTTGGCAACATACTTCTGTAGGCGGTTTTCGTAGTGTGTGCCCAATCCATCCAAACTTTCTTTTACGTATTTCCACATTGACGTCTCTAAAGTTTGATCGGAACCATAATTGTTGGTTGGATATCCTGTTCGGCCAAAATACTCTCAAAATCCTACGCAGACATCTGTTGACAAAAACACGCTGTTTGTTTTGAATTAATTCCGTCGTATACCACGTTTCACATCCATACAGAAGAACTGAAAGAACGCATGCCTTAAATATTTTAATTTTTGTTGCTTCGCTGTATATGTTATTGTTCCAAACGGGACGGGATAATATTACATAAATATTCTCAATGGGGGTTTGATATGGAGAACATGCGGGCCATTCCCATACTCTTTTTTAATGATAGACTTTACATCGTCTGACGACTTACATGTACATAAGCATTGTCTTGTTGGAAAATGCATTCTTCCTCGTTGCTATTTTCAATAAATGGTATCAATTTATCTTCTTATACTGTAGTGCACTTAGAGGATCTTCCCTGGAGTTAGTCACTTTTGGGAACGCTAGACCTTTTCGAGCTCTCAAGGCGGAGCTGGTGGATTGGGCTGACACCATGCATATGGCCATTTGGGAGAATTCGGGTGTTGGCAGGACCACCTTTATTCTCTCGGGCAACCCGGACAGGGACAAGACGAGGGAAATTCTGAATCTCAGTAGGAAGGAACTGAGTCTTTTGATGGGAATCCTCACGGAACACTCGACACTAAGGGCCCATTTCCACCGTATTGGTAGGACGGACTCGGGAGTGTGTAGGGCCTGTGGGGAGGATGAGGAGACCTTGGAACACTATCTCTGTGAATGCCCGGCATTTGCCAGGATCCAGGTCGAAATACTATCCAGTGACCCAATATCCACATTGGGGGATCTTAGGGGCATAGGATGGAAGAGGTTGAGGAATTTCGTCAGTGCGATGGAGTTCCTGGGGTAGGAATGTAACATAGGACCGATTTTTTAGAGCGCACAATAAGCCGACATTCTGGCTTAAGTGTAAGTCCTCAGGTAATTAAATCGGATTAGGGAAGCATTTCCTTTCTCCGAATCCTCTTTTCGACCTAACCTAACCCTAACCTAGAAGAATTCATTTTGGTGCTTGGAAATGCCAAATTAACCATACCGTCGAAACAAAAAGCTCCCCAAACCATTAAGGGCTCTTCTCCAAAATTTGTTTTCGATTTTTTACATAGGTCTCTCCAATAGATGCTAAACCCATCTGGACCATCAAGATTGAACTTTTTCAAATCAGAAAAAGTCATCTTTAAAAGATATTAATGTTTAAACAATCTTGCCAACAACAACGCTTATTGACTTACCTTTCTCCGGTTGGTTTGTAAATTCCTTTTAGCGAATTCAACTCAAGTAAGTTGTGGCGGGGTAATAACCTTGGCACAGACATCAGCTTTTGACAAGAGATTCTCTGGGAATCCTTTAAGAGCCTACTTATGGTTTATTTGGACACATTTACATTCATCGATTATCTGAATGAGACTCTTCATTGTGTTGCTGGCAAAGTTAATTATTTTACGCCGGTCTCGATCAAAAAACTTTTTTTTTGGGCCGCCTATATTCTTTTTACCATAAGCACTTGGCTTATTTGCAAAACTTGAGACAACCACATGTGAACGGTTTATTTTTCTAGCAATTCCAAAAAACTTAAGCCACTTTTTAAATAGGCTGAAATTTTCCCTTTTCAAAATCACTTAGATATGAAGTCCGCGGCATTTTATTTTGCAAATTGATTCAAATTGCATAAAAAACAAAAATAATTCTTTAATTTTTCTTTATTTGCTATTCTTCTTAAATCAATTAAGTAATCTCTTAAGTTTTACACAATAAAGGATCAGCTATCACACTCTTAAAAACAGTTAAAAGTTTTAAAAACAATGTTTGTGGTATACGAAAAAATAGCAATAATCATTTGTAATTATAGTTATGCAATGCAGTGTATTTATCAACACAGAGAACATTTTTATTGAAATAAATGAAACTTTTCTTCAGCAAGTCAATGAAAATTTTCAAAAAAAAGTTTCAATGGACAAGTTAAGAGTTAACAAATATTCGAACTATTTAAAAACCTATTTTCAATTAAATCGCGGTTCGAATAACCGTTTTTTGGGGGTTTTCCTTAAAATTTAAATGTTGACATTTAAAACTTAACATATATCCTTTCTTAAGATCATTTTTAGTTTTTTTCTGAAAAAATAGGTCTTGTAAAAATATAAAAAAAATTGTCAAATTAGTGCCAAATTTTTCAAATCTTATACCTTTTTAAAATTGTGGACAACTGTATGTTTGTAAAACCCATAACTAAACAGATTTTATTGTCTGTAACTAAAACAAAAAATTCAGTAAAGTTAAAAATCTTTTTGCTGGGAGGATCCTTGCATGCAAATTGCTAATATCAGCAAAAAACCGTTTGCTGATATTACCAATTTTTCTGCAAGGATCCTGGCAGCAAAAACGTTTCTAACTTTGCTGACTTTTTTATTAGTATGGGACTCACCCTATGCAAAGCAGAGCAGGGTTGTATTTTACATGTTTTTTGAGAAAAATTTTTCGATGCGAAAGTTACAGAAACGAGGTTCAGAATTTTTTTATTTAAAATTTAGAGAACTCATCCGAATTATTCCAAAAATGTTTATTTCTCTAAAATTTTAAGATTGAAAAATATTCGGAAATGCCCAATTATTCGAGGTGAAAACCCGGTTTTCCGAATAACACGAAAACCGCCCTCTTTCAAACCCCGATTTTTAAATCCGGAAAAATAGATAAGCCCGGTTTATCGACTAATTCGGAGTTATAGTGCAACTTTATTACTTTTATGCAAAAATGTATTAATAGCATACAGATAGATAATTCTTTCAGTGTTCAAAAACATTTTAGCAAAATTTTGACATAAAAAGCTTTTAAAATTAAAAATGATTTATTTAAAAATTTGGCAATCTGGAAAAATTTACCTGAGAAGAATTAAGACGAAAATCAGATACAATTTATGTTGAATTGCTAACGTGTTTTAGACCAAACGACATTGTATTTATTTTTCAATAGATATAATATTTATTTAATTTTTTTATAGAAATTGTAGTGGTAGCCTTGTCAAGTATATTTTGAGTTGTTTAAAATGTAATTTTCAGTAGTTTCTATCGATAAAATTTTGAGAGCAGGTACTTCAAAAAACATCATAAGACTAGGGTGACCATATTTTTTGGACATGAAATCAGTACAAAATTTTCAAATTTTATAAATTTTGTGATGAATTCTAAAAAACACAGCGAACTTACGTTTCCAATATAAAAATTCAGATTAAGGGAAAATTTGCCTACAAAGTAACTTGAGATTATGAAAAAAAAATAATTTTCAAAGAAAATTTCAAATTCTTATTCTAAAGAAAATACTTTAAATAAACTGACTATTGTTTCAGTTTTCGTCCTTAATATTTGTTTTCCTAAAAGACCCAATATTTTAAAATATTGAAGCTCTCGGATTTTTAACTCTTCCTTTTAAACTAATCTTAGATGTTGGACAAGTTTTCCACATTTATACTTATAGTTTTCATGATCTTTTTGCAGTTTCCATCAGATTATGAAAAATTCTGAAAAATGTTTTCTAAATGGATCACAATTCAAGTTTTTTTAAAGAAAGAGTAGAATTTTCTGGAAATGTTCAAAATCAGTACAACTCATTACACGATTTTTTTATCAGTACACATGATTAAAAACCAGTACATTTACTGATCAAATCAGAACGAATAGTCAGCCTACATAAGATGCTTGACATTTAAAGTACACTCAGAAAATTATGTACGTAGAACCGAATGCAATTTGCAGTTAAATCATCTGCAATGTGTAGGTATTTTTAACAGTTAAAAATTAACTGTTGAATGTAGTAAAAGCAATTACAAATGCAGTTAAAACAACATTACCAGCATTTAAAAAAATCGCAGCTTCGAGGTGGCCAAACGACATCAGCTAAATCGGCATCTTCTGTAAGTCGATCGCAGGCCCACTTAGCGAAGCGAAAACGCATTGGATTGTCAGCTTCAACTCCTAAACCAATTGGACTTTGTATGGCGTCATACCAAGGTCTTTATGCAAAATACGTCTCAATGATGTCTCCGAAATGTTCAATTGTTGAGAACGACGGTGAATTGATGTTGATGGCGCTTCACGCACACTTTCTGCCACAGCAGCAATATTCTCGATTCTACGCACTGTTTTTGGCTTTTCACGCTTTGGTTTATCGATGAGGATGCCAGTTTCTTTCGCTTTTTTCACAAGATAACGAACATACGGTGCTGATGGTGCTTCTCTTCTTCCAAAATCCGTACGCAATTTTCGCACACATTCTGCAACATTACCATGATTTTCAAAGAAATATCGCAATATTTCCCAGCGTTGTTCAAACGTATACACAACCATATTCGTTCAGCGGAAGGATAAAACTAATTATCTGTCAAATCAGACATGAGCTAAGTGTTAACATTCACGAAATAAGCACTAGTTGAAAAAAAAACGTTAGATGGCGGACCCTGTATAATATTCATATTATTGCTTTTAATCGTAATAATGTACACACAGAGAAAATTTTAGGTATTTGCCAACTGAAATTCGGTAACTACCACTCAAATTCGATTATTTTGAATTTCCATCTGTTGGTACAACTCAATATTAGTTTTCACAACAAAGTTCGGCTAATTCAACTAAATTTTTGGTGGCAACACCGAAAATATTCAGAAATCCAATATAAATATCGTTATACTAACTGAATTTATAAGTTGTTACCATGAAGATACACTTTTCAATTCGGTTGGGACTTTATTTCTCTGTGTGTAGACATAAAATATGATTTTATTGAGAGTCATGAAATCACAGCTTTTCATAAGCGCTAAAAACCGCGCTTATTTTGCCAAAAGTAATGCTTCCAAATGGGAATTCGCCATATAAAAATCATGTCGAATGTAAGCAAGTTTGTAAGGGATTCTTTTTGGATTACTCCCTTAAAAACCTGCTTGCAGGTAAGCAAATTTTTTTTTTCCTGGGTACGATATATTTAATTTTCCTGAAACTAATGAAGATATTTGTGTAAAAAATCAAAAATGTTTTGAAACAATTTGTAAGTGTAATCCGAACAAAAACTTATTTATGTACCCAGCATTTAAAAAATTTTAAAAACTATTAAATTTATTATTTAAATTATCAAATTCAAAATCGATGTGTTGACAAAAAAAACCAAAGAATAATAATTGTTTAAGAAAAATTGTAATGAATGAATTTTTTTTTTTTTTTTTGTATTTATTTTATTTTATTTTATTTTATTTATTTTATTTTATTTTATTTTATTTTATTTTATTTTATTTTATTTTATTTTATTTTATTTTATTTTATTTTATTTTCAGAAATAAATACATTACAATAGTAGTGCCTCAGCGCCTTATAGGCATTGTTGAGCCGAGTTGGCAAAATCTAATTATACATTATAATTTACATGAAATGATTGATAATGGCAATTCAACATAATAAATTTTACCCATTATTTTATTAATATCTCTTAAAAGCTAGAACATATGACAACCTTCAATAAAACCAATCAATTCTGAATCACTTTCTGTTGATTTTTATTTATTTCATCATTAAAATAAATCACCGGAAAAAAAATTGTATTCAATACCTTCATTAAAAATTATAAAAAATTATCTATTTTATTACTTAAAAAAGCTACAAAAAAACTTTAAACTTTTTTTTCATTGTTTTTTAAATATTATCAAAGGAAATATAATTTATCAAAGAACGGAAACTTTTTATTTTTTGTTTTTATCAAAAATAAATATAGTAAAAGTATAAAAAAAATATATTTATACAACGAAAAGAAAGTCAAAAATATCTTTTTAAAAACATACAAAAAAAAAGAAAAAAAATATATAAAAAATTTTTTTTTTAATTTTTTTTTTTTTATATAAGTTTGTTAAAACAAAAAAAAAAAAAAACATCGTATCATTCAAATGTGGCAGTAATATGCGACCTATCAAACGTTATCTAGACGAATTTGTGAAAGTGGAATATAATGGTATTGATAAATTATGAAAATGTCATATATACACAGAAAAAATTATGGGTCAAAAATATCTAATTAATCGATTGTTTGAATATCAATGGCAATTTAAACAATTTTTTTAATTGATTCAATTAAAAAATTTATTTAATTTTCTAATATATCCAAACAGTGTTGACAACTTGTAAACAAAATTTTTAAAAACTTGGCAAACTATTTTTTTTTTTTTTTTTTTTTTTTTAGGGACACGCCTACATCAGATTGTTTTTCACAATTTGTTAAATAAGTTTTGGGACTTTAGCACATTTAATTACTATAAATGCAAATAATGTTTATCCCGATGAAAATAAATTTAAAATAACAAATATTCAGGTGCTTGTGCAAAGTTAAATGTAACTGACACTAATAGAAAACATATGATTTTCTATTGTTGATTTACTTGAATAAACGTCACTACATTGCTAGGTCTGTCAAAAAATCAGAGTAGTATTTGGAAGATGACAAAGCCAATTGTGACAATATTTTGTTGTTGTTTTTGTTTTTTCTTTGATATTTTAAATTTTGAATCTCGCTCCTAGACGAGGACAAGAAATTCTCATTGAGTTTGTGATTTAACATAACAAATATCTCTAGAAATTATAATAACAAAGTCCCCTGAAGATTTCCTTGGGCAGGAATGAAATCCGGATAGGGACACGCCTACATCAGATTGTTTTTCACAATTTGTTAAATAAGTTTTGGGACTTTAGCACATTTAATTACTATAAATGCTATTTTTTTTTTTTTATTTTATTTAGATTAAATAATCAAACAAAGGTTTAATTATATCAATATATTATTTAGTTTGTAAATAAAAAGAAAAAAAATAGCAATGATTAACTTTTAATAAGTTGAATAGTTTATCGATTTTAAATACACGCGAAATCGTAGTTATTTCACTAGAGTTTACAACACTCTTTTTGTTGAGATATTCGTGTACGCACGAAAACTTAATTAAGTTTCGTGTTTTATCTGTGGTAATAAAAGCGCACATGTGGATTTAAATAAACCTTATCGAAAAAGGGAAATTAAACTATTATTTTTGTAAATAATTAAAATTTCAATAAGTATAAGTGTCATTAAACTATCATTTTAAAGTTGTGTGTGATTTTTTCAAGAAAGCAAATCAATTTCAAGAAAAAGTTCAAGACAAGACAAGCAAAACAAAAATTTTGTCTTTACTTTTATTTGTTTTCTTTTAATACATTTTTATATTCAAAAGCTTCAATTTTATTATAAATAAAATGTCAATTTAATTTACAAACCTAAATATCTTTTTTTATTTAATGGGGGCATATAACAAAAATAAAAAAATACGAGTTTTCAATTAAAAATACCATTGTTTTCTTCTCAAGTTTCAATTAAAGTTTTAATCAATTTAACTAAACTTTTTAATTGAGGTTGTAAAGAAAAACAATAAATCTTTTAATTGATATTATTATTATTTTAATTGAAAGAGTTTTAATAAACTGTCTGCAAATTTGTTTAGTTATTACTATCATTTCAGTGGTAGGTGCAAAATCAATTAAAATATTAATTGATTCAATAAAATTTTTAATTGAAACCCGTTTTTAGTTTTTTCTGTGTAGGAATGAACCATTAGTTGATACTAACGCAAATAAAAAAAAAATTCATTACCATTTAATGAAATAATGAAATATTTTGCATTTGGAAAAATCATTATTAATGATAATAAAATCACATTAATGCATAAAAAAATAATTACAATTGATCGCTATTTACAAAAACGATCATGATAAATGAAACCGAACCACAGGACTGGACAGGGAAATAAATATATATATATTTTTTTAGTATGTCATTCTATGGATGGAAATGTAAAATTGTTTTAAATCGAAATGATGTGGAATAAAACGGGGAATGAGTGGAATTGTTAATATTGGGAACTAAATTTAATATACAGGAAAGTGAGTAGAATTGAAAAACTAAACATGGAGAACGATATGAAATGCAACAGGGAACGAGTTGAATTGGAACATTGATTATAGGTAACGAAATTGTATTGAACTTGATTATATCTAAGTATCTTAATTTACATTATAATTAAAAAAATAATACTTCACCCTGTGGCCGCTTTTTAAAAAATGAATCCCTAGCGATCTTTCCGTACTTATTTGTGTTTTCAGGGTTTAGCAATAGTCCTGTGGAACAAAAATGTTGTCCATTTTTCCCTATCTCGTTTAGTTTTTGAGATAGAGGACACTTAAAAAACGCCATTTTGTAAAAAACTAAGCGAGATATTATTTATTACTTGAATTAAGGGAACTTTCCATCTCTGAATTCAGCAAAATTTTATAAAATTTTGGACAAAAAAACAGTTTTTATTTCTTAAAACAGAACTTTTCTTTTTTTATATTTTCTTTGAAGATAAAAATGGTTTTAAACTTTGGAAAAAAATATTAATTTAATTTTTTTCTTTTTTTTTTCGAAAGAAGAATATTTTAAAAACTATCGATAAAAATAAATATAATAATTTAGAAAACTACTTTATTTCACACAAAACACTTTGTTTTCCTATTAAAAATTTAGAAATTAAGTTTTTTGTTTGTAAAATCCGGTCTATGGAATTTATATAACATTGACTGATAATAGTAAAATACAATTTCTATTTACTTAACTATTCAAAATAATCTAACACCCTATAAAGTACAATACAATATTTGTTCTGGTGTCACAAAGAACTTACTTTTTAATAAGCCTTTTTGAGCAAAAATTTTTTTATTTTTTTATGTGCCAAAAATTTTCTGTAGTTATTAGCCATATGCTTGCCAAAACGTTTTTGGAACCTAAAACTGTCCATATAAAAGATTGAGTAATAATGTCCGACGGCAATTTCTAAGGAAGGGTTGGGGCAACAACAATGTGGAGTGTGGTAAATCTCTGTTTCCACTTACCCGTTAGGAGCTCTCAAAGTTGAAAAATCCTATATTTTAGAGCCAAAACAGTATAAAAATGAGGATCAAGGAGGGGCCTATGAATCCAATTTGTGGCATAGTAACTCCTATTTAGTTGTAGATCACGAAAATAAAAAAAATAAAAATTCCTTCAGACAAAACTCCGTGATCGGCAAATAGCAGTTTAAAAATTTTATCGAATTCGGTCAAATTAAAAAAATTGTAGCACCAATTAAAATAGTTTGTAGCTTTCTAATTAATTTCAGTTTCATTAAAGTATCAATTAAATATTGTTTTCAATTTAAAACAAAATTTTAATAAATACTATAAAACTATGCCAAAAGCAAAAAAAATACAATATTTACTTACAAGAAATATAATCGATAACGTTTCGAAGATTTAAATAAAAGATATGTTTATCATTCAATTCAATGCAAAAGGAATTCAGTTATAATGTTTTTTATGTATTAAAGATATAATGAAGTTTTCTTATTATTTGCAAAATAGGAGCATATCAATAATAATATATTCAAACTATATGAGAATATTTAATAACATGAAATAATCTTCGATTATAAGTATCCCATAAAAGTTAAATGTTTACTAAAAACAGATTTCGAAGCAAGAAATAACAAAAAAAAACAAACATTTGTTTTTAAATACAAAGAAATCGGGGTTAATAGTTTATTAAAAATAACATTTAAAAAAATAAAAAAACAAAAACTCAACAATAAAAAAGAAAAAATGAATTCAAGTAAATTCGATAAAAATAAAAATTCATAACTAACAAAACAGTTTAAATTGGTAATTTGTGGTTTCCACTTAAGGCAAATCTTGCAAGTACAGCATCTGGATCAATTTTTATTTTATTATGTATATGCATCATAGCTAAACCATTCAGTCTGTCCTTCGTCATGGTTGATCTCAGCCATGTTTTTATTCGACGAAGGCTTGAGAACGACCTTTCAGCTGTGGCGTTGCTGACAGGCATAGAGGCAAATATTTGAAATATTTTTCTTAAGTTGGGATATATATCTATATCACAGCTTACTAGTGCGTTTATTGTATTATCTGGAAGCTCTTCTGAGTTCTTCCATTTATAATGCCAATGTAGGAGTTCCGCCTCTAGTTTCAATGTCAGGATTTTTTGATCTGTTCCATAAAATTTAAGAAAATCCTCTACCAGTTGTGGGATTAAAAGTTTAATTTCCGAAATTAAACTTGTGGCTATATTCTTAGGTAGCAGTTTCGGTATATTTAATAAATTCAGGACGTCTTTCGAAAATCTTGATTTTAAATCTACTAAAATCGATTCTATCAGTGGAATGTAGCAGACAACCCTGAAATACTCCTCGACATCATTTATCGGATGTTTTCTTTCGAATCTTGATTTTTCAATTGGAATTTCCAAATCAACACAAATAGCTTTTGCTTTCTCAAAAATTGTTTTAAACTCAATTTCTGCTTCTTGTCTTTTATCCTCAAGACCAGGTAATTAAATTTGTTATAAGATCTGATCCTTTTTGTAGGTCTATATCTTGTTTTTGTAGAATGACACTAAGGGGATGTGTAATAGAAAGCATATCACATAAAATGCACAGGCCACATATAAACTCAAAAGTGCTAAGTGAATTTCTTAATAATAAAGCTTTTGATGATGTTTCTCTATCTTTCCATTCAAATATTTTTTCTAACGCTTCTATTATGTTCTCAACACTTGCAGTGAATTGCAATATAGAATCATGGCGGTCCACCCATCTCGTCTCGCACAACGGAGAAAGCTTAGCTCCCAAAAACTTAACTAAGACAGTATTACGTTTAGGATGATGATATTTAAAAAGTTTTGTTGTCTCTTTTACAAGTAAAGTCACTTTTTGAATAATAGGCACTTTATTGCTTTTTGAAATCGAATTGTTGAGCTTGTGTGAAAAGCAGGGAGTTTGTTTTGCGTTTAATGCTACTTCTTGTATTTTTTTAACGGCTCCTTTTTCTGCTAACATCAATGGGCACCCATCCGTACCAATTCCGACACAGTTTTTTAAGTCAAGCCCAAAACTTATCAAAGCTTTTATTATTATTGTTGACATTGTCTTTGCATCAATTGATATTTCATCACCGTCAGCTGTATTCTTAATAGCTTCTTCAAATGCGTCTACAAATCCTATAAATTCTTCGTGTACATTGTTGTCCTTTACATTCAAATATCTTAAAGATAAGGAAATTTGGCTTTTGCCAGACAGGTTCGTTGTTTCATCAAAAATTATAGAATAATATTTGGCTTCAAAAATATTTTTCAAAATTATTTCTAAAATTAAGGTATTGCAGCAGTCTATTATTTGGTTTTGAATAGTTTTGGATATATATGTAGCATTCAATGGGTTTGTTTTTAAATGGTTTTGAAGTATTTTATCACCGGCATCTATGCGAAACCGTAGAAGCGAACGAAAGATACCATCTGAGTCTGAACTTTCAGACGAGAGCAAAGCACCATCATCTCGATGACCACGGAGTAATATGTTATTTCTTCCAAGAAAAATAATTGAATTTGTAATAGGAAGTAAACGTTCACGGTTTTCAATCTTTTGTTGAAGTACATTTCTTTGCAATTGATTTACTACCTCGGTACGAAAACCAAAATTCTAGAAAATAATCTACAAAGTTTGTTTGTACATGTTTCAAAAAAAAAAAGTCATTTTGGGGGGGGAGATATCCTCTTCTCCCCCCCCCCTGGATCCGCGCCTGTATATCATGAACGCGTCATCCAATTGTTATGAACTTAGTCTCATAATAAAGCTTATATAACCTTCTTGAAACGGTTTTAGGGGAAAAATAAATCTTTTCAAAAAAAGGATAAAAAATAAATAATAATGTCCTTGATTTGCAAATATCTCAAAATGCGTATCCTCCCAGGAAAACTTGCTATTACCATAGAATGGGAAATGGAAGAAGAAAACAAGAATCAGAAGTACTTATAGTTGAGGCCAAGAACACCTGATTTTAACATGGGGGTGTCATAGGAGGCAAGGCCTTGCCTTGTGCTTACATATAGGGACAAAAATAAAACGTTACAAAATATGTAGTGAAATCACCAGTTACACATAAGTACTTATTTCATTTCTTATTTGTAGCATCAAAAGTAATGCTTAAAGCCATTATATGACGTATTACTTGTAAGGATGTTAATAAGTAGTTATTTATAGGTGCAAAAATAAGTACGTATGTATTAACATGTACCTAAATAAGAAGGTATTAATAGGCAATAAAATAACTAGTTATTAATAAGGACAATTATAACTAGTTATTAATAGGTCCTAAAATAACTACTGATTTTAGTCATTACAAAGAAGGACTATAATAACTGCCTACCAGGAAGAAGTGTAATAAGTGGTGAACAGCGATTAAATTAAAATTAAATTAAAATTAAATAAAATTAAGATTAAATTAAAAGACTTTGTACCAAAAACTCTTAATGTATTAACAAATAAAATTTAATAATTTAATAATTACTTAATATCAATTATCTTAATTTTGTTATTTACTTAATAAGCTTTTGTTTTGTGAGAATCGTTTATGTATAACTATATATTTGTTTGCTTAAATAAATTGCATTTAAATTATTAATTATGATATATTATGAATCTTTATAAATATATCTTACAAAGAAGTAGTTACTTATTACCTTACAAGTACCTTATTTCTTTGGCCCTTCCTAATAAGCAGGTATATAACACAATATTAATAAGACATAATTGTTTAGCTTCCAAAATAAGTAGTGATGTATGTTCATAGCAGTAAGGTATTATTACAGACCTTCAAAATAACAACAAATGTAATGGATAGTCATTACTACGAAAGGTCTGAAATAAGTGATAATAAGTAACTTATTATTTTTGCTATTCCAAATAAGCAGATATTTAACACAATATTAGTAAGGCGTTGTTTTTTATCTTTCAAATAAGCAGTTACATATATTCATATTAGTAAGGTATTATTTCGGACCTTCAAAATAACAAAAACTTGAATGGATAGTCATTACTTTGGAAGGTCTGAAATAAGTCCTACCCATTACCAAAGTTTTGCTGGGCTGATTGGTTTTTATATTTTGTTCAGAGTTTGCTTGAAATGTTATCTACATCATATACAAATTTCAGAATTGATTCGAAATATGTTCCGTGGAAATCTTCATTTTTGGAAATATTTTTTTTATAAAATATTTTATTTTTAAATAATTAGTATTTTTTAAATACAAAATTTGCATTGTAGTTTACAATTAGTAGGGCTCTGAAGTTAACGCATTTAAAAACCGTGTTTAATGCAACAAAAAATATTCATTAAAATATGCACTTAAAATTTTAAAAATATGTATTTATTATCGATTTTCCAAAGTTTTCAACATTATGTACACAATTTAAGTAATTTTCGTCTTAAAAGTGTTTAAAAAGTTAAAAACTAGCGTTCATCATCATATATTTTTGTTTTCGCGTTAAACAAAATATTTATAAATTTAAAAAAATATATTTAAACAATTTAGGTATATATTTTGCAAAAACGCAAATTTTAGTAAGTAGCCAAGAATATTCTTAAAAATATGATTTTAATGCGAAATATGCAACAACAAATGCCAAAATATGCATTTATAGCAAAATATGCATCTATAGCAAAATGTGCAGAAAGGTGTGATAATATGTCCTCTTCATAATCATAGAGATACAATATTTTCTGCTGGAATCCACTCGGCATGGAAAAATCTATCTTTATTTATTTTTTTTTTTGTTTTGTTTGTGGCTGATTTTTCTTAAAGTTCAGAGCCAAACGCTGAAAGCCTCCCCAAAGGATAATTACGTGTACTATTTAAAATAAATAAAATTTAACTACTTTACTGAAAAACTGTTATATTTTCAGTAGTTTTGATTAATTTGATAATAAAATAGTATTATTAGCTAATTTTTGGCTAAAGACACATTTTAAGGAAATAATTTTTAAGAATTATTCTGATCAGTTAAATTTTTCTGATCAGTTAATTTCCCTACTGGAAATCAACCGTAATGCCCCACATAATTATTAAATGAAAAAAAGTTCTTAGTTCCATAATAAAACTACAGTTTTTAAATCATCAGAGGCTTGGTGAAAAAGTGAGCTTCTGACCTTTTCCTATACAGTTTGAAATTGTAGGATATTTGGTGGTGGGGGGTCCAAAATGTAGGGCTTCTATGATTATGAAGAGGACAAATTATGAAACTTTTATTCCTAATTAGATTCGTTTTTCCTAAAAGATTTGGAGAAAAACTTCATCGTGAGTTTTAATTTTCAACACATATTTATTTATCTATATATTCGTAATTCTATACATAAGAGACATTAGTCTTGTGTATAGAATTCAGAATAAATAAATAATAAAAATGCTACTGAATTGCGCTGCATTATATGACTAAACACTACGCATTTTGTACACTTGATTCCGTCTTCAGTACGGTAACAAACACTAAATCGGTGTATTGCATGGCCAAATAGTAATAGTGGCAAGATGGGATTTCGTTCTGTTCTGTAAACTCATAATTTTCAGAAAAATCTAAAACCACTAAAACTCTCTAAAAGCATATAAAATTGTTAAAAAATTAAATAAAATTGAAAAATTGTATTTAAATTAAAATACATTTTAATTTTGTTTATTAAAATGTTTTATGTGTTTTTCAAATTGTCCAAAATAGACAGGAACAGTAACAGTAATAAGTAAACCATTTAAAAAAGACTAATGGTCATATGCATAATCATTTTGTTAATTCCTGTAACAGTACTATAAGTAAAATTTGTTGTTGTTTCATATGTAAACTTTGATTTATTAGATTGATATAAAAATCAACTTGGAAAAAAATCTGAAATTGAAGAAAATATATCAAAGGTCAACTTTAGCGAACATAATGAAAATTGACTTTTCCCACTTTTTTATTTGACATATTTTTTTATTGAATCAAATAGTTCTAATAAAATTGTGAAGAAAGTTCTTACCGTTTGCAAAACACCAATTTGGGAAATTCTTTAAATATTGCTTGTTATTCACTTTTTATATTGCGTTTTTTTGCAACGGCAAACAACAAAAATAAAGACTTGCATTGTGTCATCAACATCCCGAATGGCCGCGGGAACCCAATCTACCCGAAACATCAAAAATTTACACAAATTTGACAATAGAAATTATTCGAAAACAAATTGTGTAGAGCTTTTTAACTAAAAATAAGTTTTTTCAAAACATTGCGAAATCAATATTGACGAAAAGCTCTACATTAACGAAAAGCGGCTATTTAATTTAAATTATTTCCTCAAAAATAGCATATAGCTTCCAAATATCGATTAAACAACGCAACACTTCGAAATGTTTTGCAGTTTTTATGTGCTAAAAATACGAGTCATTTAGTCAAAGACAAAATAAAATATTTAAATTTAATAAAAATTAAATGTGTATTTTAAAACTAAAGGTTAATAGTGATAATTAATGTAGTGTCGTGAAATTGCGAATATATATAGGTTCAGGTGGACAGACTAAAGCGAAAGGCAATGACACACATTTTAGAAAATGTATTATATTTCCTTTTTCTTATTGCATTAGTTAGTCTTCTTTTAAAACGTACCATCATTTAGACAACAGTTGATATAAGTAGTTGAAAGATAATTTTTATTATGTTATATATAATTATTTATATATATTTTCAGATATTAAATTAATTCATGTCGTCAATGTGGTAGTATGAACATTTTTATATTTTATAACGTATTGTTAATTATTTTTAAAAGAATCAAAAAAAAAAATATTTTATTTTTAAGTAAAATAAATTACCTAAAGTATAATTTTTCTACAGAGTTCTTTTCGTCTACTAATATTCAGCAAATATTTTATTAACTTATAGCAAGGACTTTTTAATTTTTAATCAGCTAAGTATTAGAAAAACTTTTGCTGAATCTAATAATTTGGTTGCTGAAAATCAGCGAGCTCATTTTGCTGACAGTAGCAATTTTTTGCAAGCACCCTTCTGGTTAAAATTTTGCTGACTCAACAAAATTTTTTGCAGGCTTCAATAACTTTTTTTTAGTTTAATTGTAGCCAATCGAATAGTTCGGTTGTTCCTACCCAATTTCTTATGTTATCATCGAATTTCTGTTGTGGCAATCGAAATTCGAACACTTATACAAATAAGTCTGCAAAAATAGCAGAAAATTCGCTAAAAATTAGTTAAAAGTTGCAGAACCTGTCTGCTGAATATTAGTAAAATAAAAAAAGCAAAAAAACTCTAAAATTTACTAGACGTTAGTTAAAGTTTTAGTTGTTTGCATGAAAGCTAAGAGCAATCTAACATGAAAATGTTTACTTTAAAAAATAAGACAGCTAAAAGATAATAGGGCAGCTAAATAAGTCCGTGACTTTTCGAACTTCCCTCATAGTTATGTGAAATGCAACACTGCTCTCCTCAAGTACCATCTGTCAATAGACTACTGTCAACTACTGAGCAAGTTCCGTCATTTACTTTGCATTTAACAGCTGTTCAAAACATACAACCTCGTGGATTTTTTAAAAATGGAAGGAAAAGCTTGATAAATACTATGGGGACTCTGCACCATCGATTTCAATGGTAAAAAAGTTTTTTACTGATTTTCGTTGTGGTCGCACAAGTACAAATAACGCTGAACGTTTTGGAAGGCCAATTAAGGTCAATACACCCGAAAATGTCGAAAAATAGTAAAAATGAGTGAGATTGTTGATGCCATAGGCATATCATATGGCAGTGTGGTTTCGATTTTAAATGATCAGTTGGGTTTAAGAATGCTGTCTGCAAAATGGGCGCCTGGGTTTGCTCTCAATTGAACATAAACGTAATCATGTGACAACTTCAAAGGATTGTTTGAAGCAAGTCGAAGGAGTTTTTGCACCGTTTTGTAACTGTGGATGAAACATGGATCCATTACAACACTCCGGAGACCAAGCAGCAGTCTAAACAATGGGTTCCTCCTGGTGAACCGGCTCCGAAAAAGGCCAAGGTAAGTTTGTCGGCCAATAAGGTGATGGCAACAGTTTTTTGGGATGCACGCGGGATAATCCACATCGATTACCTTCAAAAGGGAAAAACAATAAACGGCAAATATTATGCCAACTTATTGGACTGATTTAACGAGGATTTAAAAAAAAAACACCCCATATGGCCAAGAAAAAAGTTATTTTTCATCAAGATAATGAACCATGTTTATGATAGACAATAGAATTGTTTCATTTGCATCACCCAAATCTTTAGTTGTTTGCAAGAAAAACGATAGTTGGCTTTACTCAAACCGTGAAACAATTAGAAAAGCAAAAATTTTTACATATCAATATACTGTGTATATCATCACATTTAGTATGTGTGTTTGTAGTTTACATAAACCAACATATAAAATCTAATATGACAATATCATATTATATTGTGGACATGAGGTAGAACAATATTCTAACTAAATGTATGAAAATATAGAAAGCCCGAAAAAAATATATTTGTATTTTTAATACAAAAATTATAACAATTTTGAACTATTAGCATACCACGGCTCTTCTCGTACATACACTGATTGTTGGGATATATGTTGTTTTACAAATTGTAATACAACAAGCACACATACTACATGTGATGATATTCAAAGTATATTGACATGAAAACTTTTTGCTTCTCAAATAGTTTTGATTTTATAATTAGGTTTATCAAATCAGAAAGTTTATACACTAAAGCCTGATAGGTTACTCATAGCGAAAGAATATGTGGTTACTCATAATGATAGAATAAGTGATTACCAAGGATTTGCAAAATAAGTGCTGACCTTGAAGTTATTTTTATTTTAAGAAATTTTTGAAAATAACTAGTCTAGTCTGATTTAAAAATTAATAGTGTTTATAATTTTTAGAGAAAAACGGTTATTCTTCTTCTTAATCTCAACATTTCTAAATTAAAATAACTTTAGTTAGGAAAATATACTTGCATAAATTGTTTAAACTAAATACAATATTATAATAAAAAAAAATTTTAAATCGATACTTATGTAATTCATAACCAATAACTCATTATTTTACAATTACATATAAGTACGTATATAACCCATCATCAGCAAGTCATTATTTTGTATTTTAAAGTAATGCAAAAGGTAATGGCCTGTCATTACTTTGTAATCTATACGGTAATGACCTGTTATTACTATGTTTTTGCTATGATTATTTTATAGTTTTAGTTTTATTAGTTTATATTAAAAGCATTTGCATAAATGTTTGTAAATATTTTTCTAACATGACGTGTTCACTTCACTTGTATATTTTATACTGTAAAAAATACACAAATACAGAAACGCAAACATCGCATTACAACAATCACTGCTGGTTAAAAATTTAGTATTTCGTTGAGTCAAAATATCAAAATTTTTAACTAAAATCACAATTTGAACTAAAAAATGTGTTTAAAACTTGCATAGTTGGATTACTAACAGCTTTACTAATTTCCGTACCAACTTTTTTCTATGAGTGTAGCCGAATTTCTGTTATTTCAATAGAATGATTGTTATAACAAATGACAAATTTGATTACAACAACCGATACATTCGATTGGCAACAAATACGGTTGCAACTACCGAGTCTGTTTTATGGGAGTACTTTTTTTTACATTTATTTCTATTAGTGTAAAATATTTTCATATAAAAAGAAAATATTTCTCTTTATAGGTCAGTACATAACTATAAAAACTTCGATTATAATTTATTGTAAGTAGAAGTGATAAAATCAATAAACCTTGCAATATTTCTCAATAGTACTAGGTGTTTTTCGAGTGTTTATGGACTTCCTGTTTCAGGGTTAGTGATAAGAATCAATTCGTAAAATAATGCTGTGCACTAGAGAAAATAATTTACTGTACGTAGTTTATATTTTTTTTTGTATTATTTATAACATGTTTAATAGTTCAAATTACTACTAAAAAACTAAGATATGGGCAATATTGATAAAACAAAGAAGTACCCAGCAAAAAATTTCCAAAAAGGTAAGCGGGTTTGTAATCAAGCATTTTGGGCAGAACGCATTCCTTACTAGATTACCTACTCGATTCTTTTAACAGGGCGTGAGACTAAAATAATTGATTCTTTAGAATTGATTATTTTTTTACCGAAGAACCATTTACTTTATATTTTTAAGAACTATATACATTTTTTAATAAAGAAATAGTTCCATTGTAAAACTACGAAGTACTTACACAAAAAAAATAAATAAATAGTTCCCTAGAAAAAATAAGAAGTACTTAAATTTAAAAAAAAGAAGTAGTTCCATAAGTATATTCAACTTTTACTCACACGTGATTCTCCTAGGTCACTCAAATATAATGATCAAAACTCATACGGTAATAAAATCCTAAAAAGTGAAACATCGAATTGTTATGATAACATGAGATTGTCATAATAATAACCACGAAAATATAAATTTTTCAAAAAAAAAGAACAATTCAAAATTGAAAAACAAAAATATGACTTTTTGTTACACTCACTCACGATAACGTCAGTAATTTCAACGTCCACTCACAATTTTCTGCTCGCGTGTGCTTCCCTAATTTATACCTAACCACAGTTTAACAAAATTTAGTCAACATGCAATTTCTGTTTTTAGTATTATTTTCCTGCAAATAAAAATTTGTTTGAAAATATATATGAGATAAATTCCTTTTTCAAAATTAGGAACTACTTAAAATAACGTCCTTTTATTAAGAAACAGTATATGATTACGTCTTGAGTACAAAAAGGTATAAATATACGTTAAGAGCATTGTTATTTTCTTTTAAGTAAATAATTACTTTGTTATTGAGTTCATGCTTTCTGGTTTAAATTTAAAGAATTGATTTCAATACTACTTGCTTTTTTTACTCTATCGTTGGAATGAGTTTGGTATTGCAGTTACTAAATTTGGCAATGAGATATGTAAGCAAGTGTGGGCATCACCTTCTTTTTGGAATGTGTAATTTTTTCCTGGGTAGTTACATTACACGGCATGACAACAAAAAAATTAATAAAATTCTGACCATCAATAATATATATTTCGGGCATGCTAATTTCAATGGCGTACTTTATTTTTCGAAGTATGGTTCAGGTTTTTCGCAAAATTACTTTAAAGTTTGAAGCATCTTAATGATGTTTTTTATATAAGGTGGCGCAAAAATAACCTTCCGATGTTTTTTTTTTATTATGTATTTATTATTTATAGCATTTTCTGATAGGAGGATTACTTTTGCGCCACCTTATATAAACAAAAAAATTGCGAATGCAATAAATCTGATTTCTTTCTTTCCATTGATATCTAAGGGCAAGGCCAGTAATAATATTTATGGTACATATTTGATTCCTAAAGTTTTAAATTAAACTCGCTGTTGAGCGTTTGTTTCTAGTTTTCGCGAATTATATCGCTAAATAGTTAGCCGAGCTAATGAAATATTCACGTATTGGAAAGAGTCATTGAAAGATTTATATAGTAAGAAAAAAGTGTATATTATAAAAGCGTTTTTATGCAAAATTCCCGATTTATAAAAATGTTTACATGGCAGCATATCTTTCCAGGATGACTCCGAGGTCCAGATTTTAGTATGATATGTAAATACCTTCCAAATATATGTTTTTAAATTTTCGTTTAAAAATATTTATATTTGCAAAAGTTTTAACCTCCGATTTGGTATATATTTGTCACAAAATTTGGGTTTTTAATAGAATAACTTTTTAAATTTTCAACTTTTTGACTGTTATTTTGACCATATATTTTTCATAAAAGTTGGATTCTGGTTTGACCTCGAAGAGCTATGTTTCCATAAAAAATGTATGACAAATCTCGAGTTTTGCATATATGGCAACATATTAAAATAAATGTTTTCCTGATGAGACACCTCCCCCTAATAGGCTCCGCCAGTTACTGCATGACCATTTGTTAAGGTAAACTGAAAGTTTAGCGATAAAATTCACTTAAACCGTAAAAATGGGGAACAATTTGAAAAAGCGCTAAATAGCATATTTAATCTTAAGTTTTTTGAATCAAATATGTACACTGATAGAAAAAATTAGTAAAAATGTTTGCTAAAACTACTAAAAATTTGTTAAAAATTACGCTGCAGAAAAAACTGCTTAATTTAGCAGATTTACTTTGCCAAATATTAGTAAGAGAGGAATAGCAAAAATAAATATATTTAATTCACAAATATTTAGTTATATTTGAGCTTAATTTTAGTTAATTAAATTTAACAAATTATTAAAAACTCAGCAAAAAATTTGCTAAATATTAGTAGACAAAAAATGTGAAATTTTTAAAGTTTTTTTATATAAATATAATATTTTTATAATTTGAAATCAGCAATCTGCAATTGTTTTTAGCAAAATATGCTGTTATTTGCATTCTGCTAAATTTAAGGTGAATACAGCAATAATATTTTCAATTAACTAAAATTGTACTGCAGTATTCTTGGATGTCTCACAGGCGTTTGATAAAGTCTGGCATCAAGGTCTACTCTACAAAATAAAACAATTCTTTTCAATTCAATTAACACAACTAATGGAATCATATTTATCTGAGCGATATTTTCGAATAAAACACGAAGGTTCCTACTCAAAACTCAAACCTATTCAAGCAGGAATAACCCAAGGAAGTATACTTGGTCCCATATTGTATCTAATATACACAAATGATATACCGCATCCTCAAAACACCGTAATTGCAACGTTTGCCGACGATACGGCCATTCTTTCTACTGGTAACACCATTCAAGAATCAGTAGAAAAAACCCGAAATGCCATTAATCAAATAACAGCATGGACAATAAAGTGGCGAATAAAATTGAACAACACAAAATCGATACACGTAGACTTTTCAAACAAGAAATTTGGTCACCACAAACTTAACATATTAAATGTTGAAGTTCCATATGCAAACTCTGCAAAATATCTTGGAATGAACCTCGACGCTAAACTAAAATGGAAGGAACATATAAAAAAAACACATTCAACTTGAGATAAGATACAGAGAGTTGAGCCACCTCCTTGATTTTAAATCTGACTTATCTTTGCACAATAATCTGATCATTTACAAACAAGTACTAGCTCTCATCTGGACTTACGGTATCCAGCTGTGGGGCTGTGCCCAGAAATCCAACATAAACATTATACAACGTTTCCAAAATAAAGTTTTACGAAAAATGGTGAACGCTCCGTGGTACGTAAGGAACACTGACCTTCACCGTGATCTAGGAGTTGATAGTGTCATAACCACTATGAAAAAGTATGCAGTCAATCATCATACAAAACTACAACGCCACACCAATGAGGAAGCTTCTCGTCTTTTCTTTAATCCATGTAACGAACGAAGGTTGGTTCGTACAAAACCCATTGATCTGCTTGGGAAAAATTTGCCTTAGAACATCCTTATTAAGTCACATATCTTAACAATAGAATAATACTACTAGATAGTTCTGCTTGAGCTAGTTGTAGTTTTAGGAAACAAAACAAAAGATTTGTAATAAATTTACGTAACTTTCGCGATTTCAACAATACTTAGATGACAATGTTAATCTTAAAATAAGCCTTAAAACTGAAGTCGAGCTAGATGATGCGGTTGAATACTTTACAAATGAGATACACGAAGCAGCACAAATTTCAACGCCAATGCAAGAAACTTCACAACAACAACATGTAAACTTTGAAATATCCTTCGAAATACGTCAACTCTTAGCAGAAAAAAGAAGGCTGCGCAAAAGATGGCAAATAAGTAGAAATGTAAATGATAAAAGGTTATTTAATAAAGCATGCAAAGATCTTAAGCATATGCTGTTTGAACACAAGAACAAAAAAACAGCAGAATATCTTGAAGAAATAAACAATTCAAAATATGATGAGCACCTGTTATGGAAAGCTACTAAATACCTTAAAAGGCCAACAAAAAGGAATATTCTTCTTAAAAAATCTGATGGATTGTGGTGTAAAACTGATAAAGATGTTTCAGAGACATTTGCTCTTCATTTAAAAAATATATTTGAGCCATTTTCTTTTAATACAACAACACAACAAGAAGAAATTTTGGACTACCTAACAAGTCCGTTACAAATGGACTTTCCAATTAAATTTTTCACGCCAAATGAAGTGAAAAATGAAATAAAAATGCTAAATAAAAAGAAATGTCCTGGGTACGATCATGTTGACGCAAATGTTGCCAATCACTTAACTCGAAAATGTATTGTTTTTCTAACTACGCTTTTTAATTCAATCTTACGACTTAACCACTTTCCAACTCAATGGAAATGTGCGGAAATCATAATGATACAAAAACCTAACAAACCAAACAACTTAGCATCTTCATTTAGACCAATAAGTTTGCTTACAACTTTTTCCAAAATATTTGAAAAAATGTTTTTAAAAAGATTATCACCGATTTTAGAAGAAAGAAATATCATTCCTGAACATCAGTTTGGGTTTAGACACAAACACGGTACTCCTGAACAGATACATCGAATTGTGAATGTTATTAGAGATGCTCTTGAGAAAAAAAGATACTGCTCTGCGGTTTTTCTTGATATACCGCAAGCATTCGACAGGGTTTGGCATCAGGGGTTACTTTACAAAATAAAACAGTTTCTACCCGCACCCTATTATCAATTTTTTAAAAGTTATTTATCCAATCGACACTTTTATGTAAAAGTTAATGATGAAAGATCAGAACTTTACGAAATAAATGCTGGTATTCCACAAGGAAGTGTATTGGGTCCAATTTTATACACAATATACACATCAGATATGCCAACACTTGATAACGTATTAGTCGCAACATACGCAGACGATACTGCAATAATTGCCACAAGCGATTCTCCTGATGAAGCATCTTCACTTGTACAAAATGAGCTTGATGAACTTGACCAATGGCTAATGAAATGGAATGTAAAAGTAAATTCTGATAAATCCAACCACACAACATTTGCGCTCAGACGCGGTGATTGTCCTGACGTATCCATAAATGGTAATTTAATTCCAAAAAGGGAAAATGTTAAATACTTAGGTATGATTCTTGATAGACGTCTTACCTGGAAAGCTCATATTAAAAGTAAACAGCAGCAACTTAAAATTAAAACAAAAAAGCTTTACTGGCTTATAGGTTCAAAATCCCAGCTAAGTCTAAATAATAAATTACGAGTATATAAAGTTATTATTAAACCAGTCTGGACGTATGGGATCCAATTATGGGGTACCGCTAGTAATTCTAATATTGATATACTAGAAAGATATCAATCCAAAACACTGAGGCAAATTCTTGATGCACCATGGTATGTCAGAAATAATGTTATCAAAAGAGATCTTTCTGTATCATCTGTTCGAGAGGAAATTAGATCTGTTAGTGAAAGATACTTGCAAAGACTGAGCAATCACGATAATCCAGTGGCGATCGCATTATTAGATAGCACCAACGAAACTAGAAGACTAAAACGAAGCCATATCTTAGATCTCCCATTCCGAAAATAAAACATGATGTTAATAAGTAAATATGTATTTACTTTTATGAACTGTTATTTACTCCTTTAAATTTATCTAATTTATTTTGTTTTTGTTATGTACCTCGCTGGAGTTACATAATCTCTGTGATATTTTTATTTTAACACATTTGCTTATTATTCTCGGATAGATTGTAAATAAAGAATGAAT
Organism: Delia radicum; assembly: GCA_021234595.1. NCBI lineage: Eukaryota > Metazoa > Arthropoda > Insecta > Diptera > Anthomyiidae > Delia > Delia radicum. Next base: position 118,478,180 of record CM037854.1, read on the forward strand.
TATAAAAAAAAAAAAAAAAAAAAAATTTACGTAACATCATTTGTTTCAATAAAAAAAAAAAAAAAAAAATTAACTAAAATTCAACTCGGATATAACTAAAATTTTGTAAAGATAATAGAATTATGTTAGCTGTTTTTATTAACATTTATGAACAAAAAAATCTGATAATTTTAGCACATTTTTTCTGCAATGTCATTTTTAACAAATTTAAGCCTTTTGTGCTATTTTTACAAGTTTATTTCTATGAGTGTACCTCAGTTAGGAATACAGCACTTTTATTCACATTTCATCAGAAAGCAGGCAGATTGATTATATTTTAAAAACGTTATAACTATACAAAAAAAAAAATGCATTTGCATGTGCCAAACTTAAAAGTAATTTTAATGGCAAAACTATACCATACATCGAAAAATAAGGTACGCCAGTTTGAAATCATCGTGCCTAATATATGCAGAATTGATGATCGTAACCTTATTAATTTTTAAAAGTTAAGATTTTGTCCTCCCGTGTTATCAATAAAATATAACTAAATATTTCATATCTTTGCTTCTGCTTCTTGACTTATTATTTTATATAGAACTGTGAAAATTTTAAAATTTGGAGTAAATTAAATTGCTTTTTTTAATATTAAATCCTAATAAATCATTTTTAATTCAAAAAGTATTAATCATTAGTGTCCGACCGAACAGTTCGGCCAAAAACTATATTTGGCCGGTTTTTTGGTATCTAAATGCAACGCTTATCAATTCTGGTATTGGAAACGTGTTTGTTGAGCCGATTTAATTCGATTTTGTATATAAATTTTAAGAAAAACGTCGAAGTTTAGCTATAAAGTTAAAAGTTCGGCCGCCGAACTATTTTCGACTTGGCCGAACTTTCAGAGGCCAAACAGTGAATTCGTTGCTTAACTCCAGACTTTTGATTAAAGTTTGCACTCAAAATAGCATCTAATCAGCCAAATAAACAGTTTTCCATTCGCCAAATTTATTCATAATGCTTTAAAATAAAGAATACAGACAAAATGCATTTTCTGACCGAACTGTTGGGTCAGACACTTTTAATACGTACCAATCCGATATTTTTTATTGATTTGAATTCTATGAACTCATGACATATAAAAAAATTTTAATCAAACTTGGTGTTGAAGGTAAGTGTCATATAGATATGACATAGTCCAAATTTTATGTACGTTACTATTGTGGTTGTGGAAATATCGCGTTTTAAAATTTTGAAGAAAATTTAATAAAAGTAGTCGTACATAATCCTCAATATCTTTTTAACGGTTAAAGCTATGTGGTTCATTGATACCTCATTTTAAATCTACTGTCATCCCTAGCCACTGTAAAAATGTTAGATTGGTCTCTGTACTCTTAGCAACAAAAGACCTGATCTAAGATTTTAACAGTGGGTAAAATTCAAAGTATGTCGTTTTATTGCAAAAACTGGATTTTGAGTTATGACCCTTTTGTTGAACAAGTGTGATATGGTAATTATAAAAAAGATAAGAAGGATTATATGCGACTACTTTTTTGTAAATTTTCAAATATGTTTAGTACTTTGAAACGCGATATTTCGAGAGCGGCTGTAATTAGCTGTCCTACATTTGAATGCGGTTATAGTTTAATGATGTAAGTATTCTATACCAAATTTGGTTGAAATCCGAAAGGGTGGAGGCAATCGAGTGGTTGATTTTATATGTTTTTAGTGGTTATACTTCCAGCTAGTAGCTAGCTGGACTTTGTAAATAAATTCTTGACATAATAAAATAAAATCAAAATTGATTGTCCCACTTATGAGAACATAATTAAATTTAATTTTGATAACGAAATTGTTCGTATTAATAGACTTTTAGTTTTTTTTGGTTTTTTCGCACTTTTATACTCACATATATACACTTAAAATAATCAGTCAGTTAAACATTTACAAAAATTATAAACTTTTGGAAATTTTTAATTTTTAACGAGCTTTCAACCTCCGTTTATTTACAAAAATAAAGCAAATTAAACATATTAGCTAGGTTGATACTAGTATTTCGATCTGGCTAAAGATCTCATCAGAGCCCGAAATTTTAGAAAAGCTAGAGCCTCCATAATAGACAGAGCTTTAACAAAAAACTTATTAATCATCCATTTTTCTCCATTATTGTGTTTTTAGTAATCAAACATGTGGTTTCGTATCTTTTCGTAACAAGCATCATTATGTTACCAGACCAAAAATGTTCTATTTATATAAAAAAAATTAGTTTTTACTCTAGCTCAAGTAATATATTTAAAAGTTTTATAAATTTTTCGTTTTTATATACATTGAGATTATTTTTATGTTATTTTCATTTTATAACGAGCTTTCAACCTCCGTATATGTACAAAAATAAAGCAAATCAAACATATTAGAGGGGTTGATACAAAAGGGTCCGCCATCTAACGTTTTTTTTTCAACTAGTGCTTATTTCGTGAATGGTAACACTTAGCTCATGTCTGATTTGACAGATAATTAGTTTTATCCTTCCGCTGAACGAATATGGTTGTGTATACGCTTGAACAACGCTGGGAAATATTGCGACATTACTTTGAAAATCATGGTAATGTTGCAGAATGTGTGCCGATACACCCAAAACGAGTCACTGTTTGGTGCGGATTTTGGTCCAGAGGCATAATTGGGCCATTTTTCTTCGAAAATGAGCAAGGAGTGGCCGCTACAGTCAATGGCGATCGTTATCGGGCCATGTTGAACGAATTTTTGTTCACAAAAATTGAAGAGGAGGAAATACAGCTGCACACAATCGATAATGTGCTTAAAAATTGGACCGATCGTGTATGCTACTGCATGGCCAGCCGAGGCAGCCATTGATTGAAAATTATTAACCTGAAGGATTGTACTTTCAAATAAAAAACGAAATTTGAGAAAATATTCAGTAGTTTTTTTTTCATAGCATTTTAAAAAAAAAAAAAGTTATTTGGCGTACCCTTTAGTATTTCGATCTGTAATTTTTGGAATTAATTTTTGATTAATTTGATTTTTAATTGATTTTTACAGTTAAAAAAAAAAGGTTTCAGCTATCCTTATTAAACAGAAAACTAACAAAAAATATCGATAAATATCGCAGCAAGTACATCAGTGGCTTTAGAGATTGCTCTAGTTCGTGGTTTTTTCTATCTACTAAACTTGTATAAATTTAACAACATAATAAAATTTCAAACAAAACTGTGGTTTTCTTCAGAATAAAAATAAACAACAATATTTAAACAATTATAAAATAACAAACAAATGGTTCATTAACCCTTTACGTCATGGTGTTACCTATATGTAACGAATTATATAATGTTACCTAGACACATTTTTTAATTAAGGGGTTTACTATCTCTAGAAATCAATAAAAAAATAAGTAAATGGTTTATTCAAAAAATAATATTAGATAATTATCAAAAAATTATAATTTAGAATTCGGACTACCATGGCAACCCTGACAAATTTTTTAAAAGCAAAATCGGGTGGTGTGTACACAACTCCAAAAATGGTTAAAAACGATATTTTTCGAGTTTTTGATCTCGGTGTACTCAAAATTGTGACTGGAAGGCAAAATTTGGAAAACATAATTGGAATCAGAGAGACAAATTCTATTAAAAATATGTACCCCGGTTGAAACCAAATCGACGTTTTCTCATTTCGTGACCGTGTGTAATATAAAGATAGTTAGCTCCTTTAACTTTGAATTTTTTTAATTAATTTAAAACAAAATGTCTTGAAATTTGAATCTAAGCCGAAAAACATAAATCAATAATAATTATAAATTAGCATTTTTTTGTTAAGTCAGCCAACTTATTATTTTATGTGTATGTATGTATATGACCAACAAATATTTTAGTACTTACTAAAATCTTATCAATGGAATGCAGAACACTTTTAACACCTGGCTACCGAAATTTTTGTCACCAATAAATAGTTTACAGTGTCAATCGAACAATAAATAATACACCCAAAAAAAAGTGAGTTGAAAATTTTGTTAAACGTTTATTTAAAATATTTAACTAACCTACAGCAATTTTTTGCAGAAGTTGCGTTTTCAGTAAAAATACTAAAAATCCAGTTTTGAACTAATGTTTAACTAGTTTTTGTTTCTACCAAAATTGTGCTGATAAATAAATGCACAGATAACATAGAAAAGGACTAGATGTAGATGTCGCAGCTTGAGTAGACGAAGAAGAGAAAAAAGAAAATATACAAAAAAAAACAGATACAACCACTGTCAGACTTTCAAAAAAATGCAACAGCGGCTGATTTCATTCATTAAATTATTTCTATTGTATATTACACATCAAACAAAACCACACCACAAAAATGTTTGAACATAAAAATTGTAAATATTAAAAAAATATAAATAAAACAGTAAATAAAACAATAAATAAAATAAATAGACTAATTTACAAAATTTTCCAAGTGAATGATTTTTTTACAATAAACAATAATCGAAGAATATTAAGAATTATAAAGACAACGGATTTAGGCAGAAAGACTACCTTTAACTTTTTAAACATAAGTAGTTTTTATTATAATTAGATATATATATATTTTTTTTTTTTTGTATTTTAGAATTATCTTCATTTAAAAACATTGTAGAACTACGTCACACATACATTCCAGTAACTTATTGGGAATTATTATGTTTTGCTTTTTATTAATTAATAAAATATTTTGTTTATTTCTAGATTTTTTATTTAATTGCATTACGTTAACAATGTGGAAGTCCTGTACTTTGGCTCTATGCAATAAGTCCCAGGTGCAAACAGCCCCAGTGAAAAAGCTCCCAATAAAATAAATTCTAAAAAAATAAAATAAATCCCGTCTCGAAAAAGTGAAATAAATTCTAAAAAAATGATAATTTCCAAAAAAAAAATGTGAAACAAATCCTAGGTTTTGGTTGTTATTTCATCATGAAATAGTTTCCAAAGAATAAAAATGAAATAACTCCCAAAAATAATCCATGCAACACAAATGAAATAAGGCCCAAATTAATTTTGCCAAATAAGAAATGTATGAAGTGTAAAAAAAATGATAATCAGGCAGAAAAAACTTTATTTCGCGAAGCCGCCTGCCGCGTTCTATGGAGGAAAAACCCCCTAACACCCAGATGAATTTGTTTTTCAAATCAGATGTCGAATCCGTTAAAATCTTACATTTTTAAGACATCTAGTAACATTTATTTGACCTGTCATAACTTTTTATGTCCCAAAATACCAACCCACACCAAGATTTATTGTTTTTTTAATAATTATTTTTTTAAACGTCTATTTTATTAAAAATTTTACGTATATATTAGTGTCTAAACGTTAAATAAATAGAAGGCCAATGCTCTACTCTTTTATTTAAGATAAAAACAATCAATTAGCTGTTTAAATGACAAAGCTATGACTGGTCAAATTATATTACTTATTCTCTTAAAAATAAGATTTCAACGGATTCGACATTGGATTTGTAAAAACAAGTTTTTCTGTGTGGTAGCCTTCGGCCGCTCTTAGGGTTTTTTTTCCTCCGTAGAACGCGGCAGGCTGCTACGCGAAATAAAGTTTTTTCTGAATGCGACACAAAAACATAAAATTGAAGCAATTTTTTAAAGTTTCCTTAAAACTCTTTTGTTTGATTTCATGAATCAGCCTTGACATTTAAGTTCTTATAACATTAAAAAAAAAAAAAACATTATGTTTTGGGCAATAATAATAAATAAATAAACAAAAAACCGTCATAGCGCCCAACAAAAAATATTAAAAATGTTAAAAAGTAATGAATTTTGAAAATGAAATAACTCCCACTAAAAATTAAATAACTCCCACAGGAAATGAAATAACACCGAACAAGAAAATAAAATGAAATAAGGCCCACGCTAAGTTCTGTTTGTTGGGACTTATTTCATTTCGGAATTATTGCATTATGAAATAACAAATAATAACAAAAATGAAATAACTTCTAAAAAAATTAAATAACTGCAAAAGAACTGGGTATTATTTCATTTGAAATTACTCCCAAATTTGTATGAAACATTTTTGGGACTTATTTCATTTTTTTTGGGACTTATTGCAAGGAGCCCTGTACTTTTTGTATGTATATTTAAAACAAACACCAACAAAATTTACATTTAAATTTTCGCAAAATGAATTAACTAAAGTAAAAACTGTACACTAATTATATTTATTAATGTTCATTAGGATATTTTCTGGTCATTGACAAAAAAAACGTTATTTACATAAACTATTCATCAGATCATTATAGTCGCAATGTTTGTTACGAAACTCCAATATTTTCAATCAGCCTTTATCTCCGAAAAAGGGGTGTTTAGTGTATCTCCCAAACTAACAAAGCTATAATCTCAAAATTTTAAACAAAACATATCAATTACTCGAATGTTTTATTTTTAAAAAATGAGAATTTTGAAAAATTCGATTTTCGTCTTGAGACGAAGAAGTGATATTTATAGTTTTTAGAATTTATAACGAACACGCCAATTTTTAATTCCATTATTCTAACCAATTTTCTGCATATAAAAAAAAAAATTCATAAAAAATTAATTTTCAAAAACGAATTTATTAAATATTAATTTTTGCAAATTTTTTTAAAATACTTTCATATATGTCCAAAACCAAAAAAGATCATATCTGTTCAAAACCGATTCCATTTTCGTCTGGGTTATTTATTTTATTAGAATTAATAATATAAATAAATAAAAATTGGACTATAAAAAGCGCGACTTCAAAAGACCATGCAAATGAAATCAGAGCTAAATTTTTAAACCCCTCTGGAGGTTTTGATCTAATGATATTCTATTTGCATTTCCCATTGGGTCATTCAGGATACAGTCGAATCGGTTAACTTAAATTTATTGCACAGAGTAATAGTATTTTATTAAATTTAAATAATTTTATTGTATCTATGAGTAATACTTTTTTAAAAAGTTTTTCATACAGGATGTTATTATTTATCAAATGCTATTTTTATATTTATGATACCAAGAAGACAAAAGTCTTTTTCAAGATTCTTTATTACAGTTTAAATAGAACTAAATTTCGCTTGATTTATCTATTTTTTTCTATATCTCATTGTTTAATTTATAAACAAATCGTATATAAAAAGTTAACTTAAATAGCGAACAACCACTTGTCTTATCTATTATTTTGGGCGATTTTTTTTTTTTTTTTTTTGTTTACATTTTTGTGGTATCTCAAAATATTGGCAATTTCAGAGACTCCCGCCATATAAAAACAACAACAAATAAAAACCGTTTAGAACCTAGCAGAAATGCAGGAATTGATAAAAAGCCATGTTAACATTTATTTAATTGGTAGTACCAATATAATAGTTGTAACATAACGATCGTGTTAGAAATCGAAATACAATTAAGGCGGTTAAATCAAAAAAGTTCTTATTTTTTTAGTTAAAAGAAAGAAAAAAATAATAATACTAAACATGAAATTATTGTGTGTTATTTTATTTGTGGCATTAGCTGCTTATGCTCAAGGTGTGAAAATATGAAAATTTAATATTTTAATTTAATTAATTTAATTAATTTAAAAAAAAAAAAAAAATCTTAAAAAAAAAAAAATCTTAAAAAAAAAAAAATTTCAAGTGATTGTGAAAATACTTTAATAAAAGTATTTAAAAATTTGATATAAATAAAATATTACGTTAATATTTTTAATGCATCACAAATACTATTAAAAATTATAATTTCTCAAGAAAAAAAATACTGTAAAGGACTAAAAAAATTAAATTTGCACTTAAAATTGAACTAAAATAATCGAGAGTTTGCTCTAAAAGCATGAATTTAAAATGTGTTTTTTTTATAATAATTTTTATTATTCAATGAAAATGAAAATTAATAATTATTTTAAAAAAAATAATTATTTAATTCTTCTTAGTTTAAACGAGCTTAAGATCATTTATTTATTAATTATTTATTTTTAATATTTCGTCTCCACATTGATTTCTTTAAGGAAAATTTATTACAATTTGAAAAACTTGTTTTAATAATAAAAAACTTAAAAATAAATAAAAATAAAAATATCACAGAAAACAAAAATAATTATAATATTATGATAATATTCCAGTTAAGATTTTAAATATTATTATAAATATTTTTGTTTTCTGTGAAATTTTTATTTTTATTAAATTATGTAAATATGTACTCAAGATTAAGTGGTACCAAAAACAAACAGCTTCTGGAAGACTAATAAATTTTCAGTCTAAACACCCTAGAAGTATGATTATAAATACGGCTACCAATTTTATTAGGAGGGTTTTAGGAATAAGCGATTATACATTCCATAAAGAAAATATAAGTACAATTACAAGTGTATTGTTTCAAAATGGATTTCCTAGAAAAACATTAAAGGGACTAGTAAACTACGCCAAAAACAATGAAAATAGAAATACTGAACCACCAACAATAAAAATATATAAATCCACAACTTATATACCAACATTTTCTGAAAGACTCAGAAACTCTAACCTGTATGATAAGGAAAAATATGAATTAGCATTTAAGACAGATAATTCTGTAGGAAAACTTTTTAGCAAAACTAAGGATAAAATTAATAAAGAGGATCGATCGAACTTAATATACAAAATTAGATGTAACGGTGACGGGTCCAATTTATGCAGCAAGGCATACGTTGGCACAACAAAAACAAAATTAAAAACGAGATTATCTTCCCACAAATTAGATCTAAAAGCTGTAAAGAAACCGATTGAACAAAAAACTGCACTCGCTGCCTACTGCGCCAAAAGTGGGCACATACTAAATTTTAAAGACACTCAGATATTACAAGAAGAACGACATTACAAAAAACGATTCACTTTAGAGATGCTTCATATAATAGATTTACCCGCAGATATACGCTTAAATTATAAAGCCGACATAGACAAAAGCGCTCAACTTTACAGAAACACAATACATAAACACAAAGACAATTTTTTAACACTTTAATTAAAATTTTAATATTTATCAGATCCTTACCATTTAAATTGGATTGGAATGGTGCCCACCTCATTTATTTCACCGTCAAAAAGAAATGCATTTTTATATGGTTTTAATTAATTTTAATGATTTTCTGAAAAGAAGCTTATAGCCCCAGGAAAAAATTACACATTCCAAAAAGAAGGTGATGCCAACACTTGCTTCCATATCTCATTGCCAAATTTAGTAACTGCAATACCAAACTCATTCTAACGATAGAGTCAAAAAAGCAAGTAGTATTGTAATCAATTCTTTAAATTTAAACCAGAAAGCATGAACTCAATAACAAAGTAATTATTTACTTAAAAGAAAATAACAATGTTATTAACTTATATGTTTAACTTTTTGTAATCAAGAAGTAATCATATACTTTTTCTTAATAAAAGGACGTCATTGAAAGTAGTTCCTCATTTTGAAAAAAGAAGTTATACAATTTTAAAGAATTTATCTTATATATTTTTTCAAACAAATTTTTATTTGCAGGAAAATAATACTAAAAACAGAAATTGCATGTTGCCTCAATTTTGTTAAACTGCGGTTAGGTATAAATTAGGGAAGCGCACGTGAGCAGAAAATTGTGAGTGGAAGTTGAAATTACTGACGTTATCGTGAGTGAGTGTAAAAAAAAATTTTCGAAGGTGATTGTGCGTGAGTCATATTTTTGTTTTTCAATTTTGAATCGTTCTTTTTTTTTGAAAAATTTATATTTTCGTGGTTTATAGCTCCAAAATTATGACAATTTATAGCTCCAAAATAATAACAATTAGATGTTTCACTTTTTAGGATTTTATTTCCGTATGAGTTTTGATAGTTATATTTGAGTGACTTAGGAAAATCACGTGTGAGTAAAAGTTCAATTTACTTATGGAACTACTTCTTTTTTTTTTTTAATGTAAGTACTTCTTATTTTTTCTAGGGAACTATTTATTTTTTTTTTTTTTTTTTTGTGTAAGTACTTCGTAGTTTTGCAATAGAACTATTTCTTTATTAAAAAATGTATGTAGTTCTTAAAAATATAAAGTAAATGGTTCTTTGGTAAAAAAATCAATCAATTCTAAAGAATCAATTATTTTAGTCTCACGCCCTGTTAAAAGAATCGAGTAGGTAATCTAGTAAGGAATGCGTTCTGCCCAAAATGCTTGATTACAAACCCGCTTACCTTTTTGGAAATTTTTTGCTGGGTATATATCAAAGGGGCACTTTAGGGAACAATATGAAAATTTAATTTTTTACATTTTTATTTTATTTATTATATTTGTTTATGGAACCAATTGGTTTTATTAAAAATGTGAATAAAATTCTTATCATTTACAAAAACTAGACTTGGAAAATTCTATATAATTTGTTTATTATTCACTTCTTGTGTTTACGAAAAATTATTATGTATTGCGCTTTTTTGCAACGACACAATTAAACCAAAAATAGTGAAAGCGAAAATTAAACTCGATAAGAGTTGACAGTTTTGACAAATACATGCAACAACACGAAAAAACGAAAGCTTCACATAAAGGAACATGCCACAATAGGAACATTCCCAGAATGTACAATTAAAGTACTCTTTCAAAAAAACATTGCCTTTTAAAGTACTTAAAAAAAGTAATTTTTCAAAAAAAAAAAAAAAAAACTTTTTCCCAAAGTTCTTATTTCAAAAAAAAAGTACTTTTTTAAAATAATTCCAAAACATTTTCTATTTTTAGGCGAAGCTATTATGTGTTACCAATGTGATGGTGATAATTGTAATGAAATTTCGACATTGGAACAGGTATATTGCGGACCACAAATAGAAGTCCCAGATACAGCTCCTCCATCACCGCCAGCTCCATCAACAACAGCCCCATCAACAGAAGCACCGTCAACAGAGGCTCCATCAACAGAAGCCCCTCCGACGACAGATGCTCCATCAACTGAAGCTCCATCAACACAAACTCAATCAACGGCAGCTCCCTCCACAGAATCCCCATCAACAGAAGCCCCATCAACAGAAGCCCCATCAACAGAAGCTCCATCAACGGAGGCTCCATCGACAGAAGCTCCATCAACAGAAACTCCATCAACAGCACCTCCCTCGACAGATGCCCCATCAACAGAGGCTCCATCGACTGAAGCCCCATCTACAGATGCTCCATCAACAGAAGCTCCATCAACAGAAACTCCATCAACAGCAGGTCCCTCGACAGAAGCTCCATCAACAGAGGCTCCATCGACAGAAGCCCCTCCGACGACAGATGCTAACTCAACAGAAGCTCCATCAACAGAAACTCAATCAACGGCAGCTCCATCGACAGAATCTCCATCAACAGAAGCTCCATCAACAGAGGCTCCATCGACAGAATCTCCATCAACAGAAGCTCCATCAACAGCAGCTCCCTCGACAGAAGCCCCGTCAACAGAGGCTCCATCGACAGTAGCCCCATCGACAGATGCTCCATCAACAGAAGCTCCATCAACAGGAGCTCCATCAACAGAAACTCCATCAACAGCAGGTCCCTCGACAGAAGCTCCATCAACTGAAGCTCCATCAACAGCAGCTCCCTCGACAGAAGCCCCATCAACAGAAGCTCCATCGACAGAAGCCCCATCGACAGATGCTCCATCCAATCCTACGACAGAAGCGCAATCGTCAGCTGCTTCATCAACAGAAGTTCAATCGACAGATGCTCCTTCCACTCCCACAACAGAAGCCCCATCCACTGAACCTCCGACTACAGAAACTGCAAATATACTACAAAATAATAATATAGATGTATCACGCGCTGTACGTTCTCTTACACCATCTGCATCAGCAACACTTATTAGCAATTACCGTCGTATTTCTCGTAATCGTCGGGATACTGGCGATCTTACTTATAGTTGTTACACCGTCCAATATAAAGGTAATTTTACAAAATTGTGTTACCATGGATTAAAGCACCCAATAAATCACATTTGTTTTTTTTCTCGCTCCCCGCGCATTTTCTGATACATTGGGTGTAAAAAATATGGTCTGAGAAATAATTTGACTTCTGTCGCGCAAACCGGCCATGCCGTTTTGACCTAAAAAATTGTCTAAAAATGGTTAATAGTTAATCAGGTTTCCTTAAAAAGTATTATGTTATTATGTATGCACAATGAAACAACAATTATGTTTGTCATACACACTTTAGACCTACATACATATGAAAATTCGTGATGTTTTTGGCAATCAAAATTTAAAAAAAAATTTTATCGGCTCATATTAATTTTTGTGAGGCGATAAATTTGTTCAGGTAATAGAGTATTAACTGTCGTGTCCCTATGGGGAATGAGGAGTCAATTGACCTAAAAGTGATTGGTTAAAGAAGGACTTATCACAGGACTGGTATAATTTAATACTGAAGTGGGTTTAGCAGTGTCAATTGTCCTAAAATTACCAATCCTGTGACTGGTAAAGGGAGGACATACCACTTAACCAGAATGTTTATTAACAAGAAAAAGCCAGTTGGCAGGAATTTTACCAATTGGAAGCTGTTTAGTTTTCATTTATTTTTTAAACGAAAAATTATTCATTTGTTTTTTTTTTGTCGATATTTATGTTTTTTTTTTGGGACATGTGAAAATTGACCTAAAAGAACATGGACTACTGGAAAAGGACTTATCACAGGACTAGTATTATTTACAATTGATGTGAGTTATGTAGTGTAAATTGATCTAAAAAGACTAATTCCGTAACTGGTAGAAGTAGGACATATCACCTAACTGGTATACAAGAATAGAAAAACATATGAGTTAGAAATTTATTGTTTCATTTTCTACCATTTTTTACATTAAAAATTATTAAATTGTGAGACATGTCCCTTTCATGATAGTCATCTGGTCAGTCCGTTTTGGTTAGTCCTACTACATGGCCCTTTTGCGACTGTCTTGTGGTAGTAATGTGGCATGCCACTATGTAGTTTAAAGCAGAACAAATGACCCACTCATATGACAAGCCCATGTTAAAGTTGCCAGTTGTTTACATAGGGTAGGGTTTAGCAGAGGACCGGTCTCTGGCACGAATGGACCGATCCTGTGGCCCATGCAGGACCGGTCCCATTCCCCATAGGGATACTTTAGATGCTCTGTAGATATTGTTTTACAGTTTTTAAACAATTTTAAAAGTCGCGATTTTATTTGTTTTACCCCATTAGTGCATAGTGACCCTTTAAAGGGGCGGTTAGTTGTTTGATCTTCAAATCGAAATTTTTAAAAACAAATTTAATTTTTTTTTTTATTTATTCAATATAATTACAACTGAGTACAACTCATTTAGTAATATTACAATATGGGGTAAATAAAAAAATTTAAATTGAAAATGCTATAACTTCAGTTTCATTCACTTTCTTACAGGGATAAACAGTCATTTGAAATTCGTCAAGTTAACCAATTTATTTTTTGCTAAAATATTTTTTTGACAATATTAATGTCATAATTCAAAACGGATTTTTTAAAAGCATTACAGGGAAACTTAATGCATTAATGTAATAACCCATCTCTCTCACTATCTCAAAAAATAGGTATCGTAGATCAAAATTTTATGTTAGTTTACATATTTTAAAAATTTATAAAAAATAATGAATAAATCGATGGTCATAAGATGAAACATCTTAAAATTTTTTTTTGCAACTTTAAATTAGAATTGCATATAACTTATACCATAAATTGTAAAAAGGTAGTAATAATATAACCATCGATATTCAAAATTTGTATTAAGTATTTATTATTCAAAACAAACTTTTGCTAAAAGCTGTATTTGTAATGAGATGCTAACTAACCTTTAAATAAAAGTTATTTAGATTGGCAGGTCAATATTAACTGCCCGGTTAAAACTCAACATATATGTATCCATTTATGAACATGTATAAACTCATTCATGGTCACATATGAAGTCATTCGTGGTCACACATTTCTATGTATTCATGCATATGTGTTCATATCAGTTCATATGTAATTATATATGTAAATATTACCTCAATTTTCGTTAATGTACACATATGAACATGTATGGAAATGTATGGGCATGTATGATTATATATGTAAATATTATCGCAATTTTCGTATATGATTCCTCATATGAACATGTATAAATCATGTACGAACACATATCGCACAACTAGTTCAAAATTGACTCAACTCAAAATTTTTCATTTTTCAAAAATCGAAAAAATATATTTGCAACTTTATACCAATTGAAACCTAAAGAAAAACATAACTATTTTTTAACAACAGTTAACAACAACAAAATACACTGATATTTTTTTTTAGATAAACAATTGTATTGTGCATAGTTTAAAAAAAATAAATTTTGAGTTGAGTCACTTTTGAACTAGGTGTGCGATATAAATCATGTATGCTTGCATGTGGACATATATGAAGCATGTGTGCTGATGTATGTCGATTTTTAACAGGGTATGTTATTTTTGGTTTTGTAATTACTTAAGGTATGTTTGAGAAAAATACCCATTTGCGTTTAAAAAATAAAATTTCAAGAAAATGCGTTCATTGCAACAAAAAATGTTTAGGTTTCACGGCTCTACTTAAAGGAGACTATAATACATTACAAACCTTATTTAAATCACAAAAATCTATAAAGAACTGACTGCTTAAATCTACACACATTTTATTTTTTTTTTTATTTTTTACAAAACCAAAAACCTTTTAAAATTTGCGAGCTTTTGCAATTTCGGTAAACCAAATATGGAAGTCTCTAAATGTCTCCATTGAGTATATATATATACAAAATATTATAGAAAATAAAAATTCATTGGTCATATTTTTGATTAGTCAAAGAACGGACGATATTCATACCTTAAGTTTTCTTTGTGTCAAATAAAGCGGAAATAAAATAGCGACTTTTTAGAATTTTCTGAAACTAAAAATGTCTGTATAGCATTCTATAGTATATAAATAGAAAGAAATCTTCAGAACAGTAGAAATCTTCTTTTTATCTCAATGTATGTTTATTGTCATTTTGCCATGGAATAGACGATATATTTAAAAAAAAAAAATCTTCGCTTAAACAACAGTTAATACCCTATTAGCTGATGTGTAGCAAACAAATTTATCGCTTCACAAAAATTAATAAGAGCTGTTTAAAATATTCTTTTTAAAAAATGTTGATTCCTTAAAGCTCATCGATTTTTCATTATAGGTCAAAAGTAATTATGAGAAAAATAATTGCTGTTTTATTTTGCATAATAACACTAATAATGAAAACCGATTATTTAAAAAGTTGTAGAACAACAAATCTACCAACCATTTTTTGGTCAAAAGTCAAAACGGCATCAGCGGTTTGCGCGATAGTCCAGTGTTTTTGCAGATCTTGTTTTTTACACCTAATCTATCATAATATGCACGGGGAGCGAGATAAAAAGCAACTTTTCAATTTTCATATAGTTCATGGGTTGATCCTTCTGTTAATGATCCTTACAAAATTACGGATAGGAAATTTTAATTAAAACGTTGGTATTAAAATTTGCATACCGCTATTGGTTTTGAGATGTCAGACAATTCTTGTTGTTGTAAAAAAGCTTTATTCGGTAATAAAAAAAAATTTTGTTAGGTCATCTTCCAGTATCACTTTCAAATTTAAATTTTTGTTGGAAAATCTCCTAGCTGGAATTTTACTAATTAATAACATTTTATTTATTTGCTTTACAGATAATGATGAAATTAAGACCAAAAAAGGTTGCATTGCCATTCCCACTGAGAAATCGGGATGTGAAGTGGTTAACGATGAAGTCAGCGATAGTGAAGAGAGTTCATGCCGAGTGTGCATGAATAATTTATGTAATTCTAGTTCTATGGTTAGTGTATCTGTTTTAACAATGTTATTTGTTATTTTTGCTAAGTCGTTTATGTAAAATTTGTCTTTAGATTGTTATATTTTATAATATGTATTTAAGTTATAATGTAAATGTGCTTATGTAAATATAATTTAAAAAATTTTTGTATATTATACAAATAAGTAATTATATATTTTAAATTGGATTTTTTTCTAAGTTAAGTTAGTTTGTAATAATGAAATCGGAAATGATCCGATCTCACAACCGACTTATGTCAAAAAAAAAATAAAGTCGCCTTGTTTTGAGCTTTCATGTCGCTCCCTCAAAGTCATAATATTGTCAACAAACAGGTGTTAAATCCTTGCGAAAACCAGACAACCACAAAAATAGTATTCCAATGTCCACAGGAACTGCAAGATGTTAAGTACAATCGATTATTTAAAATAGGTGTGCCCTTAGTGCTGAATGCGCATTAAGAATAATCACTATCTTTTTCGATTTTTTTATTTTGATTATGTTTTTTTTTTGTAACCCGGCGAAACTTATAAAAATATGCGCACACTAAGGTTACATCTTTTTTTTGCTAAATTTTTACCTATCAGCCCCTTAAACCCCCCGCATAAAGCACAACATATTTTAAATAACTTTTTACGTATTGTGTTCGTTATTTTGCGAATTTGTATGTCTATATCGCGAAACAGCGCTTTAATCTGTTTTGTCCAAATCCGCGAAACACGTCAAGTTTTAAAACGTCTGTGTCCTTTAAGAATATACATCGTTATTGTCTAATTTAGCTAAATACAAATTTTTAGTTTAATTAAACAAAAAGAGGATTATGCGGAAACCTTCTTCATAACCGGTAAAAAAATAAAATTGCATTACTTTATATTTATAGGGTAGCTAAAATTTGATAATTGCAAAATAAGTCAAAAATTATAACACTAGTGCACACAGAAACTTTCGACTTCTAATAACCTGATTAAAAAAAGTTAATATGATACTTTATTTAATCATACGAAATTTAAAATGCCCATATAATAATATAAGTGCATTAGTTTTGTTTTAATTTGATAATATCAGATTAAATTACACTATATAACGGTATAAATTTATATCTGAACTGATACTAATATACACAAAATAAGCTATAGTTGTATCCGGTTTTTGATTTTAAAACTTCATTAAAATCCGAAATATTTCCAGAAATAATTAAAGTTAAATACCTGCTTTGCTTCAATGTTATTAATCCTTTTAGACTTCAGCCACTAGCAAAAAGTTTACAACTTTATAATTTGTACCAAATTGCTTTCCATTTGGACTTTTTATTCTATTTAAAAAATTCTCTTGAAATTACCTAAAAAAATAAGTTCTTGGAGAAAAAAAAACTTTGAAAACGCAGATATAATGAAAATGAAGATTATATGGAATTTAGTAACTTGCACCATTGAATAACAAACACGAAAAAAACGCTGGAACTTAGTTTAGCTGTTTACATTAAAAAAGAATCTAAAAACTAAACTTAAAACTCCTAATGTTACAAATGAAACAAGTTCTTTTTTAGGGTTCAAACATCTTTGTATAACACAGTGCAACACGAAAAAAAATAACCATATACGGACACCACTACGTGATAAAAGACTAAAAAAAAAGACCCGTGTCTCCCAATTTTTCCCAAAGTCATATCCTTTTTTGTTTATTTGCCGCCAAAGATTTGGGGCCTCGGTATCATTTTCGCAAAAAAGTGATAATTTTCTCAGGCTCATATCTTGCAAACCGTTCAGAATTTCGATTTACTCTCTATGGCAAAGTTGTAGCTCTTGTCATAAAAAAAATTTACCTAAGATCTCAATAAACAAATTTCTAGAACATATAAACTTCCTGGGAATTGGGTTTGCTACCTATGCACCTGTACAGGAGAAAAAAGGAAAAAAAAATGAAATTAAAAAATTTTTCACTTTTGCGCGCTACCTAAACAGTGTTAAGAATCATCTCTAGGAAGTTTATATGTTCTAGAAATTTGTTTATTGAGATCTTAGGTAAATTTTTGTAGTTGATTGTTTAATTGAATTTTGAGCGGTTTGCTACCTATGGACCTGAACACGGGAAAAAAGGTAAAAAAAAATCGAATTTTTTTAAGTTTTTTGCGATTTTGATCAGGAAGGTGAAGTTTTTTTGATTTTATATGTTCGCAATTTTTGTTCTTTGTGACAAGAGCTACAACTTTGTCATAGAGAGTAAATTCTGAACGGTTTGTAAGATATGAGCCTGAGAAAATGATCACTTTTTTGCGAAAATGATACCGAAGCCCCAAATCTTTGGCGGCCCATAAACAAAAAAGGATATGACTTTGGGAAAAATTGGGAGACACGGGTCTTTTTGTTTTAGTCTTTTATCACGTAGTGGTGTCCGTATATGGTTATTTTGCCATGACTTAAAAATTTTAGAACCAAAAAGGAATCAATCCAAAAGACAACAATTGGGATACACTTTGTGTATAAAATTATATACAAAATGAGATAGGCAATTAAGTGTACTATGGTATTGATGTAATACATATTAATATCCAAAATATGATTGACAAATTTCCTCTGCATTAATTTTATCCAAAATAAAACAACCTTTACATTTGATTAAAGTATACTACAATGAATTTATTCGAAATTAACGTTATAAAAATCTGAATTTATTTTATAACAGTTTAAATTTGTTGGTTAAACAAAAGTTGTAAACAAAAGTATTTAATTTAATGTCAAAATAAAACATAGAATTTGTGAATTTATGAATTTATGAATATGCACTAAAAACAGAGGTTAGATGCTTCTAACTTGTTTAATGAAAACAACACTTGAACTATAAATCTCAAAGGGTGCGCATCTCTTCAATAAATTGTAATATCCATATTTTAACACTTGTCTTTTTACTTTACGCTAGCCGCAATTTTGGGCCGTTGGCCAAAGTAACCTTATAACGAATAGAAAAAAGTGCTGAAAAATAAAACAAAATTAACAATTCGAAAAAAGAAAAACGTAGAACGACAAAATAAAAATGCGTAAAGCTCTTTAAAACGTAAAAAAAAAATATTCGGAAAGATTGAAAAACGTAGTTATTAAAAAAAAACAATCGTATAAAAACGTGCAAACCGTATGAAAAATGGGTAAAACAATTGCAAAAAAAAATTCATAAAAACTTTGTCAAAAACGCCGGAAAATCGTTTGTTAAAAATAGTGTTAAAATTCGGAAAATAAGAGTCTAAAACTAAAATAAAATAGATATTTAGCATGTCCTAAAATAAAAATCCGAAACAAATTAGCAAAACCTTTTAGAGGTTTTATTTTAGCAATAGCGTACCTTAATTTCGCTTTGGAACCATTGAGGCCAACGGCGATGAAACGACCTGAAATTTGTTGCCGAGTGCTATGTATACTTTCCATAATCGATACTACTCAATATTTTTAATTAATTCATAATGACTTGGACAGGTAAAACTACCGAATTCAGCAGAATTTTTTTGCTGAATATTAGAAAGATTAGAACAGCAAAAATGAATCTGTTAGATTTACAAAATTTTAGTTATATTTAGGCTAAATTTTAGTTAATTGAAAGTTGCAAATTTTTCTGCTCCATTATTATATATAGAATAAAAAACTTTCCAAAAAAAATGTGAAATTTTAAAAAGTTTTTTATTAGATTTTTCTTTTACGCTTTTGAAATCAGCTATTTACAATTTTTAGCAAATATTTCTCTTAATTTCAGCAGAATATTCTGTTATTTATATTCCACTAAATTTAAGGTAAATAAAGCAAAATTTTTGTTGATATTAAAGATTTTGTTTGCTGTTTTTTGTCTACTAATATTTAGCAACATTTTTGCTGATTTAAGCAAATCTATTTGTTTTCAATGAACAACAATTAAGCTCTAATAAAACTAAAATTTTGTAAATTTAACAGATTTATTTTTGCTGTTCTTATTTTACTAATATTTAGCAAAAAACATCTGCTAATTTTAAAATTTTTTTTGGCAACGTAATTTTAGCTAATTTTTCAGGTTTATTTCTATGATTGTGCTCAAAACTTTAAACGGTTCTTATATTTAAAAATTAATTTAATTTTTTAACAATTTTCTTTAAAAGTTTTCACTTTTGTTGAAAATTAGCTTTTTTAGAACTTACTTTCAAATGTTTTTACTAAAAATTTAACATGTTATTAATAGTTTTAAAGTTTTTTATTTAACCCTGCCAGCAAACAAGCTCTAAGAAACTACAAAAAACTCCTTCGGCATTTTTGTACTAAAAACATACTTAACCCTACAGTATCGTTGGGTGTAATCCACCCCTACTTATTAGTATTTGTCATTGATATCAGTTAAATTCAATTATGCAAATAATATTTTTTTTTTTTTAATAATGAACACCAAAATACAGAAAAAAAATTTTAATTTTATAAGTTTGGCAGTTTATTTATTTTAAATAATATTTTGTTAATGTACATGTCTCTCGAAAAAATCAAAAAGTCAGCCTTATGGGTGGATTCAACCCAGACGATAGTACTGCAGGGTTAAAATAGCTCTAGATATCATTTATGAAATCCTGAGCAAATTTCATTTCATTTGAGTGTGTTGTACACTTAAATGTTTCTACTCAACCAGATTTTTGGGACCCCCAGGTCAGATTGAAAAAAATGTTCTTTTTTAATTCCAGAGGGGTCATATATATTACTCTTAAATTGAGGAACGCCCCATAAAGTGCCTTTTGGCCAATAAATCTTTTTTTGGAGCCTTTTTTGAATTGTTCACAAAATATTATAATTCAATTTCATTTCGAAGTCAAATCTGAGGCATTTATTGGATTTAATAATTTTTTTTTTAATTTTTGGATCTTTTATGATTCTTTTTGGAATGCTCATATTTTTGTAAAAAAAAAATTGTAATTTTTGACAATAAATTTTGAAACTTCAAAAATATGTGTTTTGTTTCATTCATTTTCGACTCATACAGCATAAGAACCTTCAAAAAAGTCCAAATTTTGCTGGCTGGGAAACATTTTACTCCTGATTTTTTCTTCTATCAGGGTTTTTTCCTTCTGGCATTTTTATATATTTTTTTTTTTTTGTCTGAAAATATTGAGTAATAATTTTTAGTATACCCACAACACATTACTGGGTATCGCGAAATTTGTAAAAATGTGAGAAAATGTGTAAAGTTACATTTCGGCGTAACCTTGGAACTTGTAAAAAAAACTTAATTTACTAAATAATTCAAAACTTTTATCGTGTCCAATTAAGTTCAAAAATCACAATCGGCTGGTCGATCATTAATTAATCGTATATTAAAATATTTGTGGCACTTTGTTCCCAATAGGAACCACAGGACATAATAAAGGGTCCGCCAAATAACTTTTTTTTTTTGAACTCCTGAACCAATTAGACTTTGTATGGCGTCATACCAAGGTCTTTATGCAAAATTAGTCTCAATGATGTCTCCGAAATGTTCAATTGTTGAGAACGACGGTGAATTGATGTTGATGGCGCTTCACGCACACTTTCTGCCACAGCAGCAATATTCTCGGGTGTACGCGCTGTTTTTGGCTTTTCACGCTTTGGTTTATCGATGAAGATGCCAGTTTCTTTCACTTTTTTCACAAGATAACGAACATACGGACTATATTCGTTCAGCGGAAGGATAAAACTAATTATCTGTCAAATCAGACATGAGCTAAGTGTTACCATTCACGAAATAAGCACTAGTTGAAAAAAAAACGTTAGATGGCGGACCCTTTATATTAAAATATTTTAGAATTAAATCAGAGGAAATATTTGAAAAGTTTCAAGACACCCGATTTTTAATTTTTAATTTATAGCTAATTATATAATTTTCTATTCGTTTCATACGATTTTAATTTAGGCTAACTATAGAGCAATTCCATATGAAAGCGATCACCTTTTGGACGACCCCTCTCCGATTTTAAAATAAATAGTCTCAATCGATTGCCCAGCAAAAAATAATGTACCTACATATTTTTTTTTTTTTTATAGTGACTGGTTTAGTGGTGGTGTGCACCACTGTCATGTGACAAAATTGAAGAATTCTTCATAAGGGACCTCATTGAAAGTTGTTTAAAAAAAAACTGCTAAAGCAATCGCAACGAGTGATAGCTCGTTGGAAAGGTATTGAATCAGGCTTTAATTTAAAAATAAAATTTTCCTAATTTTTCTTGTTAAATAATTAAAAATAATTCAATTATAAAAAATATAAAAACAATGAGAACAAGGTGGTCTCTTAAATGCTCTTCTCCTGTCCAAACAAGGAGTCGGGGCCCATTTTTTTATTGCTGATTCTTAAAGCTAAAATTATGAGGAATCCAAAAAAAATAAAATTAGCCGGAAAATTTAGGAGCTTCTGTGGAAAATCGGAAAATTTAATTTTCATGGGAAAATTTAATTTTCATGGGAAAAAAGGTAAATTTCTGAGAAAAATTAGGAAAATTTTATTTTTCAATTAAAGCCTGATTCAATACCTTTCCAACGAGCTATCACTCGTTGCGATCGCTTTAGTAGTTTTTTTTTTTTTTAACAACTTTCAATGAGGTCCCTTATGAAGAATTCTTCAATTTTGTCACATGACAGTGGAGCACACCACCACTAAACCAGTCACTATAAAAAAAAAAAAATATGTAGTACATTATTTTTTGCTGGGCAATCGATTGAGACTATTTATTTTAAAATCGGAGAGGGGTCGTCCAAAAATTTGACAATTTTGATCGTTTTCATATGGAATTGCTCTATAGGAAGCATGATCGCTAAAAATAGCTTTTCAGTTTTTTTAAAAATAAAAAATTGGCCTATAAGCTGATGTATTTAAAATATTCCACATTTTTATTATATAGCTGAAAACCAGGCTTAAGCCCATATTATCGGGCATTCCCTTATAATTTTTAAATTGGATCAATTTGACATAACAAGAGAGATAGTATAATATTAAATGAGACAAAAGTGTTTAAGAGTATTTTCATCATTAAATCCAATAAAATATAAATTACCTTAAAACTTGTTGCAGTGTATGCATATTCTTTAAGCACCCTCCAGTGCGTCTGTTGAAAAGTAATTGTATAATAATTTCAAAATATTCAGCATAAATATTACTAGTAATTTTGTTAACCACTAATAATACAATAACAAATCACCATACTAATGGTGGCATTTGTTGTTTTTTTTTTTCTTGTTTTCTTTTTTTCTTTGCACTTGATCTAATAAAACAAAAAACAACAACACAATACTTTGGCCAGCGAAGGGTCAATTGTACAATTTCAATGAATTTACTTTGCCGGAGCCAATTTTTTTTTAATTTAATTATAGATATTCAAACACTTAATAGAATTATTTAAAAAAAATCGTATTTTTTTATATATGAAACCGTTTAATTAACAAAACAAATACACAAGACGCAACACTTGGCCCCGGGAGGCAGCCTCAACTTATTAGTGTAATATTTGAATTAAAATCACTTGTATTCGTAAACTTTTATATTTAAAACTAAATTTAAGCCTTTTTTAATTAATTTATTTGAAGAAATATGTAAATTTTGTTAATTTAAATAGTTAAATTAAGATTTTTATATTAGCACTACAATTTTAATAAAATTTTCACGTGTTGAAATAATTTGTTACTAAAGGTGTTGCCAGATGCGAAAACTAATCTGAGGTAAGTAGGAATGTATGTCAAAGCTTAAATTTAATGTTGAATTAGTATGGTGGTTAAGATGATATGCAGGCACGTAGCTAGGAATTTATTTCGTGGGGGGTGGGGGTGGTTTTTTGTAACCCGGGGAAACTTATAAATATATGTGCACACTAGGGATACAAATTTTTTTTTGTTAAATTTTTAACGGACAATAATGTATTAATAACAAAAACCTCCTGCATAAAGTGTACTACCAATAATACTGCACAACATATTTTAAATAACTTTTTACGTATTGTGTTCGTTATTTTTCGTTAATATGTTTTATCCAAATCCGCGAAACACGTTAAATTTGAAAACGTTTGGGTATGCATTATTATTGTCTAATTACGTTAACATTTTAGCTAGCCCCCCTAGCTACGTGCCTGCGTATGGCAACCCTTTAAGAAGCTTTAAACGAGACATAAAACTTTTTAATAAACAAAATTAAAATAAATTTTAATTTAAACACAAATTTGTGTCGATTTTACTTCATTTTCTAAAATTTTTAAATACTATTAGGGAGTTTTTTAAATTTGGGCCCACTTTAGAGTACAGGTTTCCTAATGAGGAACTTTTGAGTTGATTTGAAAATTGATATAAGACGGACTAGAGTAAAGATATCCCATTTTTATACCCCACTCTTTATCGAACAAAACACACAGTAGAGGGAAGTTTGGCCCACTTTTTTATTTAAATTGCAAACTTAAAAAACAAAAAACTAACTAAAAAAAAAAACTATCGAAAATGTCCTCACTCCAGTTTTTATATATGTTATTTAAAAAAGATATCAGAAAGTTGTAAAAAAAATTTCAAGGATGAAATCAGATTACAAGGACTTCAAACAGAACCATGGGGTATCCTTCAAAAGATGGAAATTTAAAAAAAAAAAAAAAAATCTTTTAAAAGTTTCCTCACTCCAGTTTTTAGAACTATATCAGAAAGTTGTGAAAAAAATTACAAGGACGAAATAATAATACAAGGACATCAGAAAAGTTTGAATTCTTAAGAAAATACAATCACTCAAATTTTTATACATGTTATTAAAATACATATCGCTGATTTGTGAAAAAAAATTCAAGGACGAAATCAGGATACAAGGACATCAAACTGAACCATGAATGTATCCTTTAAAAGAGGAAAATTTTTAAAAAATATTAAAACTCTTAGGAAATTTTTCTCACTCCAATTTATATACATGATTTTAAAAAAGATATCAGAAGGTTGTAAAAAAAAATTCAAGGTCGAAATCAGGATACAATGATATCACACTTAACCATGGAGGTATCATTCAGAAGAGGGGAATTTCAAAAAAAATTATAAAAATCTTCCTCACTCCAGTTTTTATATATGTTATTAAAAAAGATATTAGAAAGATGTTGAAAACATTTCAAGGACCAAATCAGGATACAGGGACATCAAACTTAACTATGGATGTATCATTCAAATGGGTGAAATTTCAAAAACAAATTAAAATTCTTAATTACTTCTTTACTTACTGCAGTTTTTACACATGTAATCACAAAAGATATCACACATTTGTGAAAACATGTCAAGGACGCAATCAGGATACAAAGACATCTAACTGAACCATGGGCGTAACCTTCAAAGAGGGAATTTAAAAAAAAAAAATTGTTGGTAAAAAAGATATCACAGATTTGAGAAAAAATTTCAAATACGAGATCAGGATACAAGAAAATCAAACTAAATCATCGTTGAAAAGAGGGAAATTAAAAAAAAGTTTAAATTCTTACGAAAATTTCCTCACTACAGATTTCATATATGTTATCAAAAAAGACGTCACAGATTTGAGAAAAAAAATTTTATGGCAGAAATCAGAATTAAGAATAATCTTTAAATATATTACTCAAAGTTAAAATGTTTATGTGACCTAATATTCAAAAAAAAAAAAGTTATATGGTTTAAAAATTATCCTTTTTACGCATCTTTATATATGTTTGCAAAATTTTCAAATCATTTTACTTTTTTGTGTCACTTTTGGAGAATTTTCTGGATTTAATAACATCTTTCAAACTCAATATATTTATTCTATTTAATTAGTGTTTTGTATGCATTAAATAAAAAAGGGCTATTTTTAACATGTTTATCATATATAAAAATTTGAGTAAATAAAATTTTGTAAGATTTAAAATTTTTTTTAATTTTCCATCTTTTGAAAGCCCCTAATGGTTCAGCTTTATATCCTTGTATCTTGATTTCTCCCTTAATATTTTTTTAAGGATACACCCATGGTTCAGCTTGATATCCTTGTATCTTGATTTCGTCCTTAATATTTTTTTCACAAATCTGCGATATATTTTTTGATAATATATATAAAACTGTAGTGAGGAAATTTTCCTAAGATTTTAATTTTTTTTTTTAATTCCGCTCTTTTGAAAGATACTCTCACAGTTATGTTTGATGTCATTTGATCCTGATGTCCTCAAGATATTTAAAGTTTTTCGGCTTTGAAATTTTTTTTCACAAATTTCTGGTATGTTTTTTAATAACATAAATAAAACCTGGTGTGGGGAAAATTAAATTTTTGTTTGAGTTTGCCCTCTTTTGGAGGATACTTCCCTGGTTAAGTTTGATGTCTTTGTACACCGATTTCGTGCTTGAAACTTTTTCACAACCTTCTGCTATATTTTTTAATAACATATATAAAAACTGGAGTGCAAAAACTTTCCTAAGATTTTCAATTTTTTTTTTTGGAAATTTCCTAGTTTTGAAGGATACCCCCATGGATCACTTTGATGTCCTTGCATCCTGATTTCGTCCATCGAATTTTTTCGCAAATCTGTAATATCTTTTTCGATAACATATAAAAAAACTGGAGTGAGGAAATTTTCCTAAGATTATTAATTTTTTTTGGAATTTTGAAGGATACACCCATGGTTTCGTTTGATGTGCTTGTGTACTGATTTCGTTTTTGAATTTTTTTCCCAAATCTGTGATATCCTTTATAATAACTTATATAAAAACTGGAGTGAGGAAGTTTTCTCAAGATTTTTTTTTTAATTTCCTTCTTTTTTTCGTCCCTGAAATTTTTTTTACAAATGTGTGATAAGCTGGAGTGAGGTAATTTACACAATATTTAAATTTTTTTTTGTAAAATTCAGACAATATTCTGAAATTTTTACAAAACAGATGTCATCAGTCGATAGCCCATAGAAAAGTATATCGATAATTATTTATTTCAAAATGCTTCAATGTTTCAGTTAAGCACAGTAAATTTAAACATTAACATAGTTTTCCTCAAAAATTGTCACTTTTATCAAGTTTGACTTCGCCAATTTATTTGAAAAATTAAAAAATATTGTTCCATGAAGTTCTTATATTTTATAGGATAACACTTACTGAAAGGTTGAAGTAAATCCGGCAAACATTTTTCTGAAGAGAGAGAGTTCAGAAATAATGAGACATGTATATATCATATAATCTGATGTGGATTTGGAATATTCCACTTACGAAGAAACTACACAGTGGTGAATACGAAGATTTGAATGAAACTTAGATATTTATAAAGGCCAAAAAAATATTATACACGTATTTTCTTTGGGTGCGTAATCTCAAGTTTAGGTGTTAAAAAGTGGGGTCAAAAATGACCCAATTTGACGTTTTCTTTAACATACTTTTTAAATGGTAAACTTAAGAAAAATTAGTTTTCAAATTAAATGTATTTTAAAGACGCATCCACCGACAAGGGAATGTTTCTTAATATGGGCCTACACTTGGTACTTGGGCCATATAAAAAAACGAAGTGTAAAATTTCAAAAACACAAGCTTAAAGGCCAAGTCCTGGGCATTTTTCGGATATAGATTATTTTCTTGTAGCGACTAATTTAACAATTTTCAGAAGGTTCACATCAGGGAAGAAAAAAATAAAAATACATATCAAAGGATGTCTTAAGAAAACATTATGAAAATTGTTCACATTTTTGTTTTATTTATTATATTTGTTTATGGAATCAAAAATTTGTTTTAAAATTGTAAATAAAACTCTTACCGTTTCCAAAAAGCCGACTTAGAAAATTATTTAAAGCTAACTTTTTATGTTAACGAAAAATTATGATTTGTACTTTGTTTTTTGAAATGACGGAGTAAAACCAAAAAAAAAAAAAACAACGGGTGCATTCGAGTCGAATATTTTTTAATATCATGATAGCGAAAATTAAACTCGATAACCGTTGACAGTTTTGACATATTCATGTAACAACACGAATAAAATACGAAAGGGGACAGGCCACAATAGGAAACATTCCCCTATATAAAGGGGACAGGCACGTAGCTAAGAATTTGTTTCGGGGAGGGCTTTTCGATTTTATATTTTGATTATATTTTTTTTTTCACACTAGAGTAACAACTTTTTTTTTTTTTTGGTTTGCTACATTTTTGCTAAATTTTATACCTACACGTAATGGGCAATCATGTATTAATAATAGAAATCGCTTTCTCAGGTCATTTTGAAACAAAAACCTCCCGCATAAAGTGCATTTTCTTAAAATGCATTTTTCATTTTTTACTTATTGTGTTCATTATTTTGCGAATTTTGATGTCTATATCGCAAAATAACGCTTTAATCTGGTTGATCACAATCCGCGAAACACGTCAAATTTGAAAACGTTTGTGTACTTTAAGTTGGATATGCATCGTTATTGTCTAAGTACGTTAAATTTTTAGCTACATATTAATTTTTAGTTTAATTAAATAAAAAAAGGATTATGCGGAAAACTTTTTGAAAACCGCGAAAAATAAAATTGCGTTACTTTATATTTTTATGTGCTAATATACGTCTAGGGTAGCTAAAACTTCATAAATGTAAAAAAAAAGTAAAAAAGTTTCAACTTCTAATAACCCGATTAAAATTAATATGATACTTTATATAATCATACAAAATTTAATATGAGTCTTAATACAGTTTTAACCGAGAAATGGGCATTATAATAATAACATCCGAATAATGACGCTATACAATTTAATACGATTTTATATAGCGGTATAAATTTATATCTGAACTGATACTGATATATACAAAACAAGCTATAGTTGTATCCGGTTTTTGATTTTAAAACGTCATGAAAATCCGAAATATCTATTAATCCTTTTAGACTTTAGCCACTTGCAAAAGGTTTACAACTTTATAATTTGTAACAAATTCCATTTCATTTGGAAATTTTATTATATTCAAAAATAAAATAAAAAATATAATGAAAATGAAAATTTTGTGGAATTTATTAACTTACGCCATTGAATAACAAACACGGAAAAAACGTTGAAACTAAATTTAGAGGTTTAGATTGAAAAAATTCTTAGACTAAATTAAGAACTAATAATGTTACAAATGAAACAAATTCTTTTTTTGGGTTAAGAACCAGAAAGAAATTAATTCAAAAGACAAAAATTGGGGTAAGTTTTGTGTATACAATTATACACAAAATGATGCAATTAATTGTACTATTGTATTGACAAATTTTCTAGTGTGCCTCTGCATGGGGTAATATACAATTTTATCTTAAATAAAATTGTGTTTTTTTTTAATATGATATAATATCAAAATATATATTATTTTGCAATGTTTAGGTATATAAATTTAACGTAATTATTAATTGGATTAGTTTTAGCGTATTCTAAATGCAATATACAATTATACGCAACTATATATGACATCATATTAAATTTGTTCTACGAAATTAATTTTATATATGAGTTTATATAATTATGTCCGGTTAAATGCACTGGCAGACAAAACCTTATAAGAGCATATAAAATAATGTATTATTTCAAGCTCGGGAAATTAAAGATTTATAACCGTCCAAAAAACAAATTAAAAGCAAATGTCCTATGTAATTTGCCTGACACTTATAATGAAGCTTTTCCGATGGGTTCCCTTTGAAATTAATGAAATTCGGATAGGTGATAAAGCAGCAAAAATATATGAAAAACGCATGTAAAGGTTCCGCCATCTAACGTTTTTTTTTCAACTAGTGCTTATTTCGTGAATGGTAACACTTAGCTCATGTCTGATTTGACAGATTAGTTTTATCCTTCCGCTGAACGAATATGGTTGTGTATACGCTTGAACAACGCTGAGAAATATTGCGACATTATTTTGAAAATCATGGAAATGTTGAGAATGTGGCAAGGAGTGGCAGTAACAGTCAACGGCGATCGTTATCGGGCCATGTTGAACGAATTTTTGTTCACAAAAATTGAAGAGCAGGATATTGGCAACATTTGGTTTCAACAGGACGGCGCTACGTGCCACACACACAAAAAAATAAAATTCATAATTTTTTATGAAAAAGTTCATATTTTTAAAGGTTCATTCTATTTATGAAATTTACCTACTATTTGTGAAGTGTTCCTAGTTTCCCTAGTATTTACGAAAATATACATAAAATTCCCAGTATTATTACAATTTATGCAAGTTTTCTTAAATATTAGGATTTTGTACATTGGCAAATTTTTTAAGTACTTTTTCATAAATATTAAGTGTTTCAACATATATTTTAAAAACCTAGTCATAATTTACGAGACACAAACTTTCCCAGCATTTTTTATGAACTGTTCATAAATGTTAAGAAAAAGTTCCTAAATTAGTACATTGGCAAATTTTTCATAAAATATTTATAAATAGTATGAAATTTTTTTTGTGTGCACAGCCGAAGCTATACTCGATGTTTTGCGCCCTGTTTTTGAAGATCGCATTATCAGCCGCAGAGCTGATGTCGTTTGGCCACCTCGGAGCTGCGATTTGACACCGTTGGACTATTATTTGTGGGGTGCCGTCAAAGATAAGTGTTATAAGTGCCAACAAGGCAGAGACAATTGACGCTTTAAAGGACAATATTCGTGAAGCCATTGGTGAAATACAGCTGCACACAATCGATAATGTGCTTAAAAATTGGGCCGATCGTGTAGGCTACTGCATGGCCAGCCGAGACAGCCATTTGAATGAATTGAAGGATTGTACTTTCAAATAAAAAAAGAAATTTGAGAAAATATTCAGTAGTTTTTTTTTATAGCATTTTCAAAAAAAAAAGTTATTTGGCGGACCCTTTATTTTTAAAATTGGTGGTGAAATTTAACACATCTTTGTATGAAAATATGTTTAAAGTTTAGGAAATTTAGACTTATTTAAAAACAGCGTTAAAATGCTCGAGAAAACACACATTTGGAAAACCATTTTGACACTATGTCGTGGACCCAGGCTGCCACTTATATGAATTATTTTAACAAATTATTCACTATGTTTTCCCCTTTTTCATATATCCGACTTTTTTAAGATCGGGGGCTATACTTCATGTCTTGTATTAAAAAAATAGTAAATTTTACAAGCAAGCGTGATTGTAGTCTGAAAGAAATAATAATAAAGAAAAAATATAAAATTGGAAATTAGACTTATTTAAAAACAGCGTTAAAATGCTCGAGAAAACACACATTTGGAAAACCATTTTGACACTATGTCGTGGACCCAGGCTGCCACTTATATGAATTATTTTAACAAATTATTCACTATGTTTTCCCCTTTTTCATATATCCGACTTTTTTAAGATCGGGGGCTATACTTCATGTCTCGTATTAAAAAAATAGTAAATTTTACATGCAAGCGTGATTGTAGTCTAAAAGAAATAATAATAAAGAAAAAATATAAAATGGGAAAATTTAAAAATATAAAAATATATCTGACATCGCCTAGGTCTTATTTAAACTAAATTATGTATTTCCAATTCACTTTAATTTATATTTTGGACAATTTCAAACACTTTTCAAATTGTTTTTAATCAATTTTTTAAATAAAAACCCTTTAAAATGTCCAAAAAAAAAAAACTACATCGTTATAACACAAAGACTGGTTTAGCTGCTTGATTTTAAAATGTCGCATTTCAAAGAGCGCCGATCGAAATTTGTTTACATTTAGTCTACAAAAAAAAAATTGTGAAAATTTGAGTCACATTGGACCACGTTAACACAATATGTATATCGATCAAAGTTTGAGGCTTAAATTTGTTTCGAAAAATTAAAAAAACTATGGCCTCTGTGTGTTTAACACGAGTCGCTTTAATGGATTTTGAGATATCGTAATATATATCGTAAAAAAATACTGAAAACTATGTTACCAGAAGCGTGCGCAGCAAACCAAATTTATATAAAAAGATTGCACTGTAAGTAAAGTAACGACTTTTACAGCACAAGTAAACTTAATTTTGAGTCTTAGTGATATCTCCATTTTAAAAGATTATATCAAAATACACTTAAAAAATCATTGTCAAAAAAAAAAATTTCAATTAAACTTTTGTTCGATTTTAAACTTACTTTCAATTAACTGTTTAATTGAAAATGAATTTGGTATAAAAAAAAAATACAGTTTTTATAACGTATAATAACAACATTAAAACAAATGCAAAAATTTTAAAAAGACGCCAAAATTAAAAAAAAGCGTTTAAAGTTGAAAATTCGCGTTTCTTTAATTTTGGTGATTTTTTTAAAATTTTTTTCGAATTTTGGGAGTTTTTTAAATTTCTGCAATTTTGAGGATTGTTTTTTAACTTTGGTAATTTTTTTTTCAAATTTTGCGATTTTTTCAAATGGTCTCGATTTTTTAAAATTTTGGAAATTTTTTTACAATTTTGGTGATTTTTTCTAGAATTTTGTAATTTTTTCCAATAGTAAACAATATTCAATTAAATTCTTAATAGATGTAAATAAAACTATATGTAATTGAAAATAATATTGATTAAATAGATACAAATTATTTTAGTTGTTACTACAATTGAATCAACACGACCGAATTCAGTTAAACTTTTGCTGAATCAACAAATATTTTAATTAAAACTCAATTTAAGGTTTTTCTGTGTAGACATATTTAATTTTTTAGTTTGCATTGTCTAAAACAATTTTTTGATTATATTTTAAGTCAAAGACTTCGAAATCTGTTATGAAATGATTTTATTTATTGCTTTTGGTCGAAACCCAACTCCAACAATGATAGCCGCCCATTTGCAGTCGATGTTTTCTAACGAAATTTTAAGATTCGAACCATATAAAACTATTTCCTATTTGATCCAAGTCAAAAATAAATATTTTCATATTTAATTTAACAATAACATTGTTATTTTCTAACGAATTGTATTAAGTTTTAATATTTGTCAAATCGTTGTGGGAGGGGGCCGGGGGGTAGGCTGTAGCATACGAGCACTAGCTACTATGGCCGTCGGCGCGTTGTAGCGAAAACAGACCAGTGCCTCTGGTGGGAATCGAACCCACGACCCCCGCACTGATAAGCCAGCACGCTACCAACTAGCCTACCGGGGCGCACGAATTTTTTTTTTTTTGTTTAATTTTTTTATTTTTTATTTGGTGTGCTAGTGTTATACAATTTTGAGAGATGAAGCGGGTAAATGAGAAATATAAATTTTTTATCGATATTCGTGACGCGTACAGAATGCTGGTGCATATTGCTTGATATTATAATAAAAATAATATAAAACTTTTATTGCGATTTATGTTAGAGCTTTATGCCGTAAAAGGTTAACAACACAATGCTTTACAATTAGTATCTATTAGATTAGAAGATGCCAGTGTAATTGTAACAGTATTAGCCCTTAATTATACACTCAAATAAAAAAGTATGTTTAAGTTAAAGAAAAATTTATAATATTGCGCAAAAAAAATCTTTTTACACTACACTTGAATAAAATTTTGTTGAAATCTACTCTTTTAAATGTAGGTAACAAGTTACCTACTATAAGTTGGACAAAAATAGACATAATGCGTAAAATCAAAATATATAAACACATTGTGCTTAAAAGCAATTAACACAATGTGTCTAAAAGTATGATCTTAATTGCTTCAAAAAGGTTAAGCAACATTTTAATTTGTGTTAATTTAAACCGTTTGTATCTAAAAAAACTACTAAATGCATAAACCTCCACGTAAGATGTCTAACAACATGCTTAAAAATGCATAAATATAATATGAATATGGTTTTATTAAATACTGCACATTAGGAATAGCCACAGTACCATAGAACAAGTACATAGGATTGTAACTCTCATTCGAAAGACGTTTGAAGCCAAACAATACTGCTCTGCTTTATTCATTGACATCTCTCAAGCATTCGATAGAGTCTGGCACGAAGGCCTTGTGCACAAAATAGTCACGTTATGGAAAATAAAAATAAACGCATCAAAGTGCGTTCATGTTACTTTTACGCTCAGAAAAGAAACCTGCCTCGTCTATTAATCAACAACACCCCTGTTCTAACACAGAACCATGTAAAATATCTTTCAATTCACCATGATCGTCGGCTCACCTGGGCACACTATATTGATGCTAAGTCCGCCCAAATGAAATTGAAAACTGCTCAGTTATACTGGCTCTTGAACAATAGGTCCACGCTTAGCCAAGAATGCAAAGTATTTATCTATAAATCTATAATTAAACCAATCTGGACATATGGCATAAAGCTCTGGGGTACAGCATCAGCTTCGAATGTCAAAAAACTACAAAGAAGACAATCAAAGATTTTACGATGCAACACTGGTGCTCCTTGGTTTATTAGAAACCAAAACATCCATTGCGATCTCAATAGCACAACTGTTTGTTCGTTTCCAAGTTGGCAATTCATCCTAAACTGCATTAAATATGTTTCCAAGTTGGCAATTCATCCTAATCCCCTCGCTCAAAACATGCTTAAGATTTGATAACTTATTGTAAATGTCTTAAAGAAAGATTCAATAAATACAAATATATGAAACAAAAAAAAGTAAAAATTTGTCCCTTAAAATAAAACCAAATGCATTCAAAAATAAATATTTTTATAAAAAAAAAATCCAGAAATAATGATAGCCATAAAAATTTTTAAAACGTACACCAAGAATGATAAATACGATATCTACTGATTCTTTCCACATAAAATAACAAATTTTCGGAGTTTTTTTCACACTAGCAAAAGTCCTCAGTTTCTGAATAAAAGATTTAGAATATAAAGATTTTTCTCCATGTAAAAGTTTCTTAAAGTTTATTGAAGTTGTTCAAAGAAAAAGTCTTTAGAATTTAAAGGTATTTGTAAGGAAAAGATTTGTCTAAATAAAAAGCTCATTTGAATTTAATTAGATTTTCTAAAGAAAAAGACCTCAGCATCTGAGGGGTTCTCTTTAACAAAATTCCTCAGAGTTTCAAGGTTTTTTAAGGAAAAAAGTTATGTAAATGTAAGGCTTTTTCTAAATAAAAAACCTCAGAATCTGGTTGTTTTTATAAATAAAAAAATATATTACAATATAAGTGTTTTCTATATAAAAAGCCCTCAGAACTTTTGGGGTTTTCTCCATGAAAATGACTTCAAAATCTACTGGTTTTTATATTGAGAAACCTTTAAGAATTCGATGGCTTTTCTTTGGAAATAGTCTTCAGGATCCGTTTTTATAAGATGCAGTATAATCTACATAATCGAAGTGTTTTTCTTTATAATAAATCATGAGAATCTGTGAATTTTTCTATTGCAATTCTTCAGATTTTTTTTTTGTTCAAAAATGTCCTTAAAATGCGGGGGTGATTATTTAGAGACATCATCATTATCTTTAGATTTGTTAGAAACCATCTTCGGAAAAAGTTTTCAGGCTCTGTTTTTACAAGATATGGTATAATCACATATAATCGAAGTGATAAATGCAAGGGTGATTGTTTAGAAAAGATAATCATTATCTGGGAATTTGTTAGAAAACAATCATATATATATGTATATTAGGATATTCCAATTTGTAAGGACAACAATTTGTCGATATTGTGCCATCGATTTTTCGATGGCTATTGGCATGACAAAAAAATAGTTACACTAAGACATATCAAAAAAATTATTTTCGAGGCGCACAAATTTAAATTTTTTGACTTTTTTTAAACTTTTGTTTTTAAGATTTTCTTTAGTAGGTATTACAAAAATCGGTTGATTTAATAGCAATATTGAAAATGCTTTTTATTTGCCAAATAAATGCTGAAATTTATTTTCGCTTATGAAAAATCGAAAAAATTAAAAATTAAAGCGTAAAAAATATCGATTTTTCGACAAAAACTCGTCTAAAACTTCAAGAAGAACATTTTTTTTTTGGATTTTTTTTATTACCTACTAAAAAAAACCCTAACAATAAAAGTAGAGAAAAAGTAAAAAAAATAATATTTGGGAGCCGAATTTTTTTTTTTGGTGTCGTAGGGAACTTTCTTTTTCTCATGCGAAAAGCTATCGAAAAAATCGATGGCACAATATCGATTGCTAAATCGACTCACCGTAATATATATATAAATATATACACAGAGAAATAAAGTGCCAACCGAATTGAAAAGTGTATTTTAATGGTAACAAATTATAAATTCAGTTAGTACAACGATATTTACATTAGATTTCTGAATATTTTTATTGTTGCAACTAAAATTCAGTTGAATTCCAATGCGCACAAAAACGGATGCGGATCCGTTACGGACCCGTTCCGGATCCGTAATAGAGTTAAAAAACGGAATCAGTGTAATCGCGATTTGACAGTGTAATCGCTAATTGAGTTTTTTTTAAGAAAAGGTCATTGTGTGGACCCAGCAAAATCAGTTTTTAATAATTGAGTTTTTTTTTATGAAAAGGTCCTTGTGTGCACCCAGCAAAATGAATTTGTAATAACTTTTTTTTTCTAAGTTATCTAACACAACTCCATTGAAATGATTTTTTTTTTTTTTTTTTAATAGGAAAAAAGCATTAAATAATATAAAACAAAAAATAAATTAACAATAAATAAATAAATAAATAAAAGTGAAGACAACGAAAATGAAAAGGAGAGTGATATTGAGAGACTCCTCCAGTCCGGAATCAAGCCAAAACCAAGGTAAGTTTATGAGGCAAAAATGTTTGCCTAGCGGCCCGTGACTGATCCGTAACGGATTCCGCTACGGATCCGTTTTATGAAAACAAACGGGTCCGTAACGGATCCTAATATGATGTCCGTAACGAGTCCGTAACGGACAATTTTTTTTGCTAAATGTTAGTAAAAAATGTTTAATTATTATTTATTTCTATTATCTTTTGGTGCTCTCTTTATATCTTTATGTTAATGTTTAACTTGAACAAAAAGCTCTGGTCTTAACTACGAAAAAGAAAATTATTAAAATGTTTGCTAATTTTATCACTCGTGTTGGAAAAATTATTGAAATATTTTGTTAAAATCCGCATCGAAAATTAGTAAGAAAAAACGTTTGTGTTTTGTAAATAGAAAATTGGAAATATTTGTATTAAAGAATTAATTTGCACTAAAAATTAGTACATAAATTGAAAACTGGAATATAAAATGTTTTACTAATTTTTCTACTGACTTTTTTATTTGAGTGTAATTCTTTCATTTCATGGATAAATTGTTTGCAAAGGTTATTTAATTTTTTTATTCGTATTTAGTTATAAATTGTATCTATTTAATTAAGTCAGCAAATAAACTTTGATATAATCGAAAATATTTATAATAACATTCCCTGATATAACAAAACCTATAAAAAGCTACAATTATGCAAATTTAACGGTTAGTCTCAATCTAAAAGTTAATGATTTTGCAGTATAAATTTGTAATAAAAAAGCAAACAAAAAATGAAATTATTTCAACTATTTTTACTTGTTTTATTGAAATTGACAGTAAATTGTCTGGGTGAGAAACATTAGTGGAAGTTGTGGTGTAATGGTTAGCGCGTTGGACTGTTACACAGATGGTTCCGGGTTCGATTCCCGGTGACGACAACATCAATTTAGAAAAAAAAATATGTATGAGTTTTCTATCACTTATACATATGTATCGCTGCGCCCACCTTCGGTGTTTCCATAGCACTTAACCCCACCGAAGTAAAAAAATGAATCAGGGCTATGAAGCAAAAAGCTTCAATAAATTCGCCACCTCTACATCAGGTGCCGAGCAGCAACTGTTCTAAGACTTATCTACTCGCGCAATTACAGTGTTACCATGTTCGAAGCCCTTCATCTTTCACCACCTTTCATCTTTCACCACCTTTCATCTCTCCACTATCCCCTTTCCAAAGAAAGCAACACATTAATTAATATGAAGAATTTCCTGAGTGTTGCTTCTCTTTACAATAAAAAAAGTCTGTACTTTTAAATGATGGAGCTTTTCAATTTTAGATGAATCTCTAATGTGTTATGAATGTGATGGTGATAATTGTAATCAGATTGATACAATGAATCAAATATATTGTGGACCTTTTGCAACAACAACATCCGCAGAACCTTCAGTTATACCAACAACAGGTGCTGCTAGCGCGGCACCTACAAAAGAAACACCTACAACAGAAGCACCTAAAACACCAGAAACTTCACCAGATCATACTGCAGAGCATACACCGGAAGTATACTTATTTAATTCCCGCGCTAAAGATTCTGATATACCTTCTGAGGCAGCAATCTTTCGTAGTCTTCACTCCCATATTAGCCGTCAGGGACGCAGTACTTGTGAACTCAGTTATAGTTGTTACACTGTACAATATAAAGGTAAGATTTTGTTTTATACGTAAGTCGGTAGTTTTACAAAAATTAATTTAGATTTTAGGACTAAAATAAAATCTACAAAATTCACCTCAAAATGTACAGCTAAAATTTGATGAAGTTTTTAAGATTCTCGAAAATTTTAGTCAAAATTTAGTGGGAATCGATTTGCTAAAATCCAAAAATTTTCTAACTGAATAACATAGTGCTACAAAATGAACCAATTTTAATATACGTTCTTTACGATTTTCAGAAATTTTAATTTATTGTTGATCTATAAATTGTGTGTGAGTTGTTGGTTAGTTCGGTTAAAGATCATGAATATTTTTCCATATTAACAGAAAAATTATAATTTTATTTGTTATAATTTACTTTAATTAACAGAAAAAAACAATTAGAAAAAAAGTTATTTGACACGTGCATGAATGGAGTTAACTTTCTAGCCCGCAACGGCCTTCATCAACATTCTTCGTGCCTTAAAGTGTTAAATTGTAAACATCATCTATTTAACTCAACTAGTTAAGTTAAAAACATACCGTGACTTAGTTTGAGTATGACGAAATTTACTGCGTTTTGTGTCGCGGGCAGGAAAACTTTATTGAGCGAAGCCACCTGCCGCGTCCTACTGGAGGAAAAAAACCCCTAAGAACGGCCGCAGACCGCCACACAGAAAAAACTTAAGCTTGCGAAGCCATATTTCATTATTTGCCTCGTATTGACAAAATGTGCCAACTCTGACCCCTTATATTTTCTTTTTTTAAAGGGTTAAGAGGTTAAGTTATATCTTAAATTAAAGCTAAAAATGTGGACTATAATCAAATACCAATAACAATATACCTTAATTACGTCATATTTAAAGAAATAAATCAATTTAATTTCTTATTTTGTGTCGCGGGCAGGAAAACTTTATTGAGCGAAGCCACCTGCCGCGTCCTACTGGAGGAGAAACCCCTAAGAACGGCCGCAGGCCGCCACATAGAAAAACTTAAGTTTGCGAAACCATATTTCATCATTTGCCTCGTATTGACAAAATGTGCCAACTTTGACCCCTTATATCTTCTTTATTTAAAGGGTTAACAGGTTAAGTTATATCTTAAATAAATAAAAGCTAGAAATGTAAATAATGTAAAGTGGGGCTTATCTCATTTTCGGTGGGCAAAGTTTCATTTTAATACGTGGGTATTATTTCATTTTAATGCCCACCAAATTTGGTGGGGGCTAATTCATTTTCATTGGTGGGGAATAATTCATTTTGGTGGGGATTAATTCATTTTGGTGGGCACAAATTCGGTGGGGTTTATTTCATTTTCGGTGGGCACAAATTCAGTGGGGCTTATTTCATTTCGACGGTGGGGGTTATTTCAGTGGGGGTTATTTCATGCACCCTGAAAACATGTTTAAAATTTAAGAAATTAAGATTTTTCCAATGCGGGGTATAAAAGCTCTTCGGGAAAAGTCGTTTTAAAGCCAATTAAAATTAAATAAGCATTATTCTATCTTAATTTGAACTCATACCAACAACAATTCTCTATACAAATGTGGTAATCAAAAAAATATTTTTTGAATAGAAAAAACATACGGACATGTATTATGTGCCAGTGGATGCGTCTTTAAAGTACCTTTCATTTCAGCACCTCTTTTTAACCCCTAAACTAGAGATTTTGCACCAAAAAAAATATGCTTGTCTAATATTTTGTTATATTTTACAACATATCCAAGTTTCATTCAAATGTGCGGATTCGCCACTATGTACTTTTCTTATTAGTTATATATTAATAGATTTTTTTAGTTTTTGACAGTTTTGGAAAGACATAGTTTAGATTTTCGAATATGTATATATATATATACATATATCGGCCATTCCACAATAGATCTGCCAAAATTTGACCTTGAGTGTTCCGATTTAAATTTTATTTTGCACGCACAAACTCAATAGAGCCACTTAGAGATTGCCGAAATAACCATGGTTTTATTAAAGATTTTATTTTAAGTACAAAATTTGCAAAAAGTGCGCTGTTACATTTGTACACCCAGAAAACAGTCTCAGTTGTGGCCACCGAATTTGTTGGCAGTCTAATTCTAGCGGTTACGATAACTATTGTACACTCAAAAAAAAGTTAGTAAAGTTAGCAAAATTTTAGCCTGGAGGGTGCTTGCAAAAATATTGCTAATGTCAATCATTTGCAGAAAATTAGCGAGCTGATTTTAGCAACAAGTTTAGTAGATTAAGCAAAAGTTTTGCTAAACTTAGTTGATTCAAAATTAAAAATTCTTGCTAAAAGTTAATAAAATTATTGCTAAATATTAGTAGACTGAAAAAAATTTATACTTTATTGAATTTATTTGCTGAAAATCTTAACTTTTTTCTGTTTACAATGGTTACAAAATATTAGAATTTTCATAATCCCACATTGAAAATATATAGAAATAATTATAAAATAAAATGCAGCTACATCTACTTCATTTTGCGTATATCTTTCAATCTGGTTGTCGTACACACTTTTAATGTGATTATCAGCAAAATAAAATAGTAAAACATTAGTAAAATATTAGTAAAACATTAGTTCAAAACAATTAAGTGCTGAATAAATAAAACTAAAATTTTAGCTTAAAACATAATTGCAGCAAAAAAATTGCTGAAAAACAGTATACTTGATTTACAAGACATTTTACTAACTTTTCTAATAACTTATTTTTTTGAGTGTAGTGCTGCACTATATTTTTATTCGAGGACAAAAAATACAATTTTGATTTTTAAATTTTTAAGCAATAGTAATTTACACTTTGTCAGTAAACACATCGCTATTCCCCTATCCGCTCCAGAAGTAGACTGAAAGTGTTAATTACTCTTGGTACGTCGATTACAAAAGGAGTTTAGGATAATAGACCGCTGGAATGCCAAAATAGAGTGCGGTTGGCAACCTGCAAGCACTGGCAACCTGCAAGCCTTTACCCCATATTATTTTCATGACTGATTTTCATAATTACATAAATTTTTG
Source organism: Delia radicum (assembly GCA_021234595.1). Lineage (NCBI taxonomy): Eukaryota > Metazoa > Arthropoda > Insecta > Diptera > Anthomyiidae > Delia > Delia radicum. Next base: position 118,519,192 of record CM037854.1, read on the forward strand.
TCTATTTTACAGATAATGATACAACTAAAATCCGTAAAGGTTGTGTTGAAATACCGACTGAAAAATCCGCTTGTGATGTTGTAAGTGAAACAGTCAAAAACAGTGATAAAAGTTCCTGTGAACCCTGCTTGAATAATTTATGTAATTCTAGTTCTATAGTAAATTTTTCTAAATTAACAATGTTTTTTGTCATTTTTTTAAAATTGTTAACATAATTTTTTTATTTTCTAAAAGCAGAAAGTGAAATTTGATTCTTTCTTCTTAGCACTTACATAATTTATCAATATATCATGTCATCTCTATTTTAGTACATTTTACTCTGCGGAGTGAAGTAGTCCATAATTGTGAATTTTGATTATAATTGTAATTCAGTCATCTCAAAATAAATTTATAAAAGTAAATAAAATATTTTTTTTTTTGCGTACTTATTTCATTTCTGTGTAAAACCAGGCAGGCGTATGAGTAATGCCATTTATATTTAACGCAGCACTCATACGCCTTGTTGACATTAGTTGCGTTGGTTAAGTTCGTTGAGCTGTAGAGTATGATGATACATTTATACTGCTGAACGCTGTTGTTATTTTTCAACTCATTAAAGACACGTCATAGATCAGCTGTATATTTTTCAATTCAACTTTGCAAATATTTAAAGGCCTCATTAGTTGTTACTTTCTGTTGCCGTTCTGTGTCGTTCTGTTCTGTAGGTAATATTTTGTAATTACTTTTTCTGTGAAAGGAATCAGCTGTTTAAAAAGAAAAGAAACTTCAACCAAAAACATTCAAATCAGGGATGATAAATGCGATTTTAAAATAGTACCAACCTGCATATAAAATAGTACTTTTTCGGCATCACAAGTATAAAAAAAATTTAAATATAATTAACAAACAAATCTTTGTACCCTCCAAAACGAACAATTACAAATGAAACAACAAAAATATATTAAAAAAACATATGTTAAGGGTGAAAACAAAATTTTGAGGTGAAAAACTTTTTTGGATGTAAAATATAAATTAAATTGTGTCGTGAAAAACATTTTTGAGGTAACAAAACTATTTTTGGGGTGAAAAAAAAGTTTTTGTGGAGAAAAAAGAATTTGCGGTGAATTTTAAATACTATACACCTCTTAGCGTCTGGTGGAAAAATATGACGTTATATTTTGTACACCAGACACTACAATGAATTCCAATAATATACAGTCCATTATACACCAATTTTTATGGAAAATTTAGAGGTACTTTAACATTGTCACTCATTACTTTTGTACCGCTCGACCAATTTTGCTCATTTTCAATACCAAACTTTTCGGAAAAATGTACATAAAGCTATGTAAAAACGAGCAGTGTATACTAAGAAAATTAGCCGATGTTGATTTAAAAAATTTTTAAAATTTTGAGAATTTTTCTTAAATTCAGAAAATTTTTAATATTTTTTGAATGTGCTATTAATATCTTGCTGTATTGAATTACATTTCTCACAGTTTTTTGCGAATTCAATCCTTGTGATTGGTAGCAAACAAATTCAATTTCACATTTTTATAAGATTTTTATTACTTACTTTTTTGGAAATCAAAATTAGTTAATAATAATTAAAACCCTTAGAGATTGAATTCAATAATTGGTTTAATCGATTAATAAAACTCTAATGTAATCATCTGTAATCAGTCGCACTCAGTGAAATCATGTGATTGAATTCACAGCGTTTGCTTCCGAATTAATTCTTTGTTCATATGGGACTGCAAATCGAATTAATAATTATTGAATTTTAAAGGGACCAAGAAATTCATACATAGAAAATTTTGTAAATCATACTAAATGAGTCATAGCAGTATCATGGTACATCTGAGGTTCAAATAGTACCATAAAAAGTACTATAGTACCAACTTTATCATCCCTGATTCAAATATTGAGAAAAAGATTTCACAACAAACTAATACATACGCACTTTTGGCTGTCACTTAACGTTGAATTCTATTTTCAATAGATTTGTCCGCAACAGAACAGAACAGAAAAGGGACAACTAACCACACATACAGACTTTCAATTGAACAGAAACAAAACAGCTGATTCGTAGCAGAACAGAACGTACAAACTAATTCTGCCTTAAGACCATGCTTCATTAACTCATGTTTGACACAGTGTTCCTTTTTCGACCCAGTGCATTTTAACGGCTATGTTTTTTTACTGGATAAAGATATTAAGTGGTTTTAATATTCTAAAATAATATAACATCTGGAGTACAATCGTGTATAAAAAAAATTGTGGAAAATATGTATACAGGGTTGCCAAATAATTATTTTGAAAAAAATAATTTTTTACCTTTTTTGATGGAACTTTTTTAAAAATATTAAAAAGGCTAATATTTTTTCTCTTCGTTTGTCCATATTGTGCATCTCAAATATTTCAAAAATTTTTGTTTGAACTGCAATGCGTATGATAAATCACATAATACATATCGCACTTGATCAACAAGAGGGTATTAACTCAAAATTTTAATATTTTCAGTAGAGTCAAAAAACTGTTTATGGTCACATTTTAACAGAATTTAAAAACTAAAACATATCATAATAATCAAATTCCATTTGAAAATATATATACATTGTTTTGTTTTAAATTTTACCACGCATTGCAAAAAAAAAATCAATTTTTTGAGTTAATACCATTTTTTGAAATTTTATCGACTTAAACTTATAGAATAAAACAAATTTTATCAACAAAATAGTATCAACTCAAAATACAACCAAATATAAATTAAACAGTTTGATTATTTTTAACCTAAATAAAGGCTTAAATCAAAATAATATCTTTTTATGAAAATATACGATTCATTTCTATTTGAACTTGTGTATTAACTCGAAATAATACCTTTTTGTTGAAATAAAGGTAATCACTACATTATCATGAAAATGGTCTCAAAAGAGGTTTTCGAGATGAAAGAGTAATCGGAATACGTTGAAATTTTTACAATAGATAGATATTGATGTTTTTAGTTGATATCTTGAAAAAAGTGATATTTTAAAAATTTTGATTTAATACCCTTTTGTTGATCAAGTGCGATATGGACATTTTTCAATATCTTTTAATTATATGGGGTTAAAGTTGAAAATTTAAAAAACAAAATCCAAATAACAATCATTAGTTTCTCAGAAATTGTGTTTACATTTGTGATTTATCGCTTTTATTTATTGTGTAAAGAGATATATAGATCCAAAGTTTTTTCGAAAATAGCAAAGTACACAAAAATTCAAAAAAATGTCAAAAAATATATTTTGCGAACAATACAAAATTTGATGCAATTTATGTGAGGGTAATATTTCAATTGGTTTAGGAATAATAGTGGTTTGAATGTAGGGTTGCCAGATTCAAATTTGGAAAATGCTTGACATTCACCAAAAAAATCTTGAGTTAATGCAAGATTTAAAAAAAAAAAATTAATTTCTTAAAAAAATGCTATCTATGTATGCACTTGTTTTCTAAATTTTAAACATTAAAAAGAAAAAATGCTAAAATAACACTACTCTCTGTTTCATACTTAAGAAACGCTTATTAGGAAAGAATAAAACACACCCAGGCGAATGAGTGATATATAAATATTTCGTATAATTTGTATTGCGTGAGTGTTAGTGGTGCAAATAAATTTTTTTTGTTGCGAGATACATATTATGAAAATAAAGTGACCCAGGCGTATGAGTGATATTTAAGTTTTAATAAAAATAAATTATATGATTGTATGTGTTTCATTTACTAAACTTGCTGTTGCATACTTTAGGGGGACTTAAGACCACTGTGATATTTGTAATTTTTATAATTTTTAAACGGAGAAGACAATAAATTGCAAAATGTTTTGTGTTTATAGCAAAAAAATGTTGTAAAAAAGCAAAAAAAAAAATAGTTAAACTACAAAAAAAGGTAAAATAATTACACTTTTTAAAAGAAGAACTTAAAAATTTTAGCGAAAAGATCTATTAAAGCGAAGAATATCAGAAAAAACGCAATTTTAAAGCTCAAAAGTCTTAACAAAAAGCTATTTTCAAGCACAAACATTAAAAATGGCACACAAAAAAGCAAATATGAGTAAAATTAAAAAAAAATGCCAAAAAAAGCCAAAAAAAAAAACGGTCTTTAGCAATGGGTTTTAGCAATGGACTTTAGCAATGGACTTTCTTAAAATAAAACTAATTTTCTGCATATAAACACAGAGAAATAAAGTGCCAACTGAAATACAAAGTGTATTTTAATGGTAACAACTTATTTATTCAGTTAGTAACACAATATTTACATTAGATTTTTAAATATTTTGGGTGTTGCAACTAAAATGCAATAAAATTAACCGAACTTTGTTGTGAAACTAATGTTTAGTTGTACCAATCGACTGAAATTCGTAGAAATTGAATTTGAGTAGTAGTTACCGATTTGTTTTTGGTTTTTTTGCAAATAGCTGACGTTTTCTCTGTGTGTAAAAATAAGTTCCATAAACAAATTGTTTACAAAAATAAACTCCTTAGATATTAATTTTCCAAATTTTTTTTTTCAACGATTCCATTTTCGTCTAAGTAGTTTATTTTATTCAAACACATAAAATAAATAGAATAATTTTCCTGCAAAAGTACGCTTTTACTGGAATATTTTTTACTTTTCACAAAACTGTGTTTAAACAAAACTTTGAAAAAATTTAAACAATGATTTTATAATGTGCTATTTGGTTGGGCTTTAAAATTTAGAGTCTAACTTTTAGTATGATATGTGAATACCTTTGAAAAGTGTATGAAACTATGGAACGTTTTCGCACTACGTTTACTCTAAATGATAACTTGCGTAAACAGAGACGTCGCACAGTGGTCAATTTCGCGAGATAGCGGTCAAAACTCTATAACTTTTGACCGGATTGGTATTTTTTTACGCAATTTGTTTTGTTCAATAGGAGGACTTTAAGCTTCAATTTGCGTGTTCAAACGTAAAAATCGACTGATAGGAACGTAAGTAATGTGGAGTTAAATATGCATTTTAATTTTTTGTTGAGTTTCCATGTAAAAGTTGAATATTTTGACATTTTAAATAGGTATTTTTTTTATAATTTCTTATTTTCTTCAATCGTATTTTACAACCAATACTTATTTATTATTCCTAAACTTAATTTTGGTCCGAAAATGCCAACATTTGGCCCCTGACATTTATTTAGTCTCAATATTCACAGGGGCCAAAGGTTGGTTTTTTTGGAAGAAAGCTAATTCTTGTGAGGATTAAACTGAAAAATAACACTGAAATTCCCAACAATATCAATACCATTTGGATATATTATATACAGAACACAACATCGATAAAATTTTAAGTAAACTTTTACTATTGATTTAAAGTGCACATATATTTTATTTAAATGTATTAATAAAAATTTATACTAAAATTAGAAACAAATTATAATCTTTAAACTAGTATTAATTAAACAATATTAGTAAAAATTTCTTCCAAATAGCTTTGATTTTCATTTTGCAGTAGTTGTTTAGCTTCTTCATCTAACTCTAATGAGATTGATTTCCATTTTTGTCGAATACTGGACATATATGGGTCTGATGTGCACAACAAAATATTAATAAGATCTTCATTAGTACAATATCTGGAAATTTTTCTTGTATTGTGCTCGCGAAAGAATCTGTAGTCTTTGTTCCTTTTTTCTTGCGCTTCTTCTGAGAGATCTCCAATTGGAAGCATATTGTGCTGAATTATTTGTTCCCCATGGAACAAAATTTTGTGAACTGTGGTTGGCATATGTCTCCAAGAATATTTTTGGTTAAAAAGTGTTTCTGTCTCATTAGCAAACTGACCAAATTTTTTTGCATCTATCTTTTTGCTACAAGCTATAACTTCTAATATGATTTGGAATCGTCGTATTAAATCATAATCTACTCCAGTTATAGAAGCTGCAGTTTCTGGATCGGAAAAAAATCTCCTTGCTGTGTTTCCATCATTAGAATTTCCTTCTCCTTGCTTTGGCTGGTCAATTATAAGGCCTATCTCACGGTATTTTTCTTGAATATCTTTTTTTTTTTTTTCTTTCTTTTTTTTCCAAATTTTCTTTGTTGTTTCTCACTGTTTCGCCTAACGGGCCAAATTCCAAATCGTATCCCAATTTAAGAATATGCTCCATAAAACGAATTCTAGCATGAAGAGGTGACATTCCAAATTCATATGCTTCATTAAAACTATCGTCTTGTGTTGGTGGTTGGTCAATTGGCTTTGCTGGTCGACCACCTTTTCCAGTTTCCGTAGTAGTTACTGATGGCTTTTTAAAATAAGTTTATTTCTTAGCCATTCTTGGTTGCGTGAGTAAAACAATTTCTTGTTTCTGGAACATTGATTGTACCGTTTCCTTAAAGTGTTTAAAAAGTTTTTTATTTTTAAGTTATGAATTTTAATTTCTTGTTTGTCGCATATTTTGAAGAATGGATTATTCATTATATGTAAAATAATGTCGTTTTCATCTTTCCGTTCAAAATATATATCAGATAGAACACTATAACTGAATTTAGCCATTGTTTAAACAATAATGAAGAAAAAAATGAATGCATGGATTAATATACTATTGCTCGAAGTTTCAACATGATCTTTTTTACCTCTTTGAAACATAATATAACAGGTACTTGGTTTTACCAGTTATTTCCATTGGTTTTAAATTTTTTTGCAATTTTCAGGTATTTAAGTTGTGTAATATTAGATGGCAATAAAATCATTTTTTACCTTTTCCAAATGAATTGCTAGGTACCACATAATTTGAGAGTTAACAGGTACTGGCAATAATATAACAGGTACTTGGTTTTACCAGTTATTTCCATTGGTTTTAAATTTATTTGCAATTTTCAGGTATTTAAGTTGTGTAATATTAGATGGCAATAAAATCTTTTTTACCTTTTCCAAATGAATTGCTAGGTACCACATAATTTGAGAGTTAACAGGTACTGGCAATAATATAACAGGTACTAGGTTTTACCAGTTATTTCCATTGGTTTTAAATTTATTTGCAATTTTCAGGTATTTAAGTTATGTAATATTAGATGGCAATAAAATCATTTTTTACCTTTTCCAAATGAATTGCCAGATACCACATAATTTGAGAGTTCTATTGTCATTTTTGTCAAAATTTTGATACACCCTTCTATGTGGACTAGGTCCAAATATGGGCCAACTTCTCCTAATTTCAACAGAATTATTTTTTGGGTCAATAAGAACTCTTGTACAAAATTTCATCAACATATATGCATAATAGCCACTTTCACATACAAATAACTTCTAAAAAAATATGACGTGCATTTGTACCGAATATCTTACCTTGGGTCAGAAAAATTGCTGTAGCTCAAAAAGTGCAGTCCCGATGCATAGACATGTATATATAGGAATGTAGGGGAGAGTTAGTACTACAAAATAGTAAATTTGTGTTTTGTCTCAGCTTGACTCACAGGAGTTGTGCTCTATGAAGTAGGAAATTTCCGAGAAATTTGACCTTTTTTAAAAAAAATATTTAAATTGTTCTGAAAAAAGTAGAGCTTCAATTTTTTTACCAGTAATATGAAATAAGTTAAGTTACAACACAAAATTAATTTCGTCCAAAAATCTTGAAAAACAAAAAAGTTATGATCATTTAAACTTTAAAAATTAACTAAAAATATCATAAATTTACTAAATTCTGAAAAAGCCCATTTTGGACCACCCTGTTCTCAGTGAAATAGTTGAAATAGAGTTCTAATTTTTTGGCTCCCGAGGTTTACTACTGTCTACTTTCATATGAGTCTAATAACTTAAAAATCGGAGAACAAAAACCAAAAGGAGTTTTGGCCGCTATCTCAAAATATTGACTACAGTGCGTCGTACAGTGCGTACAGAAGAAGTCATTACTGCTGTAGAGCGTAGCGTAGAGGAAGACCCCAATTAGTCTAATCAGAACGTTACAGTCAATGGTGACCGCTATAGAGCCCTGATTACTGACTTTTGCGTTCATCAATTGAACAACCATGATGTGAAGGAAACGTTTGTTAACCGCATAGTTTCACGTTTCGAACCCGTGAATTGGACTCTAAGATCATGCGATTTAACGTCGCTAGACTATTTTCTGTGGGGATACGCTGAAAAGCCTGAAACGATTGTCCACTTGGAGGACAACATCCGCCGCGTCAGAATGTCAGAAGATTATCTTTCGAATAAAGTAAATTTCATGTCAATTTAAAATAAATCATCTTTGTTTTATTCCATTTCAAAGTTCAATACCTCTATAAAAAAAACACCATTTACCCACTTCTAGGTGACTCTTACTTGAAAACCGAAAATAACTTTAAAAAAAACGCTTAACAGCCGGTTTAAATTTAAGCTTCGGGAATCAAATGATTACTTTAAATATTACTTCGGGTCTTATAAATAGATTTAAACAGAAATTTTAAATTTCAAAAATTTCGTCTCTTACATGAGAGTATTAAAATATTAATTAAAAGATCCCACTGTATACTTAACCCACTTGGCGAAACCGTCCTTTTAGAAGAACATCTGACAAATGAGAGAAAAGCGCTGCTATGCACGTGCATTTCTGTACGTATTTTCTATATTATTATTGTTTATGCTTTGTTATTTAGCTTCGCAGCTCGAAAGCGTCAGTTGGTGAAAGCAGTTCCGGGTATTTTAATTGTAAGTAAATCATTTACGTCCAGTTAATTGTTATTTTTTGTTTAAAAAATAATAAGAGTAACATCTTAGTAAAACAATACATAAATGGAAAGCTTGCGTAATGCTGTATTGCAGTGTGCAAAGTGTACTGTACTTTTAAAAGGACACCCGATTCCGGAAAATCTATAGGTTTAAAAAAAAAGTTATTTTGTAAAAAATATTAAGAACCCCATAAAGATTAAAGTTTCGAAATAAAAATTAAAGTTTTCAAAAAAAAAAATTCGGCGCTATCTGGATTAGTATTAGATACATATATTAATACTAAAATAAACATTAAACAACTTGTCCATTATAGTGTATAACTACACAGAAAAAAACTAAAAACGGGTTTCAATTAAAAAATTTATTGAATCAATTAATATTTTAATTGATTTTGCACCTATCACGGCAATAATACTATCAATTAAAACTTTTATTAAAATTGAGAAGCAGAGTTCGAATTTAAACACTATCAAACGTTTTTCTATCGCTCAGTTTTGCTTTTTACTGAAACTCAACACAATCATTTTGTTGTGCACAGTAAACATAAACAGAACATTTCTTTATTTTCATTTTGATTTCTAAACAGAACACAAACACTTTCACAAACCAGTTTTCGATGAGAGACCGAACTAAACGATTTTGTTCTGTTTGGCCAATATTTCAAACAGTTTGATTTTGTTGTGTTTATGCAATGGAACAAAACTATTCGTAAACCGTTCTTAGTGTTTATGTCATATTACAAGTGAAAAAAATTTCCTTTAATTTTATGAATAATTGCATTAGTTTAATAAAAAGTTTCAACGGAGGAGTTCCAGTGAAATTTTTATAAAACTAATGCAAAAAAACATTGATAACATGCAGAAAAATCATTTCTTTATTCTGCCAACCACAACGTTAAAAACGCGTTTTAATGTTTAAGTTGAATGAACACTAAAAAATAACCACTACGAAATAATAATGTTTGACGAAAGAAACATTTTCGTTTTGTTCCGTTTGTTATATTACAAAAAACGATTTCAGCACTTGTGTTGTGTTTATAAATACGAACGAAACAATAGAGATCGTTGTATTGGTTTTTTTGATAGCAACGTTATGTTAGTGGTACATACATTTTCGAACACTGTTTGCAACGGCCTGTTATAAAATTAAAAAAAAAAGAAAACTGTTACACTAACAGTAAAAGCCATAAACTTAAGTACCCCCCAACGATTTTAACAATTTTAACATACTAAAGAGAACTAAACAAAAAAATATATATTTGAAGTGAGTTTATTAACTTAACTGAGAAATAGAGTAAATATCAATACTACACTTACAAAAACTTTTCCATAAAAGTTCAACAGTTATTTAAAACGTTAATTCGTAAAGTTGTTTTAATTGAATATGTAGTTAAATTACCAAAGAAATATATTTTTAGCTTTTCTCTCTGTTGTTCAATAAACAGAATAAACAAATAAAAACGGACTAGTTAAAATATTTACTTAAAATTTTCTATATAAAACAAAAAATTGTTATATTTTATTGAGTATTGAAATAAACGAAAAAAATTTATTGTTTGTACCGATTTTCTCAATTAATTTTTAACAGTTGAAAATAACCTAAAAAATACAATGTTTTTGAATGAAAAGTAAGTAAGTAAAGTTTTTAACTGATTTTCAATTTATTTAATGTGTATATTAGGGTGATAACTTTTTTTGGACAACATTCTCCCAGGGGTTTTCTAATGGCAAATATTGTATTAATGATAAAAAAAACTATTTCAGTTTAATTTGGTAAAAAAAACGTTACGCACCGACAGCGATTTCTACAATGCCTTTAATATATTTTTTAAAAATTTTTTTTTAATAACAATTTTTTTAAAATATGGTTTATACATATGTAAGTATGTAAGCAAATAATAACAATAGATGATTAAAAGTAGGTATTGTAAGATATAAACTTTAGGTTCAAAGTACGCGATGTTTTATTAAAAAAAAAAAAAAATAAATAAATAAAATATGTGAAAACAGATTTTTTTTTTATATAAAAAACTGCAAAAAATAGCGGAAATTAAAAGCAAATTTGGAAGAAAACTATTCCATTGACTCGAAAACTGACTTTACTATTGAAATCAGCATGCCTTAATTATATAGATGTGATGGTCAGACGTTGAGGCATCAAAAAAAGCTTTTTTTTAACTTCGTTTGATTCAAAACTTTAACGCGTTTGGTGCGTAACCTTTTTTAACGATAGCGAAAAACTAAAAACGCAGTTCTTAATATTTGTCCATGCCCTACACGATTTTGTCTGGGGAGATTTGATATTTGCAAAAAATGCAAAAAGTTATTACCCTAGTGTATATTCAGTAGTCTTTACAAAAAAAATATTGTGAGTGTATTATTAAAACAATACCAAGTACTTTTATTAACTGATAAGAAACATTTCAAACCTCTATTGTCAATACAAAAAATATTAAAAACAAGACAAGTTAACAGTTTGTTAATAACACTAAAAGTGGCAACAAGTATTATTTTGCGTCGGTTTTTTTTTTTAAAAAGTATAATATAAAAAGAAAGATAATAAAATATGAAATTTATTAAAGGAAATTTAACATATGTACTTTTAATTGGTATAATTACAATACAATTTGCGACTACTTTGGGCGTAGACGTGGACGCAACTGAAGATCCACCAGCAAAAACTTGTAAGTTTTAATTTTATTTTAAAGAAATTTTTATTATTATTTTTTTATTAATTTAGCAATTAAATGTGTACAATGCGGTGTCACTGGAAAAGAATGTTCAACAGAATTAAAGTCCCTGATTCCTGAGGTATGTGCAGAAACAAACGAAGGTGCAACACAGTGTTATACCAAGTATGGTAAGTAAAAAATATTAACTCAAATTAGCCAACTCAATTGAAGTGTTATAAACTCTGATTAGTAGGGCAAGGAATTTCATGCAAACGCCTGTTTGTAGTAAGTAACCCAAAATTGATTTTCAACAAATACTTTTCCGAATCAAAGAATTTTAAAGCAAAAGTCATCGATTTGTTGTTGCATAGTTTTGCATATTTTATTAAAAATGCATATTTTTGCATATTTGGTTATAAATCCATATTTTATGTTATATTTTGACATTTTTGTTGAATATTTTCAATTTAAAATCATATTTAGGCATATTTTATAAAAATTCAATTTAGTTTAAATTAAAACTAAACAATAGGACACATTTGTAACCCTGAATATAGCATCTAGTTTTCTTTTTGTTAGAATTTTGTATTGGATTTCATTTTTAAACCTGCAAGCTCCAGTAATAAATCGATTTTGAAAAATCCAATAATGGTACGTGACTATTTTTCTGATTTTGATTGCATAGTTTTGGTCTTTTAGTGAATATTATTTGGTTATTTTTCATACTTCGGTTTAAATGCATATTTTAAGCGCATATTATGGATTTTTTACTGCATATTTTATGCGCCTATTTTATTTTTTAGTTGCATGAAATTCCTTCAACTACAGATTAGTAATTTATAAAAGTAGATAGACATTCTTGAATTGATTTCAAATTTGATTTCGAGTTTTTTCACTAAGATCTAGAAAGTTAAAATCGATTTAAAATTTTGTATCAAAGTTGAAATTGTAGCTGAAAAGATCGCTTTTACATTGCTGTGTTATCTTTCTACACATCAATTAATTTATACAGACGTATTTTTTCTTATTTTCAGTGACTAATTCTTTAAAATTTATGACAATTAATCACCAAACTGAAAATTGACAAAGAAATCCAACCACTAACTGAAATATCATAAAAATTTCCAGACTTTTAATAAAAATAATGATTAACCCTTTAAGTAGCGAGGTCGTTATTATTTTAATTATATTTTGCTAAATAACTCTTTGAATACATTTAATGAAATTTTACTTTGTTATCTTATTTAAAGAAGCTAAACCGTTTCATAAAATTTCGCAATTTTCGAAAAATCTAAAATTGTTGTAGCTTTAGTTCAAAAGTTTAATTAGAATATTATTCTACCTCAGGTCCAAAATCTAATATGAAAAGAGGATTCGGAGAAGGGAAAATGCTTCCCTAATCCGACTCAAGTCCCTAAGGACTTACACTTAAGCCAGAATGTCGGTTTGTTGTGTGCTCTAAAAAATCGGTCCCATGTCTATTTCCTATCCCAGGAACTCCGTCGCACTGACGAAATTCATCAACCTCTTCCATCCTATGCCCCTAAGATCCCCCAATGTGGATATAGGGTCACTGGATAGTATTTCGACCCGGATCCCGGCAAATGACGGGCATTCACAGAGATAGTGTTCCAAGGTCTCCTCGTCCTCCCCGCAGGCCCTACACACTTCCGAGTCCGCTCTACGAATACGGTGGAGATGGGTCCTCAGTATCGACTGTCCCGTGAGGATTTCCATCAAAAGACTCAGTTCCTTCCTACTAGGATTCAGAATTTCCCTCGTCCAGTCCCTGTCCGGTTTCCCCAGAGAATCCCCGTGGTCCTGCCAACACCCGCATTCTCCCAGATTCATATAAGATTTAGTTTGTTGCCTTTAAAAAAGTTTGATGATTTTCATGATAGACAATACAATTATTTCATAGGCATCATCCTAATCCTCAGTTGTTTGCTTTAGAGTATAAACTGGCTGATTTTGTAAACCGAAAAAATTGTGTATTTTTAATACAAAAATTAAAACTTTTTTAATTCAAAAATCTAAACTCTTGGAATATATTTAATGGTAAATTTAAAAAATTTTCCCAAATCCGATAAATTAAGCAAAACCTCTTTAATCCAAATAGCGAAATCCTACATTTTGACTCCCAAGAGTCTGTTATATCGAACCGGTTGTAAAAGAACATGTTTTAGAATATATTCAGAAGAAAGCAGTTTAAAAAACGATGTTACGATGTTAATCGTATGTATGGTAAAATTTCCAAACCACAAATGACATCAACGGGTTAAGGTTTGATTTTATTTCATTGGAAATTCTTATCGCTTATCTGTCCATATGTGCTTGGTTGCAATCATTTTTATATTTGTTTTGTTATATGTATTATTGATAAGTTGTGAAATTTACCTTTTTAATTTTTTTTAACTCCAAAATATCTATATTGTATTATAATTCTATATTGTTGAAAATATTAATGCACAATTAAAACTGAAAGCATTAAAAACAAATACATTATAATCAAATTTTAATTTGAAGAACAAAAAATAATTTTTTATTTGCCCAAGAGAAATTAATAATTTAATATTAACAATTACACTAGTTTGCATGTATATTCATTACTCTAAAACAACTTTGTTGGAGTTATTTGTTAATCGAAACACTCGAGCAATTATGTGATAAAAAAAAAATGCATCGATTAATGGTGTCACGGTTAATCGATTGAATACCCTAATATGTACTCAATGAGTATTTGCATGGACGTACCTTTACAATTGTTATCGTATTTTAAATATTAAGGAGTGATATCGAAAACACTCCGACACACACTTTCAATTCAACTGCTTTTATGTCCCTGCGGGAGTTGGACCAGTCAGTGGTATGGTCATGTGACTAGAACTTTGTGTGTATGAACCTGTCCTAGTTTCGGTTTTGATATATAAAAGTGACCGGTAGTTTTAACATGGGCTTGCCATAGGAGATGACAATTGTTACGTGTTTAACACTGTGTGACGTGGCGAATAACTTGACCAAAATAACATATTACCGCACCGACTGAAATGAATATGCTACGGGACAAGTTAAAAGTAGGTAGTGTTAAAGTAGGACGATTGTAGGATTTATGTGATATGCAACAGAACCGGTGGAAAAAAATGTATCACGTGACTGGTGAAGGTGTATGTATCGTAGAACTGGAGAACAGTTTTTGAAGGAAAACTAGTCACATATTAAGCGCAATGTGTTTTTTGATAGGGATAGTTTGACTGGAATCGTTTTGAGACGTACCACTGCACTGGTCTAAATAGTACATGTCGCCGGGCTTTCGAATAGTAATTAGCAAGTAACCTGTCACTTTTAATTCAGCGTGTGTCATATTATGTACGGGTTGTGAAATAGCCCGTCCGGAACCAGTCACTGCACTTATTCAAAACAGCGTGTCATCAATTACAAAATTAGTTTTAAATTTAAAATTAGTCTATACCCAACAAAAAACTATAACACAAAATTCATTATAACAATTTAAATTTGGAAAAGTACATAAACTAGACAAAAAGTCCGAATGTTAAAAATATGGATTTTTTGCAGGTTTTTTCTTTATTTGCTAACATTGGTAATATCAAACAATTTCTACAATTTTTTATGTGGCAACACTTCTAAAAACCACTTGATGAACCTTTTAGTTTTGCATGCTGCATTATAATTCTAGTTTACAAAAATATCTTAATAAAAAGAAGGAGCTGCAACAATTCAGCACAAATTTAATGTATAACTTATAAAGCAGAGTAACAAAATATATACTCAGTTTCAATTTTGTACCCAAAGAAATTCTTACAAATCGTCAATTACTTATACATAAAAAATCGTTACCGAAAATCTTGTAATATATCTTAAGAAGATATTTCGAAACCAATATGCAGAAATTTTTGCAATTTTAATTTATATTCAAGTTTCAAGTTCGCAAGTTGTGCAACAAATCATATTCAGTTGATATATTTCTAGTTTTTTGGTAGCGATATTATATGTGTAAAATCGCCATAAAAATTCGGCATTTAAAAAAGTAACTTACCAAACGAGTTTTAAGGATCGCGACGTTTGGCAAGAAATCACCACATCTGACAACCCTGGTCACAGTCTAAACAGTTCCGTATTCAGTTCTTTTAAACCAGTGGAATGTTACGTCTTCATTTCTACTATCACATAGTCGGTACAGATAAAATTCCTTCAGTGTTATGTCCGCTTTGTATTAGTCAAGGAAATGCATCCTTTGGCACTAATTGCCATGTTTTCAGGAACTGCTAACGGTTTTGAACCAATTCATTGACCAGTAACAACTTCAACTGCAACGACCCTAGTTGCTTCAGTAGACTTGCAGTTTATCTAATATCCACTTACATTATCATGAAATTTGCATACTTATTGTTCTAATTTCATGTAAAATAGGAAAAGAACTGATTTTGTTTTAGTTATTTCTTCTGCAGTGAATGAAAGATATTTTAAAGACATTTTTAACTTGTTTTATTTCACGCCCATACAATGCCATTTCTGATGTTATAACTTGGAAAATTTTAAAAACTAGTAGTAGTAGTATTATTATATATATTATATATATAGTATATATTATAGTAGTATTCTTTATTTTCATTTAAAATTTAGCAATATATGTACTTTTTTAATTTCAATATAAAAGATTTTAAGAATAATTTGTAAATCCAATTTTGACTCTATGTCGTCAGTCGGTATACTATTTGATAATTACTTTACACATGAATAGATTAATTTTTATACATTAAATTCAGATATTAAATAATTTCGATATATTACACATGTTTTTATATAATTTGCCAATAACTTCTAATAGTTTTACCATCTAATAAATTTATTATTTCCTCTTCACCTAGTACAGTTTTTCCAAAATTTGAAGCCGTAAATTCCCTTAAAGCGTAACAACGACCCATAAAATGTTCTATGTCTTCTTTTTCTCTTAAATTACAAAGTGAGCATAAAATTGAAGTATTGATCATTGATCATATCGCTTCTTGCCTTAAATACCCATGTTATATCTTCAATCATAGTGTTAACGGTCATATATTTGACCCCTGCAAGTGGATCAAGTTTTCTAAAAACTCTACTGTGTGTCTACTTGTGCCAGCTCCTTTTGCTTATACAAGGTGGCGCAAAAATAACCGTCCGATGTTTTTTGGCTGTAATTTAAAAAAAAAAATGAAAAACTTTGATTCTTCTTGTGGATTATTTTTATTTGGTATTTTAATTTTTTTTTTACATCAAGTCGAGAATATGATGTCATGTAAATGGCCGCCGCCACAGTTGATTGTCATTTGAGCCCTTTTTGTGGCATTTTCCATCACTTTGGCCAAAACTTCCGGCGATAGGTCCTCACATTCTTGACGGATATTGTCTTTAAGAGCTGCAAGAGTCTGAGGCTTGTTGACATAAACCCGCGACTTCAAAAAGCCCCACAAAACAGTGTGTGCCGTTGCACCGTCCTGTTGGAACCACATGTTTTCCAATCCCAATTCATCAAGTTGCGGCAAAAAGAACTCGTTGATCATTGCTCTGTAGCGCTCACCATTCACAGTAACCGTTTGGTCCGCGACGTCTTCGAAGAAAAAAGGTCCGATGACTCCTCCAGCGAAAACAGCACACCATACAGTGACTTTGAGCGGGTGTAATAGCTCTTCGTGGGTTACACGCGGATTTTCAGTGCCCCAGAAGCGTAAATTTTGCTTATTTACGTACCCGCTAAGATGGAAATGGGCCTCATCACTCATGATTATTTTTGATGAAAAATCATCTTCCTCTTGGTGGTGATTAAGGATGGCTTGAGCGTATGTTACACGCGATTGGCGGTCGGCAGCTAACAGCTGATGCACCGTCTGGACTTTGTACGGAAACATCTTCAAATCTTGTACCAAAATTCGCGGTAAAGATCGTCGACTGATACCCATTTGCGTGGCACGTCGTCTGGTCGATGTCGACGGCGCTTCCATGACATCCTCGGCTACAGAGCAATATTCTCTGCAGAACGGCTACTCCGGGGTCTGCCACGCCTGGCAGCATCTCGTGTTGTGCCAGTCTCTTCGAGGCGAGCGGCTAAACGTCGCAGTGTTTCACCAGTAGGCGTTGGACGGCCAGGAAATCTGCGACGAAATTCACGTTGTGCCAAAGTCACCGACCGATTATTGGTCAAATAAATAGTTCCGCGTTCTGGAGCAGTGTAGCGTAACATTGTTTATTAACGTGTATTTCGCATGTGTTTACTACACAAATGTCAAAACAGAACTGACATTAGGGGACAATCGCAAAATTTATAGCATTTTCTGATAGGAGGATTACTTTTGCGCCACCTTGTATTTAGTTCTTAACGCATTCAGTAAATTTACACGATTTGTATTCCATTGTGCTTTGCTAAGATTCTGTGCCCATGACATTCCATAATCTGCACTTAATTTGTTCAGATCCTTAACCCAAAGTAGTTACTGCTGCTCTAGGAGTTTAGTGAGCTGATTTGGAAGCCTATGTTGGTTGTATTCAAACAGTCCTAGAAATATACCTTAAGTGTAGGTCTAGTGTGTACAGATGCCCGTTTTCCATCCCAGTTTCTAGCATGAGTATATAGATTGGTGTAAAGCTGGGTAGTTTCAAAATTTTCTTTATAAAAAAGAGCTGCAGTTTATCAACCTCTTCAAAATGTAAAAATCCCCATACTTGAGCCCCATAACTTAGAACAGCTCTACTGAGTTTCCATTTAGATCTTAGCGATATATTAGATTTATTGAGAAAGTTGTTCCAAGTAATATTTATGCTATTTTTCGCTGTAAAGGTTCTATTTTCCTCATGTTTTCTAAAAATCATTGTGGGAGACAGTGTGACGCCTAGGTAACAATACTCGGAAACTATTTGTATCTCTTCTCCATTAAAATACCATTTTTCATTTCGTGACAATTTTCCACCTTTTCTAAATACGACAATTTTTGACTTGCTTAGATTTACTTCAACGTCCCACATTTTACAGTATTCTTCTAATTTATGAATCATTTTCTGCAAGATACTAACTTCGTCTAATAGAATAACGATGTCATCTGCATATAACAGTAGACGAATATTCCGGTTTCCAATATTTTTCCCTCCTTCTAAGTGGTCATGTAAGTCGTTCAAATATACGCAAACAGTAACGGCGACAAAAACTATATAGGGGAAGTTTTGTAAATATTGTATCTTGTTTCTTAATAAATTATTATCCCTTTTGAGCAATCCATATTTTAGGAGGCGCTTTTTTATTATTTTTATGTAGCAAATACAAAAAATCATTTCTATTGGTGTTCTTGTTTTTTTATAAAATATTTTCTTTTACATTTTTTTTTAAATAAATTTAAAATATTATTGTTACGTTATGTATATTACGAATGACGTATTGGTTTTGCAAATACTTAAACATGACTTTGATCGTAATGTTGTAATTTGGAACGTACGTGTGAGGTAAATTGGAACATGTTATTTAAGCAATTTTAACGCTTCTTTATGTTGTTTGTATGGCATATATTGTAAATTTTTAATTTATTTGGACAGTACGCAGTGGGAGTTCAATAAAAGAGCAACATAGCCTATTCTGTAGTATGGATTAGTAAAAGACATACAGGTATTAAACTTAAAGAATGGACCGTGCTTCAAAGATTTCCGCTGAGAAGCATCATATTAATAAATCATCAATTAAAAACCACGGCTCTCATCATCTTTCCCAATATCTTTGGTTATTAATTTTTCCATGATCTTTTTCAATAAAATATCCGTGAAATTAAATTTTAACAATTCAGTGAACTGCAACACATGCAAGAGAGCTTTTCACTTAAATTGTGCTAAAATAACGGCCAGCTTGTATACCTGCATTCGTTGCAACTCAGAATTTTCAGACGAAGATTAAGAACTTTTCCTTACGGTTATCATATTGAATTTTATTTGGTAGTTTTATTTCTTTTTGTTTCTTTTTTCTATTTCATTTATCTCATTAATTATAGTCTTTTAAACAAGAATTACCTTTAGAGCTATTGTTTTTTTTTTTATTATATTAATATAGTATTTTATTGACTGTTACACAGATGGTCCTGGGTTCGATTCTCGTTGACGATAACATCAATTTAGAAAAATAATATGTATGAGTTTTCTATCACTTATATGTATCGCAGCACCCACCTTCGGTGTTCCCATAGCACTTAACCCCACCAAAGTAAAATAATGAATCAGTGCTATGAAACAAAAAGCTTCAATAAATACGCAAACATCAGGTTGCGAGCAACAACTGTTCTAAGACTTACCATCTCGCGCAATTACAGTGTTGCCATGTTCGAAGCCCTTCATCTTTCACCGCCTTTCATCTCTCCACTATCCCATTTCCAAAGAAAGCTACACATTAATTAATAGGAAGAATTTCCTGAGTGTTGCTTCTCTTTAAAAAAAAAAAAACAAAAACATCGCCAAAAACTCCAACTAACAAATAATTTAGTTGTGTTCTTTTGGGTTAGGGAGCCAAACCCCTATCCAATCTTTGGAATGGACCTGTCAGAAGACTAAACAAAACTACGGACTAAACAAAAATAATGAGCTAAAAAAACTAGTCACAAACTGCCAAACTTTCCCCTATTTTTTAAAAATGTTTGCCGAAATTAAATTTAGGAAGACTGTCTTTTATCAACGAAAAATTAAGACTTTTAAGTTTACACTAGTTAACTACGATAACACTTTAGCACTTTAACTATAAAGTAATGTTTTTTATTAAAAATATTATACAAAAAACTTAAATCAACTGTTATTTTAAGAAATTTTTGTAATTGGATTTCCATTTTTCGTGCTAAATTGGCTATTTAAATTTTACCAAAGAGTCTAGGGCAACCAAACAAATTTTTAATGCGCAAAATTACAAACCCTCTTATTTAGTGTCTTTTTATATTTTTTATTTTTTTATCGGTTTTGTATGGATATATCACCCACACCCCCTTGGATTCGTGCCTGATAATTGTTTAAATTTAATATTATTGAAAAATAATTTGCAACGAAACCAGAAAACCATCCTTACACAAATTTTCTTTATATTAAAATCCACTTAAATCTAATAAAAACCTTAAATTTGTATTTTAAAACTTTCAGATGCTAATGGCAAAGTTACTAGAGGATGCCTTCTTCCAACTGATGAGACCTCCTGCACTGATACCAACAATTGCGTAAAAACTGATGCAGAAAAAAATAATCAACTGATATGCAAAATTTGTGATACAACTGATGCAACATGTTCTCAAACCGATATGAAAGATAATTCAACCAAATACAATAAAATTTGTGCTAATGATGTATCACAATGTATAATGAATGTCAAAGATAAAAAGGTTCAAAGAGGTTGTGCCACTGCAGCAGAAAGCTCTGCATGCTCAGATGCCACAACCTGTAACGTTTGCAATACGGTCAATTGTAATGTGGGCATTTTTCCAACAAAACGTATTAATTGCTATCAATGTAGCGATTCCACATGTGACGACTACACTAAAAGTGCCTCCAAACCATGTCTCAATTTTGTTGACAAAGATCAATGTTATACCAGAGGTGAAAGCACAACTACCATGAAACGTGGTTGCCTATCCGATGATACCTCTAATGATTGTACCGACACTACAAAAGCTGGTTGCCTATTTTGCTCCACAGATCAATGTAATAATTTATCATATGAAAGAGATCCAAAACTCAAATGTCATCAATGCTCTGATGCAGTTTGTTTTAAAGAACAAACTACAGCGGAATTGAAAAATTGCGATAAGAAACTTTTTTATAACGATACCGAATATTGTTATACACATGTTCATGATGGCAAAGTCAATCGGGGATGTTTAAAGGATAGTACCGATTTGACAGTTGAAACTTGTAAAGATGATACGGTTTGCACTAAATGTTCTAATGCAGATGGTTGCAATAGCAAAGCCGTAAAAATAGAATTTAGCTGTATTGTATGTCGTAGTGACTTGGATCCAAAATGTTGGAATGATGCAACAAAAGTCCCAGGCAGTAAATGTCGTACTGGTGATAGTACGCCTGAAGAAGGTTGTTTCCATGGTATTTGGAGTAAGTAAAGAGATTTTTAACTAATTATTATTTGGTATTTTAAAATCGTTTTATTGTATTTAAAAAATAATAATTTGTAATATGAAACAATCAAGTTGTTTTATATTCCTCAGATGTTATTATCACACAGAGAGAATCCCATGGAAATAAAATAAAATTTTTCATTAAATTTTATGAAAAAGTTTCAAAGGACTACTTTCAATGACATTTCATAGATCTTATGCGATAGTTCTCTCAGTGCAGGGAGCGGTAATTCATTAAAATACATTATTTTTCCTTAAGTCTGAGAACTGGGTAAACAAAATATCTTTGCGAATTTGCGTTAATATGGCATCGATTTGTTAGTGCATATTTAGCTTTAAATGCATATTTTTATTGCATATTTTTATTTAAATACATATTTTGTTAGTTTTATTAGAGAAACAGTTTTTGGTGTTATTTTTAAATGAGTATTTTTCAATATAAGTAATTAAAATTTTGTGTTTATTGTGCAAATCTTATGCTTAGAATATATTGAACAATATAAATTAACTTTCTGGCATGTGATGGAAAAGGATGGTTTTCGAATCGATCGTTTTTGAAATTTCGTATTGTTTTAAACTTCATTTTAAAGCGACTCTCTTTTAACATTTTTTGTTGTTTTTCTTATAAGAGAGGTGTGAATACAGCTTAAATTGCCTCAACACATTGTAATACAAAATTATGGAATCAATACACAACAAAAGAATTTATATCATTTAAGCATGCACAGATCACAACCGTCAACGTAGAGCGGTCATTTTTATTGTTCAAAAACTTTTTGAGAACAGCAAGATTAAATTTTACGTTTGAATATACAAAAAAAAAAACTTATTTAAAAAGAACTTAAGTGAGTATTTTCCTTAATTTTTAGTGCATATTTTAGAATTTGCATGCATATTATAGGCACCTAAAACACGCTTTTTAAATGCATGAAGTTCTTGTTCTTTATTTCAAAACAACCTTTTACAAAAATTTAGCAAATTGTTTTGATGATTTTTGCAGATTACTCAGAAAATGTTTCTGTCAATTAAATTTCGCTAAAATTTTTGTTTAATTTTAAACTCACTTGCAATTAAAAGTATAATAATATATATTAGATGTTTAATTCAAAACAAATTTGGTGCATACAAAATTTTCAGTTTTTATAACACATAATGACAAAAAAAAATATCCAAAATTAAAAAAAGGCTCTGTGCAATAACTCCCAGGTGAAAAAAGTCCCAAAAAAAAAAATGAAATAAGTCCCAAAAATTTTTCATACAAATTTGGGAGTAATTTCAAATGAAATAATACCCAGTTCTTTTGCAGTTATTTCATTTTTTTAGAAGTTATTTCATTTTTGTTATTAGGTGTTATTTCATAATGCAGTAATTCCAAAATAAAATAAGTCCCAACAGAGCTTAGTGTGGGACATAGCGCCCAAAAAAATTATATGTAATTTGTTGTTGTAAAAGTTTTCTTGTTTTTGGGACGAAACAGCATTTCTTGTTAGGCGCTATGACGGTTTTTTGTTTGGCTTAAATAAATTTGGGAGCTATGACGGTAAAAAAAAGTAGTTATTGCCCAAATTCATAATTTTTTTTTTTTTTAAATGTCATAAGACCTTAAATGTCAAGGCTGATTCATGAAATCAAACAAAAGAGTTTTAAGGAAACTTAAAATAATTTCTTCAATTTTATTTTTTTGTGTCGCACGCAGAAAAAACTTTATTTCGCGTAGCCGCCTGCCGCGTTCTACGGAGGAAAAAAACCATAAGAGCGGTCGAAGGCCGCCACACAGAAAAACTTGTTTTTACAAATCCAATGTCGAATCCGTTGAAATCTTATTTTTAAGACAATAAGTATTATAATCTGACCAGTCATAGATTTGTCATTTAAACAGCTAATTGATTGTTTTTATCTTAAATAAAAGAGTAAAGCATTGGCCTTCTGTTTGTTTAACGTATAGATACTAATATATACGTAAATTTTTTTAATAAAATAGACTTTTAAAAAAATAATCATTAAAAACAATAAATCTTGGTGTGCGTTGGTATTTTGGGACATAAAAAGTTATGACAGGTCAAATAAATGTTACTCGATGTCTAAAAAATATAAGATTTCAACGGATTCGACATCTGATTTGAAAAACAAGTTCTTCTGGGTGGCGGCCTTCGGCCGCTCTTAAGGGTTTTTTTCCTCCGTAGAACACGGCAGGCGGCTTTGCGAAATAAAGTTTTTTCTGCGTGCGACACAAAAGGAATTATGTCTTATGACATTTAAAAAAAAAAATTATGATTTTGGCAATAACTTCTTTTTTTAACGTCATAGCGCCCAAAAAAAAAAGTTTTTTCAAAATAAAATGCCATAGCACCCAAAAAAAAAGTTTTGGATTTTCTATCATTGATTTGGTCGTTATAACATATTAACATTAACAATTTTAGAGGATATGCGGACATTTAAGCAATATGTCATTTTGGTTTTTGGGCAATACGACTTTAGGGAATATAACGGTACGCCCTTACTTCATTTGTGTTGCATGGACTATTTTTGGGAGTTATTTCATTTTTATTCTTTGGAAATTATTTCATGATGAAATAACAACCAAAACCTAGGATTTGTTTCATTTTTGTTTTGGAAATTATTTCATTTTTTTAGAATTTATTTCACTTTTTGGAGACGGGACTTATTTCATTTTTTTAGAATTTATTTCATTTGGAAGCTTTTGCTTATTGCATAGAGCCTTAAAAAAAACACCAAAATTTAAATAAAATCCATTATTGTTATTCAAAAAAGTTTTAAAAAAAAATACAAAATAAAAAAAGTCAAAATTGCAAAAAAAAACTCTTTAAAATAAAGAAAAAAATTAACCTAAATTAAGAAAACAAAATTAAAAAAAAAATTTAATAAAAAAAAAAATTTCTTAAATTTAATAAAATCACCAAAAATGAATTCGTAAAACTAAAAAAAAAATATTAAAAATGTTTTCGGACGATTAAATTTTATTTATGCCATTTTTCAATATTAGCAATAGCAAACTTTGGCTCTTTTTTCAATTTTGTAAAATGTTTTCTATTTTCTATATTCTATTCAAATATTAGCTATTTTTCAATTTTGTTTAATTTTAACTATTTTATTAGATGTGTACACAATTTTTTTAATTTTTTCTAATTTTTTGAAATTTTATAATTTTTTATTTTTGGAAATTTTTTTTTCTATATTTAGCAATTTCGTAGATTTATTCAATTTTGGTGGTTTTTTTAAATTTTAGAGATTTTTCGTTTTTAAATTTTGACGATTTTTTCCAAATTTGTTATTTTTAAATTTCTACAATCTTATTAAATTTTCTAAGTGTTTTTTCTGTTAATTAAAGTAAATTATCAAAATAAAATTATAATTTTTCTGTTAATATGGAAAAAAATATTCATGATCTTTAACCGAACTAACCAAAATCTCACACACAATTTATAGATCAACAATAAAAATTCACTATTTTCCGATTTTTTCAAAATGTTGTGTTTTTTTTGACAATTTTAATTAAAGTTTTAATAGCATCTACTTAAAATTTGCTTGAAATTAAAAACAATATTCAATTGAATTTGTACTAGATTGATTAAAATCTTAATTGAAAATGAAATCAATAAGTAGTTACAAATTCCTGTAATTTATATTACAATTTTTTAATAGGACCGAATTCAGTTAAACTTTTAATTGAATTAACAAATATTTTAATTGAAACTCGATTTTAGTTTTTTCTTTGCAAATCGTCATTTTCAATTAAGCCTCTAACGGGCAAATGATGATTTTGCAATCAAATTCATACATTGAGTTCGTCTCGAAAAATAAACAAGTTCTTCCAAAAGAGAAGTTTTAGAGAAATATTATTTTTTTTAGTGCTTCTATTTTGGAATATATGGCGATAACTTTAATATATATTGTTGCAATTTTAACGCATTGCTACTTATACTTTATGTCTTCTTTGTGCCAAATTTCATAAAAATTCATCTATTAGTATAAAAGTTAAGACGGTATCCTTACGAGGTATCCTGATGAAATCTTGTGTGTCCTTGAACCAAAGTAAGGTCTTATTATTAAAGATAAAGCTTCAATCTTACTTATATTTAATTATCAAGGTTTTTTAGTCAACTCAAATTTGTTTTTTAGACTTTTGAAATAGAATAATTTTTTAAATTTTACGAAACTTTGACGCTGTATGATAGCACATGAAATTTTTTTCGCAAGATTTAGTTTTATATCGGAATATATTAATTTCTAAGTAAAAAACAATCATTCGACTCAATTGTAGTAAAATTTATGAAATTTCGGCAATCTTATTAAATTTTCCGATTTTTTTAAAATATTGTGTTTTTTTGACAATTTCATTAAAGTTTTAATAGTATCTACTAAAAGTTTGCTTGAAATTAAAAACAATATTCAATTGAATTTCACTTTAATAGGACCGAATTCAGTTAAACGTTTAATTGAATTAACAAATATTTTAATTAAAACTCGTTAGAGGCTTAAAAAATAAACAAGTTCTTCCACAAAGAGAAGAAATTTCAAAAGAGAAGTTTTAGAGAAATATTATTTTTTTATGATTCTATTTTAGAAGATATGGCGTTAACTTTAATATAAATTGGAATTTTAACGCATTGCTACTTATACTTTATGTCTTCTTTGTTCCAAATTTCATAAAAATCCATCTATTAGTATAAAAGTTAAGACGGTATCCTTAAGAGGTATCCTGATGAAATCTTGTGTGTCCTTGAACCAAAGTAAGGTCTTATTATTTAAGATAAAGCTTCAATCTTACTTAGATTTATAGTCAACTCAAATTTGTTATTTAGATTTTTGAAAAATAATAATTTTATTAAATTCAACGAAATTTTGACGCTGTATGATGGCACATGAATTTTTTTTCGCAAGATTTAGTTTTCTATCGGAATATATTAATTTCTAATTAAAAAACAATCATTCGACTCAATTGTGGTAAAATTTATGAAATTTTGTGTATTTAACAAATTTATTTTTCCTGTTCTTATCCTATTAATATTTACACTTAGAGAATTATCTGCATGATATTAATGAATTTTTGCAAAGAATCAATGAAGTCATACTGGAACTCGTTTATTGAAACTTTTTATTAAACTAATTAAAATTTGTATAAAAAGTTTCATTCACTCACTGAAGAAATTTTATAAGAAGTATGAAGCTTTTCATTTGAGGAAATTTTTTGTTCCCTTTATAAAGAAAAGTTTCATTATTTTTCGTCCACTAAAATTATGTCTGTGTAGCAAAAAAAAAACGGCTAATTTCATGGTTTCCCAGCAAAAATTTTTAGAGCTGGTTACCTCTGAATATATTCAAGAACAGTACATTATTTTACCAGCAGTTATAGAGCCGGCTCCTGGGAGTCAAAATGTAAGGTTTCACTGTCCCAGAACCAGTTTTATAAGTGGTTCTAGAACTGGTTCTAAAGCAACCTATTCTTGTTTAGAGGTGAAGAACCTATTGCAAATGGGGCAAACTCCATACAAAAAGAATCGGGTTTAGCACATAAATTAGAGTCCATTATAATACATTTTAAGTTTTTCTGCAACCTGTTATTTGGATTCTACTTGTGTACTTTAACATTTTTAATTATACTTGGAGGTCTTTTAAGTAACACCTCATTTATACTACAACCATAAACTAGTAACTAGTATTTGATAACAAATTTATATGGAATTTGACATACTTATAAATACAAGTACAATCAAAAAAATAAGTTAGTAGAAAAGTTAGTAAAACGTATTGTAAATCAAGTATATTACTTCTTAGCAAATTTTTTGCTGAAATTGTGCTTTCAGTTATAATTTGAGTTATACTTATTCAGCACTTAACTCATTTAAACTAATGTAGTACTAATATTTTACTTATGTTTTACTAATTTATTTTACTAAAAAAATTGTGCTGATAAGTAAATTAATAGTGAGGACGACAACCAGATTGAAAGATATACGCAGAATCAAGTAGATATCGCGAAGTGTCAAGATGAATTAGAGACAAGGAAAATGACAATAAAAAGTACAACTCTTTTAAGACATAGAAAAAAATCAACCATGGAATATTTTTGTATCTGTTTTTCATGCAAAAGGACGCTAACAGTAACTGTCTGTTACTTAAATTAAAGACAAAATAAAATACTTAAATTTAATAAACATTAAATGTTTATTTGTAAACTAAATCTTTATAGTGATTATTTACGTAGTCTGGTCAAATTGAAAACAAATATATGTTCAGATAGACAGACTAATAGAAAGACAAGGACACACATCTTAGGTTATTTTGTATGTTTTATATTCTTATTGCAAAAAAGTGTTGTATATTTAGACAACCATTAATGTAAGTAGTTAAAAGATAATTTTGTTTGTGTTATGTATTAAATTGATTCCTGTCGTCAATGTGCGATTATGAACATTTTTATATTTTGTAACGTATTTGTAAATTATTTTTAAAAGAATCTCTTTTTTTTAAGATTTCCAGCAAATAAATTAAATAAAATGTAATTATTCTACAATTTTTTTAAATTTTTTTCAGTCTCCTAATATTCAGTAAAAATTTTATTAACTTTTAGCAAGGACTTTTTAAGTTTTAATCAACTAAATGTTAGTAAAACTTTTGTTGAATCTACTAATTTTGTTGCTACAAAAGATTTTGCTGACATTAGTAATTTGTTTTAAACAATTTTTTTACTAACTTTTTTTTGATGCAGTCTTTAAAAACTTCTAGTTTTTGGTTGTAGCATAAATGTAGTATTAGAGTGAATATTTCTTTAACTGCAAAAACAACTTACTTTAAAATTTAAATTAGAATTTATACAAATATAAGTTTTATTAATTTAACAACAAATTTTATTATTTACAGATGGTGTTGCCATTCGTGGTTGTTATATTGATGCTAATGATCAGCAAAAAGCCATATGCAAAGATAAAAATAATTACCAGTGTAATTGGTGTAGTGGTACAAACTGTAATACGGATGATTCCTCTGGTGCCAGTACAAACACAATGTATTTCGGTTTATGGTTAATGATTTTAACAACTTTATGGTATTTTAAGTAAAAGTTTTCAGTAATTTTATTTAATTAAATTTTTTAAAAAATTTCGATTTTATAATGATTGTATTTGATTACATTTTATTTAAAGTTTAAATTTATTTTAATTAATTAAATAAATATTTTTCAATAATTAAAAGAGAAAACCCATTTAAGATAATCATTAAATAGATATTTAATTGTTGTATGGCGGCAGTGTTGGGCGCCAACTTGTTATTGCAACCATTTGTATAACACAATAAGCAAAGTTTGTCATTTGTTAGACAATATTTTAACCCATCTTCAGCCAGGTCGTCCACACAGCCACGCATTGTTATATTGGTATCGGCTAAGAAAGAAAAAAGCGAATTACAAAAATAATTTAAAAATGTTAAGTTGAAGTTAAGAAAATAATTTGTTAGAACTGTTTGATTACACTACTCGAAAGACAAAAAAATCTGGCTCTGAAACAGAACTATTCTAACTCTTTCACTATTCTTGTACACTACAGTGTACACATTATTAAATAAATATTAAAATTCTTATAATGCAATAAAATCTTATGTTTTTGTTGTTCATTAGGATATTGTTCCTTGAAAAAAACATCATATGGATAAACTGTCCATCAGGGCAATATAGTCGCGAAATTTACTAAGAATGTGCGATTTTTTTAACCTATCTCCGAAAAAAGGGGCGTTTGGTATCTAGTAAACTAATTATGCTAGAATCTCGAAATTTGGCATGTAGCTTCATATAATAACCAGAACAAAATCAAATAAAACTTTTTTGATTAGTCGAATGTTTTAATGGTAACAATGGGCTGAAAAGTTTAAAAAATTCTATTTTCGAGCCCATTTTTTGTGGGTAGGAGGGGAGAGGGCATACATGTTTCTTTCTAATTTAAGAACCCCCAACATAAATTTGAAGTCAAAATAGAAATATATCCACAAACAAAAATTCGGTAGTGAAAGGGTTAATAGACAAAATGAAGTGGAAATGTAAATATAAAAACCGTGATGTTTCAAACACTGTAAACGAGAAAAAAGAATTTTGACAGAGTTTATTAAAAAATATGTATTTCAAAGACAGGCTCTGCAAAAAAATTTAAATTTGTTTAGTAATGTTATTAGGGTTACTTTAATTAATTTTTGACATAGTGTTCCATTATCGACCCAGTACTTTCATACTGCTTTCTGGAAAAAGATAAATAAGTGATTTCAACCCCTTAAAAATATCTAACATCTTGGCTTCAGTCTTGAATAAAAAAATTGTGAAAAATTGTTTTCTAGAGTTGCCAAACAATTATTTAAAAAAATCAATTTTTGACCCTTTTGGATGGAACTGGAAAAATTATTTTCAAATAGACAAAGTCTAAAATATACCAAAATGTATGTGTGCATGTTATATTATTTATAATTTTAAAACTTTACCTTTATATAATGTATAACAACCATTATGCTTTCCACTATCACCAGCATTGACCTTGGGGCAATTCTCCTGATGTGTAGTTTTATTGTGGCAATTCAAATCATCAACGCTAGTGCAAGAGAAACAGCTTAACGTCTGATTATCTTTAGCAGCGGTAGTAGGATCATTGTTTATATGTGGAGCTGGGTCTTCTTCTTTGGCAGGTTCATCATTTGACATTTCTTTTTCATCGTTTTCAGGTGTTTCTTTTTTATTAGTATCTTCTGGTTGGACTTCAGTTTCAGTTTCCGTTTCCACTTTCTCTTCTTCTTTTGGCTCCTCTACTGGTGCTGGCTCTGGTTCCGCTATAACATCTTCCTCTTTTGCTTCCTCTTCAGCTGCTGTTTCCGGTTCCGGTTCCGCTACTGCCTCTTCCTCTTTTGCTTCTTCTTCAGCTGCTGGTTCCGCTTCTGCAGCTTCTTCAGCGGCCGCTTCTTCTTCCTCTGGATCAGCCTCAGGACCTTCTTCTTGTTTTTCCTTTGTTGGACCTGGTTTATGCTCAAATACCTCTACATCATTTGGTGTATGATATGGATTATTTTTATTGCTACTTATCTTTTTATCGGAATTGTTTTCCGATTCTTTTAAAATTTCATTATTTTCTTCAGGTTTTGATTCCAACTCCGTTGATGGCGTAATAAAATCACTTTTATTTTCTGACGATTCTTCATGTTTTAATTCTACATGTTGCGTAGACATTTGCAGGACTATTGGTGTGAGCGTTGTACTTATCCCAGATATTTCATGAGATGATTCATCTTAAAAAAATTTAAAATAAAAATTATTGTAAAAACAAATTATAAAAAGAAATATCTAAAAATTTAATAAAAAGTTAAATGGAGATGCAGTATACTGTCACTGTTTAATAAGTTAATTGGTATGTTGAGGGAGTCTAATAATCCTAATAGATAATTTTGCACAAGATTTATATTTATGTAAAAAAATGTTTTGTTTTATTTTTGTCTTTCATTTGCGTCATTGCATTTTAATTTTGGACTCTTTTTTTCAAAAGAGAAAATTTATTTTCAAATAAATAAGCCACTTCCTAGGTTTATGTCAATGTATCTCCATTTTACCCTAATTTAGAAGACTGTAGTATTTGATATTGGGTTGTTACATTCCGGTCAAAAAAAATCGATGTTTTCTTGAAATCCGCTAAAAAAAATATCTAATTTAACATAAAGTCCAATCGTTGATTTTTGGAATTTTTGTAAAATAGTTTTTAAAACAAGTTTGATATAATTTTTATTAAAAATAAAAATTATGTTTTATCGACCTCTTGCACAAAACGAACAGGTTTTCAATTCATTTTTCATCAGTGGTGGTAATCTTTAACTTTAAGCTCATATATTAGTTCACATTTAGTGGGATAACTAGGTTATATGAATGTTTGAGGTTTGCCACTTCTTTCAAAACATGTTCTGAAGATGGGAAGCTGAAAAATTCCCGAAATAGATCTATCAACACATTCCTGAATGTGGTCAATTAATAAATTTGAAAACAAAAACTCTATAGATTATTTATTAGGACAACACCCTAATAAAGAAATATAGAGTATGACCTCGAACTTGAATACTTTTCATTTTCATAGTTTTTAAAACTTTAAAATTGGAGATTTTAAAAAAGAGGTTTCAAAATTCTGTCCTTTTTAGAATTCATTTAAAACGAGGGTAAGAAATCGTCGGCTAGCCTGCAAGTAGTGACATATGTTATTTTGAATTTTATTTTTTATTGTACCATTGAGAAGCTCTATTGGTCATACACTCAGCAAATTAAGTAGGTAGAAATGACTAAAAATGACAGTTAAAATTACTACAAATGTAGACAAAAAGGCGATGACTGTATTGTTTATAAAAGTTGCTAATCATGTAGTCATTTTTTAACTATTGATAAAACAACTACAATGGTAGTAAAAACTATTATGGAAGCGGTCAAAAATTACTAACCTGAAATGACTGCATAAACTATAAAAAGGTCAACAAAACAATAAGAACTATTGTTTATATAAAAACTATTGTTTTTAACAGTTATTTTTTTTTTTGGTATTTTTAAAATATTTTTTAATAAACGAAATATTTTTTCTTTCAATTACAATAAAAATTTGTATTTCCTACATCCTATTTAAAATGCAAAGTCAAAATTCTAAACGGTATTCCAGTTATGACGTTTTTATACATTGGAGATACAGTGAAATTTTTTAATTTTTTTTGCAAACTATGAACATTTGGGTGGCATTAAAATATCCGCTTTGGATTTCCGGTAAATTTTGCTCGGAATATTGTGACAGTTGTTATAAAACGGTTATGGAAGAAATTCGAGGAAAATCAGACAAATTTAAGACGTTCCCCAAAGAGGTCAAATGTCAGATTTTAGTATTCCTGTATTTTTATTAAATAGTTTTATTAAAGTTGGTTTATTGGTTCTTGCATTATTTTATAAATTGCAACACTGGTTCTTTCTAATGTTGTTAAGAATTCTCTCCGAAAAATTAACACTTTATGCCCTTAGTGCCTAAATAAACCCTTTTTTAACACTTTTAAAACATAACATACGCAAATTCTTATTTGTTAAATATTTGTCTATAAATTCATCTACGAAATGTAATATAGAAAAACTTTACAATAAGTTAACATTAAGCCAGTATTTTCGGGGTCAAAATTACCAAAAATTTATTACTTAGCAAGAAATGTTTTGAACAAATTTTAGAAAAATTACCAAAAACTTAAATGTTGACATTTAAAACTAAACAGATCTCTTTTAGAAAGAGCCTTTTTAGTTCTTTTAAAATAAAATGAGTTTTGGGAAAATCTGAAAGCTTGGTCATCGTAAATTTAAAAAATTGTTAAATTACAGTTGGAGAAAAAAATAATACAACGTCTTGCTCATTGAGGGCTATAAATCGAACTTATTATAATTCACGACCTTTTCGACTAAAATTATTGTAAACAATTTTAAAGTAGTGAAAGTATATTTGGATAGGGTTTTCTACCGGGACACCCAACGATGTTGATTAAATGCGGAAATGTGATATTAAAAAATTGAAGATAAAAATCCCAAAAAAATTGAACGATTTAATCCATTTCATCGAAATTGGTGAGTGCAAAATCTTTTGAGACTTTAAAGTTATAAGAGTTGGGCATTTTAGTTTATTTCGTTCACGAACTAATTCATTTTCAAATAATATTTTCTAATTTACGTTCATTATATACAGTGCTGAAAAAATGGCGAATGGGCGAGTGAACTAGAAGAAAGAATAAGTTCAATAATGAAAGTAAACTAAATGAACTGCGGACTATATAATAAAAGTTATTAAATTATATCAGATATAATAATTTAATATAGTAATAATATAATATAATAATTTAATAACTATCGAAAATGCCTTTTTCAAAACCAGGTTTAAAAAACCGGAAAATAAAAAAAAAACGAATTATCGAAAAATTTGGAAACCAGGTTTGACAACTCTACCTGTCAGAAACTGCCAGTGGTACAAGAAATTAGTCACTGACATACCACTGGCTAACCGAGAATCGACCGCTATGCCGACGTTGACAAAAAGTATTTACCCATTGGTACACACAGAAAACAGACTCGGTAGCAGCAACCGTATTTTTCGGTTGTGATAACCCGCATTCGATTGAAACAACAAAAATTCTGGTACGACAATGGAATTTCGATTGCATCTACAGAAATTCGGTGATAACAACCGAAAAACTCGATAGCTACAACCGAACCATTTGATTGTCTACAAATACGGTTGCTGCTACCGAGTCTGTTTTCTGGGAGTATCTAGCCAGAAATTACCAACAGATCGGAAGTGTAACCACTGGTAGAGCATTTATTTTATGTAAATGATGATGCTTTGTTTGAAAGAGTTTGTAGTCAGAAGGTTCCGATCAATTTTTCAAGCATATATTTTTTTATGATTTTTTTATACTTTTTTTATATAAAATAGATTTTTTTGTTCCTGAAAACCCTCATTTAGGATCAACTTTTTTTACACATTTTTCATAAAATGTTTAACCAGGTTTTCAATGTAATTAATAGTTTTGAAATATTTTATTTTTTTTTTGTTATTTTGTGGAAGCAGTTAAATGAAATATATCAATAATAATATTTAAAGCTTATTTAAACACGCATTGCATGATTTTTTGCAGCTTTTTGCTAAAAATAACTACTTAAAACAACTGCAAAAAATAGTTATTTTACATTTTTCATAGTAAAGTTACTGCAATTACACTCAAAAATTACAACTAACGTTGACTACACGAATGACTGTCTGTGAAGGATTTTCTGAGTGTACACACAGAGAAAAAATTAGCTATTTGCCAACTGAAATTCGGTTACTACGACTCAGATTAGGTTATTACGAATTTCAGTTGGTTGGTAGAAATGCACATTAGTTTTCATAACAAAGTTCGGTTAATTCAACTAAATTTTAGTTGCAGCACCTAACATATGCAGAAATCTAATGTAAATATCGTTGTAACTGAATTTATAAGTTGTTGGAAATAAAATACACTTTTCAATTCGGTTGGCACTTTATTTCTCTGTGTGTAAATGTCTAAAATTTTTAAATTTAAACTTTAAAATGTGAAAGGCAGGCCTGGTAATTACCATTTGTTAAAATATCAGCACCAACTTTTAACATCATTATAAATGAGCAAAAAATAAAACTTTTCATCCAATGCATTTTTTCAAAATTGATTTCAATTTAAAATTATAAAATTTTGAGCCACAGAATTTTTTTTTTTTTTAATTTTTAATTAATTAATTCAGTTTTATTGCAAATAATTTTTTTTTTTATATGTATATAATATATATTTTTACTAAATTGCAATAACTTTACTTAATTGTAATATTTATTAATATTTGTCCATGCACTTGAAGGTTTAAAATTAAACTGGATAAATATTTCAAAATTCTCTAACATACACCTGACCAACAAAACTAATCAATATTTCGAAAAATTTTAAATGTTAAATTGTTTTATTTTTTTTATATTTTAAATGGTAGGTTAGTATGGTAGTTCTTTAAAACAAAAATATATATACAAACAAATTATAAACTAAAATTAAAACTATGTCTGCATGAATTGTTTTACATGACATTGTCACTGAAGTTAATTTATAAAATAGTGACTCATTGGATAAATGGAGAAATTTAATAGATGTTCCAAATTGGTTAACTGGGAATAACATTGTTTTCAATTTCATAAATTTCGATTTATCACAACTCCTTTTTATTATTTAGGTTGTTACCGTTTCAGTTCAAATTGATTTCCCCGCCACACAAAATTTTACTAGTTTAAATTGATCACATCAAATTGATCACGAATTTCCCAAGCAGCGCACAACTTCCGGTCTTATGCCCGTGGTTTCAAGCAGGGATACCTACCGGTATTTAGATATGTATTGACACCGGTAGGTATCTTTGCTTGAAATTACGGGCGTTAGAGCAAGTATCCCCTGGAAATGTTGTCCAGACATCCGTCTGGCGGCAGCTAAAGTGAGAAGGCATACAGTTGAGTGCTCGAATGGCAACATGCGTCTCGGGTTAGTAGGTGTGAAACACTGAAACTTAACTATCTCATTAGCCGTCTTTTGGCTAACCTGCCTAGAGGTTGTTGGCAGCCCCAACACTAGGATCGGTCAAGGTGGCCCAATCAGTCGCTTTGACCTAAATTAAGTTTATTAATGAAACCACAACAAATATATATAAGTGGCCCTTTGTTCCCAATAAGAACCACAGGACATAATATATAATTGATCACTGTACTTTTTGAAATATTTCGTTATAAACCAAATTTTAAGATATTATGCTATCAAATTTATTTTGTTAAGTCCAAAGATATTCGCCAAGCTATGAATATTTTTTCCGGAATAATTCGCTGAAATTAAACTATAAGTCACTGTCCTTAACAGAAATATATTTCATGGCACACTTGTTACTTGCAATGTGTTGTTGTATTTTAAATAGTTAATGATGTGAAATTTAAATATGACACGACAATATCATTCCTTTGCCTGCATGTGTATATAAATACATAAAAGTCAATGATAGTTACTCATATTTTGATATTCTAATATAATGTTAAGTACTATGGACCATGGACCATGGCAAATCACTACAAGGTATTATGGAGAAATAGGGATTTTATTTGTTTTTCTATGGTTTTCTGTTTACTTTTTGTATAAATTTTTGTCATTTTATTTTTGAAAACGAGACTTCACACGGACATAACTAACGTACTTTTAAAACCAAGTTTCGAAGTAGGGCCCATTATTTCCATCAGGCTCTGATCAATTAGACTGCAAAGTATGACACCTCGGGAATTCAAAAATTTTGAGAGCTTGCCAATTTTATATTTATTACACAGAAAAAATTATCAACCTAAAATATCTAATTAAAGGTTTGATTTGAATTTAATTTGTTTCTAAACAAAGATTTAATTGAATCAATAAATATTTTTATTGACTTTTAAATATATAAATACACTCACAATATATTTTCCGTTACCGATTGTAGATTATTTAAAAAGTAATCCGTAAAGTTTGTTTTTAACTGAATAAACTATTAAAATACAAAGAAACATATTTTTCAACTTTTTTGCCTGTTATTTAAAAAACAAACTATGAATTAATACGGATTTTCTGTAGCAGTTAATATTTTCGTTTAAAATCTACATGTTTAAAAAAAATCTACTTGTTTAAAAAAAAAATCACACAAAAATCACAGTAATCTTTTTTTTTAAAAGTTCTCTCAAACGTTTTTCATATGCATGAACTGGGGATGGTAAATAAATTACTTATTTGCATTTTCAGTCCAAAAAGTACCAAAGTGGCCCAGCTGGCGATTAAGTGCTTTGTTTCAGTAAATTTTGTTTTACTTTTTATATTTAATATTGAGTTGGCTACATTGAATGATAATAAAATTGTCAGTAATATGTGCAATAGTATTGCAAGAGTACCTTAACAATTAAATTAAATCAAAAGGTACCAAAATGTTTACAAAAGCGCTTTTTACTTTAGTACTAAACCAAATATTTTATTTACCATCACTATAGTTTTTCTTTAGATTTTAATTGTCTTTTATTTTACAAACACATTGTTTTTTAAGTTATTTGCATATTATAGTAAAAGATGAACTCAAAGGTCATCCTTTTTCGTTATGCTGCCATATAAATGTTAGGCGCCATCCGCTCAATTAATTATTATTCAATTAATCTTATTATTTAGTTTTAAAAATAAATCCTAACATATATTATTATATATATAATACATTATGTAAATAATACATTTTTATTTCTTTTAAATTAAATTTGGTGATAGCTAAAATAAACGACAATCGTTTATTTTTACGTTTTTGGGGGTAAAATTTTGATGGTTAAAATAAAGGAAAATCGTTTATTTTTAAGTTTTGGGAGTTAAATTTTTAATTGTCAAAATAATGGAAAATCTTTTATTTTTATGGATTTTCGGTAATTTTTTGATAGTCAAAAAAAACGAACGTCGTTTATTTTAACGGATTAAGCAATTATTTTTTAATAGTTAAAATAAACGAAAGTACTTTGTTTTTATCGATATTTTTAGTTAATTTTTTAACAATTAAAAATAATTGGAAATTACTATTGTTTTAAACGAAAAATCAGTAGTCCTGTTTTTAACAACTTTTTCTATAGTTTTAATGTACAAATTCGTTTGTTTCTAACTATAAAATATTGTGAGTGTAGATATTTTATTTTAGACGCAATTATCATATTATTTTTTCATACACTGTATGCACAAATAGAAAATTTTCAGTATAAAATAACAAATACATTTGAAGTTAACAAACAAAACAAGCACACACACAAATAGACTCAGCATTGCAAAAAACACACATACCAATGTATAGACCACACACTTTTTTTGTGAGTATCATATTTTTTTTTTTTTTTGAAGAAGTTATTTATAACTTTTTTTTCCTTCTTAATTTTAATAAAAGGTTTAATTGATAGTATCATTGCCGTGATAGGTGCAAAATCAATTAAAATATTAATTGATTCAATAAATTTTTTAATTGAAACCCGTTTTTAGTTTTTTCTGTGTATATAAAGATTTTCAACAATGTAACATTTTTATAATCTGCTAGTCATTTCCAACAGTAAATATGCTTACTCATGTGGATTATCTCTTAAAGTGCAAAAGTTATTCGCAGGTCCTGGATATAACCTGGTTCGGTTTTCTGCCAGTGGAAAGTCAAATTAAGTCCGATTGCTCTGAAAAGTGTAGGTGATAATAAAAATAAGTTATTTAGTTAAACAAAAAAAAAACTACAATGCAATATCTTGTTTACGATTATAATAAAATGGCTCTAAAGTTGTAAATTATATAAAAAAACGTGATTTTAGTTATTTTGTGGTCAAGACTCTTTTGCCTCCATATTAAAAGTGTCTTCAGAAACACATATACGCCCATATTCGTAAAAAATCTTTATTCAATTTTCAAATATATTTTAGTTAAAACACATGTTAAGCCTCAAAACTGTATTCATAAACAAGTATTAGCTTAAAATACCTATTTGAAAACTTGTGTAAAAGTTAATATCCGTTTATGAATGCAGTTTTAAGGCTAAAATTTGTGTTTTAACTAAATTGTATTTGAAATACTGTTTAATATTTTTATGAATATAGTTTATACTGTTTATATTTTTCTAAAAGACTACTACGTAT
This sequence comes from Delia radicum, assembly GCA_021234595.1. Lineage (NCBI taxonomy): Eukaryota > Metazoa > Arthropoda > Insecta > Diptera > Anthomyiidae > Delia > Delia radicum. The sequence continues at coordinate 118,557,909 of CM037854.1, forward strand.
AGTTGCTTTTTATGAAAATTATTTTCACCTGTTGGTTATTATTCTCCCGCCAGACGCCTCCGAATTCGAAATTTCTTTTACTCAAATTTCAACATTACTAAATTATTTCTCTGAGTGTACTACAGAAATAAAAATAAAAACGGATACAATCACGGAAATCCGATCAGCCAGTAAAAAATAACTGAATTATTTCCAAAATATTTGGAAACAAAACACTCCACTGTGCCGAGCATAGTGGTACATATTACACATTTTTTGAAAATAATTGGGCCACTTCTAATGGTGTGGTCTGATTGCAATGAAATTTGGAACAGGCGTAAGTGACGTAATATCGAGCTTGAACTTTGACGTTGAACCTCACAGACCCCCGGGGGCAAATGGAATACAACTCTCATATAAGGGCAGGGACTTAAGTGTCTATTCTGAAGCTTCTGGACCGTGTCCAGGGGAGGGCGGTGAAGCTTATCAATGACAGTAGTGTCCAGTAGTATCCAACTCTATTGATTCATTTTAGCATTGTCGGAATGTGCGTTGTGTGACACTTTTCATTCGATATTACCATGGGAGGTGCTCATCTGAGATAAGTGAACTTATTCCTCGAGCCTGAGTTTTTATTCGTAATACTCGCTTATCTAGTAGAGCACATCCATTTGTAGTTGATTGTCCTGTGTTTCGCACAACGCATTACAGAGAAAATTCGTTTTTTAGTCGAACGATTCGTATGTGGAACAAACTTCCCGCAGAAGTCTTCCCTGTTACTTACAATTTAGAAAAATTTAAATCAAATATCCACAAACACTACTCCCTCTTTCCTCCTTCCCATACCCTATTTTCCTCATCAATACAATGCACTACATGAGTAGGGGGTATCCCCTGAGTTAAATTAAAAAAAAATATAAAAAATTTAACACATTTGTAATCTGCAAGTAGCGGCCTACATTTGTCTGTTATCTCTTGTAGTTTCCCAGACATTTCCATTGAAAAATGTAAAAATCCAAATTGTGTCCGACACAGGATAAAATTTGATTGCGAATAGTGCATTTAACCAAATAAATTCTTGATTAAATAAAAAGAAATGAATGCAAAAGCTACATTCGTGTAAAGTAAAAATAAATAAAAATAATATTTTTGCGATTTATTCCCAAATAAAGCACCAAGATAAAAATTTTCTTTATAAGCAAAGTAACGCATAACATTCTTTAAAGTCTTTTCATGTAAAATAGAATTTTTGTTAAAAATACACTCAAACCTCGTTTTATGCGAATGGACCATTAAACAAAAAATCGCATAAAACTACTATACTATCTCCATATAAAAACCACTAAGAAGTTTCTGAATTAAAAAAAGACCGCTAAAATTCAAATCAAAGCATTAAAAAGCAAATAAATTTTTTATTTAATTTACTTAAACAATAAAAAAACAAAATATAAAGGACAAAACTAACAAAAATATAATAATTCACAATAAAAAAAAAAATCAAAGTAATTGTAATGTAAAATTAAATAACTTTTTGAATTAGATTTCATCACTAACCATATTCCAAATCGCTTACATCACTAATGGTAACAAACATACTAGTATCATCGGAGAAGGAACTCTCAAGGAGTTTTCATGAGCTTTAAGCCAGATTCACACTACCAAGCTAAATGTTTAGAACCCATTCTAAAATTGGTAGTTCCAGAACTACTTCTAGGGTTATTTAATAGCATTCTTACAACTAGTGATTGTACAACTAGTTCTAGAACTCATGCAAGAGAATGTTATTTAGCATTTTAACAACACCGTTTTTTGTGTTTTGAGAACTAGTGCTTAAGAACTGGTTGAACATTACTTCCAGAAAGCTTCAAAAAATCTTAAACTAGTTCCAGAACAACAGCAAAAAAAAAAACTAAAATCTGAATCTAGTGGCGACACGATTATCTGAAGTATTTTTATGATTTGTGTCGCTAATGTCGAGCACTAACCACCAAAAAGATGTAAGCGCCATGATTTTCGATTTTCGGTGTTTGACGATCATTTGCATCATTCCTCAAAATTTCATAACTCTAGGAAGTGCCGTTAGAAATTTCATGAAACCCAAAAAATACGTTAGCGCCAATTTCCATAGGACAAACTACAGTTCGTTTACTTATTTCGTGACAGCAGTGTCGCTTACGTCTTTTTATCTTTAATGAATAATTCAATTGCTTTGGATACGCAATTCAAAAGACTTTAATTGCTATCCAATATGTATATATTTTCTTTAGACTAAATAAGAAATAACGCAAAAAAACGCCTTCACACTTAAAATTAAATAAAATTGCATATTAATTATACACTCAAAAAAATAATTTAGTAGAAAAGTTAGTAAAACGTCTTGTAAATCAGGTATACTATTTTTTAGCAAATTTTTTTGCTAAAATCGTGTTTTCAGCTTAAATTTTTGTTATACTTATTCAGCACTTAACTGTTTTATACTAATGCTTTACTAATATACTAATGTTTTACTAATTAATTTTGCTAAAAAAAAATTGTGCTGATAAGCAGATGTCGCGGCATGTCAAGATGTAGTAGAGAAGAGGAAAATGATACTAAAAAGTACAACTCTAATAAGACATATAAAAAATCAACCATGGAAGACTTTTGTATCTGTTTTTCATACATAAAACAAAATTGAGGATTAAAACAACTTAAATTTTACGTTGTCACCGGCTTGTGAAAATAATTGTCTATTAAGAAAATAAAAGACAAAAGAAAATATTTAAATTTAATATGTATTTCTATAATAAATGTTAATAGATTAATAATCTAGTGTGGTCAAATTACAAACAAACATATACAGACATGTAGACAGAGTAAAGCGAAAGACATAGACACACATCTTAGGTAGATTTGTATGGTTCCTTTTTCTTATTGCACAAAAATGGGTTGTTTTTTTCGTTTCGTTTGTTTTTGTTTATTTTTTCGTTTCGTTTCTATAATTACCTTCGGCAGTTGCGTTCTTTAAAAGAAAGCATCATTTAGACTACCATTGATGTAAGTAGTTGAAAGAAAATTTTTGTTATGTTATATATATTTATTTCTTTATATTTTCAGATATTAAATTATTTCATGTCGTCAATGTGGGAAAATGAAAATTTTTATATTTCGTAATTATTGTAAATAATTTTTAAAAGAATCACAAAAATATGTTTTATGATTTTCAGCAAATATATAAACTAAATTACAATTTTTTTACAATTTTTTTGCGTTTTTTTCAGTCAACTAAAATTTAGCAAAAAATTTATTAATTTTTACCAACGCTTTTTTATTTCTAATCTACTAAGTTTTAGCAAAACTTTTGCTGAATCTGCTAATTTTGTTGCTAAAAATCAGCTCGCTGATTTTCAGCAAAAGATTTTGCTGACATTAGCAATTTTTTTGCTAGCATCCTCCTGACTAAAATTTTGCTGACTCAGCAAAATTTTTTGCTGACTTTACAAACTTTTTTTTTTTTTTGAGTGTAGTATTAATTGCAATTGTCTGAAAAAGACGTTAAAAATTCAAACTCAAACAAAAATCAAACTTTGGTCTCTGGCAATTCTTCCCTAACTACGTTAGCGCCATCTATCGAATATACAAAGAATATATCATAGATATGGCATCACTTACAACATATGGGAAAACAGTGGACATTAGAGTGAGGTAAGTTTCTAAAAATATAACTGTTGTGTTGTTGGAGTTGTACTTCTGAGATTATGTATGCAAGAACAAAAACACCGTGTATTGAATAAAACTAGTTTTAATCACAACAAAACTCGACCTGACGATAGATCGGTGCGCTAAAGCGCTTTGTCTAACGTGTAGTGCGAGTGCATGTGGCATTAGAAATAAGTTTAACTATACCACTGTCCGTGATTGCACAGATAATTTCATATAGACGCAATCGAACAAATAAAAACATAACAAATATTACATTATATTCAAAAAAAACAGGGTCACTGACGAAGGTTCAATACCAGAAACTGCGCAGTCTGATTCAGAAAATTGAAAATTTGCAATGTAGTTATGATTTTTAGAAAATACACTCATTCTTCTTTACCACGCCTTTCACCCCCCCCCCCCCCGGGCATTTTTGTGTTTGTATTGTCATATTGCCGCCCCGGGAGGTTTGTGTGGTTAAACGTCAAAACTTAAGCTCGATATTAAAAAAAATAAGTGTGCCATATTCAAGACAACCCATTGGAAGACTTCCCGTGTAAGTAAAAAATGCCCAAATTATTTCCAAAAATTTTCTGATATTTGCATTGTTTAAAACCATTTTCAGCAATTTCCTTATGTAATATTATCTATTCCAAAATCCTGACCCATAGTGTGGTTGATTCATAAAAATTTTAAATTAATAGTAATTGTTAGTATCCAGCAGGTTGTCATTTTATACCAGTCCTTTGTTTATATAGTATAAGTAAAATTTCTCCACACGTTGACAGTTGCCAAATAACCTCACTAATAAATCAGTTCTTAACCATTAATGAGAATTTTGAGGTTTATAGTCTTAGGTCAAACACATGTTATTTGTTCTTAATAAAAAGTTTTTTACTATTAAAAGTATTCTATTGAAAAAAACGTTTTACGAGCTGTCGTTAATAAATATTTATTAAAAGGAATATTAATGTAATTGATAGGTAGACTCAAAAAATTAAGTTAGTAGAAAGATTAGTAAAACGTAAATCAAGTATACTATTTCTCTGCAAGTTTTTTGCTGAAATTGTGTGGTTCAACTAAAATTATAGTTATGTAGTGCTGAATAAGTCAGCACTTAACAGTTTTAAACTAATGTTTTACCAATATTTTACTAATTTTTTACTAATGTATTTTGCTAAAAAAAAAATTGAGCTAATAAACACATTAATAGTGTGGACGAAACCCAGATTAAAAGATATACTCAGAATGAAGTAGACGTCGCGGCATGTCAAGATGTATAATGATACTAAAAAGTACAACTCTTGTAATGCATATAAAAAAAAATCAACCATGGAAGATTTTTGTATCTATTTTTCATACAAAAGTACGCCAACAATGTGTGTTCATATAAATTGTTGTTCTTATAAACTCAAACAATTAAATTAAAGACAAAATAAAATATTTAAATTTAATAAAAATAAAACGTGTATTTGTAAACTAAAGTTTTAAGGTAGACAGACTAATGCGAAAGAGAAGGACACACATCTTAGGTAATTTTTTATATTTCCTTTCTCTGTTTGCAAAAAAAAAGGTTGTTTATATATATGTCATATTTTATTATTCTTTTGTTTTGTTTCTAGAATTATTTACGGCATTTAGCTTCAGTCCAAATTGTCATTATTTAGACAATCATGGATGTGAGTAGCTGAAATATATTTTGGTTAATGTTATATATAATTATTTCTAAATATTTTCAGATATTAAATTAATTTATGTCGTCAATGTATAGACATTTTTATATTTATGGATTGTCAATTTTATTTAAAGACTTTAAATATATGCAAAAGTGTTTTGCTGAAAATCAGTAAGCTAATTTTAAGAAAAGAATTAGTAAACTCAACTAAATGTTTTTCTGACACTTAGTTAAATGCAAATGAAAATCGAGTTCTTGAAATCAAGAAAAAATTTTGGTGGAGCTTAGTAGATTGAATAAACTTAAAAACTCAGTATAAAGTGTTTACTTTAGTTAATTTATTTTGCTGAATTTGAAATCTATTTTTTGAGATATATAAAAATTTAAACAACTACCTGGAACTGACACCCAGCGAAAAAAGAGTGGAAAAAGATGTAGTAAAATCATCACATATACGGATTCAGATGTAGTGCAAATTGAGGTGAAACACGCATGATTTTAACATGGGGTTGTCATAGGACGGAGGTAATGAAAATTCCTCAAACTTCACTTTATTAAAAGTACTATGTGAAATTGTTATGAAAGATTGTATTTTTGGGTGTTCTTTTTCATAGAACTTAATAATATGTATCTGTAGGAGTGCTTAAAATGTTATAATTAAAAAAAATGTTATAATTCAAAAACAGCTTTCTAGCTTTAAAAACAAAGCGAAATAATAGTTTTTCGTTCAACTGAAAAGAAAGAAAACTATTGTTAAGTCTGATATTTTGTAATCATTGGTTTTCAAATTTAAAGGTCAGAAAACACAAATTCAAAGCGACATCTAGATTAAAGAAAATAGTTGTTTAAAGACACAAACTCCCCTCCCCGTTCCATTCGAGTATGTCAAATACCAAATTGTAACATTCGTGACATTTATACTAGTTAGCCTTGTATATGATGACATTATATACTAAGTTTAGGAACTGATCTAAAAGACCAGCATTAGATCAGAAAAATCAGTAGTAGTAGCTACTTTGTGTGTAATGAAAATGTTGTTTATTTGGAACTACTTCGCATTATTTTTGCTGGGCATTTATTGTTTTGTAGCGTAGCACCAGAGCGTATTTTATATATTTTTTTTTTTTATTAATTAATAATTATATAATTACAAATTATATACTATTACCCTAACCGAGCACTAGCTAATATGGCCTTCGGCGCGTTGTAGCGAAAACAGACCAGTGCCTCTGGTGGGAATCGAACCCACGATCCCCGCACTGATAAGCCAGTACGCTACCAACTAGCCTACCGGGGCACACATTTTATATTTTATTTTTGCCTACATCTTCAGTTTTCAAATTTATAAAAATATCACAAATTTGATAAATTTTTTAAATTATTTTATTTAATTTTTTTATTATTTTATATATATTTTTTTAATATTCAGAATATTTATTATTTGTACCTTTTATTTTTTCTCTACTTCGTCCATCTGACAACTACATTTCGTATTTTTACTAGTTCTCCATGCTATAAATGTGTTTATCAGCACAATTTTGGTAGCAACGCAAATTAGTTAAACAAAAAAAAGTTAGTTAAATATTTCAATTCTACGTTTAATAAAATTTTCAACTTACTTTTTTTTTGAGTGTACGTATTTTAAAAAGTATAATAACGTTCAATGACTCAAATATTTTTTAAAAACTCAGTGTACAATAGGAGTCCGAAAAGACTCATTTAAGAGCCTTCAAACCTTCTGAAATCATAGATATTCTGAGCACTCTTCTTTGACTTATAAAAGACGCCTAATCATGAGCATTATTGGAAATTTCAGAATTTTTTGAGCGGTTTATGACGTATTTATGATTCATTTTCGAGTCATATGTGACTGTTGAGAAAATTTTATAAATAAGAAGTTAAATAAGAGTTAACTATGATTCATTTATGCCTCAAAAATTTGAGCGCTCGAAATATTATCATATTTTAGAGCTTTTTAAGAGTCGTAATTTCTGAGCGTTCAGAAATGTGTTGGCTGGAAAATAAAAAATTATTATAGGCTTTGATAAAGAAGCAGGTATTTAAAATATTGTGCAAGTGGCAAAATCAAACCTAATGCTTTCAAATATTTTCAGCAAAAAACTGCAGAATTAGTCTTAAAACCCGTCAGAATATGCGAACATTTTTGTAAAAGGTAAGCTTTTGAAACACGCCAGAAAACGCTAAAAAAAAATTATTCATTCAAAAGCCGCTAATTTGTTCGTTACACCAGTTGTAATAAAAATTAAGTTAACCATTTGAGGACCAATGTGTAATACTCAACAAGACTTATAGTGATTACAGTTAAAAAAACTACAATTGTAATTAAAAAAGCAATGACTGTATTTGCCATAAAAATTACTAAAATTGTAGTTTTTAACTACTAAAAAATAACTACCAATGTAGTAAAAACAACCGTTAAAACTTTAAAAATAACTAATTTGCAATTAATAGAAAATTGTTAAAACAATTACAAATATAGTAGAAATGACCGACTGAAATCTACTATATATGTAGTTAAATTAACAAAAAATGCTATTTAATTAACGAATATAGTTTTTTTTTTCTATTTACTATTTAAATCCAGAAAAAATTAAAAGTCATTTATTAAATACTGAAAACAAAAAGTCATTTACATAAAAATACACATTAACCCTCAAATCGGCCTAAGCTTTTTTGAAATGAAATTTGTACCACTTGTTCGGCACGAAAAATAAACAATATGTTCTTCTGCTACAATTGTTTTCGTTGCCTATTTTAGACGATATGAGCGAATCTCAAAAATTAATACATAAAAATAAATAACTTTAGGTATTAATTATTCATCTAACAAAGATATAACTAAAGTCCAAAAATTACGCTTTCAGTGCTTTTAGTTAAGGAGATATCGCTCGTTTGCTTCAAGATTGTCATAAGTCAAAAAATGCCATTTTTGAGTTAATGATGCAGATTTATTAGTTATATCATGCTTTATATTGTGTAAAGATTTCATATTAATATCATGTATACTTTTCAAGATAGAGGATAATATATTTTATTTTTTCTTTAAAGTGAGTGCAAAGAATATATACTTCATAGAGAAACTGTGCTTCTCATGGGTCTCTCGATAATTAGCGAATTCGCACTCAACTCTCACTAAGAGAAAAATACATTAAAAACTCCTATTTATAAAAAAACGTGACCAAATAGATAGAGAAGGTGTCGAGCGAGACAGATATGGATTGAAAACTTTAAAATCGTTTTCTGCAAAATCGTATTTTTGTAATTAGGTCACTCTTACAGTAAATGAGCGACATGACGAGAAATTTAACAAAAACGAACCTTAACTTCAACATATAATGACTAAACTTAAAGGATTTGCTAATCATATACTGGTATGTGATGAATTTCACTTTCGATCGAAATTGAAAATGCAATCGATTTTAATTTGCTTCAGAAAATACATAAAAGAATAAAACCTTTGTCAATCATTTTAGTTAAATGAAATATTTCAATTTATGATATTAAATGTTGTTTAAAATTAAATTGTTGCGAAATAATGACATAAAAATTTTTGATTTCGATCGAAAGTGAAATTCATCACATACCAGATAGTCTTTTTGGCAAATTTCATAAAAATCCGCCCATATGTTTTTTACATGTATCCTTTTGGAATCCTGTATGTCCTTATACCAAAATTAGAGCTGTTTTTAAAAGACTAAGCTCCAATCTTACTTTGTGTTTATTACTCGTATCAACGGTTTCCCGTCAACATAAATTTTTAAAAATTGGGTTCATTTCAAAATATTTATTTTTTTTTTTGAAATTTTACGAAATTTTAACTTTAACGTTTTCTCGCATGCAAACCGTGCCGTTCACATAAAAAATTACTGTAAAAAATATTTTGTAAATTTGGTTTTCTATGAAAAAATCTTTAATTGTTATTATAAATCACTCATTTGGCGGACTTATGGACATTTTCAACTACATCGCCTAGAGGCGGGCTTGCTTGAACTTATTATTTATCATATACGGTTTTTATTAGGGTATTCACAAAAATTAATCGCTTAACCGATTAACGGTTAATCGATTAATTTTTGTCGGTTAACTGTTCGAATAATTTAAAACTGACGATTTTCAAATAACAAATAAACCGATTAATTTGTGTCGATTAACCGATTAACCGAAATGTATCTTTTTTTGTATTTTTATGCATTTTTTACTATTTTATTTTATATTTAAAATATTTAAAATGAAATTCAGCAATATGAAAGTGAAGAAGAAAGTGAAGAAGAAAGTGAAGAATAAAGTGAAGACGCTTGCAGTGATGGTGGTGTTGGAGATAATGATGATGGTGATGGTGACAATGTAGATTTTGAAGTAGAAAATGATTTTGAACTTAAAGGAGAATTATACAATGCCATTAATCACAGGATTATATAAATTTGCAAAAAATAAAGAGATTCGACTTATACATGATGTTAAACATCGCTGGTCATCGTTGTCAAATATGATAGACAACTTCCTTCGAATATACAAATGTTTAAACCATGCTCTAGCCGATTTCGATTTGATTCCTTTTTCTAATTTAGAAATACAAGTTTTGGAAAACTTATATAAAACCTTAAAGCCTTTGGACGTCGCTATAAAAGAGCTAAGTAATGATTCTGCTTCTTTAATTGAATTTGAAGGAACTATTAAATTTTTAATTAATAATTTGGAGAAGGCCAACAATTCTATTGCAAATGATCTAATTGAAAGCTTAAAGTACAGACTAAATGATACGCTTATTTTATTCCTTAACTCAGGAACATTGCCTTCTAGCAATACTTTTTTAAAAATATAGTTCAAAAACTGAAACTAAGGAGTTCGGAAATCAACTTTGTTCTAGAATGTTTAATGATGAACTTTATCATTACTCTCATGACGACATGATAATAGAAGAAACTTCTCATATTAATGAAAATAATCTTTTATCAGAATTAAATGATACTATTAATAATATTAAAATATAAAAAATTCTAAAAAGGACTTTAATGGCATAATGGAGGATTTTATATGTTTAGAAAAAACAAAGAAAGGAATTGAGAAGTTGAACATTCTTTATCATGCCCTACTTTCGATTTCCGCAACATCCCCAATCGGCGAAAGAGTTTTCTCCAAGTCAAGTTTTATAAAAACTAAAGAAAAGAACCGCTTTAAAAGCTAAACATTTGAATTGCATTCTTTTTTTAAAAGATTATTTCACAAGATCTCTTTAAAACCTTTAATTAACACATTTATGTATACAAAGAATGATCTCATTTACTTTATTTTTTATTACTTATAAATTGTTATGTTTCATTTGTTTTTTTTTTATTAATAAAATATAAAATCAAAACAATAAATAAGTATTTTTTTTATTATTAACCATTCTATATATTCAAATTTGACCGATTATTAACTGATTAAATCTCAATTCCGGTTAACTACTTGCTCGATTAACCGATTAAACTAGAAACCCGATTAATTGAATACCCTAGTTTTTATTCTTCCCTTCTCCCTTATTAATAAATGAAGAATTTTTTATTCTTTTTAATGAGGGCCTGACCTAGTGTTGCCATATTTGAAAAGTGAAAAAAAGTACATTGATGAAAAAAAAAGTACTTTTCAAAAAAAAAACAATTCATTTTTGTATTTATTGTTAACATAACTTTTACTTCAATACATTACATATTTACTTAAAATAAGTTAATACACCGAACCAAATAGCGTAGGTAAAATCAACAAAAAAAATTTTGTAGATCTTTAACGAAATTTTGTCACTTTTTTTTAAAGATTTAACAAATTTTATTCAAATCAACAAAATTTCGTCAAGTTTACATCCTCTAAAGAAGTAAAATTGACTAAATTTCATCAAATTGACTAATCCAAAAAACAGTACTTTTGCGTACTGTTTTCGGTGTTGTGAATAAAACAGTACATTTTTCAAAAAACAGTACATGTACTGTTTAAAACAGTACGAATGGCAACCCTAGCCTGACCTCAAGGTTTTTCTTATTTTTAAATTAAAAATTTTTTATATTTAATTAAAACAATTATTTTGCTCAATTTTAAAATTTATTATTAATAAATGCCCAATATTTCGACCAAAAACAACGTTGGGTTTCTGAAATGAATAAAATAATATAGGATTTAATTAATTTGTTTTATTAACTTACTGTTTAATTTTTTTTTTTTAATTTACTATTATTATTATTTTTTCTTTTTTTTTTAATTACAAAATTGTTTTCGTTTGTATATTCTCCACAACTATAAGACAACAGACCCAGGCAGAAAAAGACAAACGGTGCACCGCTGGCAAGGCACTTTAACGGGTGGTACATGTGCTGTCAACATGTGCTTTCCCAACCCCAAAATGATATCATAATCAATCCGTCTGTTCAAAAAGCGTTGGAAAAGCACTGGGTAAACAAAAGTTCCAACGTTGGGAAAAAGTTGGTAAAACCAGATTTGCCAAATTAAATTTACAAACAAAATTCATTTAAAATTGGTTTGGCCTTGCCGGGACTCTTCAGATTGTTAGTTAAAAAGCACTGAGCTAACAAGATATATAATAACTGATAGCTTAATAGCATTGGTTGATTAAATATCTATGTTAGCAGTATCATAAGGTTTGCTGGAAACAACTTGACAAAGTTGGGAAAACAAAAAAAGTTGGTTTTAAAAGAACTTTTACAGAAAAAAAATAAATTTTATATATACAAAAATATCAAAAAAATGTAACAGAGATCTAACCCCTTCTCATTACAATTTTTTTAAACTAAGCCTCATCATTTTTATAAAATAAACTATTTACCAGAGGTTAGACTTTAGAGCCTTTGGCAATTTCTGACAGGATAGCACTGGGAAAACACTTTTAGCCAACGTTGGCATAGTCGTCTCAGCCAATTTGATGCCATTGTTTTTTTTTTTTTTTTTTGTAGACTACTGAAATTATTGTAAAACAAATATCATCGCTAGGGGTCGAACCCGGAACCATTTGTGTAATGGACCAACACTCTAACCATTTCACCACAACGCTCAGATGAAGCATAGAAAATTAAAATGATCAATAAATAAATGTTTGTTAACAAGCAAGTAATTATCAGATTTTTCAAAACAAAAAAACTTGCAAATAATCTTTAATTGAGTTTTAACAAACTATAATAAGATTGCTTAAAATTACTAGTGTCCGACCGAACAGTTCGGCCAAAAACCTATATTTTGTCGGTTTTTTGATATCTAGAGGCAATGATGACAAATTTTGGTATTGGAAACATGTTTGTTGAGCCGATTTAATTCGATTTTGTGTATACAATTTAAGAGAAAAGCCGAAGTTTAGCTATAAAGTTAAAAGTTCGGCCGAAGAACTATTTTCAATTTGGCCGAACTTTCTGAGGCCGAACAGTGAATTCATTGCTTAACTACAGACACACAAATTTGACACACAAAATAGCATCTAATCAGCCCAATAAACATTTTTCCATCCGCCAAATTTCTCCATAATGCTTTCAAATACCGAATACAGACTAAATGCATTTTCTGGCCGAACTGTTCGGTCGGACACTAAAAATTACTCTCCGAAATCGTTTAATTTTTTAGTTTCTTTATTAAATCGTCAAAAACTATTTTTTAAGCGTTATACTTTGAAACAAAAAAAAAAACACAAAAAAATTTTGCTGTTTGGCGAAAAATGGCAAAATTAATCTGACAAACCTGACGTCAACACTTAAACTACTTGAGTTCTTTGAAAGGTTTGAACTACTAGAGTATCTAGCTTCCGATGTACTCGAGCTTCCTTAATTTGATTGTATGTCCTGCTCTATATGTTGCACACATTGTATTAACATATTTATTTTAAGTATGATTTTCTGGCCAATGACCTTAAAGTGTTTTTTTAACATATTGGCCAAATGAACTCGTTGTTTTTAACAGTTATTTATTGTTGGTTTTCGTGATATTCTTGCTAATCTTGAAAATGTATTATAATGGTTTTCAATTGCATGACAAATGTCACTTATGATTTTGATAAAATAATCTATATATTTTTCTAGAAATTAATTTCATAATTTTTTCTAAACATGCAGTCCAATAATAATTCAAGATAATGTGAGTATTTAGTTAGCCCAGTTATTTGTTTATAGAGCTAAAAGATAAAAAATTGCAACTGCACTTAAATAAGTGTGTCGGTAGAATCTATTGAAAATGTCAGTTAAAACAAATGTGTATACAGTTAATAAAGGCAACAAAGGTATTATTTACCTGTAATATAATTAAAAATGTAGTTATTTCTAACTGCAAAAAAAAACTATTTACAAATGCAGTAAAATTAACTAACGTAAAAATAACTTAGACATTTTTACTACAAAACTGGCAAAATTGGTAAAAAATACCTGATTTGTATCAGATAATTTTTCTGTATTTTGAAAATATTGTATAACATATTTCGGCCACGCTGATTTTAATGGCGTACCCACAGAAAAGTTATACAGTTACTACATGACAGTTATTTGTGTAGTAATGTGTTTGTAGTTATTTTAGCGGCAATTTCAGTTGTTTTACTTAGAAAAATTATATTTAACGGTTTTAAAGTGTGATTTCTTAAACAACCTACCAAAATTACCGCATTGTGGTAAAAGTTATTAAATAAATCAAATATGAAGGTAAGATTTGAAATAGAAAATAAATTTGTTTACTTGAATATTATTAAATGTTGTATTTCTTTTCTTGTAGCTCTTTAATATTTATATATTAATTCAACTCAATATGACGAAAAGAAATCAAACATTATTACATCTCTTAAAGACAGATATGTAGCAAAAATGATTTGGAAAAATAGATTACAATTTTAATATTCAAAGTAATATTTTATGTAAATATAGTTTTACAAAAGTGAGTTTTTTTAAATAATAAAATCAGATTAAGAATATTTACAAAAAAGGTTTTTTATTCATATTTTCAAATGCTGGTAATATTGTTTTAACTGCATTTGTTGTTGTTTTTACTACATTCTACAGTTAATGTTTAACAGTTTAATATAACTACACATTGCAGTTGATTTAAATGCAAATGTATTGTACACATTTTCAATTGCAAATGTAGTTATTTTAACTGTCATTTGCAGTTTATTCTACCTACATAATTTTCTTAGTGTAGAAATCGGATTTCTTCGTCCATCTTCCAAGCACATTTCTTATAATCAATTCCCAACAACTACAATTTTCAAACATTTTCCAGTGAAAATGAAAGATATACCTAGCTAACTAGAACCAGCTCAGAAGCTGTTTTTTGCCTGTTCTACTTCGAAGCAATAAAATTACTGATTTTTGGACAATTTCAAACAAAAATTATTGGTGTAAAAACTGACAGTACACTCAAAAAAAAGTTTGTAAAGTCAGCAAAAAATTTTGCTGAGTCAGCAAAATTTTAGTCAGGAAGATGCTTGCAAAAAAAATTGCTAATGTCAGCAAAATATTTTGATTTTTAGCAACAAAATTAGTAGATTCAGCAAAAGTTTTGCTAACACTTAGTGGATTAGAAATAAAAAAGTCTTGCTAAAAATTAATAAATTTTTTGCTGAATTTTAGTAGATTGAAAAAAACGCAAAAAAATTGTAGAAAATTTGTAATTTAGTTAATTTATTTGCTGAAAACCATAAAACATATTTTTGTGATTTTTTTAAAAATAGTTTACAATAATTACGAACTATAAAAATTTTTATTTTCCCACATTGACGACATGATTTAATTTAATATCTGAAAATATATAGAAATAAATATATATAACATAACAAAAATTTTCTTTCAACTACTTACATCAATGGTTGTCTAAATGATGCTATCTTTTAAAGGGCGCAACTGCCGAAGATAATTATAGAAACGAAACAATAAACAAAAACAAACGAAACGAAAAAAACAACCCTATTTTTGCAATAAGAAAAAGGAACCGTAAACATCTACCTAAGATGTGTGTCTTTGTCTTTCGCTTTACTCTGTCTACATGTCTGTATATGTTTGTTTGCAATTTGACCACACTAGATTATTAATCTATAAACATTTAGTTTAAAAATACATGTTAAATTTAAGTATTTTATTTTGTCTTTTATTTAATTAATAGACAATTATTTTCACAAGCCGGTGACAACGCAAAATTTAAGTTGTTTTAATCCTCAATTTTGTTTTATGTATGAAAAACAGATAAAAAAAGTCTTCTATGGTTGATTTTGTTATATGTCTTATTAGAGTTGTACTTTTAGTATCATTTTCCTGTTCTCTACTACATCTTGACATGCCGCGACATCTACTTCATTCTGCGTATATCTTTAAATCTGGTTGTCGTCCACACTATTAATGTGCTTATCAGCACAATTTTTTTTAGCAAAATTAATTAGTAAAACATTAGTATAATATTAGTAAAGCATTAGTATAAAACAGTTAAGTGCTGAATAAGTATAACAAAAATTTTAGCTGAAAACACGATTTTAACAAAAAATTTGCTAAAAAATAGTATACCTGATTTACAAGACGTTTTACTAACTTTTCTATTAACTTATTTTTTTGAGTGTAGAATGGGTTATAAGAAAAATAATTTGTTTTACAACACTTGTAAAGTCTGAGGCATTTTAAAAAAAAAAACTATGTAACTAAAAAGATTTATTTCCGCTGAATATATCTGATAACCACGGCGAGCTTAAAATGGCAAAAAAAAGTAAAAAATGGTAAAAATCATAATTGGCACACAAAAAATGCAAAAATTAAATATTTTGAAACTTAATTTTACAAACATCTGAAAAATATACATTTAAAATTTTTTTTATTTACTAAATTTAACAGCATTTTTGGCAAAAAGCCAAAAAAATTAACATAAATGGCTTTTTGTGGTCCACAAAAATTTATGTGGTTTTAAAAAAATAATTTGGAAATTGGCATTTAATGGTAAATGCCAAAAAATCAACTTTTTCCACCGATAACATTTTGTTTCTTGCGAGCTTAAGGTACCCATACACTACGCACTATTCTTGTACAACTTTTGCTATTGTGCAATATATTACCAGTGTGTAGTATGTCATATTGAAAGGTTGTGTAATATATTGGAAAAAGTCAAAAAACTTTTGATTCTTATTGCGCAACCAAGAAATGTGAAAAATATTTTATATAGTGTGTTGGCCACATTGTGCAATATGTATATTTATCCACAACAGAACAAAATAGTGGTGCCATATTTTTTTCAAAAGTATTGTACATTTTATTGTACTGTGTAGGCCAAAATGACAATAATGCTGGCAATAATATTTGCAATAATATTGCAAAGTGTATGAGTACCTTTAGAGTCCTAAATAAAACCCCAAGATTCTAATTAATATTTCATTAAAACATCGCAGGATGCTTTGAATCATTCTCAGCAAATACTTTAAAAACCAATTCAGTCCACTTTGCTTGATATTTAAGAAAAAAACCAAAACAATAAGTTTTTAACGATTTTGTCGATTAACCGACCCGAATGACTGGCAACTCCCTTTTAGCGATGGCCTAACCGGTTAGGTACCTAGGTCGAATAATTGGAAACATCAGTTACTGGATTTTTTATAATGGGACGGATTTTCTTAAAATGGGACGCCCTATTGTACATGTTTTCCATATATTTTTTTCACTAACACAAAATTTTTGTGCAAAAGACTTTTAGTGGAAACGTTGCATTACTTCAGTAATTGTCATTCTATCTTGTTTATATTTTAATTCTTTTTTAATTAATATCTTCTAATATTTTATATTTTTTTTATTTATAGTTGAATATAAATTTGAAAATGTTGTAATTATTTAAGAAATAACAGATTAATTTCCCTAAAACCCTAAAGAGTTGCATTTATAAAAATATAGCAACTCTGCTCTTTTACAGTTTGGGGAACACTGTGTAAAACACAATTGTCATTTTCATTGACAGTTGTCATATCTTGTGGAAGTGTAGAAAAAAAATTGCAAGAAAAGTTAATTGTGCGTGTTTTTTCAAGAAAATTGTGATAAAAACTAGAAACTTTTACATAAAATCCTTAAAATAACTGTCTACAAACATGAGCAATACTATTATCAATAAATTTTTGCTTATAGCTGGTTTTGCCAGTTTAGCACATGCTGCCTATTCAGCGGCTCATTGTAAGTAGAACCAGAAAAAAAAATATGCAGGTCAAACTCCTTTAACAAAACTACATATATTAATTTATATTTTAATTACAGATCGCACCTATTTACGTTTAACCGAACAAGAATTTACTAAACTACCCTTAGATGTAAGTTTTTCCATTGGCCTTTTTTCAATTAAGTGTATTTCCTTTAAAATAGTTTTCTTTCTTTCCTAGATTGTCGTACAAATTGTGGTCAGTTTAATTTTAGTTATCTACAATGTTATCCAAATTGTGGGTAATTTTAAAGAGATACGTGCTACTGTTGATATGCAGGCTAAATCATGGGATACTATGGGTAATTTTCCATCCTTTTATTCTTTCAATCACAGAGGCAAGGCTTTGTCGCCGAATTATATGCCTGAAGAGGAGGCTGAGGGTGGTAAATCTAAAATGGACTTAAATTCATAAGTACAAAGAGGGGGATTTGTATTATTTTATGCAATTATTTAATTAGAGTTTTTTTATGTTCTAAATAGATAATTTTTAAATAAATTTATATATCCATAAACGATATCTTTTGACAATTGCTGCATTATAACAGATCTTTAAAAGAATTGATTCATCAGTTTCATTTATAAACTTCCACTTAAAAATTTTCAAGTGATTCAAAAAGTTCTTTGAAAAAAAAAACAATCTCCATTTTTAACTAAAATTTAGAAAATTCCGAGTTAAATATTGATTTTTCATTTTTAGTTGAGATAAAATCCAATAAACTTAATATTGCATATTTAAAATCAAGAAATTCGAAATAAAAATGCGATTTTCTATTTCAAATTTAGGAAATTCAAAATGGAATTGCGATATTGAAAAAATTCAAATTGAAATCGGGAGTTTTCATTTTAAATTTGGAAAAGTTCAATTTAAATTAAAGGTAGATTCAAAAAAATACTGGAGTACGCTACAGATTGGATTCCAGAAAAAAATGAAATAGAATTATACCAAACATATTTAACAGCAAAAAAGAAAGGAACCAAATCCACTCTGAAACGTAGAGTACTCCAGTATTGTGAATCTACCTTTAAGATTTCATTTTCTATTTGAACTTGAGAACATTTTAATTAAAATTGTAATTTTTCTTTTGAAATTGGAAAACTTCAAATTATATCAATAATCAAATTATATCAAATAAATGAAATTTGCAAAAATTTAATTGAATTTTGAATAATAAGAAAATCCTTAAATTCTTCGTTATTTAATTCTTTTCAGCTTCAATTGCAATGATCTCAATTTCAAATACTATAATCTCAATTATATTTGTAATTTACTGAATTTCAACCTCAATTTAAAAATGAGTTTTCCCGTTTTTATTTAGAAAATTAATTTTCATCAATCAATTTTATTTAGAAGCTTCGCAATAACAAATGAAATATTCCAATTTCAAATCAAATTTTCTAAAATTTAGTTTTATTTAGGCTTGCTAACTTATCTTAAAATAACCAAAGTTTAGCCATAGTTATTAATGTCAAATTTATATGAAAATATCTGGATAAAGTTAAACTTAGGTTATTTTTAGAATAGTAACTCGCCGTTAGAATTTCAAATTTCTTAATTTAAAATGGAATATTTAATGGATGTTCTATATTTTCAATTGAAATCTGGCATTATTTTGGAATTTTCTTAGTTTACAATAATAAAATCTAAATTTCTTTTGAAAAAACCTCAATTTAATTTTTTATTTTCTAAATTTATATTTTAAAATTAATTTTACCACTTTTTAATGCAGAATCACAATTTTATTTGGAAACTATCTGTGAATTTTCATCAACAATTTCATTTTAAAAACTCTCATTTCCAAATAAAAAAATTTCATTTTCAATTCAAATTTTCTAAAATTCTCAATATTGAAATTTGTTAATTTAAAATGGAATATCTGATTTTATAATGAAATTTTCTAAATTTGAAATTGAAAATCTAAATTTCTTTTGAAATCTGCTCAATTTTAAATGAGAAATAATAATTTTATTTAGAATTTGTCCAACTTAATTCGGATAGCTATGAATTTCAATTAGAATTGGTGTACACCTAAAGAATATATGAATTTCGAATGGAATTTTCTAAATTTGAAATAAAAAATCTTAAATTCATTTTCAATTTTCTCAATTTAAAATTAAAAGAAATGTTAATTTATTTTGTAATGATCTCAATTTTCACAATAAATTTGAATTAAAATTTTCGCAATTTTAAATGAAAAATTCCGATTTTAATTTTTTTAAATTTAAATTAAACGTCTGAATTTTATTCAAACTTTTCTTAATATTGAAAAAGAGGAATATCTGAATTTCTACCCAAATTTCATAAGTTTGAATTTGAAAATCTCAAATTCTTTTGGAATTATCTCGATTCAAATAAAAACTTCAAATGAAATTTTCTTAATTTTAAATGAAAAATCTTAATTTAATTTAGAATTTTCCAAACTTCATTCAGAAAGCTCTCAATTAACAATTTATACGAATTCTTTTAGATTTTTTAAACAATTTTCTTATAATTATTTAAATAAGTCGGACAATTAAAATTCTCAAAAATTGTTTAGCACGTCTGGCTTCGAAGTAAACGCACTATATTATGTCGAAAACGAACAATTTGGACAACTTTAAGATCCTTTCTCAACTTCTAAAAACACGAATTAAAAAATCAAGATATAATTTTGAAATTAAAAATTATTTCTTAAAATTTATTGAATTAAAAGTCAAAATATTAAGTAAAACTTTACACTGAACCAAAATATTTGTTTTCGTTTTTTTAAAGTTTTCGACATTCAAATTGTATACAAATTTTAAATCGAAAACTTCTAAAATCGAAAATACGTATTTTGGAGTTCAATATGAACGTAGTATTATAATAAATTATGTATTTCGAATACATGCGCTAAAAATATCAATATTTCTGAACATTTTTTATTATTGACAAGAATTTTCACTGTAATACAAAATTATTTCTTAAAATAATTTAAAAAAAAATTAATTATGGACACAGCGTTTCGTTTTCAACCAGTGATTTTAAATGGCAACATTTTTTTTTTACTAGATAATGACAACTCGCCGGAAACATAAAATAATTTAAAATTCTGACTACAAACGTAAATATAACAATGGTAGGACAATTTCATCCAGAGTTGAAAAATATTTATTTGAAAAAATCGATTTTGTACCCTTTTCCAAAATTTCAATAATATAAGAGACTAAACATTTATATTTTTGATTAATTTGTTGATGAAAAAATACAAAACTTTATTTTCCTGCAAAAATTAAAATTAGTTCGCCAATTCAAAATTATTTATGGAAATCTGGGGGATTTTAAAATATGCAAAAATTTATTCCGTTTTCATTCAAAACGTAGACATCTATAAAAAATATTAAAAATGGTACCCACAATATTTTTAAAACTCTATTAACTCAAAAAAATAAAATTTTCTCAAATTTTTAAATTAATATCCCGAGATAAAAGTGATGTGATGGCACATCTAATTAGATAGGGGCTAGTAACTAATCAGACACAATTTAATCCGGAAAATGGTGAATACAATTGTAAATACGTGAAGCAAATTGGATTTTATTTTTTCAAATGATATACAATTGAACCCGAATTTTGAACAGATATTATTGTACTAAATACTATCATACTTCATAAAATTGAATACAATTACGTCAAATTTCGCATAAATGATTTAATTTGTGCTTTTATTCAAGAAAAATTCAACTGACAATATATTGTTAATATTTATTAACCGAGGTAACATTTCTTTACCTCTTTTATAGTTTTCCACGAAGTCTTTGCCATTTAAAACTAAATATTTGAAAAATTGATAAATCCTTTCATTTGATTTATTTTAAAAATTGTGTGATATTTAATTTAAAATGTTCGTGGTTTCGATATAAAATTATTCAAAATTCCAAAAAATTAAAAATGTAAAATTATATGAAATTTTGTTTGTGGGACTTTTCAAACAACATTTTGATTTCAAATTTATTGATTTCAAATAAAAATATAATTTAAAATTTTATATAGAACTGGATTTAATTTGATCTTACAATTTAAATTCCATGTGGCAGATCTGCTAAAATATGGCAACATAAGTAAAAAGATACATTTAGATATGGGACAATATAAAATTGGTTCAAAAAACTAAAATTATATCTTTTTATATATTTTGTCATACAAAGCAATATATAACGCAATATATATTTGAATTAAATAATATAACATAATATATCTCTTTTAAAATTATAAAAAAAAAAAAAATTAAAATATCTACAACCGTTTTGGTTTCATAATTCATTGCCAATATTTTTACTAGGGGGTGCTAACAGACAAAAGTTTGAACATTTTAATTTTGTACTTCAATTTCATATTCGCCTACATTCTACATATGACTGTGTAGTAAAATTGAACATTTTGGGCATTTTTTAGGTTTCCAATTCGGATTGAGCAATATTATATCGGGTTTATTAATTTATGGTTTACTATAGAGATTAATACTTGATCTTCATGGAATTATTAATTAAGCTGATTTAAAATACAAATTAATTAGTAACCGATTTATAAAAATTAACCGATTAACCGATTAATCACACTTTTTGATTATTCAAATAATCGATTAATAAACAATTTCAATTAATTAAAAACTTGAGTAATCGATTCATTAGAAATTTTGGTTATTACTATTAATTTTATAACTTTTATTAATATTTGAATTATTTTTTAGTTTTTTCTATTGATAATGTTTTTTGCGCCAATTTAGCTAACCATTGTATAATGTTCTTTAAAGCTACGAAACATACATACAATTAGCTTTATTTTTAATATTTTAAGTTAAAAAAAAGTTAACATTTTTAGCTTTATCAATATTAAATAAAACTATTCAATTTTTTTAATTTTAGAAATGTTGAGGTTAAAAAGAAGAATAAACGTTTTTCTCTAAAAATTATAAACACTATTAATTTTTAAATCAGACTAGTGTCTGCCTTTTTATGGACAGGCTCATCAGTGATTTTCCATTTAAATTGTATTATCGTTTGTGTCTTATAATTGTCAGATTGTCTCTATATGATAAATTTTTCAACAACCTGCGGCTGTAAGAATCAAACCTGCGCTCATCTTACATTACAAACGTATCAATACCAAGTCATGACCGTTTAGCGATCACACCCAAGTATGACATCGAATCTAATTCAGCTAAATTGTAGTTTTCTTTCCTATTAGCTTTTTCTGTTATTGTATATTATACTCAGAAGTGACAACACTAACAACACAAATATTCTATTTTTAGATTTTTTATTTATTTTTCTAATCTCCTCCGTCTCTATTTCACAATGCTACCAGATTGACGTATGGTTTTTACGTTCAGTTTGGATTAATCAAAATTTAAATTAATCGATTTGCCATTATTCTGAATAATACATTTTTTGGATAAATTGATTAATCAAAAATTCCGGCTAAGTTCAATTAAGTGACTGAGTGATTGTGTGATAATACATTGAAGCACCCATATTTAGCTTAAGTCAACTTTCGTAAAGTTCCATCTCTATTAATTTGGTTAATTTGTAATCGAAACCATCGTAGCCAACTTAACCAAATTAAAAACATAGCAAACAAGCAAAATAAATTTAATAAGTAACAAATAAAATAATTAATAAAAACATAGAGCAAATTTTGAAATACAAATAAGTGTAATGTGGTCGGTCTTAAATTCAAAGAAAAATTAGCAAAAGTTTTTAACTAAATTTACAAATGGTAAGTTAATTCTGGTTAAAGCTTAATACCTCTAAATTAGTAGATTAATTGAACATCCCTAAAAAAAGAAAGAAAAAACTGAAATTTTTCTATGCCTCACTACAATTTTTTATGATTCATAATTTAGTAATTTTCGGCAATAACTGCTTTTGTTTGATAGAAATACGCGGTGTTATTGCTAAAATCCACATAATTATGAATATTTTGAATAGTTTATCGCTTGTCGTTCAAATTGTATTTAGTTTTAACTAAGTTCTGGTTATACACTGAACATACTTAATTGCCTCGATGACAGCTGCATTGGGACAGGTTTGGGAAGCATTGCTTAATCATATCTACTATATATGTATACTTTGCTAATACAACTATGTACACAGTTGTTTTAAATAGTACTACATATGATTTTAATTTTTTATAACCATCAGTCGCCACTCAACTGTCTTGCGTATAAGTTGTCTACGGAAATTTTTTATCCAAATTGGTAAAAAATATAACGGTAAATTAAAAAATAGTGCTAAACAATTATTGTACAAAATAATAATATAAATACTTTATTGCTTATAAAAACTTTAATATATAAATCACAATCCAAAAACCTTTCACTAAATATATAATTTTCATAAAGATATCCTTTAAGGGTGTGTATTTATTTTTTCATTACAAATACAACAACTGCTGCCGCTGCACTTGTTCAATAAACACAACAACAACAACAAAGTATAACGAATTCCATAAAAAAGGAACAAAACACAATTGAGAAATTTTTATACACATCCCTTTTTGTAAGATTAAAAACTAAATAAATTTTTTGTTTGTGAAAATGTCGGTCTCCTCAAATGCTTCATCTGCTGCTTCGTCAGTATCTGGTGCCAACACCTCAAATGGTCGTCGTTCTTCTTTGGGCCGGCCCAATAGTTGTGATTCCGGTTGTTCAGATTCTCTGAACTAGCACACATTTTAAATAGACGTCAGGTCATTATGGACTCTCAGGAACAAGGCATTGAAGTGCCACACAATTTCAAAGTGGTCAACGTTTATACCGAATTTCATGAATTTTCACGAAAACAAATCAAGGATTATCAAAAAACTTTCAATACGTAAGTAAAATATATAATTATTTTCTATATTTCACTATTTCTAACAATATTTATCAAAACCTTAATAAAATGTCATGATCCCAGCCAAGGTCATGTAAAATATACAGTTACGGCCAAAAAAATAGCGTCACTTTTTCGTAACACAATTTGGGACAAGTGTAAATTATTAAAGATTAAAGTTGGACGACAATGTTGATTTTTTTACGATTTTTAGTTACAGTCAGACACGTAGCTAGGGGGGGGGCAAGGGGGCTAAAACCCCCCAAATGATTTCACAAATTTAAAAACTTAATACAATTCATTAGGAAGAAACAATGTTATTGATAAGTTTAATATAAAAATAGGCTTAAGTCTAGTTTAGGGGCCTCGCTCGGATTTATTTCAAATTTTCACCATTAGTAGAACTTTTAATGCTGAGCTCAAAAATACATTTTTTTTTGTCGGCGACTCTCGGTTCCCGAGCTATGGACTTCCAAAGTTTGAATTTTGAATCTTTGCATCTTCACCATTTCTGATCGGATCAAAACAATATACATATCATTTGAAAGCTTATTAAAGCACCTTTCATTTGATATATAATACTTCTAATTCCATTAACCCGTTAAGCGTCAAATTAAAAAAGTCTGTTTTTTAACCGAATTTTTTAGACAAACCTCGTATTTTCTCAAAATTTGACTATTATAAAGGTACGATACAAATAATATTTATTTGTAGCTAAGATTTCAAGCTTTAATTTGATATATAATATTTCACTTTAACCCTTTTAACACCGTAGATATTAACATTTATATCGTTATTTAATTTTCTTCATTTTTGTACTTTTGTTCTTATATGTATATGTAAATTAATAACTTTGTTAAATTGCTAATTTTAGAAACAAATACGCTTTTGTAAACACGCCGAAATTTCTGCAGCCCGGGGCGAAGCCTCAGCGAAGCCGAGAATTGGACTGATGGGAGTAAAAAAACCCCTAAGCCCGGCCGAAGGCCGGTTACACAGAAAAACTTTGCTCGGCATATGTATATATAAATTAATAACTTTGTTAAATTGCAATTTTTAGAAACAAATAGACTTTTGTAAATACGCCGAAATTTCTGCAGTCCGGGGCGAAGCCTCAGCGAAGCCGAGAATTCGACTGATGGGAGTAAAAAAAACCCCTAAGCCCGGCCGAAGGCCGGTTACACAGAAAAACTTTGCTCGGCATATGTATATATAAATTAATAACTTTGTTAAATTGCAATTTTTAGAAACAAATAGACTTTTGTAAATACGCCGAAATTTCTGCAGCCCGGGGCGAAGCCTCAGCGAAGCCGAGAATTCGACTGATGGGAGTAAAAAAACCCCTAAGCCCGGCCGAAGGCCGGTTACACAGAAAAACTTTTGGATTTAACGACGATCGTTCATCTTAATATTAAGGTCTTTGAAGTAGTAGTTATTGCCACTTTTTTTCCCCCCAAACTTACCTATTTTAACTTTAATTTCGGTTTTTTTCTGAGCGAGGCCCGTAAACTACATTTGTTCCCCAACTTTAACCATTAATAACTTTTTTATTATAAGAGATATAGTAACACATTATACCTTAAATGAAAGCTTGTAAAATGGGCTATAATTTTCTATAAATTTTTTATTTACATATATAGACGTTTTTTTGAATAAACAGATATGTTATACAAAAAAAACTAGAATAAAAAATGAAAAACTTAAAACTGGGCTGTAATGGGTTAATTTATGAGGACATATTGTACCTCATTAGAAAGATATTTTAAAGAGCTTTCATATGACACCCATATTGTCGTGATCGAACTTGTACTTTTTGAGATAATCGTTAAAAACTATTCCAACTTTAATGCCCATTTCTGACGCAAGGGGGCGTCGCCGACAAAAAATTTTTTTTTTGTTGAAATCAGCTCAAAAAGTACTATTCAGGGTAAAAAAAAAAAAAAAATCTGAGCGAGGCCCCTAAACTAGACTTGTTCCTAAAAATATTTATTTTTGACTTGGATAATATAGGAAATGCCTGTTAGTGCAGTATTATATGGTTTGAATCTTCAAATTTCATTACAAATCATCGCCTGCAAATTAGAGCCTATCATTGTTAGAGTTGATTTTCGACAAAAAAGCAATAAATAGTTTCATAAGAGATTTCGATGTGTTTGGCTTAAAATATAATCAACAAATTGCTTGAGACAATGCAAACTACAAATTAAATATGTCCTTACAGGAAAAACTAATATTGAGTTTCAATTAAAATATTTTTTGATTCAGTTAAAAGTTTAGTTGAATTCGGTCCTATTGATGAAATTGTAGTAACAATTAAAATAATTTGTAACTATTTAATTGATAATATTTCAATTATAGTTTTATTCATATCTATTAAAAATTTAATTGAATATTGTTTTTTATTTCAAACAAATTTTTAGTAAATACTATTTAAATATTAATGAAAATTAAAAAAAAAAAAATGGCCAAAAATTGGCGAAAATATTGCTTAAATTAAAAACAAATCTCCAAAACTACAAAATTAAAAAAAAAATCACAAAAATTTAAAAAAAAATCGCCAAAATTTAAAAAAAAGAAAACATTTGAAAAGATTTCCAAATTTGTAAAAAATTTGGCTAAAGTGCACTTTATGGGGCGTAACGAAATTAAAAAAAAAGTACATGGACCCCTCCGGAATAAAAAAAAAAAAAATTTTTGTTCTGGAGTTAAGGGGGCCGGGCCCCCTTTGGCCCCCAGGCCCTAAAAACTGATACACCACCGAATATACAAGTATGGGTATTCAAATCAAAGGAAATTTTCTCCCGATTCCAAAAATAGTATTATTTTTTGGATAAGTGAACCAGGGCGGCAACCAGAGCCATTTTAAACCACCAAAAGGGGTTAAAAAAAAAATGCAAATGTTAATGAAAAAAATATGACCCCCTCCGGAATAAAAAAGAAAAGTTTTTTGTTCTGGTGTTAAGGGGGGGGGGCCCTCTTTGGCCCCCAGATCCTAAAAAGTGATACTCGAACGAATATGCAAGTATGGGTACTCAAATCAAACGAAATTTTCTTCCGATTTCAAAAATGATATTAGTTTTACTCAATTTATTTAAAAAAATAAAAATTTTTTTGAAAAAATCGCGAGATTTTAGGGCCTGGGGGCTTCGTTTGGCCCCCAGGTCCTAAAAACTGATCACTTTTTAATTATTTAAAACAAAAAATGAAAATTTTTTGAAAAAATCGCGCGTCTCATTATCTTCCCTAGTGTGACGCGCGCAGGGAAACTTTATTCAGCGAAGCCACCTACCGCGTCCTATGGAGGAGAAAACCCCTAAGAGCGGCCGCAGGCCGCCACGCAGAAAAACTTTATAAAGCAAGGATTTTCAATATTGTTGCAGTTAAATTAATATTTGCATTTTTTTTACCCCCTTTTGGGGGTTTAAAATGGCTCTGGTTGCCGCCCTGGTATAATAAAATAAATAAAATAAAAAATAAATAATACTATTTTTGGAATCGGGAGAAAATTTCCTTTGATTTGAATACCCATACTTGCATATTCGGTGGTGTATCAGTTTTAAGGGCCTGGTGGCCAAAGGGGGCCCCGGCCCCCTTAACTCCAGAACAAAAATTTTTTTTTTTTAATCCGGAGGGGGTCATATTTTTTTTTTTTCGTCACGCCCCATAAACTGCACTTTTGCCAAAAATTTGCCAAAATTTAAAAAAACAATCTTCAAAATTGCAGAAATTTAAAAAATTGGCCTAAATTAAAAAAAAAAACTTAAAATTCGAATAAATCTCCACAGTCGCCAAAATTAAAAAAGGCAAATTTTTTACTTAAATAGATTTTTTAATTCTTTCGATTCTTTAAAATTTTTGCATTTTTTTCTATACGTTATAAAAACTGGAAGTTTTGTTTATACCAAATTAATTTTCAATTAAACAGTGAATACATATTATTTAACATTTAATTGAAAGTGAGTATGAAATCAAACAAAGTTTTTTTCTGAGTATTTTGACATAATCTTTTAAAACGGAGATACCACTTGATTTTACGACCCAACATTACGTGTGCCGTAGTGTGTCATTTTAAAAGTTCATACTTTACTTACAGTGCAATATTTTTATTTTTATTTGTTTTGCTACGCACGGATCTGGTAACATAGTTTTCAGTATTTTTTTACGATATATATTACGATATCTCAAAATCCATTAAAGCGACTCGTGTTCAGCATACAGAGACTATTTTTTTTAATTTTTGAAATATATTTCAGCCTCAAACTTTGATCGATATGCATCATGCGTGTGAAGAGGAGTAAAACATTTTAAAATTTTCGATTTTTTTAATTTTTTTTTTTTTTACATGTGCTAACACTAAACTGAGGACTGTGACCATATTTAAAGAGTAGACGAAACCATACCTTATACAGTTTAAAGGTACTGAGCTATAGTTTCCGATGACATATTCCATTTAACTGAAATGGGTTAAACTAAGGGGACATGTTGCACCCCATTGGAAAGATATTTTAAAGAGCTTTCATATGACATACATATTGTTATGATCGGCCTCAATGGGGAGTCGCCGACAAAAATTTTCTTTTAATTCAGCTCAGAACTGCTACTTAAAAACTGCTACTTAAAAAATTTTGAATAACTGCAATTAAAAAAATTCGATCGCTACTGTTACAAGTGATTTTTCAATCAGCGGAATTAAATAATCGCTCGTCTCTACAATCAACTGAAAATCGCGATGTTGATGGGAACTGTAACGACCCTACTTATTTTTCAGCATATACCTCTCGGGAGTGTAGTGTGTTTGACAAGTCTGCGTTACCATACCGTCTGTATGTAACTGGAGACCTACACTTTGTGGAATGTTGTTTGTCAACTTCTCACCAATCTTACTAGCGTGGGATTTTGCTTACATTGCGAAATCCACGCTATATAATAATATGTTTAAATAGTTCTAAGTATTTTTAATTTAATAATAAAATCAGTTGTTCATAAGAGCTTAAAGAAAGAACAACCAGCCTTTTATTCATTACCACAGGAGACTGTGCTACCTTTATAAACCGGCCGTGCTCAGGGACATTGGGATGGTGTTCTTGTCTCCTTGGAGATATTTTAAGAGTCAAAAAAACAATAAAATTTTAAGATAGCTTAACCTAGAAACGATCACCAGAAGAAAAAAAAAATATTTAAAGAGAAGAAAAGACGTGGAGTAATTAAAGTGGAAAAGGGTTGAAGATGTTAGTTTCCCTTCCCTATTCTATACCCGCCCATGCTTTCCAATAAATAATATTAAGAGTAATGCTTTTCAAAATTTTTAAATAATTTACAGTTTTGGATGATAAATCGGCTCTTTTAGCACTAAAACGTGATTCATTCTTATTTATTTTGTCTTGTAAAGTCAATATTAATAAAATAATCTAGCACAAATAAATATTTAAAGTTACTGTTAGCATGGAATTTATTGCCATTTTAAAAATCCCAGGCTCTTTTAACTCTTGCTTCCAAAGTTGGCACAATAAAGATACAAAAACATAGTTTGGCTATTAAAATCAATCACCATTACAATTTTTTAAATAAAAATCAAATAGAAAATGCAAAGATTATTGAATATTTCGTACAATTTGCACACTTACCCTATATTTTTGTCTTTAAAAAAATGCAATTAACTCTATATTTTGTTAGTTTTTTACTCGAAGAAAAAACATTTTCATTGATAAATTTAAAGGGCGTCATGGATATGCCAGACTGCCGCAGTTTCGTCCCCTCCAAGGAACTGTCAGTGTTTAATTTATGTGTCATTTGCACGAAGTATTTGATATTGTTAAATTGCTCTATATGGAAAACTTTTACTCTGTGTTGTAGTGAGTTTCAAACCCACAGCTAGACATCAGGCTATGATGACGTGTTGTTGTTTTTCTTTTAAATTTGCAACAACTATGTTTTGATTGTATCGTAAAATAAAAAGTTGGTTCTATATTATAATCTAAAAATAACATTGCAAATATTCCTACCAAATTTGGTTTTTTTTGAAACTTTAAATTGTGTTGTTACGAAAAAGTGATCCTATTTTTTTGTCCGTAACTGTACAAAGTCTAGTTTTAGTTTTAATATATTTAAACAAAAATCCACCACCATCAGCAGCCAGCCGCCATACCAAAACACCCTAACCATCACAAAAATATCCTCCTGCATACCCATACACTTTGTGTATACAAAGATTTTAAAGTACAAGGAAAAAGAAAAAACGCCCACATACCAAGATAGCAGAAAAAAAATGTTTTGTTTTTCTTGTGCATGATGATGCTATAGACCGACCATCTTATTTATATTTACCTTGTCTTGTAAACATTTCATGGCACCAACTTTATTTCGCTTATATATTCACCTGACTCTTCTTAACCTTTTTATTTCCCGAGTGTCTTTATTGAGGTGTTTTCAATTATTCGACCTAGGCGGTTAACCGGTTAAGACATTATTCGAAAAATTGCTTAAATGGATTAACCGGTTATTTGGGTCGGTTAATCTACAAAATTGGCTATTAATCGATTAATCGTTTTATATATAATTCTTTGGATTTTTTTTTTTTCAATAAAAACACAAAGTAGTGTTTTTTTGTTAAATATCAAGTTATGTTGACTGCATTAGAATCTTGGGGTTTTATTGTGGAGAAATCTAAGCGCTCCACAGTGTGGTAGATCGCAAATCTAACTGGACAAAATTAATAAATCGCGTTGGGTTCACTTTTCACTTATGAATTATATAAAAAATCAGTTCAAATATATAAATGATTATAAAAAATCCACTTTGTTTTTTTAAAGAAGATTTTTTTTAATAAATTGAGGCAAAAAAATAAAAAGTTCTCACTGTCAAGAAAAAATATATTTTTAGATAAAAATTTGTTTCTTAAATACATCCTCTGAGATTATTTGTAGTTATATATACTGGTTTTTAGGTTGAATATAACTAAGATTCATGATTAATAAAATTTATAAGTGAGATTTTACCTGAGGAGTCAGAGATACTCATTTATAATATTAAAATAATTTTAATGTTTTTAATAAATATTTGATAATAATTTTTTTCTTTACTTGGTTTTGCTTTATTACATTAATAATACAGATAATAACACAGAAAGACAAGTAGAGATTTTAATTTATTCACTTTCATATGCATCGTTAAAAGATTCTTCCTCCTCAAAAGCATCAACAGATAATAATGAGAGAACTTCTTTTGTTATCAAACCTCGAACTCGACAGGGAGTGTGACGCAAACTTGCGATAAAAGGATCTGAAGAAATTAAGAGTCGATTGAAAAGATCGGTATTTGTGTCTATTCTCGATGTTTTTCTCGTAAACATTTCTCTAAATTTCCTCGTGTCCTTATTTCTTGCTTCTTGAGCTTCTTCTGACAGCTGTCCTATAGGAAGAATGCAAGACCTTACTATGTCTTTTCCATGAAAAAGGATTTTATGCACGCTTACTGGCATAATGTACCATGGGTATACGTTTAAGTATAAATTTCGTGTGACAACAATAAAACTTTCAAAAGCATCTTCATCAATAGGGTAACCACTACCTAAAGTTTCCAAAATAATATGAAAGCGTTCAATTAATTCTTTATTGACACCAGTGATTTCTGAACTCATTTCTGCTGCTCTAAAGAACCGTCTAGCAGTGTTACCGTCATTTGTATTACCTCCTTGTTGTGTTGGCATGTCTACAAGCAACCCCATCTCATTTCGAAATCTCTGTTGAATATATGTTTTTTTTTCAGCCACTTTTGCTTTGTTTTCCGGTCCTCGAGCTTGCCAGGTCATTATAGGAAGCTTATATGCTATGTGTAATACACACTCCATAAAACGGATCCATGAATGTAGCGGGGACATTCCAAAGGTTAAAGATCGTTCATCGACAATTTTGTTTAAAATCACAGAAGGTTTATTTAGTTCACTCGGTTTCGCTTCACATATGAAACACGTTTGAGGAGAAGAAGTTACAGATGATAGTGCAGTACAAATTTTACCGTCTATCATAGTAAGCATAAAGGTAGACTCAACAAGAAAACTTTGTTCGCCATTTGTGATAAGAGTTGGAGACAAATCTCTAATTTCTTGCTGTACTAAATTAACTTCTTGAGAAATTAACTCAGTGGACTCTTTGGCAAAAACAAACTTGATTGGACGGCAGTATCTTGTTGATGAAGGAGCAGGATTTTGCCATACAATTATTTTTCTTTGTGTAGAACTGAAATTCATTTGAATAGGAACCATTGAAATACTAAATAAACTTTCATCTGTATGGCCCTCCTCCGAGGAAAACTTCTGTTTATACTTCTTTTGCTGAGCCCCATCGCATCCCCATTTAATCAAAACATTAAGACGATTTTCATCAGTTTTCAGTTCATTAATACCGAGTAAAACCTCTTTTTGGGCTAAACAAAGCCTTTCAATAGTATAATTCACTAATGACTGGAGTGAACTTTTTGCATGCATCTCAGTGATTTCTGTTTCAGCTGGATAACATTTTTTCTTAGCTTTTTGAACATTAGTGTAGGAGGGAAAAAGATTTTTGCATTTTGCGTTGACTTTTAGCCGAATAACATCGTATTGATGTTTCGACAAATTAGCATCAACCATTAAAGATAAGGCTTCATCGGGAGAAAGGCTCGCTAAAGACACAGACTCAGAGCTAATTCTCTTAAAAACTTTTTTCACTTCCGTACCTTTACTGGATGAAGCTTGCGACAGATCTTTCACAAGTCTGGCTGAATCTCGCTTTCCCATTTTGCGAAACACTTGCTCGCTAGCTTTAATAATTTCTTGATGGCCAGTTGAATTTAAAAGATTTTGTATCTTTCTTTTTTTCGATTTTTCACTACAGTCATCAAAGTTTTTCGGTTTTCTTCCAGCTTTTTCACAACTTTTCTGTTGTACTCTTTCAGGCAATACATACGGTTCATTAATCCAAACTGAATTTGATGTTAAGAAACGGTCACGATGTCTTCCACTTTTTATCCATTTTTCGGCTAGCTTAAAACAAATAATATTTATATTTGCCTTAAGATGTTTCTTCGCGTCTTCTGGTATATCTCGAAGTAGGGTTGCCATTCGTACTGTTTTAAACAGTACATGTACTGTTTTTTGAAAAATGTACTGTTTTATTCACAACACCTAAAACAGTACGCAAAAGTACTGTTTTTTTGGATTTGTACTGTTTTTGTACTGTTTTTTTGTATATTTTACATATTTTTATATAAACAAGTTTTTTTGCGTGTACAAAGAATATATATTTTTTTAAACATGTTTTTTTTTTTGTGTGTACAATAGTTTTTTATATACATTTTTTGAATCTCCCTGTATTAATTCCACTTCGTTTCTTTGTACATATATAAGTTTGATTTGTTTACTTTTCAAGCAATGGATGTTTGTAAACACAATTTTTTTTCATGACACTGCCCAATGCAAAAAGTAATTTCGTCCAAACTAATAATTTTAGCCAATTTGACGAAATTTAGTCAATTTTACTTCTTTAGAGTATGTAAACTTGACGAAATTTTGTTGATTTGAATAAAATTTGTTAAACCTTATCAAAAAAAATTGACAAAATTTCGTTAAAGATCTACAACATTTTTTTTGTTGATTTTACCTACGCTATTTGGTTCGGTGTATTAACTTATTTTAAGTAAATATGTGATGTATTGAAGTAAAAGTTATGTTAACAATAAATACAAAAATGTACTGTTTTTTTTTTGAAAAGTACTGTTTTTTTTCATCAATGTACTTTCTTTTCACTTTTCAAATATGGCAACCTTATCTCGAAGACAATATCTATCCATTATTAATGTCAATAAGACGTCTTTGCGCTGTATTTTGGGAGTTTTTACCCATTCTTCAAAAATTTCCTTTCGCGAAAGAGTGGAGGTCATACTGGAAAAGTGAAAAAAATGTATGGCGGTCGCAAAAAAGCGTAAGATGTTTTTGATTTACCTTAAAGTGAACACTTAAAAGATTAACCCAAATATAGTTTTACACTGGAATTATCCAGAATAAACAGCTTTTACTCTACTTGAAAAAAGGAAATATTTTATTTTTTGCACTTTCTGAACTTCTCACAGAAATTTTTTTTTTCAATACTTAGAATGGAATTAATTAAATAAAAATTGTAATATATTTCCTTGAAATAGAGTTTAATAATAATAAAAAAAAATTATGACAATAAAATCACCGTAGCCTTTTTAATCATAAACCAAAAACACACAAAAAATACGCTTCACTTTGAAATCTGAATGCACTTGTTGACAACAACTTACTTTAAAGCTTTTTTTCCTAATCAGAGCTAAAAACAAAAAAAAAACAAAACATGAATTACAGTTACCTATTGTATGGAGAAGCTGATTAAACGACCAAAAGGAATATTGCCAGACATTTTTTTTTTAATTTTGTCCAGCTAGATTTGTGATTTACCACAGTGTGCGCTCTTGAGAAATAAAAGGCCAAATTTTGTTTGCTACTTTTGTTTGCCAAATTTTTCGACTTTTTCTTAAAAAAATATTTAAAACATAGCGCTTCCGGAAGGCATTATTTAATTACGAAGCGCTTTCAAAGCAAATCCAGAAGACATGATTTTTGTTCGCGATGTCCAACTTGGTATGTCTGTTTTAAGCAAGTGAAAAGCGCTTCTTTCGTGTGCTCTTAGAAGCAATAAATTCATGCCTTCTTAGGCAATAAGAAGCGCTTTTTTTGTATGTTGACAACATTAATACTTTATGCTATGCATTCTTTATTGCTCTATTGTAAGCATTATTCACTGCTTCAAAGAATTCATTTTAGGAAGCACAACAGAATGTCTTCCCTAATTGCATTCAATGCAAGGCGGTAAAGCGCTATTTTGGAAGCATACAAATGTAGTTACTGCTTACCAAATCCAGGTTATTTTTTGCTGGGTAGTTAAAACTAGAGATGAGCACGGGAACGTAATTTTGCGTGATTAACGTGAATCATGCGTGATCACGCTTG
This sequence comes from Delia radicum, assembly GCA_021234595.1. NCBI lineage: Eukaryota > Metazoa > Arthropoda > Insecta > Diptera > Anthomyiidae > Delia > Delia radicum. The sequence continues at coordinate 118,593,272 of CM037854.1, forward strand.
TGTGTGAGCAAAACCTGAATTTACGCACGGGGTAGTGAGTGAGTGTGAGTAGGAAAAAATTCTTCGTGAGTGATTGTGCGGGAGTAGGATTTACCAAAACAATTGTTTTTGCTTTTAACGAATATTTTCTTTAATTTTTTCCCGGATTTAGTAATTTTTTGTTTTTAAAATATAGAATAAATTGCAAACTTTCATATTTAAAGCCATTATAAGTTAAACATTCGCAATTTAACTTAATTTTTCCATTCAATTTTTTCCGGTAAAATTTTATTTCGTAAATTTTCGTTATTCAAATTCTCGAAATAAAATTTTACTCACGTGGAAAACATGTTCGAGTGATTGTGGGTGAGAGGAGTTTTTCTCTCGTGAGCGTGAGTGAGTGAGTGTGAGCTAAAATTCAATCACGAGCCCCTCACTAGTTAAAAAAAAAATTTTGTACACACGTTTCTGGAAAATTTAAAAAAAATTTATTTCTTTAAATGTTTTTAAACATTAAATTTCGGAATATTTTCATTTAAAGCAAAGAAAGTTTTCAACTTTTAAGTTCATAAAAATTTACTACGATAATACATTAGCACTTTAACTGTAAATTTCTTTATTATTGGATTTTATTGAAAATATGAAAACGAAAATGAAAATTATTCAAATTCGAGGCTATACTCTATATTTCTTTATTGGGATATTGCCCTAACAAATAATGTATAGAGTTTTTGTTTTCAAATTTATTAATTGACCACTTTCAGGAATGTGTTGATAGATCTACGAGGGCGGATCAATAATTCCGCGACTTTTTGAATGAAACAACAAAAAAAATTATTTTTCAATATAATCTCCTTTTAGTTCAATACACTGAGTCCAACGTTTCTCCAATTTTTGTATCCCTCAAAAAAAAAAAAAAAAAAAAAAAAAAACAGGATTTTTAGAGGTCCATAAAATCGGCATTTCTTCGCCATATTTTTTTAAGTCCTCGTTAAATCGTTCCAATAAGTTGGCATAATATTCGCCGTTTATTGTTTTTTCGCTTTTGAAGGTAATTGATGTGGATTATCCGGCGTGCATCCCAAAAAACTGTTGCATCACCTTATTGGCCACGATTACGTTTATGGTCAACTGAGAGCAAACGCGGCACCCATCTTGCAGACAGTTTTCTTGAACCCAACTGATCATTTAAAATCGAAACCATACTGCTATATGAAATGCCTATGGCATCAACAATCTCACGCACTTTTACTCTTCGATCGGCCTACACCATATCGTGGATTTTTTTCGACATTTTCGGGTGTATTGAACTCAATTGGCCGCCCAGAACGTTCAGCGTCATTTGTACTTGTGCGACCACAACGAAAGTCAGTAAACCAATTTTTTACCATTGAAATCGACTGTGCAGAGTCCCCATAGTATTTATCGAGCTTTTCCTTGGTTTGATTGACGGTTTTTTTTTTCGCAAAAAACAATGTTTAATGAGCACTCGAAATTCACTTTTTGCCATTTTTAAAAATATCCACGTGGTTGTATGTTTTGAACAGCTGTTAAACGCAGCTGTTAAACTTGATGTGAGCAGTGTTGCATTTCATATAACTACCATTGAAGTTACGTACTTATTGATCCGCCCTCGTATGTATTTCGGTTTCAAAATAGGCGAGTTTCAAAGAACGGCTTTAAGAAAAAATTATTTTTGTAAGATGGTGGAAAATATAAATTAAGTAAAAAAACCAAATTTTAAAAATAAAAAAACAATTAATAAAAAAAATATGTAATTTTTAAACAAAAGGTTTAAATACCTTTAAAATAAGGTATTAAACTTTAAAATCCATTCCCCAGTTTTAGAAAAACATCAGTTTAAAATTTGTCATGTCGGATGACTTATCACGATTTGGACGATTTTCAAATGCCCATAACCTTCTCAAAAAAAATTAAACACGGGTAAAATATTTTTTAATGTTTAATACGTCTGGCAAATTTAAAGTAACTCGGAAGAGCTGTTGTAAAAAAGGTGTTCGGTCTGACATGGAATGACTCATATATAATAATTAAAATTTTCAGTTTTTTTTTTTACAACTTTTTCAAATTCTACGAGTGCTTTTTCGCACCTTCTTTTAATATTCAATATTCTCAATATTTTCTTGAGTAAAATGAGCCGTCATTTATCAAACTCTGTTGATGCATTAGAAAAAACCAAAAGTCGTTCTGTGCGTTTTTAACAAATGAAGGCTCATTTTACTAAGAAAAACACTAACTTTAAGATATTTTTGTTTTAAAATAAGATTAAAAAATGTTTAAATCACCAGTCGCAAATAATACTCTTTTGCCTTTATCTCGAAAATTTGAGGGTATATTGAAACTTCTCAAACCTTTTTTGTAATACACTTATCTAGACTTACAACCTACACTAGGTCACTTGAAAAGTGATTGCAATTTTTTTGTTTTTTGTAGCACCGTGTTATTTATCCTAATACGCTATTGTCGTGAATTCTACATTTTTCGCCAAATTTAAATGTTTTGTAAGTTTTTCTGTTTTATTGAAACACTCGAAACAGACACTATATTGTTTACTTTAAGTCATATGAACTCTTATTTTTTTATTAAAATCTCTCATTATCTTGTCTTATTACATAAACAACCCATACACTCAAAATAATAAGACAGTTAAAAAATATTTAGAACGCATTTTTATTTTTTAAACTCTGCCGCTCTGCTATCAACTAGTAGATATGAATACATATATTTGAATGTGGCACTATGATGCCCTCTGCTGTCGAAAATTATAAGATATAAAGAAAAATTTTGACTCTCCCAACAATTTGTTGGTTACCTTTATCTTTGTTGATAAAATTTAAACCGAAAACATTAATTTCTACCGACGTTTTGTTGTGAGTGTACAAACAAACAACAAATATTTGTTTCCATCATTTATTTATGTATGACGTCCACACAGGTGAAACTGCTTTGTATTCAACATCATGTGCATTAGACCACCCATATGTGCAAAAGTTTTATTTTTTTTTACCGCTCCCCGCGGTTTTTACGATACATTAGGGATAAAAATAATTTCCGTTAAAAAATTGTTACTCCCGAATGCAAACAGGTCAGTCAGAATCGACTTTAACCCCTTAAAATGGACTAAAATAAGTTAAAAACTTTTTTTGCGGTATAACTCTTAAACTGGCGGTTTTAGATAAAAGTGCTACATAAGCATTTGTATACAAAATAAAATGACAGACATTTTACTCATAAGCATTTTTTACTTATCAATAACGCGTCACGATGTTGCAGGCGGTGAAAGTTAAAATTTGTGTCAGCTTTTTTTCAAACGTCTCCTGTATACAGGGTAATTCAGTCACGACCCGCCGAATTTCACCAGCGTATTCCTTGGCTCATTTTATGACAATATGTCCACTACGACCATCCCCGAAAATGCAAGTGTACGAAATGGAAGCGATTTGAAAACCTTCCGATTGGTGGTCGGAGGGTAGTAGGGTAAAATTGCTAACTTCTGAACCAGTGATTGGATTTTTTTTTTTTTTTTTTTGGGCTTGTTGGAGAGGTCTTTTGGAGACCTTTCAGAATAAATAAATAATTAAAAAAGCGAAATAGCCGAGATACAGAGCTTTTAAAAAAAAATCTCTTAAAAGATAGCCCTACCTTTCCAAAATGTCCTAAACGAAGCCCAGAGGTCTTACCGTTCCAAAGTTATGACCATTTGACTAAAATGAAAACATTTTTGTTTTGTTTTTGGAAGCGAAATAACAGCACACATCACACAAATGAATGTGTTCTGTTATTTCGCTTCCAAAAAGATTTTGCCATCTTAAAAAAGATTGTCGCCAGAATATACTGAAAATGACAGTTAAAACAAAGTTATATGCATTTAAAAATGCCACAAACTAACTAAAAATACAGTTTTTTAACTGTTAAAAAACAAAATTTTTACTTATTGCAGATACAAAGAGATTTTCTGTTTTTTTATTTGCAAATTTATAACAAATATAAACTAAACAAGAATTATTCAACGAAATTTTTTATTTTTAAATAACTAACAAAAATTAACTCTTAACTGAAAAAAAAAAAATCAAACAACTGCTACGAGGATGCAGTACCTAATTTTTTTAAATAACTATCTAATCGTTTTGTAATATTTCATAGAAAAACAACTATCGTGTAGTAACTGTCAAACTTTTTGGAATACGGGTTTGAGTTCCATGATATCATTAGGAACCGATATTAAAAAATGTTCTTGCGAGATATAAGAAAAAGAAGCATATGATTTTTAATAATTTGAATTTTTAAAAAAGAACATTTAAAAACTGAATTTCCTATCTTCTTGTTTTGATCGCTTTCACTCGATTTAAAAAAAAAATTAGTGATATTTTATATAGTGTTCATCTTTTTCTTGCCATTTTTAACCAAAATTAAAAGAACTATAAAGTTTTGGGGAAAAATAAAGGAAAAAATCCATATAAAAAATTTAACCGGTTAATCGGCCTGCTTTAACCTATTATTCGGGTCGAATAACTATTTGAGTTTAAAATTATTTGTTTCTACATTAACCGAAATAAATGCGATTAATCGAGAAATCAGTTAATCGTTTAACCGAATCGGCAATTTCTTCGCATGCCGATCATTTTTTACAAAAATAAAAAAAAAACAAAACTAATTTGTCAACTAAATGTATGTCAAATACTAAATAACCACGTGCAATTAAAAAACCAGAAAATTATAAATAACGGTAACGGTATTTTATTTTTTATTTAAATTATTTGGGTAACACTATTTTTGAATTATAACGGTTTTGCGATTAAGGGGGTTTTCTTGTTTGGACGTCTGAATTTTAGCTGTTTTCTAAAAACTTGCGTTTATCTGAAAGGAAAACGGGGGAATTGGTTAGTACGAATGGCGTTATCGTCCCATGCTCAATCATAAAAAAAATTTTAATTAAAATGGCGGCCGTTTGAAAACGAATAATTGATATTTGAACATTTTTTTTTTGTAGTCTAGTGTAAAAAACAAATAGTAAACAATTTTTTTTTCAAGACAATTGAGCATGGGACGGTAGCCACGTTATTTCTGCTCTATATCATCAAAATCGGTTCAGTAGAACTTGAGAAACCCTGCGTACTAGTGTAAAATCGAAATTTCGAAGTTTGTGAATGCCTCATTTACGCAAAAACATTGATTCACAAAAATAGCTGTATCTCCCAAACTATTTCCAATTACGAAGGATTTTAGGATTATATTTTTGAATATCTAAGCTAAAATAATAAGAAAAAAAAAATCAAACCAGAAGACCCCCTTAATTCGGCTGCGGTATTTAAAGGGAAACGGTAGAAAGTTGAAATCATTTTTAATCGATAACAGTGTTTTAGCAGCATTGCCTTCCAACCCTGTTAATTCTTTTCAATTAACCATTCAAAAAAAGCTAGGACACAAATTTTTACTTTCACCGCTTACAGCATCATGACGCGTTATTGATAGGCAAAAAATGCTTCTGAGAAAAATATGTGTCAAATTATTTTGTATAAAATGCTTATATAGCACTTTTCTCTAAAAATATTAGTTTAAAAGTTACACCCCAAAAAAGATTTGAACTAATTTTAGCTAATATTTAGCTCGATTCTGACTGGCCTGTTTGCATTCGAGAGGAAACATTTTTGAAGGAAATTATTTTTTATCCCCAATGTACCGGAAAATGCTGGGGGAGCGGACAAAATAAAACTTTTGCACATTCCATATACTTTATGTACACGTAGTAGTTGTTAATTAGAACTAAAGGTGTTTTAAAATAAACACCTTATTAATTGAAAAAAGTAGAAAAAGTAATGAATAGAAATATTCTTTTCATTATTTTTAATAAATATTAAAACAAAACAGATGATAACCTTTTGAGTGTACCTTAAACTTGGGATTTCGTTTTTAAACAGTGGAGATTGTTGAAAATAACATTTAATGAATCATTTTATAATCTTTAAAAGGGAAAATGTCTAAAGTGTTATGTCTAATTGTCTACAGAAAAAAGAAGAAAAAGCTCTAACCCAAAAGCGCGAACACTAAAAATGATTTTCTTGTTAATGTAAAATTTTCGATTGATTAATTTTAAAAAAATCTATTTTGGATTTGCAAAAAAAAAAACCAAATTTCTTGTAATCTGTTCAAACTAATTGAAAAAAAAAAATACTTAAGATAAAAATTATTATTGTACTTTAAAATTTGCAGTGCCAAAAAAACACATTTTTATTAGGGTTTTTGTATACTGAAACGTTTATTTTGAATACCAAACAAATTTGGTTTCAGGCGCGTCAACCATTGAAAAATATTTTTTATTTAATAAAAATGTTTCATAAATTCATTACTCAAATGAAGCTGTTCTTTGAATGAACAAATTCAATTGGTTATAACAGTTGGTATTTTAATAAACTACTACCAAAATCAGTATTTTTGCAGTAAACAGTTAATTTTTGTTAATTATTTAAAAAAAAGAAAAAATTATTCCGAGTTTTTGAAAAATCTCGTTTGGTTAAAGTGAAGTTTGTATTGTTGATCTATAAATTGTATTGTAATTTTTTTAAATTAATAGAAAAATTATAATTTATTTTTGATAATTTACCTTAAATAATAGAGAAAACAGAAAAAGTTATAAGACACCATCCTAAATGGAATGCAACATTTTCAGGTCATTCTCTGGTGCACTTTTCTCTGTGTTCACGTTTCTAAAGTTTTCATGCCTTTATTCTGGTTTAGCAGTATTTGACGCTGATGCTGTTGCTTATATAATTCATACATTAACTGATTCCATATATTCGGATGATATTTCAAAATTAAGCTGTTTAGAAGTAATTTTGTGTTTAAAAATGGTCGAACTTAAAATTACGTACGTTTTAATTGTTTCTTTAAAAATTGTGTAAGTAAGAGGGCGGTCGCAAAATTAACCGACTTAACAATGAAAACACAACAAATTTGAGAAAAATTAATAATCTCCTTTTAGCTCGATGCACTTTTCTCACCGATATTCACTAGCTTGAATAACCTGTTTATAAAGGGTCCGCCATCTAACGTTTTTTTTTCCGATGCCGATTTTGCCAAAAAAATCATCTTTTCAGTTGAAGCTCATACTGCATGGCCAGCCGAGGCAGCCATTTGAATGAAATTATTTTCCATTATTAACCGGAAGGATTGTACTTTCAAATAAAAAGAAATTTGAGAAAATATTCAGTAGTTTTTTTCAAAAAAAAAAGTTATTTGGCGGACCCTTTAGTAAGAACTGTCTAGCTCCTTAAAATAGCCATCAATTGCAGACTCCACCTTTTCATTGTTGGCAAATGTTTTACCACCGATCCATTTTTTCAAGTTTGGAAATAGAAAATAATCCGAGGCAGCTAACTCTGTCTAATAAGGTGCGTGATGAAGCAATTCGAACTTTAATTCCTTGATTATGGCCATCGCAATAGTGGATGTGTGAACTGGTGCATTGTTTTGATGAAACAACACTTTCTTTTTCGCCAAAAGCAGCCTTTTTCCTTAATTTTATTACATAAAGTCTGCAATAAGTTAGCATTATACTCGCCGTTGATTGTTTTGCCTTTTTGAAGATAATCAATAAAAATTATCCCACGCGCTTGCCAAAAAGCAGAAGCCATGTCCTTGCCTGCAGACTTAACTATCTTCGCCTTCTTTGGACACGATTCTCCCATTCCAGTCCACTGCTTTGACTGTTCCTTTGTCTAAGGTGTGAAGTGGTGGAACTATGTCTCATTCATGGTTACGAATCGACGAAAAAACTCGCATTTATTGCGGTGATACATCGCCAATCACTCTATTGAAACATCTTCAAGACGCTGTTTTTGTTCTATTGTGAGGAAACGCGTCACCCATCTTGCTCACAGCTTTTCAAATTTTCGGTCAATATGCGATGTATAACACTTTTTGAAATGTCTATCATTTCAGCCAGCTCACGAACCTTCAGCCGATAATCATACAATAGCATTTTGTGGATTTTCTTAACCGTTTCTGGCGTGGACACCTCAATTGGTGGACGACTACGATGATCTTATTGGCAGCTCGTACGTGCTCGTTTAAACTCTTAAACCCAAGAGTAGAATCTAGCTCGGCTTTAATATTGATTGGACTGAGACATTTCAAATGAAAGTATTGAATTACATAACGGTGACCAATTTTTTCCATGTTTACAAATTTAACTGAGATCGTTTATATTCTCCAAAAATAATAATAAACAACGCGACGCTTTGAAACTTAAAACATATGTTTTATAAGGTTGCCACTTTTCACCAAAGTAATTTTTTTCAGGTCAGGTCGGCTTATTGTTGGAGCGCCCTCGTAGTTTTACGGTTTTAAAATAACAAATACATTTATGAATATAACACACATTTGTTATAAAGCAAAATTTTCTCGAGAGACGCATGAATAACTATATATGTTATAATATTTTTGTGCAGGGTACAAATTTTTATTGTAATTGAAAGATAAACATTTTCTTCTTATTAAAATAAAATATTTTTTAAAAACAATAGTTTTTACCAATTTTTACAGTTTCAAAATTAGTAAAAAAAATGTCAGTTGATTTTACGACATTGTTAGTTATTTTTACTGCATTTGTTAGTCGACTTTCAACAGTTAAAATCTACATTTTTAGTTATTTTAACGGTAATCAACTTTGTCGCCTTTTTGGTGAAATTACAGTTGATTTATTAGTAATTTTCAGCAGATTTTACTGTAAAACTTTTTTAAGTGTATCAGTCAGCGTATTTTAGAACTTTATGAAATTGTTTCATAAAGTCTATGAAACGCTTCTTTAACTGAATCATTCAACCATTTTATGAATATTTACGGTAATTCTATTAATCATTTCATTAAAAAATCGTTACTCAGTACAGATTAATTCGTAGTTATTAGCTACCTATACTCCCGGTAATATATATGAACCTACATCTGGTCAGATCCGGAAAGACATTTTTAGCAGAAACTTTCTGTTAAATCAGCTTAAAAATTCTGTTGATTTAGCTAAATTCTTAGTTAATTTTCTTAGTTAATTAAAAAACTGTCAACAGAAATTTAGTTCTTCTAAAATTTAGGTCACCTAAATTTAGCAGACTGTGATTCTCAACATCATTGAAAATTTTGCTTTTTCAACTATTTGTACTGGCTTTATTTTATGGATTCAATGGGCGAGTTCCAGTGACAATTTCCATTAAAACTACAAACATTGATTAAAAAAAGCTAGTTCAAAATCCTGTTGAACGTGTTCTAATTCAGTTCATCTTATTTTATCGTTTAAATCAGCTATTTAGCCGAAGCAATTAGTTACCTCAAGAACAAATTTTATCCGTATTTGAACTAATTTTTCGACCTAAAATTTTGTAATTTAAGCCAGATAAAGCAAAATGAACTAAAAATCGTTACTCAGTACATATTAATTCGTCGTTATTAGCTACCTATACTCCCGGTAATATATATGAACCTACCTCTGGTCAGATCCGGAAAGACATTTTTAGCAGAAACTTTCTGTTAAATCAGCTTAAAAATTCTGTTGATTTAGCTAAATTCTTAGTTAATTTAACTAGAACTGAAATTTAGTTCTTCTTAAATTTAGGTCACCTAAATTTAGCAGACTGTGATTCTCAACATCATTGAAAATTTTGCTGGCGCAAATTTAGGAAGTTGCCGAAGTTGAATTTTCAACTATTTGTACTGCCTTTTTTATGGATTCAATGGACGAGTTCCAGTGGCAATTTCCATTAAAACTACACACAGAGAAATAAAGTATCAACCGAATTGAAAAGTGTATTTTACTGGTAGCAACTAATAAATTTAGTTACTTCAACGATATTTTTATTTTTTTATTCGATTTCTGAATATTTTGTGTGTTTCAATCAAAATTCAGTTGAAATAACCGAACTTTGTTGTGAAAAACAATGTTCAGTTACAGCAACTGAATTCAGTCATAATAACCGAATTTGAGTCGTAGTAACCGACTTTAAAGACCCGCCCACTATAAATGGGGCGTGACCGTCAAAATAAAAAGTTCCACTATTCAATTCAGCATAGACATTTTATGCACGATTTTTTAGCCATTTCAGTTTTTTTTTTTTTTAAAGAGAAGCAACACTCAGGAAATTCTTTCTATTAATTGTGTTGCTTTCTTTGGAAAGGGAATAGTGGAGAGATGAAAGGTGGTGAAAGATGAAGGGCTTCTAACATGGCAACACTGTAATTGCGCGAGATGATAAGTTTTAGAACAGTTGTTGCTCGCCACCTGATGTAGAGTTGGCGAATTTATTGAAGCTGATTGTTTCATAGCCCTGATTCATTATTTTACTTCGGTGGGGTTAAGTGCTATGGGAACACCGAAGGTGGCGCAACGATACATATAAGTGATAGAAAACTCATACACATTATTTTTTCTTAATTAATGTTGTCGTCACCGGGAATCGGACCCGGGGCCATCTATGTAACAGTCAAACGCGCTAACCATTACACCACAACGTACCACACACTTGCTTATGCTAAAAATACAATATATTCGATAATGCCAACTCTTTTTTTGCAGCTATAATATTGTAATGTAAATTTTAAATTACGCAATATCAATAGTATTTTGTCCCTGGTCTTAATTTTTTTTCTTATCTAGAATAGTTTTCAAGAAAATTCAAAAATTTTAGTTTTGGGTTAAATCGAAGTTCTAAAAGAATTTTCAAAATTGTTTTAAACATGTCTTACAAATTATTAAATATTTTACAATTAGAGTGTTTCAAATCTAAAACTGGCTTAAAATCTTTGTGGAACGAAATTTGTTTGAGTTAGATTATATTGTCCCTTTAAAAATATCACTTCAGTTTTCCTGTATTTTAAACGCTGATAATTCCTGTTTGTCATTTTCAAATCCAAACAAATAATTTTTCAAAATCATCAATTATACGAAAACTTTGATGACGAGTGACTGACAAACAGATTTTCGTATTATCAAATTACATGGTTTTGTCTCAGATCAACATTTTGTTTACAAAACCACTTGAAAAATAAAATCTCAAACATCACGAAACTCCCACAATGCTGTAATCCATGTAATCAAAGAAAGAAGAAATTGAAATTAAACATTTCCACATTTAAACAGGCAACAAGAAATACGTGCAACAAATACAGCAGCCAAATGTTGTTGATTTTAAATTTTTTTTTGTATTTATCACATTTGCACTTACAAGAAAATAACAAACACAAACTCGACTTTAATTTTCTTGTCTTAATTTATTTGTTTTAAGACGAAAAGTAAATAAAATAAGATAAATATAAAGAAAATCAAAAAAAAAGGAAAAATAAACAAAAACATTTTTCAAGCTGAGTTTTCAGTTTTTTTTTTTTTCGTTTTGTACATTAGCCTCTAGTAGTAGTCAAGTAATGTCTTCCATAAATTAACAATTGCATGTGATATATATCTGGTTGTTTGCCAGTCTGTCTGTCTTTCGGTTGGTGTTAATACTGGCTTAACGCCTGGATGACTCATTTTATTATTTTATTTTATTGCATTTAATTGTTCCTTAAAAAGTTATCGCTTTCATGTATGTTTAAGCATATTTAAACAGTGTAGCAGAATTGCAATAAATACGCACAAAAACGTTTTACAGCATAATCGACTGAAAGCTACAGTTAAAACAACATTAAATTCAGTTAAAAGGGAGACAAAGGTAATTACTAGAGCAAGAAATTTCATGTAAATGAATGTTTTTATTATTTATCCGAATCATCAACTTTGAAACAAAATGTCATCAATGTCAAAGTTGAATATTGTGGAAAATGTGTATATTTATGCATATTTTGGTTTTGTATGCAAATTTTATCCTTTTTAGTGCATATTTTCCATTAATATTAAGTATTTTTTTTTTTAATTGTTAAAATAAATAAAATTTGGATTCAAGTGAAATCATACTAACATTTTGAAATCTCGCTGAACCGAAGAAAATAAATGAAAAAAATCACTTATTTAGCTAAAGTTATAAGTGATAGTATTCGAAAAAAACTTTCACGCTAACATTTAGGGCTCTATGAAACAAGACCCCAATGAAATAAGTCCCCAAACCAAAAATGAAATAAAGCCCCATTTTTTGGGACTTTATTTCATTATGAAGCAATACCCCAAAAAAAATGAAATAAACCCCCAACCAAATGAAACGAAACCCCAAAATAAAATGAAATAACACCGCAATTTTGAGGCTTTATTTCATAATGCAGTAAAGCCCCATTTCGAAAATGAAATAAGGCCCCAATTAAAAAAAAACAAAATTATATATTACTTTAAAATATTTCTTTATTCCTAATTAATACATAGTAAAAAGATTAATAATATTTAGTATATCAATACAGTTTTATTTTTAAAATTTTTTATTAGTATATCACAAAATAAAACTAAATTTATAAATCGTATAATCGCACGCAGAAAAAACTTTATTTCGCGAAGCCGCCTGCAGCGTTCTACGGAGGAAAAAAACCCTTAAGAGCGGCGAAGGCCTCCACACTGAAAAGCTTGTTTTTACAAATTACTTGATATCTTAAAAATATAAGATTTCAACGGATTCGACATCTGATCTGAAAAACAAGTTCTTCTGGGTGGCGGCCTTCGGCCGGTCTTAGGGGTTTTTTTCCTCCGTAGAACGCGGCAGGCGGCTTCGAGGAATAAAGTTTTTTTCTGCGTGCGACATAAAAGAAACTTTAAAATTACTACACGGCATAATCTCACTTACTAATAGCAAATAACTATTTACATTAATGACTTGATAATTCATGCAGTAATTATAACGGTTATTTGCTTATATTACTTAAAAATTTTGATTTTTAAGAAAATGAAATAACACCCCAAAAATATTATTTGGGGACTTATTTCATTTCCCATATTGGGGCCTTATTTCATTATGAAATAAAGTCCCAAAAAAAAAAAATGAAATAAAGCCCCAATAAATGAAGTAACAACCCAATTTTTTTTTATTACAAATTTTTGGGGCCTTATTTCATTTTTGGTTTGGGGACTTATTTCATTGGGGTCTTGTTTCATAGAGCCAACATTTAGTAATTTGTGTTTCTTAAAATTACAAAATTTTTTAGCTAATTTAATTTAAATAAAGTCCCAGTTCACACACGGCAATTTTACTTGCGCAATTCTTGAGTTTATAGAAGAGAGAGGAAAAGAGAATGGAAGGGGGTACAGACTTGCCCGTACTCCAATTCCGTTTTGTTTTGTCATCATTTTCAACACTGCAGGTTGATATACGAAAATTGCTGAAACAAACTTGTCCTGTGTGAACACAAAAGCAAGTTCAAAGGAGAATTGAAGAAAACTTGCGCAAGTAAAATTGCCGTGTGTGAACTGGGTCAAAAAAACATTTGTTTGTGTCTCCGCTATCAGTCTCACTTGTAGATGGCGTTATTTTTTTCATAATATTATTATATAATCATAAAATAAGCTATATCTCGAAAACTAAGCGAGCTAGAGCAAAATTTATCAAAAATTGTTACTCCGTTGCTATTACGTAGCATTTATGAACCACATACACTACCGGTACTAAATTTGTACCTGCCGGTCAATCAAAAAATTCCGTAAATTTAGCTAAACTCTAGTCAGAAAAAGACATACTTTGTAGGTAGGTTGTTTAGCTTTTCAAAATTTTTTTGGGGTACTACAAAATTTACAATTGTTTTAAGGTTAGTTTTCAGTAGATTCTACTGTCAAATACTTCAGTGCACTTTATGTTTGATGTCGTTACACTGTGCAGACTGTATTAAGCATTTCAATTTCTTTTTCGTGGCTTTTTTCATTTTTTGTATAGCAAAATTTATAAAAAAAAATTTATAGCAAAATAAAATGTATAAAGAAAAACCTTTTTCATCTATAAAAAAATGTGTAAACATGCAATTAGTCATATGTTTGTTTCATTCTGCATTTAGTTTTTCATTTTTATACAAAAATACAGGGAAAAAATTTATTTCTTTTAATCATTTAACAGTTATCTTATGATTAAAACCAAAATGTTTGTGTTTAATAATAAAAATTCCATAACACGTTTCAGAATTCTATCTCTCCACACCAGGTGATAATTTATGAATGTAGAAAATTTGCGTAAAAGCTTAATTTGATTCATTTTTGTTTTTGTGTGACTTATTAATTATGAATAAGTCACGATATTATATGATTAAATTAAGAGTTCAGAAATTGAATACAAAATAAGTTTACTGAATTCAGAAAAATCGAAATGTTTTTTTTTTACGTTGCAAATATTTGTGTTTTTGCTGAAAGTTTTTAGACTAAAAGTAGGTCGAAAAGACAATTTTGTTTACTATTTTTAGTTTATCAATTAATAGTGTCGCTGTATGCAGGCATCGATTTGCATATTGAACTAGTATGGATTTTTTCATTTGGTTTGTCATTTTATTAAAAATGCAATTTGCAATTTTTTCTGCAGGACTTGTTTTAGTAAAATCCTCATTTTTTTTGTTTTAGCTGGAAAATACTGTTTTCAATCATAATACAGTTTGACATAAAAAAAATTAATAAGGTTCTGGCCATTAACTCTATATATTTCGGGCATTCTTATAGCAATGGCGTACTTTATTTTTGATCTATGGTACAATTTTTTCTCAAAATGACTTTAAAGTTTAAGGCTTCTTCGTGCGGTTTTTTTTTTGTTTAGAACAATTCGTATTTATTTCTATTGAAATCTAAGGGCAATACCAGTATTAATATTTATGGTAAATATTTGATTCCCAATGCTTAAAATCAATCTCGCTGTTAAGCATTTTTTCTAATTTTTTTGGTTTTCAAATTAGCGAAAATAAATCGCTAAATAATTAATCGAGCTTATCAAATGTTCACACAGTAAAAAGAGGATTTTACATGGCACCATAGCTTTCCAGGATAACCGCAAGGTCCAGCTTTTTGTATGATATGATACATTTCAAAAGTATGATTCCAAAACTTCAGCTTAAAATTTTTATAAATGCAAAGGTTTTACTAACAAAACCCCCTCCGTTTTGGTAAATATTTGTCACAAAATAAACATTTTTGGCTGATTTTTTGTACATATACTTATACTAAAAATTCGACTCTAAGCTCCTCCTGGGAAGCTATGCTGCCATTATGATTTTCAAATTGCCGACTTTTTTCAAATTCCAGGAATCGGGAAATTTTTTCGAAGTTGGGATTTTTAAAATAAATAGTTATTAAGGTTTTGTGATAGTAAAATCTTCTTTTACTTAGGAAGAAGAGAAATATATAATTAAATTCAAGAATCACTGTTAGTTAATTCAGGAATATTTTTTACATTTACTTTACCAAAAACAACTCGAAATATTTTTTTTTTGCAAACTTTTTAAAAATTTGTTTTTATATAGTGGATGTGCCTTATTTCTTAAAAACTAGTCTAAGCCCATTTTGAGAGGTATCTCTTCAGATTCAAATGCCAAGTTAGCGACTTTTTTCATCATTTATAATATTAACAGTAACCTGACCAATAAAGTGCTACGAAATCGTATGAAAAAACTAGACGTAATCCCATTTGTGATGCTCAGGTCTGGTTCGTTTTGTATGGACCGCACTAACATATGTTTGAAATTTCAGAGAAATCGAATAACGTTTTAAGGTCGCTAAAAATGTTAACTTTTTCAAATATTTTGTATGGAAATTTACATACAAATTATAAAAAAAGTTAACATTAAATTTGTAATGATTTATTTTATTATTTTATGAGTTTTTAAACTATGCATACACACAGAAAAAAATGTTGCTATTTGCCAACTAAAATTCGGTTACTACGTCTCAAATTCGATTATTACGAATTTCACACAGTTGGCACAATTTTATATTAGTTTTCAGAACAAAGTTCGGTTAATTCAACAGAATTTTAGTTGCAACACCAAACTTTATTTCTCTGTGTGTATGATCTCTATACAAATATTAAATAATTGCAGTAAACCAACTTGTGTTCCAAATAAACTTTAATAAATTTGTATTTAAAAAGTAAAACTTGAAATATTCTGGGGAATCGAAGAAAATTAACCATACAAAAAATTTTCGTTTTCGTATCGATTTCTGTATTGTTGTTGAAATAAGAAAAAAATTTCGAAATGGTTTTCTATGACATGCCTGATTAAATAATTTTATGTTCATATTTTAAAAGGACGTATAAGTACTTTATATAAAATTAATAAATTTGAGGTTTTTTAATTTTTTTAAATTTTTTCAATTATACATACCGATATTAATGTTTCGGTATCGGTAATACCGATACCAATACCGTAACAAACAAAAAATCGATATCAAGACCCATACCGTTATTCGTTTCGGTGGCCAACCTTGATTTGTACATAAACAATATAAGTATCTAGTATCTATATCTATACATTGTTTCGTCGGGTAAATTTTTCTCTAAATTTTGTGTTTCTTTTTAATATAAGAGTATAAAATTTAAATTCCTGAAAAGATTAATTATTGAATTTAAACAAAATTGGAAAAAAATAGTTAGAAAATTTAAACATTTTTAGGATTATATGATTTTTACGCATTTTTAGTTAAGCAAACATGATTATTTTAGTGTTTTTAATAACTCCCGTGAAGCAAAAAATCGGTATTTTTCTTAATACCATATAAAAATAATAGTTTTCTTTAGGAAACACCTCTTCCTTATACTTAGGCATGACCATTTGTTACGGTCAATTGCTAGTTTCCCAGCAAAATTTTAGTAATGGGCAATGAGAGCCCAGTATCTAAATAATAAGCAGTCGATTTAGGGCCAACTGCATATGATTCGGCGTCAAACTCATTATTTTTGTTCCACAAAGTCGTTTTCGTAACTAGTTTTACATATTTGCTTAATGAAAAAACGCACAAAACGGGTAAGCAAGCGTACACCCGCTGCATTACAAAATAATAAAAAATAAGTTTTTACCAAAAAAATTAGTTATAGCCCAGACTTGGGCGACGTCAATTACATTTCAAAATCGTTCTCTTGTAAAAATTTTGTATATCATTAATAATTTCAGACCTACGCTCACACTTGTGGGCTTAAACGTTTTCTTGGGAATGCGTAAGCTTGACTGCTTATAAAAACGACTTGGTGCTGACGCCAAATTATTTTGTGTTGAGGTATTTATATTCAGTACATAACCACCATGTAGAAAAAAATGCAATCGGCATAGCGTTGGCAAAGCATCGTCGACGGTGAGTTATGCTTTGGCAGAATGTGGGATTAACAATATTGGCAGTATTGTCCTGTTACCCGATTGATAACGGTGGCAAAACGTTAGTTTGAGCGCACTTGGCACCGTTGACATAACGTTGGTAATTTACAAAATGTTGTGCTTTTCAAATAGCTTAAATAAAATTAATTTGGAGAAATATCTACAATAAAACATATCGCACACCCAGTTCAAAAGTGACTCAACTCAAAATTTTAATTTTTTCGGTTTTATATGCTTAAACTATGCACAATATACTTGTTTATATATAAAAAAAAAAAATATCAGTGTATTTTGTTGTTGTTAACTTTTGCTAAAAAACAATTATGTCTTCCTTTTTGTTTCAATTTGTATGAAGTTGCAAATATTTTTTTTCGATTTCTGAAAAATTAAAAATTATGAGTTGAGTCACTTTTGTACTAGGTGTGCGATATATAAAAAGCGGCAATAGAGTTCGGCCTTAGTACACATATTTAAATCTGTGAAATATTATAAAATATAAAAATAAAATGCTAATTGGTTGTAATATTGGTAAAAACAATATTGGCAAAGAATTTTCTGGGGTGGTACTGTCAAAACACATGGTTTGCAAACAAAATAATGTTTTTTCTAGTACAATATTAGTTGTACTTTTGGTAATTTTTAATACGGTGGGTTTTACAAAAATAGCAGTGAATTGCAGTTCTATTTTTTTTTTGGTACGGTTGGCAGTTTCTACCTGTGCACTTACGTGGTAATGGAAGATTTTGCCGTAAAAATTTGGAAAAAAAAAATAAGAAAACCAATAAATAGCTGGTTTAATATACAGTTTTGTGAATCAAATATGTACCGCAAATAAGAATATAGGGGTTGGCTTTACCTTTTCAACTGAATTTTCAACGCCTCTCACAAAACAATGAAATCAAATTATAGTATTAATTGCACTTGTCTAAAAAATACGTTAAATTCAACAACTCAAAGTTGACTCCTTTGATTGCATTTTAAAAACGTTAAATATAAAAAACTGCATTTACATGCGCCAAACCTTATAGTCATTTTGTGGCAAAACTGTACCAAAGATTGAAAAATAAAGTACGCCATTGAAATCAGCGTGCCAGAAAGATATAGAATGTGTTAAGTTTTAAAAGTTATGATTCTGTGATTCTTTGTAATTATACATATAAATTAAAAAATTCTTGAAAATATTTAAAAAATTTAAATAAATTCTTTAAATTACAATATATGGAAACATTTTGCAGTATACAAACTAGATTAAACACATATTTCAAGTTTTTTTTTATCTAATCTTAAGATAACTTATTACCCAATACAGAAACAATACATAATATCTAAAAGATATAACCAAGTAAAAAAAAGAACAAATTCTTATACTCAGGGAACTTACACAGCAAATAATACTTCCCTACTTTTTTCAATTAAATCGGTTTGTTGAAAATTTTAAAAGCTGTCAATTAAAAATTAATTAAATCTATTAAATATTTGCTCAAATTAGGAACTTGCTTGAACTTTTTTTATATTATCTTTCAAAGGCAACATCAACACGTTGTTGTTGTTTTTGTAATATTTATGTAGTTGTTTTAATAAATGTTTATATTTAGTGGTATTAGTAATAAATATTTTAAATTAATTTGATTTAGATTATATATTAATTCTTATTAGGCTTATTACTTTATTAAGTTAAATAATTTAGTTTAATTTGCTTAAATCCGAATATTTATTCTACGACATTATCATAAAATTGATAGTGTAATTTTTGAAGTTTAATTTCGTTTAATAAAATTTTTGTTAAACAGAAAGAAAATGCAGAAAATAAATTAAAAATTATTTAAAAAAAAAATACTCAGATTTTAACAAAAGAGCTAATTTATGCAAAGAAAAAATCCATAAAAATGTTGCCATAGTCCCTAAGCTTTAATAGAAAGATAAAACTAATTTCTGTGTAAATTTGTTCACATAAGTATAAAGAAATTTGCTAACTAAATGAGAATTGCAATGTTATAAATTCAATGTTATAAAATTCAAGCTACAAAAAAAATTTGGTATGACAACAACACTTTTATAAAAAATCACTTCGTTTGGGTTTTCAGAAGGTATACGATATCACTTTTTAATCAAATGAGTTATTATTTAATTGAAAAATAATTCAATTAAAGGGCTATCAATTTCTAATTGAATTAGCAATTTTCGTTGTTGGCGGAATTTCAGCAATTAAAGTTATTGAATCGGTGGTTTTTGTGATTGAAACGGATTTTTATGTTTTTGTGTGTAGTTGCTTAAGTAGTAATACAGTATATTTATTTTTTAGTAAAAACGTAGTCATTTGTAGAAGAAATTTAAATTTTGACTACATTTGTAGTTCATTTAAAAAAACAAACCACACCAAATTACTGTATTATAAATTTACATTGATTTGATGAGTCTTTTTTGTTTTTATTTAAAAAAATAAAACAAATAAACGATTGTCAATTTTTACTACATTTACGGTTCATTTTTACTACATTTGTGGTTCATTTTATCAACAGTAAAAAACAAATGACTATATTAGTTGAATTTAATGTATGGGAACGTGATAAGTCTCCCAATTTTTATTTATTTTATATTAAACAATTTTATTTAAATTTATATAAAATATATTTTTTGTTTTCTTTTTATAATTATAAAATAGTTTTGAAAGTTTTTTTGGGGAAGCCATTCACATATGAGTTCATATATGAATCCATATAAGTTCGGATCCGAAATTTGAGGGTATACGGACATATATAGTCATATATGAATGTTCATGTATGTATTATTACTTTTCCTACATGCTCGTATAAAAAAATTTATCAAAAATATTGTCTATTATACTTCTAAGAACATGTTACTGATAAATTCATACATTTCATATTTAAATTTCATTAATAAATATAAATAGTTTAAAGTGAAATTTTTTAAGAAAATACAATTAGGCAAAGAATTTAATGAAAATTATTAAGAGTATGGATAATGGAAAACCAACTCGTTCAAAAAAAAAATAAAATTTGACGATTTAGAAAATGAGGATGACGGCGATAACACTAGTAATCAAGCCGACCGACAAAAAAAAAGAAGTCCTTTGGTGCGAATACTTATGAATTTTATAAAAAAAACTTTAACACAAATGCTTGTGTTTGATACACACAAAAAAATCGTTGCGAAGTAATTACGAGCATTTCAACTAATAAAGCTTTTCACAAAAGTCGGTCGAAAAATCGTTATTTTGGCGCAAAAAGTTTGATTTATTGACTGAAAATACGGATTTTAAAAAATTCGTAATTTCTTAGTTTGAATCGCTCAAATATTACTTCAAAAATGGATAGTTTTTTTGAATTATTAAAAAAAAAAAATCAGTTTTGGCACAACAAATGAATACATTTTAGACTTCGATTCGAATTTTGAAAATGTATTGCTATCAAAAAGCTCCAACATTAATAATATGATGAATATTTTTAAGTAATTTTATTTTTTTGTAAAAAATAAAAAAACATATATATTGAAAAGCTAGATAATCCCGATTCAGAATTAAGCATATAAAATGCGACTGATATTTCTTCAGATTAGGGTTATAACTTATTCTCATCTTTATAAATTATACAAACTTTAAAATATATTTTATTTTATATATTTTTGTCAGTAATTCGTACAGCAGAGAGAAGGGGTTAAAAATAAAAACAATTTGCTCCTCATATATGGTCATATCTGATCAAAAATTAAAACATATTGCCCATATATGGAATAATATATGAATTCATACATAGAAATATATGGCCTATATGAAGCAATATATGAACCGATATATGCAATATATTATCATATATGGTGTCATACATATCCATATATGAACTTTAGCTTTAAATGTATTTATCTATATATGCTTCCATACATTACATATATGTTTATATATGTCCATACATTGAACCATATATCATCATACATGAAACCATATATGACAATATATGATCATATATGAACTTTTTCAGCTGGGTATATACAAAATTATTTCATTTCAAATTACAAGAAATTGTAAAACTTTACACAAATGTGTATGTATACATTTTGTAGAAAAGAAAGACAAAGAAAAATAAAAACTGAAATAATTTCAAATACTGAATATTCATTTTATTTTACTCATCTGTAGTTAGAAATATCTTTTGTTCTTACGGATTTGCTTGTTATTTAAACGATATTTAAAAATAAATAACAAGAAACATTTGATTTAAATGAAAAGTAAATAGACCAGATTCTAAGTGATTTCTCATTTGTGTTAAATTACATTTTCAGTTAATCTCAACTACAAACTATTTTCAGTGCGTACATAATATTCTGAGTGTATTTAAAAATTGGAAGTATGTTGAACTTTTAAAAATGTAATTTAATTACATACAATTGAATTTGTGTTTCTAGATTTTGAAATGATCATCATGCAATAAATAAATTTTACGACTATTGCACAAAAAGTCAGAGGTGTCTATTTAATGAATGACATTTAGAATGCTACTTAAGTAGTAAATGTATACATGGATTCATGTCTTTAAAAGAAAAAATGTTTTTTGAAAAAATGTTTTTTGAAAAAATATCATTGCGTGGGTCTTTAATTTTTGTGTAGTTTCGATTATTGAAAGATGTGCTTTTTCAACATTTTCTAATTTTAAACGCATGCGATATTTACTAATGAGCACTAATTTATTGTAATAAAAAAATAATGAAGTAAAGTTGTAATGTTTTTAAGAAAATGTTTACAAAATATCAATCACATTAAGTTTTTTTAAGTATTTAAACGTATCTAAAGCAGGGATGGCAGGTAATACCGCTAAAATACCGTTACCAAAATAATTGAAATAGCGTTATCCTTAAAATTCCGTTACCGAAATAATCCGACAAGAGCAGCAAAAAAATAATCGCTGTAAATAGATATATTTTTCCAAAGTTTGAACATAAACTAGCCAGTCATTGGAATTCAGGCAAAAATAACTAAAATATCGTTAACCTTAAAATACCGTTACCGAAATAAGAGAAAATAGCGTTACCATTACCGATAACAGCATCGAATCGGTTACCATCCATGACCTAAAGTTATCTTTTTGGCTTTAAATTTTGAAAGCAGTTTAAAATATAGGTTTGTATGGTAAACATAGTAAATAAACAAACAAAAATTACAAAAAAGGGACACGACATTCGCGGAGTTTAAAGCGAATTACTAAAAGTAATGAATTTAATAACGATTAGCATAAAAATATGTTAAATTTTATCATTTGTTCGACATTAAAAAGCCGCAATGTTAGCACAAAAGTTAGTTGAGACAAGGATTTCAAAATATATACTAAAACGAAACTGAAGTAAAAATTTTTCCATAAAACTGTCATTCCGATTTGAGGTCCTCTCTGTTTTAAACCCTGACAAAAAAAATTACTGGTTAATATTGTAAAGAAATATTTGAAAACATATTATTTTAACGGATTTAAATTCCGCATTAAATTAACTTTCATTTAATTTTCTTTTAAGTTTAATTTTATTTATTATTTTTTTTTTGTGCAATTTGATCCGTATAGGGTTAATGTTTTCACTTTTGATCATAAAAAGGATCCACTACGAAATTTCGAGAATGACTTCTTTCAGATTATGATCAAATTTGGATATTTAATAAAGGGTACTAAACTAACAAACAAGCGAAATTCTTAATCGTACCAATCTTAAAATGATGGCCGATTTAGCCGAATGGTAGAAAATACATTCCAATCGGCTAGTGTCTTAATAACTTTTTCTGTGTTTTGTCTCTATTATTCAAAGTAAATTATCACAAAAAAATTATATTTTTTTATTTTAATCGAACGAAAATAACATCTTACAATTTGCAATTTCATTACACTAGAATTCGTTTATTTCATCACGCGGATTCCGATGTGGTGGTTTTTAATGTCTCGACCCTACTTTTTGTTTGGATTGTACTTTTGTTTCAGCAAATCTTATAAAAAAACCCGTTGGGCTAAAAACTTTAACTTTTATTATAAAAAGTGTTTGCTCTAATTTCTTGTGGTTAAAAATATCACTTCATTATGATATGCTTTTATGACAATTAGCATAACAAATAAAAATTTTAGAAAACATAAAGAATTTTTTTTTCGCTTTGCCAACAAAATAACACACATTATTATTATTATTTTCAAGTTTAAAAAGTTAACCTTTTACTGCAATGTGTTTCATATACATTGGCCCGCAAAACTAAGGACACAGTAACATTTTTTAAAGTTTTCTTTAAATTGTTTTTATTTGAGGAAATAAAAACAAAGAAAAACACTTAAGAACGCAAAAATTAAATATAGTAGTTCAATCTAATTAAAAAAATAAGGAACTTAATTTCATTGGGGCAGAACAGTAAGGAAAATATATGTGTAACATCTAATATTTGCACCGCAAAAGTAAGGACACACCTATAAAAATAATAAAGATTTATTTTAAAAAATTACAAATATAACCAAAATTTTACCTCTTTAATATTTGGTTGGAAAGCATTTATTGTGTAATACAGCCTGTAATCGTTTTTTCATAGAGTTAACTAGGGTTTTTGTTGTTTCGACACTTATTTTGTTCCATTCATCTAGAAGAACCTGTTTCAGTTGGGGCTTGCTTCGTATTTCGTGTTTTCGCACATTTCTCTCCAAAACTTCCCACATGTGCTCAATGGGGTTGAGATCAGGACTTTGTGGAGGTGTTGCTAGCATGTGTCTAGTATTAAAAAGAAGCCACATTTACACATTGTGGGGTGTGTGCTTTGGGTCGTTATCTTGTTGAAAATAGAAGTCATTAGCTAAACCCATTTTGGATGCACATTTTTTAAAATATCTAAATAAACATATTGGTTCATTGTTTTTTCTATAAACACAAGGTATCCAACACCAGACGACGACATGCAGCCCCATAAAACCTCCACCTCCATGTCTTACAGTCTTAACCGTATTTTTTGGATTCAAAGCTTCTCCCTTTTTCCGCCACACCTTTAAACGGGCACTTCGACTCATCTTTAAAAATCACTTTATTCCAAAACTCTTGGGGCTTATTAAAATGCGTTTTTGCAAAATCTATGCGCTTGCGTCTGTTAACTTTGTTTATAAGTGGTTTTTTTCTTGGCGAACATGACATCCGACCCTGATTAGCTAAACATCTTCGAACAGTATCGGGTGAAACTTTTGTGTTTTGGTAGTTTTCGAGCTCATCGGCAATTTTTGTGGCGCTTGTGAACGGATTTTTTTCAACGGTGCGCTTTATATATCGTTTATCTTTGTTGGTCAACTTTGGTGGCCGACCAACTACAGGCTTATTTTCGATACGGTTCTCCTTTATTTTGCGTTTAAAAACTTTTCGCACTGTATAACGACTACGGGACACTATTTTACCGATTTGTCCATAAGATTTATGCTCTTTCTCAAACAAATCGATTATAATTTTTCTTTCCTCAAGAGTTAGCTGCTTACGTGGCATTATTTTGTTTTTTAGAAATGTATTATATTAAGAAATTTAATTAATTTATGTTTTTCGTGTTGCTTATGATGCTGAAATCACAATACAACTGACTTTTGTTAATCTGTGATTTCTGATTTACCGTTACTCCATATAAATAATAACTATGCCTTTAGTTTTGCGTTGCTATATTATGAGTTATAGTGAATGTTACTAAATTTTTTTAAGAATGTAAATAAAATTTCATAATGTTTTTAACTAAAAATAAAGGAAAACCCTTAAATTAAAAATAAATATGAGTTTTGTCTAAACATTTTTGCTTAAACACATATAAATTGGTAAAACCTAAAAAAAAATGCTGATGTTGTGTCCTTAGTTTTGCGGGCCACTGTATGTAACGAATAATTTGAGGCTGTGTCACCATGTGTATGAATCAAATTCTAAATTTTTTTCTCAATTATTATTTGACAAGTAAATTTTAATATTTAACAGAAAGCATTTGTGAAGTTATGGTAAATTTGGAAATAAATGATTTTTTATAGCAAAAATAGCAATTTTAAATTTTTCCTAAACTCGAAAAGTTGAACGATTTCTTGTTTGGAATGTAGTCTTAATTTTTAAATACATACATTTGTTTTATAATTCGCAAAATATTTATTCTTTTAAATTTCGATTCGTTACAGAAATGTAACAAAGTAGTGAAAAGAAACAAATTGGGTGAAAATATCATATGACCTACTTCAAAGATTTCCAACACCTGCTGAAATTTACTTTCGACTCCTCTTATTTCCCAGAGTTTCATGAATTGAGAGGAGCAATGGACATGATTAGGTTGACTATGCTTAAAAGCTATGACGTGCAATGTTTCAAGTTGTGAAGTCTTCACCAAAAGAATTTAATGGTCGTTTAATTTTCAAAAAAATTAAAAAAAAAATACTTGAAACTTGCAAGCGTTTTTTTATTAATGTTATTTTTTTGCTCATAGTTTTTAACTTTTAAATCCAAACCAATACAAAATGGTTCACTAGACTTAGGAAATACATTCACTGATAAATTAATTTCCATATAGCTGCTTGGTAAAAAGTTGTATTGCGGTTTACAAGTGAAACCAAAATTTTTCGATTTTTGAACTTTCGAAGTTTTTTCCATATACAAAATTATTTCATTTCAAATTACAAGAAATTGTAAAACTTTACACAAATGTGTATGTATACATTTTGTAGAAAAGAAAGACAAAGAAAAATAAAAACTGAAATAATTTCAAATACTGAATATTCATTTTATTTTTACTCATCTGTAGTTAGAAATATCTTTTGTTCTTACGGATTTGCTTGTTATTTAAACGATATTTAAAAATAAATAACAAGAAACATTTGATTTAAATGAAAAGTAAATAGACCAGATTCTAAGTGATTTCTCATTTGTGTTAAATTACATTTTCAGTTAATCTCAACTACAAACTATTTTCAGTGCGTACATAATATTCTGAGTGTATTTAAAAATTGGAAGTATGTTGAACTTTTAAAAATGTAATTTAATTACATACAATTGAATTTGTGTTTCTAGATTTTGAAATGATCATCATGCAATAAATAAATTTTACGACTATTGCACAAAAAGTCAGAGGTGTCTATTTAATGAATGACATTTAGAATGCTACTTAAGTAGTAAATGTATACATGGATTCATGTCTTTAAAAGAAAAAATGTTTTTTGAAAAAATGTTTTTTGAAAAAATATCATTGCGTGGGTCTTTAATTTTTGTGTAGTTTCGATTATTGAAAGATGTGCTTTTTCAACATTTTCTAATTTTAAACGCATGCGATATTTACTAATGAGCACTAATTTATTGTAATAAAAAAATAATGAAGTAAAGTTGTAATGTTTTTAAGAAAATGTTTACAAAATATCAATCACATTAAGTTTTTTTAAGTATTTAAACGTATCTAAAGCAGGGATGGCAGGTAATACCGCTAAAATACCGTTACCAAAATAATTGAAATAGCGTTATCCTTAAAATTCCGTTACCGAAATAATCCGACAAGAGCAGCAAAAAAATAATCGCTGTAAATAGATATATTTTTCCAAAGTTTGAACATAAACTAGCCAGTCATTGGAATTCAGGCAAAAATAACTAAAATATCGTTAACCTTAAAATACCGTTACCGAAATAAGAGAAAATAGCGTTACCATTACCGATAACAGCATCGAATCGGTTACCATCCATGACCTAAAGTTATCTTTTTGGCTTTAAATTTTGAAAGCAGTTTAAAATATAGGTTTGTATGGTAAACATAGTAAATAAACAAACAAAAATTACAAAAAAGGGACACGACATTCGCGGAGTTTAAAGCGAATTACTAAAAGTAATGAATTTAATAACGATTAGCATAAAAATATGTTAAATTTTATCATTTGTTCGACATTAAAAAGCCGCAATGTTAGCACAAAAGTTAGTTGAGACAAGGATTTCAAAATATATACTAAAACGAAACTGAAGTAAAAATTTTTCCATAAAACTGTCATTCCGATTTGAGGTCCTCTCTGTTTTAAACCCTGACAAAAAAAATTACTGGTTAATATTGTAAAGAAATATTTGAAAACATATTATTTTAACGGATTTAAATTCCGCATTAAATTAACTTTCATTTAATTTTCTTTTAAGTTTAATTTTATTTATTATTTTTTTTTTGTGCAATTTGATCCGTATAGGGTTAATGTTTTCACTTTTGATCATAAAAAGGATCCACTACGAAATTTCGAGAATGACTTCTTTCAGATTATGATCAAATTTGGATATTTAATAAAGGGTACTAAACTAACAAACAAGCGAAATTCTTAATCGTACCAATCTTAAAATGATGGCCGATTTAGCCGAATGGTAGAAAATACATTCCAATCGGCTAGTGTCTTAATAACTTTTTCTGTGTTTTGTCTCTATTATTCAAAGTAAATTATCACAAAAAAATTATATTTTTTTATTTTAATCGAACGAAAATAACATCTTACAATTTGCAATTTCATTACACTAGAATTCGTTTATTTCATCACGCGGATTCCGATGTGGTGGTTTTTAATGTCTCGACCCTACTTTTTGTTTGGATTGTACTTTTGTTTCAGCAAATCTTATAAAAAACCCGTTGGGCTAAAAACTTTAACTTTTATTATAAAAAGTGTTTGCTCTAATTTCTTGTGGTTAAAAATATCACTTCATTATGATATGCTTTTATGACAATTAGCATAACAAATAAAAATTTTAGAAAACATAAAGAATTTTTTTTTCGCTTTGCCAACAAAATAACACACATTATTATTATTATTTTCAAGTTTAAAAAGTTAACCTTTTACTGCAATGTGTTTCATATACATTGGCCCGCAAAACTAAGGACACAGTAACATTTTTTAAAGTTTTCTTTAAATTGTTTTTATTTGAGGAAATAAAAACAAAGAAAAACACTTAAGAACGCAAAAATTAAATATAGTAGTTCAATCTAATTAAAAAAATAAGGAACTTAATTTCATTGGGGCAGAACAGTAAGGAAAATATATGTGTAACATCTAATATTTGCACCGCAAAAGTAAGGACACACCTATAAAAATAATAAAGATTTATTTTAAAAAATTACAAATATAACCAAAATTTTACCTCTTTAATATTTGGTTGGAAAGCATTTATTGTGTAATACAGCCTGTAATCGTTTTTTCATAGAGTTAACTAGGGTTTTTGTTGTTTCGACACTTATTTTGTTCCATTCATCTAGAAGAACCTGTTTCAGTTGGGGCTTGCTTCGTATTTCGTGTTTTCGCACATTTCTCTCCAAAACTTCCCACATGTGCTCAATGGGGTTGAGATCAGGACTTTGTGGAGGTGTTGCTAGCATGTGTCTAGTATTAAAAAGAAGCCACATTTACACATTGTGGGGTGTGTGCTTTGGGTCGTTATCTTGTTGAAAATAGAAGTCATTAGCTAAACCCATTTTGGATGCACATTTTTTAAAATATCTAAATAAACATATTGGTTCATTGTTTTTTCTATAAACACAAGGTATCCAACACCAGACGACGACATGCAGCCCCATAAAACCTCCACCTCCATGTCTTACAGTCTTAACCGTATTTTTTGGATTCAAAGCTTCTCCCTTTTTCCGCCACACCTTTAAACGGGCACTTCGACTCATCTTTAAAAATCACTTTATTCCAAAACTCTTGGGGCTTATTAAAATGCGTTTTTGCAAAATCTATGCGCTTGCGTCTGTTAACTTTGTTTATAAGTGGTTTTTTTCTTGGCGAACATGACATCCGACCCTGATTAGCTAAACATCTTCGAACAGTATCGGGTGAAACTTTTGTGTTTTGGTAGTTTTCGAGCTCATCGGCAATTTTTGTGGCGCTTGTGAACGGATTTTTTTCAACGGTGCGCTTTATATATCGTTTATCTTTGTTGGTCAACTTTGGTGGCCGACCAACTACAGGCTTATTTTCGATACGGTTCTCCTTTATTTTGCGTTTAAAAACTTTTCGCACTGTATAACGACTACGGGACACTATTTTACCGATTTGTCCATAAGATTTATGCTCTTTCTCAAACAAATCGATTATAATTTTTCTTTCCTCAAGAGTTAGCTGCTTACGTGGCATTATTTTGTTTTTTAGAAATGTATTATATTAAGAAATTTAATTAATTTATGTTTTTCGTGTTGCTTATGATGCTGAAATCACAATACAACTGACTTTTGTTAATCTGTGATTTCTGATTTACCGTTACTCCATATAAATAATAACTATGCCTTTAGTTTTGCGTTGCTATATTATGAGTTATAGTGAATGTTACTAAATTTTTTTAAGAATGTAAATAAAATTTCATAATGTTTTTAACTAAAAATAAAGGAAAACCCTTAAATTAAAAATAAATATGAGTTTTGTCTAAACATTTTTGCTTAAACACATATAAATTGGTAAAACCTAAAAAAAAATGCTGATGTTGTGTCCTTAGTTTTGCGGGCCACTGTATGTAACGAATAATTTGAGGCTGTGTCACCATGTGTATGAATCAAATTCTAAATTTTTTTCTCAATTATTATTTGACAAGTAAATTTTAATATTTAACAGAAAGCATTTGTGAAGTTATGGTAAATTTGGAAATAAATGATTTTTTATAGCAAAAATAGCAATTTTAAATTTTTCCTAAACTCGAAAAGTTGAACGATTTCTTGTTTGGAATGTAGTCTTAATTTTTAAAATACATACATTTGTTTTATAATTCGCAAAATATTTATTCTTTTAAATTTCGATTCGTTACAGAAATGTAACAAAGTAGTGAAAAGAAACAAATTGGGTGAAAATATCATATGACCTACTTCAAAGATTTCCAACACCTGCTGAAATTTACTTTCGACTCCTCTTATTTCCCAGAGTTTCATGAATTGAGAGGAGCAATGGACATGATTAGGTTGACTATGCTTAAAAGCTATGACGTGCAATGTTTCAAGTTGTGAAGTCTTCACCAAAAGAATTTAATGGTCGTTTAATTTTCAAAAAAATTAAAAAAAAAATACTTGAAACTTGCAAGCGTTTTTTTATTAATGTTATTTTTTTGCTCATAGTTTTTAACTTTTAAATCCAAACCAATACAAAATGGTTCACTAGACTTAGGAAATACATTCACTGATAAATTAATTTCCATATAGCTGCTTGGTAAAAAGTTGTATTGCGGTTTACAAGTGAAACCAAAATTTTTCGATTTTTGAACTTTCGAAGTTTTTTCCATAGGGTTTTTGCGGCGTTGAATGGAATTGAGAACAGTATTTGAAAAATGGTGTAATTTTATATAGCTTGGGGTATACCAAGTTTATGTCAGCGCTCTAATAACGGGATACGAATATCACAATCTTATAAGCAATTGGCGTAAATTTTTTTAAAATTTATGTTTATTGTGTCTGACATTCACAATTATATTTGAAATTGGCTAGAATGTTGCGTGAACTGAGTTACTTTGTAAGCATCACCTCCAAGTAAAAAAGGGATTTAATAAATTTTAAACACAAACATTTTACGAATTTTTTAAAAATTAAGCAAAATTAAATTATTTTGTTTCGCATTTTATTTTATAAAAAACATGGCTTGAGAACATAGTTAGGTATATAGAGTGAATCCTTATGACGGACTCAATTGATAATGTGCAAAAAAGGTACATTTTTTTTTATTCATAGCGGCTACACCGGCCTTTTTTTTTTCTAAACACAGAGCGAAATTCCGAAAAAACCTACAGCAAATAAAAGATTTTAATGAGCTTACTACTTAAATCGAAAAGGCATCAAAACATTCTAAGGACTTTAAATTTTATGGAGCAAAAACAATTTGCATAACCTCAAAAAGCATCCTTATATAAAATTTAAAAAATATTTAATATGATTTCCTGCAAATAAGGAACTCTAAACCCAATTAAATATTATAAAACCAGCAAAAAATGCATGTTTCCAAAATAATCGCGGTTTTCTTTTTAAGTTCTAATATTAGACAAACAATTTTCTTGAGTGTATTTTATATATTTTTGATGGTGTAATATATATTTTTAAATGTTATAAATACAATGAGAATAAATACAATTGATGTTTCATTAATTAAATCCAAGCAAAAACTGTAAATTTAATGTTTTAAAATAATATTTGTAAAACTATTTCGTTTCATGCAGTTTTTTAGTATTAGCGTCCAGATGGACACGAACAGAGAAAGAGATGTGAATTTTCAGGAAATAAAAAATCAACTTTAAGCAAACGGAAAAATGTTGCATTACACTTTGCTTAATGGGCAATAATTACACAGGCCAAAAGTTTGTAATCCTGAGACTAGATTATATTGTGCGAAAGGATTGATATGCGCTGAATCCGAAACTGACCTCCGAATTACCATCGCATCAGATTTTTGAGATATCTTAAGCTAAAGTTTTAATGAACCCTGGTTTTTACTAGCATCGCTAATTAAGATTTATTCACAAAACTTTTTATGTCATCTGAAAGTCCTACTTGTTACGTTTCAAATTCAGGTTTAACCTTTTCAATATATTATTCCTTCTCGGATATTTCGTCCATTATTATTCAATGGTATTGTATTTTCGCTATTAATGCGATACACCATAATAATATGAACACATCATATTAATTAACTGCAAAGGATGATATCTAATAAAAACAGAAGAGATATCTGAATAATTTAAAAAGCTTGAGTCCATACTATCAAATACTAACAAAGTTTGTGATGTTATATGGTTTAGAAGTGGCGAAAAGTCGAGTTTTTTTTTCATATATAGCGAAAATACCAATTTTATTCCTTTATACGAGTTTGTTACATGTATGTAGCGAATCGTTATCCTTCAATAAAATCCTTAAAAATTAAAACATGAAAACACAGAAATAGGTACATATACAATTTTTGGCATTTTCTACTAAAATATATAACTTCTTTTTTTAATCTAGAGTTTCATTCAGTAAAGGGTTAATTATAACAAGAATATAAAGAATTTATGTCAATGTTATGTATGAGCATTCGCTGAATTACTTTACTATTCATTCACTCACTCGCTGGATTTAAATTTTGAATGAAATTTAAAACTAGAACTACTTTTTGTTTTATATTTTCTTCATAATTTGTTAACAATATTGTTTTACAAAATGTTAAACTTGTTGATATTATGTTGTTAACAACTTATAATGGCGCAGGGCGGCACAGTGGGATATTAAGGGTGGTTAAATTTCAAGGGCCGATGTTGATTTTGAATAAAACACAAACTATTTAGGAAATTATTGTAATTTTATTTTATTATGATATATTGGTATCACTCAATTATGTATGGAACAAAATATCGGCCAAATGGGCGCCGCGACCACGGCGGCACACCTCCATCCGATGGTCCAAATTTTCGATGACGCTGAGGCATAATGGAGGTTCTATGCCGTTAATGTGCCGAATTATCTCATCCTTTAGCTCTTGAATTGTTGCTGGCTTATCGACGTACACCTTTTCTTTCAAATAACCCCAAAGAAAAAAGTCCAACGGTGTCAAATCACATGATCTTGGCGGCCAATTGACATCGCCATTGTTGCGTAAAAGAGCCATTGTTTCGTTAGATGTGTGGCAAGTGGCACCGTCCTGCTGAAACCACATATCGTCCACATCCATATCTTCCAATTCGGGCCATAAAAAGTTCGTTATCATCTCACGATAGCGAACACCATTCACAGTAACTGCCTGACCGGCCTCATTTTGGAAAAAATACGGCCCGATGATGCCGCCAGCCCATAAACCGCACCAAACAGCCACTCTTTGTGGGTGCATTGGTTTTTCGACAATCACTCTTGGATTCTCATTCGCCCAAATGCGGCAATTCTGTTTATTGACGAATCCACTGAGGTGAAAATGTGCCTCATCACTGAAGATGATTTTCTTCGAAAATTGATCATCCACTGTTGCCATTTCTTGCCACCATTCTGCCCATTCACGACGTTTGGAATGGTCAAGAGGCTTTAGTTCTTGAGCCAATTGCACCTTGTAAGCGTGTAAATGCAAGTCTTTATGCATAATGTTCATCAACGACGAGCGTGAGAGGTGCAATTGTTGGGCACGACGACGAGTTGAGGTGGACGGCTCTTCAGCCACACTATCGCGAACAGCAGCAATATTTTCTGCAGTACGAGCTGTACGAGCATGCACTGGTGTTCTCACATCTTCTACAGACCCGGTTTGCTCGAATATTTCCACGATTTTTGCGATTGTACTCACGTTTGGACGATCAAATTGACCAAAAAAATCACGAAGTGCACGATATGCATTTTGATTTGAACGCCCATTTTCATAATAAGTCTGGATAACTTTAACACGTTGTTGGATTGTGTATCTATCCATGGTTCAAATTGAGTAAGTCTGAAATAGAGAAATGTCAAATAAAATTCGGAAAAAAACTTGGCGTTTAGGTGTGGTTCACATTCAACATCGGCCCTTAGAATTTAACCACCCTTTATTACAAAATTTTTGGCAATAATTCTGGCATTACGATTTAATTTAATTTGGAATAGGCATAAGTGACGTAATATCGTATTAAGATTTGATTTTGAACCTTCCAAAACACCCGTGTCGACAATATGACAATCCAAAGCAAGAAACTTTTTGCAGGGAACTTTTTGCAAAAAAAAAATTCTGAGTGCTTTCCACTTTTTTTGTTTCTAGTCCGATTTTCAAAAAACTAACATATTTGTAAT
Source organism: Delia radicum (assembly GCA_021234595.1). NCBI lineage: Eukaryota > Metazoa > Arthropoda > Insecta > Diptera > Anthomyiidae > Delia > Delia radicum. The sequence continues at coordinate 118,627,221 of CM037854.1, forward strand.
CTGCTAGTAGAGACTAACAAATTTGTGGGCTATCTAAAATAGTGGTTATTTAACTAAATAAATTCTTAAATAAATAAAAAAAAATTAATGTAATATCTTGTTCCACTCGGAAACTACATTCGTTTAAAGTTGAAATATAAAAAAACACCAACAGTCTTTTACCCCCAGATACATATTTTCATTCTAAACATATAAAGGGCATACTATTCTGAAAGGTTTTTTTTTATATAAAAGTGAGTTGTTTTAAAAAACATTTTTGATTTGTGTATACTTTTCCCCCAGCAGTTTCTAAAATTCCCACAGGCAAATATCAACTTAAGGCAACTTTAACCTACCGTAAAAAATTGTGCACGCCTACAATTAGGTAGCCGAAGCGGTTGTAGATACTCCAACATATACTTAATTTATTGGGTCTCTTCTCCTATTTTTTGGGAATTGAGGGATTAATTGCAGCAAATCATAAATTCGGACATAAATTTCACTTTGTTGACTATAAAGTTTATTGTAGTCCAAAAACCATTGGATTATGTCTATTAATTAATATATTATTGAATACCCGATTAAAAAATTGATATATACTCATATATAACTTGATATCATGATATATGCTTATATGTGTGGCAATATATTACGATATATGTTCGTATCTCACACTTAGTTTATGAAATGTTTTTAATATGGCGTGATATATCATCATTGCACCGTATGTTATACATTAGTATATCTTGTATATATGATCATATGTAAGTGTATATGGTACAATTAATCAAAAATAGTTCGATCACTTTTATATATAATTCTATATGACAAAACATATCATTATATATAAATATATATAGTTAAATTTAATGAAAAAAATTCTATCACTCGTATATATTTTTTTAATACCGATTATAATTAGAATATAAATGAGTTTTAAAATTGTAATTATTATTAATATTTTTTTTATTAAAGTACGTTAAACGACGTTATAATTATAAGGTTTTAAACCAACGAACATATAGACTAAAGAAGAGCCAATGTTCTCAACATCTGTTAAATTTTATATACCAACTGGTTTTAAGAGAAACAGTTTATTTAGAGGTTTTTTAATGCATATTTTTTAGTATATAAATTTTGTGTTAATTATACAAAACTTATGCAGAAAATACATTAAACAACACAAATTTAACTTTAAAAATTATTTAAAATTGCACTGTTAACACATTTTTCTCGAAACTCTCTTAAAACGACTTCAGGTTTTTAAAAGAGAGCGTTGGAAATGGCATGTTTAAAAAAACCCTTTTAACATGCAAAATGTATTCTAAATTTCTAATTTTAAAAATTAAATATACTTTTAAATATACTTTCTACCATTGATCCTGTTTGTGGTTAACAAAATAGTTGTTTTGAGCAATCGGAAATTGATGAAGTACTAAAAAGGGAGATTTATTCATCATAAACAAAATGTCGTATTGATCCATAATACTATTACTATTTTTAATTATTTTGTATAAGAATTACATGTAAAGTTTGCTGTTTATTTCTGCTCTTGAAAAAATCTGTAAGTCTATTTGAAAATTTTAAGCACAAAAAAAAATTGATTTTCTTCCTCGGTAAATGTTTTTTTTTTTTTTGGTTTTACCTAGCGTTTTAAATTTATTATAAATTTACATTTTAACAAATACCGAAACTTGTACCTTCCTAATAGGATTACTTAAGTTTTTGTTCTACCAGGAGTGCTAAATGTGATTCTTTTTAAATTATAGTAATCTACTTCTTAACAGAAAATATTCGAAAGTATATTCGAAAGTTACTATGAAAATATTTCTTATATTTCTTATTATATTCATTTTTAAACTGCCTTCAATGATGCAAGATATGAAAACAAAGACTCATAGTAAGAAATATTAGCATAAGAAGTAACTTTTGAAGATTTTCTGTTAAGGAGTTATAAACATGCCATATAAGTATTTGGTATCGTTGGATAGGAAATTAAATGTAGATTATGACATTTTCAAGAAGAATCCCAATTAGCGCTATTGGTAAAACAAAGACTCTTGATATCCTAATAGGAAGGTAAAAATTTAAGTTTTTGTTAAATTGTAAAATTTTACTATTCATTCAATTAAATATTTATTAATAGTTATAATCCAATGATTTTTTCGACTTAAATAGACTTTTAAGTCAATAATGTGAAATTCATGTTCGAATTTATAATTTGCTGTAAGCAATCCCACAACTCTCAAAAATAACATTTTCAAAAATGGGATTTTTTAAATTTGTTGCTGCCATGTCTACATTTAAAGCAGGGATCGGAAGAGACTTACGCAATAAACTAGGTATATGTTGAAGTATTTATATTTATATTTATATTTATTTTAGCAATGGGTTAAAGTTGATATTTGCGTTAGAAATATGGTAACTTTAGAAGCGGCTGGGGGGGAAAAGTATACACAAATTAAAAATTTTTTTAACACAACTCGCTTTTATATAAAAAGACCTTTTAGAATAGTATGCACACTTTATATGTTTATCTGGAGGTAAAAGACTGTTGATGCTTTTTGGGGAAAAAATCGCAAAAAATTTGATTTATATTTTTAATTTCTAATTTAAACGAATGTAGTTTTTGAGTGGAACAAGATATTGTATTAATTTTTTTAATTGTTTAGTCAAGAATTTATTTAGTTAAATAACCAATATTTATAAAAGAAATTGATCCCGATTTCGTCCCGCTATTCCCAAAAAAACTGGCCCTAAGTCGGAATTTCACATTTTTAAATAGGAATATCTCGGGAACTATTAGAGATAACCCACACATATAAGCATGATTTTTGTTAGTCTCTAGTAGAAGATTGCAAATATGTTGTTTTGAAAATCAGATGAGAAACAAAAAAATGATAAGCTCTTAAAATTTTATATTAAAACAGTTTTCTATTTTGGGTAATAATTAAAAGTTAAACTCAATATTACGTCACTTATGCCCAGTGGCGTACCCAGGGGGGGCCCTGGGGGCCAAAGCCCCCCCCCCCCCCGAAATATTTTCGATTTTTTATTTTATTTTTGTTTTGGTTAGTATGTAATAAATGAATTTATAATATATTTTTGAGACTATAATTTTTCAAACTAATGTTATATTAACTGAAATTGATCTGTGGAAACACTACCATAAAGACAATCAAATCCGCTAGATGCTATTCAAGAGGAGCTTTTTCCAAACGTTTACATGTTTTTACATTTACTGATAGTAATTCCTGTTACAACTGCATCCGCGGAGAGAAGTTTTTCCACCCTAAAAAGAGTGAAAACATATTTAAGGAATTCTATGGGTGAAGCTAGACTTGGTGCTCTAGCTCTTGCATCAGTGTATCGAGAAAAGGTTGAACCTGACAAAATCATTGACACTTTTATGAAAAAAAAATCGTTGAATTCAATTTTAAGAGTTTTGTTAATAGTATATAAGGATCTTAATTAATATGATAGCTCACTTTAAAAATCAAAATAAAATTATTTAATTGATACATAAATTTGTTTAATATTTAAAAAAAAAACTGGTTTGTAGATATAAGAAAACTAAAAAAACAAAGACATGTCAAAACATTTTTGCTTCAAAATTGATATCATAACTGGGTATAACGTCAATGGTAACTTTCCCATCCAAAACTTATTTAACAGATACAAAATATTAGTGTCCTACCGAACTCATTTTTTTCGGCCGAAGCCGAACTTCGGCCATTATATCAATGTTCGGCCGAAGCTGAACTTTTTGTTTTAATAAAAAAAATATAAATTGTTTTTTTAGATCAATAAATTTAATTTAATTTATTTATTCATTTCAATAACCTAGCCTGAAGGCCATAATCGGTTACAAATTTCTACTGAATTATACAAAGTAAACAATAAAATTTGATATAAATAAAATAATAAGAAAGAGATAATAATTAAAATACAATAATACTAATAATAAACAAAAATATAAAAGAAGGAGTGATAATAGCCCAGCAAACAATTCCGTCCGTTTATGTGCCGTTTTCGGTACAGCATATACGGATCCGAAGTCCGTTTCCGTACCGTTTTCCGGATCAGTATACGGACCGGAAAACGGAATAAAAGGAACATCGAATACGGATTCGAAACAGTATAAAGCACGCTAAAACGGACCGTTTTCGTTATTAAACATAAACAAAATACAAATTTATTGGTATATTTTTTAAAAAAATCATATTTGGAAAATAGTTTTACTATTTTAAGTACAAAAAAAGAATAAAATATTTGTATTGTACTATATTTTATAGCCAAAGAAAAATAGTTGATCGATTTTTAAGTTGATATAGAGAAAAAAAACTTAAACTTTAATATTTAAAATTAAAAAGTTTGATATTGTCATGACAGAAGAGCAATTTTTCCGCATTCACACCATGTGAATTGCTTCGTCTATCAGAATACAGCTGTCCGGCAGCGCTAAAAAGCTGTTCGCTAACTACACTAGTTGGTGGGGCTGATAAATATTTTATTGCTACAGCTTTTATATTTGTAAATGGACTTGAATTCCAATACTCAAATATATTTATATTTCGGGACCTAAAGGCTGCGTAATAAACATTTTAATTTCTTTTTCAATAAAATTTTCGTTTGGTTCAGCTACTTCTAAGTCTGGTACTGCATCATGTCTATCCCAAATTGATGAACCTGTTATTCTCTTTTCAGGATTACTTACCACTCGAATTTTTTTTTTTTATATTTAATTATATCGCATTAAATTTGATTATTTGCTTAAAAGTCTTGTAGCTATATCTCTGAAATTTTTTTTTTAAACTCTTTTGGCTTTTTGAAATTTTTTCACACACATTGATGTTTAAATATCGGTGTTTTTTTTTGTATTCCATCATATTCAACGTTGTATTTTTTATGTAGTTTTTTTTGTAAATTCTGAAAAGTAAATATAACCGCTGTTGTTATTTATTTGTGCTTTTTATAAATAATCTTAAAAGTTCGGTAGTTCGGCCGAATTCGGCCAAAATTTGGCCAAACACCGAACTTGGCCGAACTTCACTTTTTGGCCGAACTACGAAGCCGAAGCCGAGTACTTGGTCGGACACTACAAAATATTAGATATAGGCTCTCGTATGTAACAAATTATATGCTTTTCAAACAAAAAAAAATTTAAAAAACAAAAATTGGGCCCCCCCCCCCCCCCGAAACAAAATCCTGGGTACGCCGCTGCTTATGCCTGTTACAAATTTTATTGCAATCGGACTATAAAGTACGAGGGCGGATGAATAAGTCCGTGACTTTTTGAATGAAACACAGTTTTCTTTGCAAAAAAAAATTATTTTTCAACATAATCTCCTTTTAGCTCAATACACTTAGTCAACCTTTCTTCAATTTTTGTATCCCTTCCAAAAAATAGGATCTTTCGAGGTTCATAATATAGGCATTTCTTGGCCATATGGGGTCGTTTTTTTTTTTTGTAATCCTTGTTAAATCGGTCCAATAAGTTGGCATAATATTCGCCGTTTATTGTTTTTCCCTTTTGAAGGTAATCGGTGTGGATTATCCCGAGTGTTTCCTAAAAAACTGTTGCCATCACCTTATTGGCCACCATTACGTTTATGGTCAATTGAGAGCAAACGCGGCACCCATATTGCAGACAGCTTTCTTAAACACAACTGATCATTTAAAATCGAAACCACACTGTTATATGAAATGCCTATGGCATCAATAATCTCATGCACTTTTACTCTTCGATCTTCCAACACCATATCGTTGATTTTTTGACATTTTCGGGTGTATTGACCTCAATTGGCCGTCCAGACCGTTCAGCGCCATTTGTACTTGTGCGACCACAACGAAAGTCAGTAAACCACTTTTTTACCATTGAAATCGATAGTACAGAATCCCCAAAGTATTTATCAAGCTTTTCCTTTTTTTTGATTGACGGTTTTTTTTCGAAAAAAATGTTTAATGAGCACTCGAAATTCAGTTTTTCCATTTTTAAAAAAATCCACGAGGTTGTATATTTTGAACAGCTGTTAAACGCAAAGTAAATGACGGAACTTGCTCAAAATTTGACAGCAGTCTATTAACAGGTGGTACTTGATGGGAGCAGTGTTTCATATAACTACGAGGGAAGTTCGAAAAGTCACGGACTTATTGCTCCGCCCTCGTAATAACTATTTCCAAAAATTTTGTGATATGTCCCACTGTGCAGGGTGGTGATTATTTAACTTATTGTATTTGCAATGATATTTGATATTTTAAGTTTAAAAATTTTACACTTCTTTTGTCATTATGAGCAAAAAAATCAAAAGATCCAATTATATACTCGCAATTTAATTTAAATTTAAATAAAATTTCTACAAATTGACTTCAATTTGAGAATAGATATTTATTTGTTTAGAATCAAAAACTTTTTTTGCTTTTAACATTTATTTGTTGTGTATCAAAGTAATATCGACAAAATAATTTTAAATTTATTTTTGTTAAAAATTCAAGTTTTTGTTATTAATATTGTGTTTATATTTACCTGTTTTATATATTACGGCGTATGTTTTTATATTGCGAATTTTATTAAATTAATTTCAAGAATATCAACATCTACACCATGCACATAAACTTTCAGGTTGCTTATGAATCACGTTTATTTCTTAGGAAATATAAAACAAATTTGAAAATATATAAATGTTTACTTTCATTTCCATTCTAGTTGACTCATATTGAAAATTATCAAAATACAAACTAATTTCAAGTTCAAATTTAATTTTCTTAAAGTAATTAAATGTGAATGATTATAAAAACAAAACAGATTCTAATTTGTTAACCCTGTTAAGCCAAAGCAAATACCAACATTTAAATCCGATGCAGGCACGTAGCTAGGAATTTATTTCGGGGGAAGGGGGCTTTTCGATTTTGATTATGTGTTTTAGGGTAACTTCTAAAAATATGTGCACACTAGGGTTATAGCTTTTTTGCTTAATATTGGGCAGTAATGTATTAATAATATAAATCGTTTTTCAGGTCATTTTGAAACAAAACCCTCCCGCATTTAATTAGAATGCATTTTTTTAAGTTTTTAACATCAAGTTGTTACTTACTGTGTTCGTTATTTTGCTAATTTTGATGTCTATATCTCGAAACAACGCTTTAATCTGTTTTATCAAAATCCGCGAAACACGTCAAATTTGAAAACGTTTGTGTCATTTAAATTGGATGTTTATCGTTATTTTATAATTACGTTAAGATTTTAGCTAAATATTAATTTATAGTTTAATTAAAGAAACAAAAAAATAAAATTTATATTTTTCTGGATTTATATACGGCTTTTATATACGGAATTTATATACGGCTAGGCTAGCTAAAATTTGATAATTAAAAAAAGTCAAAAGTTATAACCCTAGTGCATACAGAAACTTTCGACTTCTACTAACCCGACTAGCAAAAATTAATATGATGATTTAAAAGAAATTTAATATGAATCTTAATACAGTTTTATCCGAGAAATGGGCCCATATAATTACATAAGTTTGCATTTGTTTAGTTTTAATATAAGATTAAATTAAATCCGATAAATGGCGCGAACAATTTAATCCGATTTTATATAGCTGCATAAATTTATATCTGAACTGATACTAATATATACAAAACAAACTGGTTGTATATAAACCAAAAAGAAATCAATTCAAAAGACAAAAATTTGGGTAAATTTTTGTGCATAAAATTATATACAAAATGAGATATGCAATTCATTATACTATTGTATTGATGTAATACATATTTATATCCAATATATGATTAACAAATTTTCTTTGTATTAATTTTATCCAAAATTAAATTGTGTTTTCTTTTTTATTATCTAAATATATATTATTTTATTTGTCTAGGTATATATAACGTCATTATCAATTGGATTAGTTTTAGCGTTCGACGAAATTAATTTTGTATATGAATTTATATAATTATGTCCGGTTAAATACACTGGCAGATAAAAACTTATAAGTGTATATAAAATAATGTATTATTTTATGCAAACGTTTTAACTCGAAAAATTAAAGATTTACTCGTATAACAGTCCAAAAGCTACGTATTTTTTATTCGTGAACTCAAAAGGTTCAGATTTTGCAGACAAATTAAAAGCAAATATCCTGTATAAATGGATTCCCTTTAAACTTAATAAAATTTGGATAGATGATAAAGAAGCAACAAAATATAAACGTTTTTTTCAGCGGCTCAATCCCATGTTTTGTGGTTTAAAAGTGGCGATGAAATTTAACACATCTTTGTGTGAATATAAATATATTTAAAGTTTAGGAAATTTACACATTTTAAAAGCCATTTTGACACTATCTCGTGGACTCAGGCTGCCACTTACTTGAATTATTTTAAATATTGGTGACCAATTATTCACTATTTATTCTCTTTTTTCATATATCCGACTTTGTTTAAGATCAGAGGCAGCCCATCGGTTCTATACTCCATGTCTTGTATTAACATAATCGTAAATTTTACAAGGAAGCGTTTAAGCTCACTAGTGTGATTGTAGTCTGAAATAAAAAATGATAAAAACAAAAAAATGCAATTGGAAAATTTTAAAATATACCTGACATCTCCCAGGCCTTATTTAAACCAAATTATGTATTTCCAATTCACTTTTATTTATATTTTGGACGATTACATATGCTCAAGCTTTCTTGTGTGTTTACTAGGGTATTCAATCGGTTAACCGTTACTCGATTAATCGATGAAATGATGCCGAACAATTGTTCGAGTAATTCGAAGTGACCAATTTCGAGTAAAGAATAACTCGAACAATTTTGGTCGATTAATCGAGTAACTCGAGTAATTTAAAAATATGAACTATTTTATATTTTTTTAATACAAGTTTGTTATAATTTTTATTAAAAATAAAAATTATGTTTTTTCGACCTTTAATTGTGCAATGAAAATGAAAATTATTCAAGTTCGAGGCCATATACTCTATATTTCTTCATTAGGATATTGTCCTAACAAATAATCTATAGAGTTTTTGTTTTTAAATTTATTATTTGACCCTTTCAGGAATGTGTTGATAGATATATTTCGGGAATTTTCTAGGTTCCCATCATCAGAACACGTTTTGAAAGCGGTAACAATCCCATGCCAAACCTCAAGCATTCATATGAACTAGTTTACTCACTACATGAGAACTAATATACATATGAGTTTGAAATTAAAGATTATTTTTTGATCAATGGTTATAATCTTTAATTTCAAACTCATATGTATATTAGTTCTCATGTAGTGAGTAAACTAGTTCATATGAATGCTTGAGGTTTGGCATGGGATTGTTACCGCTTTCAAAACGTGTTCTGATGATGGGAACCTAGAAAATTCCCGAAATAGATCTATCAACACATTCCTGAAAGGGTCAAATAATAAATTTGAAAACAAAAACTCTATAGATTATTTGTTAGGACAATATCCTAATGAAGAAATATAGAGTATATGGCCTCGAACTTGAATAATTTTCATTTTCATATTTTTTTAATATTTTGTATAAAATAATGTGACTGTTATAGTGAATATTTAAATGTTAAGTGTATTTTTATATTAAGTGAGCACTGTTAAAGAAATTATATTACGAAAAACGAAGAACTTAATGCGAAAAACTCCGATATCGAAGAAACTTGGATATTTTTTAAAGAAACAAGTTCTAAGACTGGGGTGTTTAAGATTATTGGTGCGGATTTGTGGGTTAAAAGTGGGATCAAACATTATTTTTTTTTTTAATTTAGTTGCCATTTGATCTAAAGAAACTACATATTAATACTATATTTTCAAAAAGGAATTTTAAAATGTCATTTACTAAAAACTTTTTGTTGGTCCCTTTTATGTAGTTGTAACAAGCCAATTTTAGAAGCCCTATATGGAAATTCATAGCGGTCCAACGCAAAATTTCCACATATTAAAATTTACATATAGAAGTAATGAAGTTTTCATTAATATGATGAAAATCTTCTTAAATATTCATGAAAGTTGTTTCAAAACTTCTTTATAATTTTTTTAGAACAATTACATATCTCAAAATCCCAAAATGATAGGACAAAATGGACTATTTTTTCGTTTAGTACTAACACACTAATATAACAAAACTGTGTCAAGTCTGAGTGAAATTACAAAACGGATCACCTTATAAATATTTTTATAAAACAGTTTAATACATATTTATGAACCAGTTATATTGAAAGAAAATCAATGAAGATTTCAACATATTTATAAAGAATTTCATTGATATAATAACGCTTTTGCTTTAAGTGTACTGAGACAAAACTGTCGCAATAATAAATGATCTTAGCAAATGTTTTTCTCTTTTAGATATACTTTTTACTAAAATTTTTAATTAATTTGTTAATTTTTATATATATGTTATATTAGTACTAATAAAATATAAAAACTTACAAAAATGTGAGTTTTTAGAAAATAAAATTAAAGTATTAAAATTGTTCGAGTTACTCGAGTTATTCGAGCAATTTTAAAATCTTACTCGCCTACTCGAGTAAATTAAAAACCTCAAAATCGAGTTACTCGATTACTCGAACAGAAGCAAACTCGAGTAAATTGAATACCCTAGTGTTTACCCTTCATTTTTCGTCAATTATTACAATTTTTTTAAATCATTTTTTTAAATAAAAACCCTTTGAAATGTCTAAAAAAAAAAAACAACATCGTTTTAACCCAAAGACTAGTTTAGCTGCTAAATTTTAAAATGTCGCATTTAAAGTAGCGCCGATCGAAATCTGTTTACATTTAGTCTGGAAAAAAAAAATTGTGAAAATTTATCTCAAATTGGACCACGTTAACAGATGATGCATATCGATCAAAGTTTGAGGCTTAAATCTGCTTCGGAAAATAAAAAAAAAAAATAGTCTGCGTGCTGAAAAACAAGTCGTTTTAATGGATTTTGAGCTATCGTAGAATTTGTATCGAAAAAAAATACTGAAAAATTTATTTTTTTAATTTTGGCAATTTTTTAAATTTCTGCAATTTTGAGGATTGTTTTTTTAAATTTTGCAAAATTTTGTTTTAAATTTGGCGGTTTTTTCAAGTGTTTTCGATTTTTTTAAATGTTAATGTTAAAATTAATGTTTAAATAGTATCTACTAAAAATTTTTATGAAAAAAAAAAACAATATTCAATTGAATTTTTAATAGAAATTAATAAAACTATAATTGAAAATAATATCAATTAAATAGTTACAAATTATTTCAATTGGTACTACAATTTCATCAATAGAACCGAATTCAATTAAACTCTTAACTGAATCAACAAATATTTTAGTTGGGACTCTATTTTAGTTTTTTCTGTTTAGACATAATTAATTTTTAGTTTGCATTGTCTCAAGCAATTTTTTGATTTTATTTTAAGGCAAACGCATCGAAATCTCTTGCGAAATGACTGCATTTATTACTTATTTGTCGAAAATCAACTCTAACAATGATAGCCGCCTATGTTTTCTAATGAAATTTGAAGATTCGAACCATATAATACTGTACCAACAGGCATTTCCTTTATGATCCAAGTCAAAAATAAATATTTTTATATTAAACTTATCAATAACATTGTTTCTTCCTAATGAATTGTATCAAGTTTTTTAATTTGTCAAATCATTTCGGGGGGCTCTGGCCCCCTTGCCCCTGTTAATTTAACTCAATTTTAGTAGCAACATCCAAAATATTCAGAAATTTAATGTAAATATCGTTGTACTAACTGAATTTATAAGTTGTTACCATTAATATACACTTTTCAATTCTGTTGGCACTTCATTTCTCTGTGTGTATGTTAAAATATAAATATATCCACAAACAAAAAGTCGGTAGTAAAAGCGTTAATAGAGCCAATAGTCACCAATGCTGTTTCCGAAAACCCAAATGAGTTTCTGAAACTATCATTTATTTTCCGGATTTATCAATTACAATCCGATAGATATACGTCTTGGTTAAAAAACAAAATTTTAAAAGTGAGTTAATAAAAAGAGGAAGATTGATATCAATTTTAATTGCTTAAGTTGAATCAGGAATATCGATTTACAACTTTTAACCTTTTTTAAATTCAAAGCAATACGAAATATTTAGTATTGAAATTTCAAAAACGATCGATTTGAAAACGATCGTTTTTTTATCACACACCATGTAACCTATTGGAATTCCTAATACTTAAATGATTTTCAGAAAGTATAACTTGTTTTCAGATTTTATCAAATTTAATTTAGATATAATCAGTTCATTTTAATAATAGTAAAAGATTCTGTTTGAAAATGGCATTATTCTAATGACGCATTTTCATAAGTACTGTTTTTGAATGCGTTTAAAATGCAAAAAATATTTAACAAGTATATTTTTAAACTCTTCTGAATTATTCCTCAAATTGTTTTCAATCAGTATTAAATTACACTATTCAACAAATTTAAATTTTTGTAAAGACCTTCTCTCACATAACTTTGGCACCTTTTGCGTGTAATAATGCTTTTTAATTATGTTTTTTGGATTCTACACAGAAAAAGAAAACGTAAATCGAGATTCAATTAATATATTTGTTAATTCACTTAAAAGTTTAATTGAATTCAGTCCTATTAAGGAAATCGTAATGTCAATTAAAATGATTTGTAACTACTTAATTGATTTAATTTCAATTAAAATTTTAATCATATCTATTAAAAATTTAGTTGAATATTGTTTATAGTTTCAAGCAAGTTTTTAGTACTAAAAAAAGTTATATATACTATTAAAACTTTTATTTAAAATTGCAAAAATTGTTAAAAATAAAAAAAATGTCAAAATTTAAAAAATCGCAAAAAAATTAAAAAAAAAATCTAAAATTGGAAACAAAAAATGCTAATATTTGAAAAAATTTCCAAAATCGTAAAATCACTAATAACTTAATTTTGTTGGTTTTTAAATTTTGGCGATTTAAAAACAAAAATTGCATAAATCGTTAATATTGAAAAAGTATCCAAATATTGCAAAAAAAAATTAAAATTGCTAAAATTTCAATTTTGCGGTTTTTAATAGTAGCGTTTTATATAATTAAAGCATTTTTTTGTTGTTTAAATTTTGGATTTTTTTTTAGTTTTTTGTATTTTTTTTTTTTTTTTAATTTTAGCGATTATTCAATTTTTTTAATTTTATCGATTTTTTTTAATTTTTTCGTTTTTTTTTATTAAAAGGTGGTGATTTTTTTTAATTTCGACGATTTTTTCACATTAATAGATTTTTTATGTGACCTTTTTAAATTTTAATACTTCTAACTTTTACCGTTTTACTACGTTTCTTTAAATAACACATAAACTAGACACTTTAACAAAAAATAGTTTATATGAAAGTTGCAAAATCATCGAAATTTTTACTATTAAATGAGTAATTGTGCAACACAAAAGAAATATGAAATTTTTTAAGTTTCTTAAAAAATCTTCAAAACATTCTTGAACATTTAAAAATGTTATAATTTTAAAATGAATGTTAGACTTTCGTAGATTTCAAAACAATTAAAATGTTTTAAACTTTTTTATTTAATTCCGCGGTACTAATGCAAACTGCTAAAATACAGGGTGCTCAATGAAAATCTAAAAGTTGAAATATCTTGAATTCTTACAGTGCAATTTCATCATACCGAAATTATATCAAAATTATGTATTTCAATTATGTATTTTTTCTGTAGTGTTATTTATATATTATAAAAAAAAAATATTAAACAAATTTATGACATAAATTGTTTAAACTTTATCTAGTGACCAGATGTATAAGGATTATGTTAAAAAACATCTAACCCCTTTCCAATTTTGCCTTATGAAACTGAGCCGATAACAAAATAATTTCTTTCCTTTCAGACCGTTTACGGGATAGGTACTTCCTGACCGGTTCTGTTTGAACCAGTCACGGGATAGGTTCTCGCATTCAACTCAGCCCTTTTTTCCACAGGGTAGTTTTGAAAGTGATGCATTTTTTTCAATTTAGCTCATTGAATTCGTAAATTAAAAAAAAAGAATAAATTTTAGTTCTTTTCAAAGATTTTTCTTGCATGAATTCGTTGCATCCCATAGAATATTTAAAAGCATTAATTCGTAATATTTATTTCAACTGCAGACATACATAAAAAACTTTCATATACCGTTTTATTATTGTTTGTTATTATTTTGAAAATTGGAACATGTTTGAGCATGTTTCTTAAATACTGCAATGCACCCTTATTTTGTGTGGTGATATCATTAAAATAAATTAAAAACCATGGCCACCATGGTCAAAAACCCTTTAAAAAATAATGAATAGAAAAACAACCCCTTGTATTAAATATGATAAAAGTTTTAATACACTGAAAGAAGTTTTTACGAACAATTATAACACTTTAAATACAGCTGCAAATTTAATTAACACTATAAATTAATCTTATCTACTTATCTTCAACTGAAAGATTTTTGCTATATTTTGTATTGCACTTTAGATCGAAACGCGAAATTAAATGAATATTTGTCTAAATTAATATTTTTTCAAAACTTTAGTAACCAGGCAGAAAAATAAAATCGTCACAGTGTTGGTGAAGCGTCGGCTACGGTCGTTATGCGTTGGCAGAACGCAGGATTAACAATATTGTCAGTATTGTCCTGTTATTCTACTGATAACAATGGCCAACCGTTGGTTTGAGCAAACTTGTCACCGTTGGCATAATGTTTGTAATTCAAAGAATTTGATGCTTTTAAAATAGCTTAAATTAAATTAATTTTGAGAAATGCATATAATAAAACTCATTTAAGAAACAGCAATACAGCTCGATCTTAGTCTTATAAATCACACTTAAATGTGTGAAATTATATTAAAAATATGCTTCTAATTGGTTGTAATATTGGTAAAAACTATAATGGCAAAGAATTTTGCTGGTGGTACTGGCAAAACACATGCTTTGTAAACAAAATAGTATTTTCCTAGTAAAATATTAGTTGTACGTTTGGTAATTATTAAAAGGTGGATTTTACAAAATTAGCAGTGGTTTGTCAGTACTATTTGTTTGGCACGGTTGGCAATTTATACCTGGGTAGGTACTTTATAATTGACCCACAATCATTTTATTGGAATATATTAAATTTATGTCTAAAAAAATTGGCAACACTATAAAATAGTAATCCAAATTTTAATTTCACTATGATTTAAAATCAATTTGAAATGAAAAACAACCGCATTTTTCACTATTGACTGTAATTTCTTTCAGTGTTTTTAAGTATCAAAATAGTGATAATGATAGTGGAAATAAATGAATTTCCTTGAACTCTATGCTGTTTGATGTCTAGTTAAAGCTTAAATAAAATAAAATCCGCAAATATTTAAGCTGTTACAATAAAAATGTATTCATTTTGTGGTATGCTGCTAATACTTCTAGTAGTACATTGTTGTTGAAATATTGTCGGGGCAAAGTTAGTTAAGTAAATTTTACATGCAAAAAGAGGGTGTAAGTTGGTCGGTTGGTGGTTGTATTTTATGATAACTCCCGGTCTTTAATAGGATACACATGACTGGACAATCTAGTGATATTTAAATTAAATAACGCAATTTTTCCATTAACTATACAATTTCCATACAGCATAAATATTATTTTGCATACATAGAGGGAGGGTGGTTTGACACAATGGCTTCGAAAGTTATCACAAACTTTAAATGTATCAAGAAAGTTTTCCCAATAAATGTATAAGAATTAAACTCAGTTTACAAAACTCATAATTATTGAATAGATCAAAGAGTATATACAAATAGACAGTAGTGTCCGACCGAACTCATTTTTTTCGGCCGATGCCGAACTTCGGCCATAATATCAATGTTCGGCCGAAGCCGAACTTTTTGTTTTAATAAAAAAAAATATAAATTGTTTTTTTAGATCAATAAATTTAAACCAAAAAGTTATTAAACATAAACAAAAATAAAAATTTATAGGTATATTTTTTAAAAAAAACATATTTGGAAAATAGTTGTACTATTTTAAGTACAAAAAAAAAAGAATAAAATATTTGTACTATATTTTAAAGTGAAAGAATAATAGTTGATCGATTTTTAAGTTGATATAGAAAAAAAACTTAAATATTTAATATTTAAAATAAAAAAGTTTGATATTGTAATGACAGAAAAGCAATTTTTCCGCATTCACACCATGGGACTTGCTTCGTCTATCAGAATACAGCTGTCCGGCAGCGCTAAAAAGATGTTCGCTAGCTACACTAGTTGGTGGGGCTGAGTAATATTTTATTGCTACAGCTTTTATATTTGTAAATGGACTTATATTCCAATACTCAAATATTTCGGGACTTAAAGGCTCCGTAATAAACATTTTAATTTCTTTTTCAATAAAATTTTCATTTGGTCCTGCTACTTCTAAGTCTGCATCATGTCTATCCCAAATTCTTGAACCTGTTATTCTCTTTTTAGGATTACTTACCAATCGAAATTAATTGCAAAATATAAAAGTATACGTTTATTTAAATTATATCGCATTAAATTTGATTATTTGCTTATAAGTCTTGTAGGTATATTTCTGGAAATTTTTTTTTAAACTCTTTTGGCTTTTTGAATTTTTTCACACACATTGATATTTAAATATCGTTTTTTTTTTTTGGTATTCTATCATATTCAACGTTGTATTTTTTATGTAGTTTTTTTTTTGTAAATTCTGAAAAGTAAATATAACCACAGTTGTTATTTATTTGTGCTTTTTATAAATAATCATAAAAAGTTCGGTAGTTCGTCCAAATTCGGCCAAAATTTGGCCGAACACCGAACTTGGCCGAACTTCACTTTTTGGACGAACTCCGAAGCCGAATACTCGGTCGGACACTAATTATCAGTATTGTCCTGTTATTCTACTGATAACAATGGCCAACCGTTGGTTTGAGCAAAACTTGTCACCGTTGGCATAATGTTGGTAATTCAAAGAATTTGGGACATGGGACATAATTCCAATATCTGTGTATTTAATTACAGGCTAATTACTTTTTTATGTTCAATTACATGTAATTGGGTGTAATTGAGTAATTGCCTCTAATTAAATACCCAGATGTTGTTACTAATCCCCATGTTTGGTATTAAAGATTTTACAAATTTTCCAAGGAAGCGATTAAGCTCACAAGTGTGAGTGTAGGTTTAATATTATTAATGATATAGGAAAATTTCATAAGTGAACGATTTTGAAATGTAATTGACGTCGCCCAAGTCTGTAATATATTAAAAATATGCTTCTAATTGGTTGTAATATTGGCAAAAACTATAATGGCAAAGAATTTTGCTGGTGGTACTGGCAAAACACATGCTTTGCAAACAAAATAGTGTTTTCCTAGTAAAATATTAGTTGTACGTTTGGTAATTTTTAAAAAGGTGGGTTTTACAAAAATAGCAGTTGCTTATCAGTACTATTTGTTTGGCACGGTTGGCAATTTCTACCTGTACTTCATAATTGTACCACAATCATTTTATTGGAATATATTAAATTTATATCTAAAAAAATTGGCAACACTATAAAATAGTAATCCAAATTTTAATTTCACTATGATTTAAAATCAATTTGAAATGGAAAACATAGCCGCATTTTCACTATTGACTATAATTTCTTTCAGTGTTTTTAAGTATCAAAATAGTGATAATGATAGTGGAAATAAATGAATTTCCTTGAACTCTATGCTGTTTGATGTCTAGTTAAAGCTTAAATAAAATAAAATCCGCACATATTTAAGCTGTTACAATAAAAATGTATTCATTTTGTGGTATGCTGCTAATACTTCTAGTAGAACATTGTTGTTGAAATATTGTTGTTGCAAAGTTAATGTTTAAGTAAATTTTACATACAAAAAGAGGGTGTTAGTTGGTCGGTTGTATTTTATGATAACTCCCGGTCTTTAATAGGATACACATGACTGG
The DNA here is from genome assembly GCA_021234595.1 of Delia radicum. Lineage (NCBI taxonomy): Eukaryota > Metazoa > Arthropoda > Insecta > Diptera > Anthomyiidae > Delia > Delia radicum. The sequence continues at coordinate 118,645,118 of CM037854.1, forward strand.
ACAATATTTAAATTAAATAATGCAATATTTCCATTAACTATACAATTTCCATATTATTTTGCACACATAGAGGGAGGGTGGTTTGACACAATGGCTTGGAAAGTTATCACAAACTTTAAATGTATGAAGAAAGTTTTCCCAATAAATGTTTAAGAATTAAACTCAGTTTACAGAACTCATAAATATTAAATAGATCAAAGAGTATATACAAATAGAGAAACTACACTTCCCCCGCCCCTCAACAACAAAATACCGAACTCGCTTAATTTTTTTTTTTTTCACATTTTGTTATTTTCCATTAAAATTTAATGTATTTTAATTTTATCTTGCTTATTTAATGGTTAAAATTTAAATAAATAAACATTTTATTAAATTACACAATAAGTATAATTTCAACTTTTAAAATGTCACATCAAAACCCCGGAACACGCAAACTTACTTTTCGTAGAATCCAGTGGTATACTCCGTTTTAATAGATTAGCTCAAAATAAAAAAAAAAATTATTTCAATTTAAAGTTTGCATTGACTCAAGCTATTTTTTGAGTGTGTTTTAAGTAAAATATATCGAAATCTCTTTTGAAATTACTTTATTTGTTGGTAATATGCCGAAACTCAAAGCTAACAAAGATGACCGTTTCTTTTGAGACAGTGTTTTCTAATGAAATTTAAATATTCGAACCATATGACACTGAACTAACATATTTCAGTATAAGTCAAAGGTAATTGTCCTGACGTTTCGGATTGTATATAAATGAATTGTATCGTCCTAAATTTTTACGGTCACCATTGTTAGACTTAAGTTTAGACAAATAAACAATAAATAAAGTCATTTCAAAAAAGCTTTTTATGTCTTTTACTTAAAATAACCTATTAAAACGGAGTATGCCACTGGATTCTACGACCCAAAATTAAGTTTACGTGTCCCGGGGTTTTGGTGTGTCATTTTCATATACTTACTGTGTTATTATTCAAAAACATGGTAAAATTTGTACCGCTGTTCTTAAATAACGTTACCCTTAAAATGTCATTACCTTTATTTTTTTTTTATTAATTTAGAGGAAAAAAAACTTAAACACCGCTATCGCTAAAACCCGTTACAGAAATAACTGAAATATCGTTACCCCAAAAATACCGCTACTGATATAAAAGAAAATAGCGTTAAACCCTACTTAACCGCATCGAACCGGTTACCATCCATGATCAAAATAAATAGAATCTTACTCCTTTTAAGTCATAAATAGTTAAAAGTAGTAATTTATTTCTAAACAACAAGACAGTAGGTAGAATTTCTAAAAATGCATTAATGTTAGAAGAAATTTAATTTACTACATCACCCCAATTACCACACTGCCACAAAATCCCCTATATGCAAATAAAAATGCTTAGATCGTAAAAATTAAAATTAATAGAAACTCATTTATAATTTGATTATTAGTTTTAAAATTAAGTCTCAACAATAAAACTTTAATAACTATGTATATTGTGCTTTTTCTTATCTTTTAAAAACATACAGTAAAATTCTTGAACCACTGTAAAAACGACCCTTAATAATAAAATATTAACCGTTCGAAAAATGGTTGTAGTTTATTTTAAGATATTAACAAAAACGTTGAAAAATAGGGTTGAAACAGTCTAGAAATATCATAAACATAATCTTCTAATCATTGCACTATGGGGAATTTTTAAGAATATTCTGGCCAAAACCCTAAATGATGATATCGGCCTCTAATTATGCAAAGTTATTTGGCGTGATGTTTTAAGGATATGTATTAAAAAATTGGCATGATCGGACATGATTCCGGCGTCTTTTAACGAATTTGAAAGAAATGTGATAATTATGAAAATGTATGTGTATAAACAAACCTAAAAAAATTTTCAATCTATAAACATCATCAGAAATGTATCTATCTATTTATCACTCACGATAAAGATAAGTCGCTCGTGATTCTCTATGACACACGAAGTTTTTTCACTAAATTTTACACATCATTTATAATTTCACATTGAGCTAAAACTGAAAAAATTCAATTTAACTTTTTCACGATTTACCATCTCTGAATAAGTTTTTTGTCTTCAGTAACCCCTAGTGAAATTTACAGCCAAATATATTCGCGGAACATTGTATTTGTTCAACCTTTTTTCAAATTGGGGATTTTTTTTTGGATATTATTTGATTTGTTTGAGGATATCGAAAAAAGTATCTGGCAAGCCTGGCACAGTCCCACACCCTTTGGGGGTTTACTATACTACCCTAATCAGGCGCGGATCCCGGAAAAGGTTTTGGGGAGGGAACTTAGAGTATTTTTAATTAATTTTTTTAATATTTTTTAAATTTTTGTATTGAAAAATATTATTTGGGGGTGGGAGTGGCTATCCCATCTCATATGCAAATCCACATTTAAAATTTTTATTTTGTGCATTATATATTTATTTGCTCTATTGTTATTTGAAATAAAATTTTAAAAATTTTACAATAGCTTACGGTAAGTCCCGGTTCACACACGGCAATTTTACTTGCGCAAGTTTTCTTCAATTCTCCTTTGAACTTGCTTTTGTGTTCACACAGAAAAAGTTTGTTTCAGCAATTTTCGTATATCAACCTGCAGCCAACTTCGTGTTGAAAATTGCGGATGACAAAACAAAGCGGAATATAAAAATATCAAAAAATAATTATAATAATAAAATTTGTTTTTGACGCTTACGTACTAGCGGTAAAAGGTATTGGTGAAAAAATATAAGTGTCAGCCTACTTTTAAATAGTTCACTTTATAATACGAGGGCGGATCAATAAGTCCGTGACTTTTTGAATGAAACACAGTTTTTTTTTTTTGCAAAAAAAAAACTTTATTTTTCAACATAATCTCCTTTTAGCTCAATACACTTAGTCCAACGTTTCTCCAATTATTGTATCCCTTCCAAAAATAGGATTTTTCGAGGTCCATAAAATAGGCATTTGTTTGATCAATAATTTCGTCGTTGGAGCTAAATCTCTTTCCACCGAGCCATTTCTTTAGGTTTGGAAATAGGAAATAGTGACTGGGGGCTAAATCCGGAGAAAATGGCGGATGAGGTACCAATTCGTAGCCCAATTCATGGAATTTTGCCATTGATGCATTATTTTGATAAAAAAAGAACTTTTTTCTTGGCCATATGGGGTCGTTTTTTATTTTTAAATCCTCGTTAAGTTGGTCCAATAAGTTGGCATAATATTCGCCGTTTATTGTTTTTCCCTTTTGAAAGTAATTGATGTGGATTATCCCGCGTGCATCCCAAAAACCTGTTGCCATCACCTTATTGGCCGACACACTTACCTTGGCCTTCTTCGGAGCCGTTTCACCCGGAGAAACCCATTGTTTAGACTGCTGCATGGTCTCCGGAGTGTTGTAATGGATCCATGTTTTATCCACAGTTACAAAAAGCCGCAAAAACTCATTCGAATTACGGTTAAACAACTCCAAACAATCCTTTGAAGTTGTCACACGATTACGTTTATGGTCAATTGAAACTAAACTGATCATTTAAAATCGAAACCACACTGACATATGAAATGCCTATGGCATCAACAATCTCACGTACTTTTACTCTTCGATCGGCCATGGATTTTTTCGACATTTTCGGGTGCATTGGCCGTCCAGAACGTACAGCGTCATTTGTACTTGTGCGACCACAACAAAAGTCAGTAAACCACTTTTTTTACCATTGAAATCGATGGTGCAGAGTCCCCATAGTATTTATCAAGCTTTTTTTCCTTGGTTTGATTGACGGTTTTTTTTCTGCAAAAAATAATGTTTAATGAGCACTCGAAATTCACTTTTATTTAAAAAATCCACGAGGTTGTATGTTTTGAACAGCTGTTAAACGCAAAGTAAATTACGGAACTTGCCCAAAATTTAACAGTAGTCTACTAACAGGGGGTACTTGATGGGAGCAGTGTTGCATTTCATATAACTACGAGGGAAGTTCGAAAAGTCTCGGACTTATTGATCCGCCCTCGTAACAAAAAACAATTTTTTGAAAAACATAAAAAATTTACTTTTGGCCTACAATTCCTTATAAAATCCCCATAGTGCATTGTCACAAATTTATAAATCAATATTTGTATAATTAATCTAAACTTTTTCAACTAATATTTGAGTGTAATAACTTAACATAATTTAAACATTATGTATATTTTTAATGGCGCCATTAAATATCACTTAATTAACGTTTTTAATTTGAGTCGTCTACAAAGTGTTTAAATATCAATTAGGAAAAAAATAACGACATTTAACAAAACTTTTTTTAATAAAATCTTCAAAAATAATCGTTTAAGTAAACACGTAATAAGTATGTTACAGGAAATTCTATATTAATATTTTCTTTACAAGATTTGCATATTGCGTGTTTCCTTTTTAATATTTCTTGTAACAAAAAATAAAATTAATTAATCACTAGTTTTATTTCTGGTCGTGTGATAAAAATTTAAAAAAAATAAATAAAAAATCATTTACTACATAATTTTTACATACAATTACTGCAGCTCTTAATTGATAAGAGTGTATATTATACAATTGTAAATTGTTAATTTTAAATAAATATTACAAAAAAATTTAAGTTTGATTAAAACTTGAACGTCTTAATATTAATAGTTCCTCACGTTGTAATGCGTTAAAATGCAGCATAATTAAATTTCAAAAATAATGAAAGCATGTCTTTGATAATATAATTCATTCATTGTAATCAGTTACAATTGTCCACCTTATTTTATTGTCCATTGTTGTATTTTAATTTTTTTCTTTGCTGAATATTAAACAAATGTTTTCCACTTTTTATGTGTTTGGCATATTTAATTACAAATTTCTTACAATATTTTGAACATAATAATGTAACGTACACTCAAAGAAAAAGTTAGTAAAGTAAGTAAAAAAAAATTGTTGAGTCAGCAAAATTTCAGTCGGAGGGTGCATGCAAAAAAATAGTTAATTTCAGCAAATTCAGCGATCTGATTTTTAGCAACAAAACTAGAAGATTCAGCAAAGTTAGTTAATTAAAAATTAAAAAAAAATCCTTTCTAAAAGTTTAAAAATTTTTGCTGAGTATTGATAGATTGAAAAAAACTCAAAAATATTGTAGAAAAATTATATTTTATTTAATTTATTCTGAAACATTTTTTTGTGATTATTTTAAAAACAATTAACAATACGTTATAAAATATAAAAATTTTCATACTCCTGCATGAAATTAATTTAATATCTGAAAAAATATTGAGATAATTACATGTAACATAAACAAAATTATTTTTCAACTACATACTTCAACAATGGCTGTCTAGATATACAACCCATTTTTTGCAATAAGAAGAAGGTAACGTAAAAAATTACCTAAGATGTGTGTTCTTGTCTTACTCTATAGTGTGTTTACCTGAACGTATTTTGATTTGCAATTTGACCATACTTCATTAATAATCACTTTAAAGATTTAGTTTACAAATACGCATTTAATGTGTATTAAATTTAAATATTTTGTTTTATCTTTATCTTTGACAAGCCGGCGACAACACAAAATTAAAGTATTTTTTTTTTTTTTAAATCCACATATGTATTATCATTGTTAGTTAATTATCCATGGTTGATTTTTTTATATGTCTTACAAGAGTTGTACTTTAGTATCATTTTCCTCGTCTCTACTACATCTTGTCATGCCGCAACATATAATTGTTTCTGCGTATATCTTTCAACCTGGTTGTCGTCCAGCAGATTTTTTTTTAGCAAAATAAATTAGTAAAGCAGTAGTAAAATGTTATAAAACACTAATATAAAACAGTTAAGTGCTGAATAAGTATAACTAAAATTTTACCTGAAAACTCAATTTCAGCAAAAAAATTTGCTGAGAAATACTCGTTGTATACTTGATTTACAGGATAACTTTTATAATAACTTATTTTTTGAGTGTACATTAAATTTTGAAATATAAGCTTTTGCAACCGTATATATCGATAAAAAAATTTTACTATTAATATTTGGTAATTTATTATAAGTTTTTATGGTCGTAGCGCGGCTCCTAATAAATCCTGGATAGAGAGGCAAATGTAATAAACACTCGCTAAGAAATATTGCTGTCTAATCTCATCTTAAGTTGGATAAAAAAGATTTGGATAAATTAGAAAGGAATCGTTCGAAATTAGGTCTTTTTAAATTTTTTTTTAAATTTTGATTAAACTATTCGATATATTGTCAAAATACCTTCCAAATGATATCCACTTCTTCTTTGGGACTTTGAACTTCCAAAGCAATATCTGTATTTCTTAAAGATCTTACTACACTCAGAAAATTGTGTTGTAGAATCAACTGCAAATGGCAATTAAAATGACTGCATTTGCAGTTGAAAAGTTGTAAACTACATTTGTACTTAAATCAACTGTAATGTGCAGTTATTTAAACCGTTCAAAATTAACTGTCGAATGTAGTAAAAACAACTGAAATGCATATCAACAACATTACCAGCTTTTTAAAAAAATTATTAATAAAAAAGTTTTTGAAAAGCAACAAATAAAATCTAGTATGACAATATCATATTAGTTTTTTGATTTGAGGTAAAACAATATTCTAACTAAATATATGAAAATATAGAAAGTCCGAAAAAACAATTTTTGTATTTTTAAAATTGTATGATCAAAAGAGGCATATCGCTTTAACATGGCGTTTTCATTAGGATGATGTATTTGCGCATTTCGGGCACCAGGTGCGTGTTAGGTGATATGTTTAAAAAAAGATTTTTAAATTAATATGACAGAATTATGAATTTAATATAATCTTTTATGAATTACCTCCAGTGGGGTTTGATCCCATAAACTCCTGCTTACAAAGCAAGTGCGCTACCGTCTCAGCCAATTCTGATTGTTCGTAGTTTCTGACAAACAAGCAAGTAATCGCTTATGTGTGGTTTAGGGGTGCCGATCCCTAAAATCCCGAAATTTTTGCCCACAAAATCCCGGGATTTTCAGTTTTTTAATTCGCCTATTTTATTACATTTTTGGTTATACCCTGTTAACCCTTCGTCAGGCACATATTTTGAGCCCTTAGTTCTGGCACATGGTGTCTGGCCAGACCCCTATACATTTACATGCATTTGTATGGAAATAAGGGCTGTTTGCCGTTAAATTTTTTACTAAGATAGGAAAATATTTGTTATATTTTGTGTTTATATTTCTTTTTACTATGTTATTAGCTACCTGAGGAAGAAAAAATAGACCTAAAAAAATCTTTGGAATGAAAAGGGCAACAATTTTTTTGTTCTATATATATTTCTCTTTATTATGGGTAAAGTAATAAATGTTTATGACAAAATAGAAAATTATTATGAAGAATACATTGATTTTTTTATTCAGAATTTTGCGGAAGGCAACAAAAACATAAATAAACTACTTTTGAATGTTGCTGACAAACAGGATTGTTGCATTTTCAGCAAAAAAAAGCGTGTCTTACGGCGTATTTTGTCACCTTGCTGCAGGCAAATTCTGCAATCTTTTTTGGCAGCTAATGTGTCTGGACCACTGCGTGAAGCCACATTAAGGTTTGCTATATTGAGAGGTCTCCCAAAGAACGCTTCAAATGCTATACGAGTTGTTGGTTGAGCCACAATGTGCGGATTATTGATGCGATTTTCAACGTTGGCCAGTACCAATTGCTTTGCAAGTTTATATAAAAATATGCGTCTTCTTTCTTTTCTTGTATTTTCATCATTTAGCTTACATATAATGTAACTTGCCAATGCCATCACATCAATCATGTTGCAGAAAAATGCGTATGTCCAGCATCTGGTTGACCGTTTTGTTGTGTAATGAGTTAGCATTTGATCCATCGTATCGACTCCGGCTTTAGTTGAATTATAAAATAAAATTGCTTCCGGTTTCATGGCTACGCCTTCAACATGTTTCGTGTAATGCACGGTTGAAATTAAATTGACTGCCTTATTTTTTTTGGGCACGTAGCTGCAAAGTGCAACAAGATTTTCATGAAAACCAAACACACTTGAAAGAATTGGTCGTCTGGTGCTCTTCATAACTTCCTTAGGAAGACATCTTTTGTTTGCTCGAATGGTGCCAACAAATGCCAGTCCCATAGCAGCAAGTCGTTTAGCGCCGTTAAATGAGGTGAAAAAATTATCAGAAATAATTGTTCTGCCGCTGTTTGCGTAAACAAACGATTGTCTCCTTCCTTTCCAGTGTATAGTTTTCCTTTCAATGGAAATTTAGTCTTAGCATCGCATGCCCACCAAACTTTGATCCCATACCTTGCAGGTTTTGATGGGATATATTGGGTGAACTTTGTGCGCCCACGATACGGAAACAACTGCTCATCGATGGTGATATTTTCATAAGGTTCATAATAATTTTGCAGATTTTCATTGAGAAAATTCCAAAGGTCCCGGATAGGAGCTGCTTTATCTGTTTGATGTCGGAATGCCCGCGTACGACTATTATCGAAACGAATATATCTGGACAGAGTAATGAATCGTTTGTGCGACATAGCCGCACGGAATATGGGCAGCGAATCAGAACGCCACAATATACTGGAGTCTTGCATATTATTATGGCTGAGACCAGAAGCCAACAAAATCCCAATGAATGCATCTAGCTCAGAGCTTGTCAAATCAATCCATTTTCGAAAATTTGTATATACAAAGTTTATCAATGGTATTTACATTGATTTATACAAAAGTCAGAGAGGAGAGGAGGTTGGGAGAGTTGGGATCTCTTTAATACTATACTCTCTTTGCTTTGCCTATGCGTTCATACAAAATGCATAGGGGTCTGGCCAGACACCATGTACCAAAAGTAAGGTGAAGATTTTTTATTTGGCTTTTTTGTCCTGTTCCAAGGACTTTTTTTTCAATTATTAATTTATACATCGAAAGCCAACAATATTTTGGGAGATTACCTGAAATTACAGCCATGTACCTAAAATAGAAGTATGCTAAATTGAAGCATGAAAATGAAATATGTCTGGCCAGAACCATGTGCCACTTCGAGGGTTAAACAACGAAAACAAAATGTTTATTTACCTTTCTAAATTTTATAATATTTTACAAAAGCAAATAAATCAAATTTGAATCAATTTAATTGTTTGAAATAAAATTTAATAACTAATATTTAATATTCAATGAATTCCCCTCTAAAGAAAATTTGGAATCATTTTTTAACCTTCCGAAATAACTTAATGAAAATACTTTTGAATTCGTAGACTATTTTTTAAGATAATTATTAAATTTATTTTTACATCGTAAACTTATTAAAGACATGTCATAGATCTACTGAACATTTTTCAGCCAAACTTCGCAGATATATAGAAAAATGATTCTGCCCTCTATTAAAAATATTTGCAAACAAAGCTGAAACTTTTACAGAATAGAAATAATGGATGGTTGAAGATTTTTAAAAAACTTTCATTTTGTATAAATTTGTGAACAAAAAATTCAAATATATATGAAATTTACTAAATTAACCGTTTATTTTTTTTTTTTTGAAAAATATTGTATATTGTCATATAGTTAACCTGACATTATAATTTTTGAAAGTAAATATTTTAGTAATTTATTATTTAAATAAAAACCAGCTATTATTTATGTTTTGAATCAAAACGGAATAAATTTTGGAATATTTTAGACTTTCTAAATTTAAAAAATTACGATTGAAAAACTAATTTTCAGCGGAGAAAACATTTTCATATTGTCTTACCAACATAACAATAAAATATATGTTAGATACGGCTTTTTCTATATTTTTAAATAATTTTTGAAAAAGATCACTTAACAAAATGTAAAAAATTTATTTTTTTAAATATTTATTTGGAAACTCTGAACAACAACTTTGAACAAGTTTTTATTCACGCATAAAGCGAAGATTTTTAATTAATTTAAGGTTTTTAAACAGCTAATTATACTTATCAATTAAAAAATATAACCGTTTAAAAATACTGGGTTGAAAACAGAACACTTGGTCAATAATGAGTTAATAGTTTTTATTTGTTTTTCATACTGTAAGGTCTGAATAGTAAAATTTTCTAATGAATTATTTTATTTGAATGTTTTACATGAACTAAAAACTATAAAAATATTAGGCCTGAAATCCTAAAAAATACCGGGATTGCAGTTTCCAAAATCTAGAATTCCGGGATTTATAAAAATCAGTCCCGTTCGGCACCCCTAGTGTGGATGTTTTAATACAAACGAAAAACAAAACAAATAATACAACGTAGAAAATGTAAAGCAAAAAAAAAAAAAACACTACAACAACAAAATATAGCTGAAGTACAGTGCTGCCCTTAAATACAAAACTTAAAAACCGAACAAGTGAAAAAAAACAGTTATACAGAAGGTCCTGATTTAACCAGTCCCGGGATATGTCCTTCAAGGACATATACCCGGGATATATAACTCTTACTATAACTAAAAACTAGTAGTCTTTGAAATAGCTTATTTTTTTATTAAAAATTTGTTTGGAATTTGAAAAGTAAATATAAATGCTTTTCAAAAAATACTAGTTTTGACTGTAGTATAAATGTGGTATACTAATTAGATTAAACACGTTTTTAAAAAAGTTTCGAATATAAAATAAGTCTGACAGTGCTTGTTAAGTGGTATATCTCCTTTTCATCGGATATAATCATTTAACCCACATCAATGGCAAATTATACTATTTCCATATCATGTTCTGCTTAACCAATCCCGGGATATGTCCTTTAAGGGCAATTGACACCTCATTGCCCGTAGGGTGGTTAGCTGATATCAACTTGGTATACCTTAAAAACTTTTTTTTCAAATACTGTTCGCAAAACTCATTTCCATTAAACGACGCAAACACCCTATGGAAAAAAACGGCGTGTCCCTATCCGGATTTCATTCCTGCCCAAGGAAATCTTCAGGGGACTTTGTTATTAGAATTTCTAGAGATATTTGTTATGTTAAATCACAAACTCAATGAGAATTTCTTGTTCTCATCTAGGAGCGAGATTCAAAATTTTTTAAAATATCAAAGAAAAAACAAAAACAACAACAAAATATTATCACAATTGGCTTTGTCATCTTCCAAATACTACTCTGTTTTTTTGACAGACCTAGCAGTGTAGTGACGTTTATTCAAGTAAATCAACAATAGAAAATCATATGTTTTCTATTAGTGTCAGTTACATTTAAATTTGCACAAGCACCTGCATATTTGTTATTTTGGTTTCACTTGTAAACCATCCTACAACTTTTCACCAAGTTGCGATAAGTAAATTACTTTTTCGGTGAATGTATCTCTCAATTCCAGTGAGTATATTTTGTATTGTTTTGGATCTGATGGTTAAAAACTATGAGCAAAAATATTAATTGAATAAAAAACTCTTGTACACACAGAAAACAGTTTTGTAGTTGCAACCGAATATTTTGCCAACCGAATTTTTGTGGTTCCATTTATTTACAATTTCTAATTTTTAGATTGTAATATTCTATAAATATACTTACATGCGTTTCACAAAATTTATTTAATTTATAAAAAATTCTTATGCCGCGAACTTGGTTCGAACCGGCGAGCTATCGTTTGTAAGACAATTACTTTACATCTAGCCTAAACCCAATTTAAATTTGCTTTTTTCAAATATCAACCTTGAATATTTGTCTAAAAATAGATTTGAATGTATAACTGAAATTCGGTTGCTAATCTCAATATTTTATTAGAGTTACCAAAACTATCAAAAAATTTTATACTATTTTAAATTTGTTTTATTAGAGAAATTTTTTGCTATTTTAAATTTATTCTATTAGAGACGGAGGAGATTAGAAAATAAAAAATAAATCTAAATAAAGAATGTTTATGTTTGTTGTGTTTGTCACTTCTGAATGTAATATAGAAAAGCTTATAGGAAAGAAAACTGCAATTTAGCTGCATTGCATTCGAGGCCATACTTTTGTGTGATCGTTAAACGGTCAAGACTTGTTATTGTTACGTTTGTAATGTAAGAACAAACGCAGGTTCGATTCTTACGGCCGGCAGGTTGTTGAAAAGATGTATCATATAGAGACAGACATTCTAACAATTATAAGACTCAAGTAATAATACAATTTAAAATGGAAAATCACTGATGACGCCTGTCCTTTAAAAATGAAGAAACAAGTCTAGTCTGATTTGAAAATGAATAGTGTTTATAATTTTTAGAGAAAAACGTTTATTCTTCCTCCTAACCTCAACCTTTCTAAAAAAATTTCTTATGCCGCGAACTGGGATCGAACCAGCGACCTCCTACTTGTCAGGCAATTTACTACTTTACCTCTAGTTTAAACCCTACTTGAATATGTTTTTTCAAATTTCAGCCTTGAATATTTTTTTGTTTCAAAGTTCATTAAATTTTATGTATGTCTAAATATAGATTTTAAAATTGATAAGGAAAACTAATATTTTAGATAGAGTGATTGTGTTCTTTTAAGGCGAAACTAATATTTTTTTAACTGCAAATATTTTATTCAAGTCACTAAATCTGCTATAAGTTTTTGGTTGTTGGTATTAAAAGTAACGTAGAAGATAATTTTTTTTTCAATATTGATTATAGAAGCCAATATTTTGGATGGTGTGCTTAATTTCATATATTTTAGTGCATAGTTAAGTTAAATTGTTGTGATGATGCATTTTAAGTACTTGCAATTAAAATTTTTGAATAATTATTAAATGTTGTTGGTTGCAATAGAATTCCAACCAATTTATTCTCTGTGTGTAAGTTTCAAGTCATTTATTTAATTTTTCGACTTTTAAATGGCCATCAATTCTTTTGGTGGACACTTTTCAATGTGGAACTTTGCACATCATAGCTTGCTTTTAAGTATAGTCAACCAAACAAACGATATCCATCGTACCTCTTAATTCATAACACCTTGATAAATAAGAGGCAGTTTAACAGGCGTCAAAAATTTTTGAATTATATATATTTTTATTATTTTTATGTATGAAGAAACATGTAAAACATTAATGCAATTTTACAAAAAAAAATAAATCTTTTAACATATGCTATTTAAATTAGTAACTCCGAAATATTTACGTTTGTCTTTTTCGAGTCGTGCAGTGTTATTTAATATATTTTTTATTAACTGTGCTATTAATTGTTTTCCAAGCGATGACCGGGCATTGACCCCACGGACATTACCACCATTTCGGGATTATGTCCGAAATGTTTTCGGTCATTAATTGATGTATTTTTATTGCCAAATATTAAATCATTTGACTAAAGAGTAAAGAGTAAACCAAGTGTAAATTAAAGCATTCTTCATTTTTTTTTTAAATATGCGAACTGCAAAAACCATGAACATATATTTAAGGGTTTTAAAAAAAATATTCCATAAATTTAAATGTTTAAATAGTAGGTTTTAAAAGTTCATTGACATGCTACATAAAAATCTGTTTTAACGCCAACATCATGACAACATAAATACGAACATTTGGATGGATTTTAACTACATATTTGCTAAGAGAGAGAGAGAGAATACATTGTGACAAAAAAAGAGAAAAACTGCAAGGTGTTTGGGCCGTATATAAATGTTATAGTGGGCGCCAAAAAAAGAACAATATTTTTTTACATTGATGGTCAAAGGTTGAGAACTCGTAACTGACAATTAAGTTACCACTTAAAATTAGTATGTTAGAGGATTTCTCTCCATTGCACTAAAGTTATTTGGCATCCTTATCTAAAGACATAAATATACATTCAGTTATGAAAGTTTTCAACTTATGACCATCGATGTATATTTTGTTGTCTTTTAATATGATTGTACATGACATTATTGTTGAGTATGTAAAATAAAATACTTTGTTTTTTCTTATATTGTTCAGTTGTTATAAAAGATGACCTGGTTTCTTTTATTTTTTTCTGCATGTTTAACATACAAATATTTATGCAGTAAGCGAAATTTTAATAGATGCATTATATTTTTATTTTTATTCCTTTTAGAATTTAGAAATTTGCTCAATTATAACCATTAAAATGTGTGAGCTTACACTTTGCACAAAATTACAGTTACAAGCCGTTTTAATGGAAGAATAACGGTACTTTTTCTTGTACAGCATCATATTTAGATGCAATTTCAGTTGGTTATCGGTGTTGGATAACGGTATTTTGTGAATATTTCGTTAGGGTATTTTAAGGTTAACGATATTTTAACTTGAATCATTGTGTTATTTTAAGGTTAACGTTATTTTAAGCTATTTCGTTTGGTTATGTTAGGATTAATGTTAGTTTACGTTATTTCGTTAGGGTATTTTATTGTCAATATTATTTTACGTAACTTTTTAGTATACATATTTTACAGATAACAGCACAGTTAATTTAAAAAGTACAAAATGTATTCCAAAATTTATGCAACAGTAAGAATTAAGTTTTAGAAAGAATATTCCAATTTAGTAGTTGGACAATTTTAAAACGCTCGTACACTCAAAAAAAAAAAAGTTTGTAAAGTCAGCAAAAATTTTTGCTGAGTCAGCAAAATTTTAGTCAGGAGGGTGCTATCAAAAAAATTGCTAATGTCAGCAAAATCTTTTGCTGAAAATCAGCGAGCTGATTTTTAGCAACAAAATTAGTAGATTCAGCAAAAGTTTTGCTAACACTTAGTAGATTAGAAATAAAAATGCCTTGCTAAAAATTAATAAATTGTTTGCTGAATTTTAGTAGACTAAAAAAAACGCAAAAAATTGTAAAAAAATTGTAATTTAGTTAATATATTTGCTGAAAATCATAAAACATATTTTTGTGATTCTTTTAAAAATAATTTACAATAATTACGAAATATAAAAATTTTCGTTTTCCCACATTGACGACATGAATTAATTTAATATCTGTGCGCCCCGGTAGGCTAGTTGGTAGCGTGCTGGCTTATCAGTGCGGGGGTCGTGGGTTCGATTCCCACCAGAGGCACTGGTCTGTTTTCGCTACAACGCGCCGAAGGCCATAGTAGCTAGTGCTCGGTTAGGGTAATAGTATATAATTTGTAATTATATGATTATTAATTAATAAAATAAAAATAAAAAAAAAAAATTTAATATCTGAAAATATATAGAAATAAATATATATAACATAACAAAACTTTTCTTTCAACTACTTACATCAATGGTTGTCTAAATGATGCTTTCTTTTAAAGGACGTAACTGCCGAAGATAATTATAGAAACGAAACGAAAAAATAAACAAAAACAAACGAAACGAAAAAACAACCCTTTTTTTGCAATAAGAAAAAGGAACCATAAAAATCTACCTATGATGAGTGTCTTTGTCTTTCGCTTTACTCTGTCTACATGTCTGTGTATGTTTGTTTGTTTGCAATTTGACCACACTAGATTATAAATCCATAAACATTTAGTTTAGAAATACATATTAAATTTAAATATTTTATTTTGTCTTTTATTTAATTAAAAGTCAATTATTTTCACAAGCCGGTGACAACGCAAAATTTAAGTTGTTTTAATCCTCAATTTTGTTTTATGTATGAAAAACATGGTTGATTTTTTTATATGTCTTATTAGAGTTGTACTTTTTAGTGTCATTTTCCTCTTCTCTACTACATCTTGACATGCCGCGACATCTGCTTCATTCTGCGTATATCTTTCAATCTGGTTGTCGTCCACACTATTAATGTGCTTATCAGCACAATTTTTTTTAGCAAAATTAATTAGTAAAACATTAGTATATTAGTAAAGCATTAGTATAAAACAGTTAAGTGCTGAATAAGTAAATCAAAAATTTTAGCTGAAAACACGTATTTATATTTATAACACAGTATAGACTATAAATTATTAATTCACTTTTTGTAGAGAGCCAACAGACCGCGATCTTTTATTTGTCGTATTTTATGATTGATTCCTCCAATCAAGCTTTGGACGATATTCGTGTAATTTGTTTTACACTGCTTTTAATTTGTTCTTTAATTCTTCAGTGCAACCATTTTCATACTCTTTTTGCATAAAAGACCCCAGAAGTCGTCAATTGGACGTATTTCCGTATTTAGGTATAAAAGGTATGTTTTTTTTTGCATAAAGTCATTCTAACGTCTTTTTGCCATGATAACAGCTTGCTAAATCTGGCCAAAATAACATGTCGTCTTTGGAGTGTATAACTCTGATCAATTTTTCCAGTTTTACTAAACATTTTATTAATGTAAACACCATCGTTTGCAGACATATATTTTTATAAGTAAGCAACATTTTTGCTGAGAGGATCCTTGCAGAAAATTTGCTTATATGTACATATCAGAAAAAAAATTAGTAAATTCAGCAAAAAAAATTTTGAATTTAACAAATTTTTTGTGCATATTAGCATTTTTTCTGCAATGATCCTCCCAGCAAAAATGTTACTGGCTTTACAGACTTTTTTTTTGTATCTATTAAATTTCGCTCTAAATTTGATGCTCTACAAGTAAAAGTAACGCAATTTTTTCATAAGGGATTCTTACAATTGAAGAGGAAACGCTAATAAGGGTATTTACACAGAAAAAATTATGGGCCAAAAATATCTAATTAATCGATTGTTTGAATATCAATGGCAATTTAAACAATTTGTTTAATTGATTCAATTAAAAAATTTATTGAATTTTCTAATATATCCATACAGTGTTGACAACATGTAAACAAAATTTTTAAAAATTTGGCAAACTATTTTTTTTTAATTTATTTAGATTAAATAATCAAACAAAGTTTAATTATATCAATATATTATTTAATTTGTAAATAAAAAGGAAAAAAAAATCGCAAATGATCAACTTTTAATAAGTTGAATAGTTTACCGATTTCAAATACACGCAAAATCGTAGTTATTTCACTTGAGTTTGCAACACTCTTTTTGTTGAGATATTCGTGTTCGCACGAAAACTTAATTTACTTTCGTGTTTTATTTGTGGTAATAAAAGTGCACATGTGGATTTTAATAAACCTTATCGAAAAAGGACAATTAAACTATTATTTTTGTAAATAATTAAATTTTCAATAAGTATAAGTGTCATTAAACTATCATTTTAAAGTTGTGTGTGATTTTTTTAAGAAAGCAATTCAACTACAAGAAAAAGTTCAAGACAAGACAAGCGAAACAAAAATTTTGTCTTTACTTTTATTTGTTTTCTTATAAAACATTTTTTTAAAAAGCTTTAATTTTATTATAAATAAAATGTCAATTTAATTTACAAACCTACATTTCATATTTTATTTAATGGGGGGCATGTAACAAAAATAAAAAATACGAGTTTTCAATTAAAACTACCATTGTTTTCTTCTCAAGTTTCAATTAAAGTTTTAATCAATTTAACTAAACTTTTTACTTGAGCTTGTAAAGAAAAACAATCACTCTTTTAATTGATATTATTATTATTTTAATTGAAAGAGTTTTAATAAACTGTCTGCAAATTTTTTTAGTTAATACTATCATTTCAGCGGTAGGTGCAAAATCAATTAAAATATTACTTGATTCAATAAAATTTTTAATTGAAACCCGTTTTTAGTTTTTTCTGTGTAGGCCATAAAGTAAATTGTTCAGAAGACGAGAAAAGCTCAGAAAATGATCAAAAGTTGATATTTTTAAAAAACATTTTAGCATATCTACAGACCTAGAATACATTTATCAATATGCAAAATTTTGTATAAAAAACTACGTAGAGTGTGCAACCTCTACTTGAAAATTAGCAAAATATATAAAAAGGGGATATAGACGAATTTATTTTGAAAGCATGTTGGAATAATTATGATTTGGTATGGTATTTATAATCCGATTTTGGCAAAAATTTGACCGTATTAGAAGAACAAATTAGAAAAGTTTTAAGGGCAACAAGGACGTGTTTTTAAGAAATGGAAGTATAAAGTATAAATGTATCAGTATTTAGCAATTTTAACAAATAAATTGAATGCGATATAATAACGCTTAAATCATAATTCTCTTTTAATCCTTTGACAATCACGGTCAAGTATAGTGCCCTGAAGTTTTTAAAATCTATTTTTATAGTTGTTTTTATTTTGGATATATACAC
Organism: Delia radicum; assembly: GCA_021234595.1. Lineage (NCBI taxonomy): Eukaryota > Metazoa > Arthropoda > Insecta > Diptera > Anthomyiidae > Delia > Delia radicum. The sequence goes on from CM037854.1 coordinate 118,663,123, forward strand.
TTTTCGGTGTTCCTATTTTAAATACAAATAGCACTTGCAATAACGGCATTTCTTCAAATTTGAAAAGTAATATGTATTAGAATATTATCTTTGATCTTTGTCAAAAAAATCTTTGTTTTACTATTGTACTGAAAACTAAAAAAAAATCTATTTTTATACGTTTTTTCTAAAATACAAACGTATAAAAATAGCTAATTTATTACACAAGTATACTTGGGTACTTAGAACATTATGTAGGTAAACCCCACTGTAAATGTAGTTAAAAACAAATAAAATTTCACTTGAAAAAAGGACGACCTACCTTTCAGTAAATTCAACTAACATTGTAATTTGTTTTTTACTGTTCAAAAAAACGAACCACAATTGAATTAAAAATTAATCACATATGCAGTAAAAAATTAACAAACATTTATTTGTTTTACTTTTTTAAATAAAAAAAATACTGTATAAAATAAACGTAAAATCATAATACAGTAATGTGGTGTGTTTTTTTTTTTTTTTAATGAAATGTAGTCAAAAATTAAATTTCTTCTTACAACTTCCTATAAACAACCATGTACAACTAAAAATAGGTGTTAATGTAGTAGTTCTATTATATTATGAAAAAAAACGCGATTCCCAAGATATTGTATTTGTAATTTCGTACATAGTGTAAGCTCACACTATAACGTTTATAAAGTTTGATTCACACGCTATCCACCCCTATCTACTATTTCCCAGTATTTTGTCATTTTCAAAAGAGAATTTACAATAATTTGACAATTCGTATCACCAATAGGAATAAATAGTATATATTGGTGAATAGCGTTTGAATTGTCCCCAATTAAGCAACAATATCTAAAGTAAAATATCATCAGAAATATTTATCACAAGAATAAAAGTAAAAATGTAATGCATCTATTAAAATTTCGCTTACTGTATATTTATTTATGTACCTACTTGTATGGACATTTAAATACCGTTTATTTTTATACAAAATATTTACTTCTTTTTCTCAAAATTTTCATCTTTATGATAACTTAAATACATATTTAATAAGTTAAGATAGTAGGCACATTATTAGTACAAGTCATTTAATTTCGCTTTTAACAAACATATTTATTATCCCAGCAAAACAAAGAAGATAAGTAGTTCCTGATGTTATTGGGTATTTATCTTTTTGCTGGGTGACCTTATCTTACAAAAACTATGATAATGGTAAAGATTATAGAAGAGATTTATGGAAGCGCTGGTCTCCCATATTTTATTTATTTTATAATTAACATTTGTATTTTATTTTATATAATAATTTTGTTTTAATTTTTATAAAATATATTTTTATTATTGTAAATTAAAGAAATTCACTAATCCAACTGAATTTTTTTTTTTTTATTAATTAATAATCATATAATTAAAAATTATATACTATTACCCTTACCGAGCACTAGCTACTATGGCCTTCGGCGCTACCTACTAGCCTAACGGGGCGCACCAACTGAAAATTATTGACAGAAAACAAACAGAAAAATTTTTCAAATTTATAATAAATTAAAGTCAATTGGGGAAGTCTCCACAGATTCTTTAATTACTCATAGGAAGATCTCTAACCACTCAGGTTCGCTGATAGAAACACATCCCTTAGGCTTTCCAGATCTTCGAAGAATTTACGAAAAATATGTCTAAGTCGTTGCTCGTTTATGCTCGGAAATTTGTATAATAAATGCTAGACGACCACGATTATATACTGCATTATCACATTCTTCAAGTTATCTCTCACCGACTCTATTAGCAAATGCTTTCGCCTACCAGTTCATAATACCATGTTTCAGGCAGAGATCGGGACATTAACGGAATGCATAAAATTTAGTAATATTGTGTAAATTACCGGAAATATAAGTATATTCAAAGATAGACAGGTGGCTATCCAATAAGAATGCTGTCGCAATAAGATGGCTGTCGAATTAGCTAGTGAATGAATGGTCTTCTCTACACACAGTCAACTTGGAGAATGCGAAACCATTTCAGGCTTTTAGGGCTGAACTACGTGAATATGCTGTTATTGCTCATAGAATTTCGCACCAAATTTACATTAAATTTCGCACTAAATTTAAATTATTGAACATTAAACTACCAACACGCATACTTAGAGTGCGGACAGAGGAAAATATGGCAGCTGTATCCGCCAGTGTTGTTGATGACCGTAAATTATCGATTCGCGCCGTTCGCAAAAAGTGGGCCTCTGTTACTCCACCACGAGGAAAATTTTGCAAATCATCGCTACCGTGCGATGATTACAATTTATTTTTTTTTCCCCAAAATGGAAGAGCTGGACTTTGGTGACATGTGGTTTCAACAAGAAGGTGCCACATATCACACAGCACGCGGAACAATGGCCCAATTGAGAGGCGAGATCGGTGAGCAGTTTATTTCACTTTTGGGGCCGGTCAATTGGCCGCCTAGATCGTGTGATTTAACGCCTTTAGACTATTTTTTGTGGGGTTATGTTAAGGCTCATGTCCATAGGGACTAGCCCGCAACGGTTGACGCACTGGAAGCCAATATTGAAGAATTTATTCGTGAGATACCGGCCGATACGAGGGCGGCTCAATAAGTCCGTGACTTTTTGAATGAAAGACACACTTAGAATATTATGTTAGTAAAGACCGCTGCAAATGTTGTTAAAAACAAATGAAATTTCACTTGAAGAAAGGACCACTTACATTTCATTAAATTCAACTAACATTGTCATTTGTTTTTGACTGTTAATAAAACGAACCACAAAATAAGTCAAAATAAATGTTTGGGTTATTATTTTTACTTACAAAAACAACAAACCAGATAGTAAAACTGACTTGTTTACACTTGTTTTTACTACAAAAATTATAAAAAATATTACCTACCAAACAGTAAAATATTTAGTTTCTACAGTTGTTTTGATAAGTACTTGCAGTAAAATTCAAAATAAAAACCTTAAATGATATGAAATTAGTAAAATTTTAACAAAATATTTTACATAAAAAACAACAAAATTTCAAAAAAAAAGTTGTTATCTATAAAAAATATTTGCATACACAGATAGAATTTCTTGGACGAGTTTTAATGAATTTTTTTTACTAAAATAATGAAGTTTTCTTCACAATATGAATGAAAAATTTCTTAGACTTTATGAGTTTTTAATGAAACTTTATAGTTTTAATGAAACTATTGTTAATGAAACTTTTTCTTTAGTATTATGAAATATTTAATAACTGAAATGAAATTTTTCATTAAATTCTATGAAATACTGCATTAATTTAATAAAAAGTTTAAATTTACGAGTTAAAGTGACATTTCATACATCTAATGCAAAGATTCATTGATATCATGCAGACAATTCCCTCAGTGAATACGAGTTAAGTGAAAAAGCCGTTAAAAGTAAAAAAACTCTTTCAAAATAATAAAAATATACATAATTTTATAAAAAAAATTGAAAATCGGAAAATTAAACTTGAATGGAAAATTAACAAATATATCAAATTGAAAAAAATCTTTAAAATTGGAACAAACTTCGGTAAAAAAAATAAAAATTATTAACATTAATCGCCGAAAAAAAAAAACGCTAAAATATATTAGTATATGACATATAAAATTGTAAAAATTAAAAAAAAAAATCCTAAATTCAAAAACATTGCTTAAATAAAATTTAAAAATACCAAAATTAAAAGAAAACTATAATACTTCTTTCATACGTAACCCTAAAATAGAATTTTTTTTAACTTTTTGACATAAAATTTTTAAGTCGAAAAATAAATAAATTTATAAGCTACTAGTTTTCGGTTTAATATGAACTAGTGCTGGTAAAAAAATGAGTAGTGTGTATCGAGAATTTGTCTTTTTTGGTTAATTGATAACACTGTGTGTAATTTTTTAAATCATGGCAAAATAACCATATACGGACACCACTTGATAAAAGACTAAAAAAAAGACCCGTGTCTCCATATTTTTCCCAAAGTCATCACCTTTTTTGTTTATGGGCCGCCAAAGATTTGGGGCCTCGGTATCATTTTCGCAAAAAAGTGATCATTTTCTCAGGCTCATATCTTGCAAACCTTTCAGAATTTCGATTTACTCTCTATGGCAAAGTTGTAGCTCTTGTCATAAAGAACAAAAATTGCGAACATATAAAATTAAAAAAACTGCACCTTCCAGATCAAAATCGCAAAAAACTTAAAAAAAATCGATTTTTTTTTACCTTTTTTCCCGTGTTCAGGTCAATAGGTAGCAAACCGTTCACAATTCAAGGAAACAATCAACTACAAAAATTTACCTAAGATCTCAATAAACAAATTTCTAGAACATATAAACTTCCTAGAGATGATTCTTAACACTGTTTAGGTAGCGCGCAAAAGTGAAAAATTTTTTAATTTCATTTTTTTTTCCTTTTTTCTCCTGTTCAGGTGCATAGGTAACAAACCCAATTCCCATTAAGTTTATATGTTCTAGTCTGTTTCGAAAGACAGAGTATGAATCTGTTTTTAATATCAAAAACTATCTATTTTATACGAACTGCCAAATTGAAATAAAAACTTGTGGTATTAGAGTTGCTAAATAACAATTTTTAAAAAATTTATAAATATACCAACATTTTCAAATAATTCCCATAAATAAATCAAACAAAATAAATATTCCTTATAAAATTATTAAAAATATATATAAATATTAACCATTAAAAGGCGTTCAAATCGTCAAAGTTTTAATTTTAATTGATTATTCCAACACTAGGGGGCTCGACTAAGTTATCAAAATTACAGAATATGCTTAAAGATATATCTTTCTACCAAGTTGTGTGAAAACTAGCACGAAATCAACACATTGTAAGAAATGGGTTAATCCACAATATGTAAGATGTTGGCGAATTTAAACTACATGTTGAACGAACATTTTTTATTTCTTAAATATTTTCCGATATGTCCTTACCCAAATCATCATATCATTTATATAACTCCCGTCTGCCTTATATTTTTAAATATTTCTTAAAAAAGTGAATAAAGTTAAAAATTGTTATATTTTAATCATTGTATGGCAACCCTGGAGAAAAAAATTTAAAATCACATTTATAAACAAGACCTTTGCCTATCACATGCTTTTTATTGCGTTGTTATAACGCATTTATATCAAAAGCAATAGGCTTTTAAATAGAGTGTCTTTGAAGTTACGCTGGAAAAAATGACGACTTCGGCTTTGGTCCAATCATGTTTTAATAAACCCCATGCAAAAAAAATCTATAAAAAATTACCTATCAAACAGTTACGCTTGTTTTTACTACAAGTATGAACAAAAATGAACCACAAAACAGTAAAAATGACTACATGTGCACTTATTTTTACTACAAGTATAAACAAAAATGAACCACAAAACAGTAAAAATTACTACATTTACACTTGTTTTTACTACAAGTATGAACAAAAATGAACCACAAAACAATAAAAATGACTACATGTGCACTTGTTTTTACTACAAGTATAAACAAAATTGAACCGCATTAAATTGTGTCGCATTAAAAATTACTTACTTTGGTCCAATTGGCTCCACTTTTGCTTAGCTTCATTCCAAATGGTTTTAAGCCTTAAATCCTTCAAATTCATGGTTATAAAAGGTGGCAATATATTCGATAAATTTGACCAATTTTTGTAAAAATTATTTCCTTTATCGGGAAATAAATTATCAAAATCTATACAAATCTGTAAGAATAAAATACAGTGTTAAACATAATGTGTAATTTTTTTTAATCGGCATGAAATAAAATATACAAAAATTTTTTTATCTGGCACTCCCCTCTGCAGATTGGATTTTGTTCCTTCTTTTAATTTACACTGCAGAGTGAAGTACTTCAGCATTGTGAACTTACCCTTATGTATACAAAATATTAACTGAATTCGCCAACTTCGGAATAATATACCGGACTGTATGGTGAGTTGTATGTCCACAATGCAATTATCACATTTTCCAATACCATATATTTGCATTTAAGCAACAAATGTGCTTTAAAAATCAATTTCCACAAAACGATCTATGCCAATCTTATTTTATGATGATTAAAACGGAATATCCAACAAAACTCATACAAATTTGAAATGCCTTTGGAAAAAAAAAGATTTTACATATATTTTAAATTATATAAATTTTTTGAAAAAAAAACTTACCTAAATTGATTTTTCAACCAGAAATATGAATAAAAAAAAAAGCTCACTATGATTATTATTACTTTTTTAAATGCAGTTACTTTGTTTCATTTTTTTTTTACACTTAAAAAAACAAATATGAGTTGTAAAATAAATCATCAGTAAATGTTGACTATAGGTTTGCATTTAAAATTGCTTTACGTAATTTTGATCGAATTTAGACAATACTGAAAAGGTGTATAAAGCACATCTCATATGACATTTACATTTTTCATATAAATTAACCCATTATATCCCAGTTTAAATTTTTTTATTTAAGAAAAAAGGGTTTTATTTCAGAAAATGGAGTTAATAAGTAAAAAAAACATGTACTAATTAATTCATTGCCAAATCTCCGACATTAAATTTTCAATATAGTATGAAATTTTAACACTTTACACATCGGATTTAGTTGAATTCTAACATTTTTAATATTAACTAAAAAAAAATATATTATCTGAAGGGCTAAAGAATTATTTTTTAATTGTCAAAAATAAGACCGTTTAACCCATTGAAAACTAGAATCTTCAAGTTAGTTTTTTATCGTAAACACCTATTGCAAATACTATTACATAAAAATTGTTTCACAAATGTTTTCTTCTATTATGGAGGGATATAAAAATTGCACAATGAGATCAAAATATAAAATATAAAAAAAAGTTTTATCAATAAAAACTAAGCGCTTTATAAATTTTTACAATTTATTGTGCAACCTTACAATGTGACATATTAATCAAGTCCAAATCTGCTCTTCATTACTGAAACTTGAATATGCAATTTTTTTTGCGTGTACGAAAATATACAAGTGTTGCGAATTTGGTGCTTTGCTACAAAATTTGCTACCATATCGAATAATCAAAGCGTCATTAAAATAATTGAACTCATTATTTCATATTATTCAAACAAAATTTTCTGAATTAGCTAAGCGTTGTCAAAATCAACCGATATTCATGTTTTATTAAAATTATAAAGTTAATTACAAAATTTCGGCTTAGGCTACGGTTTCGGCCGAACATTAAAACTTGCCCGAAGTTCGGCTACGGCTTCGGTGTAAAAAGTGAGTTCGGTCGGACACTAATGATAATGAAAAACGAGTCACGCATACATTGTCGACGTTGAAAATGTTTAAAGAGTAAATTGTTAAATTTTGTATGGGTTTTCGTAACACGTAAAGAAAAAACAGGACCGATCATTATTAGAGATGACACAAATATTCTGTTGATATTTGGCGTGTTTAAATTACTCAGCAAAATACCGATTAAAAGCACTATTCGGCAGAATTATTCGGTTAAAAAAAAATATTGGAAATTGCCGAAATCAGGTTTTAGCTAAACTTTAAACACATACATATGTATATAAATTATCACTGGAATTCATCCATTGAAACTTTTCATTAAATTAATGCATTTTTTCCTAAATTTTAATGACAAATTTTAGTTTTTTTAAGTTTTCACCTTCGAGTTTTTATTCTCCCAGAGTTGTATTTGAATGCGAAATATTTTACCGAAATCGTTTTCTGTCCACAATAGAACTCTGAAAATATCGAGTAGTTACTTTTAAGTATCGAGTTGCGGGTTGAAGGCGTGTTCAAAAAAAAAACCAAAAAAGTAAAATAAATATAAAAATCTAAATAAATATGAAACAGGAAAAAATTATTTTTTTCTATTATAATTCATTTAATGAAAATATTTCATTAATTCAATGAAAACTTTCTTTGGGAACTTTGTAGTGAACAAATTAATTTCATTAATGATTAAAACAACGAACAAAATTCTATCAGTGTTTTCTTTTATTCATTATTTCCTTTAATATAGTCGGTGCTAGTTCGCTAACTAATGCTGGAAAGGGTTGAATTAATTCTCATTAAATATCAAGTTGTACATATCAGAGTTGAACTAAAAATGTCCGTATATTTGCAATAACTAACAATAGAAAAGAAAATAAATTAGATTTTATTCAAAAAATATTTTACTACAAGTTACAATAATGTTATTCATTTTTGGTATTTTTTTTTCAAGGCATACACAAATTGACTGTAAAAAATAAATGTAACGGATTGTCTGTAAATTTTTGTAACTTGTTTTTCAAATGACTTACAAAATTAGTTGAAATATAATTTCCTTCTATATATTAATGATTTTTTCACTTGAAAATAAAAACAATGTATTACTACTCAAACAACTAACAAATTTTAATGCAGAAGTTCCCTGAGTGCAGTTTTTTTTTTGCTTCCAAAAAAATAGGAGGGTCCATAAAATAGACATTTCTTGGACATATGCGGTCGTTTTTTTTTTTTTTTGTTTAAATCCTCGTTAAATCGGTCCAATAAGTTGGCATAATATTCGTCGTTTATTGTTTTTCACCTTTTGAAGGTAATCGATGACTGTTGCCATCACCTTATTGGCCACGATTACGTTTATGGTCAATTGAGGGCAAACGCGGCACCCATCTTGCAGACAGCTTTCTTAAACCCAACTGTGTCATCAACAATCTCACGCCGTCCAGAACGTTCAGCGTCATTTGTACTTGTGCGACCACAACGAAAGTCAGTAAACCATTTTTTTACCATTGAAATCGATTGTGCAGAGTCCCCATAGTATTTATCAAGCTTTTCTTGGTTTGATTGACGATTTTTTTCGCAAAAAATAATGTTTATTCACTTTATTCCATTTTTAAAAAAATCCACGAGGTTGTGTGTTTTGAACAGCTGTTAAACGCAAAGTAAATGACGGAACTTGCTCAAAATTTGACAGTAGTCTATTAACAGTTGGTACTTGATGGGAGCAGTGTTGCATTTCATATAACTTTATAGGGAAGTTCGAAACGTCACGGACTTATTGATCCGCCCTCGTATGTTGCGTATGAACCATTTGAGGCGTAGCCGCGGTCAACATTTACATGAAACATTGAATTATATATATCGTTCTATCGACTCAAATAAAGATTTCATATATATGTATATATATATATATATATATATATATATCTGGTAAGCCTTCCTAAGCTAAATGCTATATTATTTACAATTTAAAAAACCAATTTTCTCAACCATAAATAGTACTCTCAAAAAGTCTTTAAAGGTTACATGAAAAATTTATGCTTTAGAATTCAGTAATTTAACTACACCAACACGATAGTTCTTTAAAACTTTTGCAAAAAAGCATACACAAAAAAGGCCTCCAAATGACAATGAACCCTGTATATAAAACGTTCAACAATAGTTCATATCATACATATATTTTTTGTTAACCATTCAATTATGACTGACCATATTTGTAAGCGACAGATAAAAAAAAAAAAACTGTTCAAAATACACCAAAGAGACAAAATGTCTACTAAAAGCATTCAACTGATAATAGTTGCAATAGTCGTGACACATTGCATGCCGCACACACCATAGGTTCCATATATTAATAATCCACAACCACAATAACCAACATTATAGTTATATTACTATGTACAGTGGTGTTCAAAACATTTGCAACTGAAATCATGGTTTAGGTAATTATAATTTTTTTGATCAAAAAGATTTGTGGTATAATGCTATAAACACATAGACGACTGCAGCTACACGACTACAGCCTGTCAAAAATAAAATACACACGTTTATATGAAAACGATTATTTTGGCACCAACACAACTACACGGCTACCCGACTACTTTTGCCGCTGTAGTCAACTTAGGTTAATTTCTATTTTTGTTGGCTGCAAAACAAAAATAGTGTTGACAATAAAACAAAATATGTAACAAATTAGTGCTTAAAAATATTTTATTTTGTTAAACACAAAAAACGTCGCAACATCAAATGTTATAATTGCATTAATATTCAAGAGGGGTTATATAAATTTATTTTCACGTTATAATAATGTATTATAAATAAGTAATTGTATTTTTAAGTGAACTTTATATACGTGTCTACAACCAAGCATGTTGTTCTATTTTAACAAAGAAAAAAAAGATGTAATTGGCACTACTGAAACAAAAATGCATTTGTATCAGGGATGTTAAATGGAGTTTTCAATTTTGTACCAACATCCAAAAAAATTGTACTTTTTGGACGTTGACGGTACCATTTTTTTTAAATTTATTAAAACAACAAAAAAAAAATACATAAAAATTCTCTTGTACAGAAAAAAAAAAACAAAACCTTCCAATAACATACATTATATGTATGAATAAAATAAGGCATAAAAAAGTCTTATGAATATATGAGACCAAATCATGGAATTATTTGTTTAGTTAATAAACTATTTGGAATTTCTACATCATAGCAGCATAAATTTGTCGCTCTTAACCAATCCTTAGTCTGTATGAGACTTGATAATGTTGGCTAATGTAGTCTGTTTCTTTCCTTAGTTTTTATTATATTTTGAAAAGAAAAAAACTCTTTCCACATTTGCAGACCAGTGTGGAATGGATAAAATTCCAGCAACGACTAGAAATGTCTGGAAACATATTGACATTCAGTTCATTTTGAAAATTAGCTACTACCGACCAAAAACTACAAACGTTTTAATTTTTTAACGACTTCAGTTAAAAAATTTTAGTTTTTACTCTGGCTCAAGTAATATTTTTACTAAGAAGACAAGAATGGAGCATCGGTTTTTTGTTAAAGTTCTGCCTATTATGGAGGCTATAACTTTTCTAAAACATTGGGTTCTGATGAGATCTTTAACCAGATCGAAATACTAGTATTAACCTAGCTAATATGTTTGATTTGCTTTATTTTTGTAAATATACGGAGGTTGAGAGCTCGTTCTAAATTAAACATATATAAGATTGTTTGGAATTTTCTTTCATTTCTTTAACAATAATTTAATTTTCGTTTGAGTTTGAATTTTAACGTCTTTTTCAGACAATTGCAGTTAATACTATATTTAATATGCAATTTTATTTAATTTAATTGTGAAAGGCGTGGTAGAGAAGAATGAGTGTATTTTCTAAAAATCATAACTACATTGCAAATATTCAATTTTTTCTGAATCAGACTGCGCAGTTTCTGGTATTGAACGTTCGTCAGTGACCCTGTTTTTTTGAATTTTTGAATAATGTAATATTTGTTATGTTTTTATTTGTTCGATTGCGTCTATATGAAATTTTTCTGTGCAATCACTGACCGTGGTGTAGATAAACTGATTTCTAATACCACATGCACTCGCACTACACATTAGACATAGCGCTTTAGCCCTCTGAGCTATAGTTAGGTCGAGTTTTGTTGTGATTAAAACTAGTTTTATTCAATACACGGTGTTTTTGTTCTTGCATACATAATCTCAGAAGTACAACTCCAACAACACAACAGTTCTATTTTTAGAAACTCACCTCACTCTAATGTCCACTGTTTTCCCATATGTTATAAGTGATGCCATATCTATATATCAATTTTCACTTCTTCAGAATTTTAATAAATTCAAAATAAAAGTGAAGTTGGCTGCAACAAGTGTCAATATATGTAAGAGCTGCCAGATAAATTTTGTAAAAAATCGTAAATTTTTAATCGATATTAAAAAAAAAAAAAATTGCCAACTTTATTCTTCAAAATCCTTAAAATGATGATAAATCGTAAAATCTGGCGGATATAGTCGCATATATTTTAAGAGCTCATTACGTAAAACGAATAAATGCAATGAAAAAGGACACAATAACAATTTGTTTGCTATACTAAAAATTCAAAAAGGGGAAAAATTAAAAATTTTTAAATTGTACCAAATGAGTCGCGGTAGTACTACTGTACTTTAGAAGGTCAAAATGTACAAAAAAAAGTACAATTGTACCAACTTTAACATCCCTGATTTGTATAAAAAACAGCTGTTGATATTTTTAAATTGAATCGTGATCAGCTGTTTACTATGCTGCTGTCGTTTCCAAAATAATAAGTAGCTGACCACACGGCGACGATTGCAGTCAACGGCATTTGCAGTCGTGTAGCTCTGCAGTCTGCTGTGGTCTATGTGTTTATAGCATAAGTTTTTGTTTTTTTTTCTTAAATTCAGTTATAGCATATTATTTTACAAATACAAAAAAATTATTCATAACTTCTCAAAAATTAAAATAAAGTAATTTTAACAAAATACGTCGATAGTGCATTTTAACAAAATACGTCGATTTGCAACTCTTAAAGTAATTAACAGGAAATACAAACAATGGTTTTAACGCTCAGTATTTTGTAGCGTAGCCATTATTTTTTATAACTTCTGAACACCTCTTAGGCATTGAGGCAATGAGATTTTTAATATAATCGTCAGAAATTTCATTCCACTGCTTCTCCAACTCGAAGAAAAGTTCATCACCATTTCGGAATACTTTATTGCCGATATTCCGTTTTACAATCATCCACATGTTCTCAATCGGGTTGAGATCCGGAGATTGAGCCGGCTACGATATGATATTAATTTCATTTTCCTGCAGCCAAACTTTTACAACCCCCGCCGTGTGATTTGGGTCGTTGTCGTGCAGGAAGGTACATGAGAGTGGCATTTCCCATTCAGCATACGGAAGCATAACTGAACTCAAAAGATCTCCATAGATTGTGGCCGTCATTGTGCTAGTAATGCGGTGAATTGGGCCAATCCCATTTCCTGAAAAACACCCCGCCACCATAATGTTTCCACCTCCGTGCTTCACTGTGGCGGTTGTGTATCTTTGATTACACTTTTCGCCTCGTGGTCTTCGAACATTGGCTCTTCCATCTGATCCCCGGAGGTTGAATTTAGACTCATCTGACCAGTTCAAATGGGTGCACGCAAAGTTAAGCCGAGCTTTTCGGTTTTTTTCCGACACAAACGGTTTTTTTTGTACATCTATAACTTCTAAGACCATATTCTCGGGCTCTTCTTTTAATGGTGGTAAGACTGGCATCTATTAAAAGTTCAGTTTTAGCTTCTCTGGGAACTGCTTTGGGATATTTCGTAAAAAAGTTCTAGATTTTCCGATCTTCTCTTACAGTTGTAAGACGGGGTCTTCCACCTTTATGAGTTGTGTGGATGTTACCACTATTAACAATGCGGCAAATCGTTGATTTTGGAACGGAGTACTTTATAGAAATTTCTTTTTAGGAAAGTACATTTTGAAAGTCATTTTAAACTTTTGATTTAAAATCAGAATTGTGTTTATTTCCTGCCATTTTTTACAAAAACTATTCTTACGATGTTTATGCTTCCAACGTTTTATTACAACTATTAAAGAACAATAATTATAATAAATTTGTTTAAAAAATGTAACGGCCTGAATCTCATAGCATAGCATTTGTTAGTATAAATTGTTTCGTTAAGAGTAAGAATAATGAGAGTTGCAAATGTTTTGAACACCTGCATTTTGAATACATCTATTGTTATTAATTTTTTTGTTGTTTTAATTTAACGGAATTAATGTTTTTTATTTGTTTAACATAAAATAATGTATGAAGAATATGTAAAAAATAAATTTTAGTAACTAAGTGTGATATGAAGAAAATAAATCAATGAAAACAACAAATGCGATCTCAGTTTCAAATGTTTTGGCCACTACTGTATATGTCCACCATCTGGACATACCTTACTTCAATATATACATACAGTGGAATCTCCAAATAACGGACAGTTGTGGTTGCAGATTAGTTGTCCTAGAGAGGTATTTACTATTCGTGGCTAGTTTGTCTCTGAGAGTGTGAATTGATGCCTACACTGAGATTATTCTCTGCATGATATTTAAGAATTTTTACATTAAATCAATGAAATAGCACTGCAATTCGTCCATTGAAACTTTTCATTAAATTAATTTAAGTTTTCATACAATTGTATGAAAAATATATTATTTATGCAATAGTTCATTACACTCAATAAAGCAATTTCATTAAAAAACTAATTTCATAAAAAATATGAAGCTTTTCAATAATTTTTAGATAATTTTAATTTATTTTGTGAATAAAATTTCATTATTTTTAGTCCAACAAAATTATCTGGAGTCATTAGCTGTTGGATGGAAGTGCCTGTTATTGGGATGTTTTACTGTGTACAATTATTTTTTTTTAGAAATACATATAATCAACTTTTATTCTGATTGTTTGTCATACAATTGAGGAAATATCAAATTATGTACAAATTACAAGAATAGAAGATCGACCAACCAGGGTTGGCTCATATTATCATCATATAAAAATCATAATCATCATCGTGATTATTCATCTAAGTTTTTTCCCCTTACTAATGTATACACATATGTATAGTAATATTATTCATGCCTTTGTGATTTATTTAACTATTGAAACCGATTGCATATACTCTATGTTTTTTATTACATTTATCATCATCGTCATGTTCTTTGTCAGTGCATTTAAATTTTACATTTTATTGATGTTGCAAATAAATGTCAATTGCATTATTAGTTTATTATGGTTTATTTGCAACGACAAAGTTGAATCATAATATTATTATTTATATTAATTAACTCTGTCATGGTCGTTCTAATGGTGCACTGTAAGAAAAGTCTGACAAGATAATTATTACAAGCTAATTTGGAGTAAGTTTTTGCGAATTGTTTCCTTGGAAACTTACGATTTGATGCTCCGATTTGATTAACAGCCGATTTTTTCAATTTATCAAGCTCAGCTGTTGTCAGTTTTCTTTTGGGCTTCCGGTCTTTTTTTTATCCCGGTTGATGCCACTCCATTTTAAAACCGTTTGAATATGGAATATATTGTGCTACGTGGTACTTGTTCCCTAAATAAATGGTGTAACACTTCGTTTTTAGGATGCCGTCCAAGCATGTCATATCCTCAGGGAACTTCTGCTGCAAATATTTGTAGTTGTTTGAGTTGTAATATATTAATCTGTGTTTGTAAGTGAAAAAACAGTTATTTGTAGAAGAAATTAAATTTTTGACTATATATGTAAAGTAGTTAAAAAAAAAAAACAAACCACATCAAATTACTGTATTATGTTTTTACATTCATTTTATTTTTTTTTTTTTTATTTAAAAAAATTAAACAAATAAAAGTTTGTTTATTTTTTACTGCATATGTGGTTAATTTTTACTATAATTGTGGTTAATTTTTTTAACAATGGTAGTTGAATTTACTGAATTGTAAGTTGTAATTTTTTAATGTGACATTTAATTTTTTTTTTAACTAGAATTGCAGTGGGTTTACCTACTACATAGTATTCTATAGACATTTTTTCTTAAACTGTTTTGTTCAACCACTTTCATTTTGAATTTTTTTACTTTTGAATATTTACAATAATGCTTATAATATAAGACTTTATTAACATATAGTTAAAAAAAACGTGCCTACTTAGCACAGTGGTCGGTGCTGTATGGAGTCGGCGGCCAAAAATACTTCCAGTATAGGTATCATCCTGAAACTTCGGTCACGGCTTTATTAATATGTCAGAACTATTTAATGATAAAATGGGAGTGATTGATGACTCATGCCCACCCCTACCGTACCATAGCACCCACATTCACCCCACGTAAGCAAAAAGTTGAGAAAAAAGGTACGAAACTTGTTAACAACTTTTTTACAAGATTAGTTTTAAAAAAGAAAAATATTGACTTATTAAATATGAAATAATATGTAATAAAAAATTATAAAAAGGTTAATGCCCAGTTTTTCACTTCGTATTTAAGTGCCATTTGGACTTTTAGTTCTATTTAAATACAAACGTCAGTTTTTAACTTCAAATTTAAATCACATTTAAGTGACCAATCTTGTCAATTTAAAGTCTATTTAAATTGTACAAATATAACGTATTATTTTGACAGTTTGTTTTTTTTTTCGCGTGGTAAAACAAACAACTTCGGTTGCACTGAAATGTTCACTTCACTTCATTTTTATTTATTAATTTAATTATAATTTAATTATATATATTTTATTTCTATATTTTATATTTTCTGTTATTTTCTGTTTTTCTCTATTCTTTAAACAGCTGTTTTATGAATAATGATTATTAATTTTTTGACATTTCATGATGCTGCCATACTTTTGTCGCAAATAAATAACAATTATCACTTAAGACTGAAAAACTGAAACTGTATTTAAATACAACTTTTTTTTTTTTTTTTTTTAAGAGAAGCAACACGCAGGAAATTCTTCCTATTAATTGGCTTTTTTGTTTCATAGCTCTGATTCATTATTTTACTTCGGTGGGGTTAAGTGCTATGGGAACACCGAAGGTGGGCGCAGCGATACATATAAGTGATAGAAAACTCATACATATTATTTTTCTAAATTGATGTTGTCGTCTCCGGGAATCGAACCCGGGACCATCTGTGTAACAGTCCAACGTGCTAATTATTACACCACAACGCCCAGTTAAATTTAAATGGCAATTAACTAATTGCATAATTAAATACGAAGTTAAAAACTGGGCATAAGGGGGGTTGTTACTAAAAAACAGCCTTAAACTGCTATTAAAAATAAATACGCAATATTTTTTAATTCTGTTTTTTTTTATTGACAAAATAAACTATCGGTGTATTTTTAAAATTGTATAATTCAAATTGTGGTCAACTAGAATCGCCATGGTTGCCACCCAATTGTGGGATGCTTATTTTAAAGAACAATATCGGCTGCAGTTGTACAGCAAAAACTACTGAACCGATTTTGATGAAATTTTTTTTTTACTTGCAGATTATTAAATTCTCTAGTACTTACTGTGGCCATATTTTGGAAATTTTGATCTAATTTTTTTTTTAATGGATGAAGAAAAGTAAATTTTTCCATTTTTTAAGTTTACATTAGCATAACTTCAACAAAAATCTATATTTTTCAAAAATGGTACTAGAAAATTTAATAATCTACAAATGAAAAAATATCTAGGACGTCCTCGGTCTCGATTCAAGTGAGATGTTTCTAAGTTTAATAAAATCGACTCATTTTGGGCAAGCCAATCGGAATATGTATTTTGAACTTTTGTTTTTGTACGATTGCATTTTTGCCAAAATTCTGAAATTTTTTGCAATTATAATTTAATCGTGTTTCTAAATGCCTTTATTCAAATGTGTAGCCCTCATTTTTTATATAGCTTTTCACGATATCCTTCACTTTTCGAGCTTTTTTACCATTTTCACCGCTTTCTGAGCACTAAATATCAAAAATATGTGAACGCGAAAGTTTGCAATTATAACATGTGCCTATTGCAAAAACAATTTATAATAAGGATTAAATTAAGAAAAATAAATTAAATGTCCGTAGAAAAGAAAAAAGACAAACACATTTCTTTACATGCCTAACAGTAACACAGCAACGCGAACATAAATTAACAAAACACCACACACAAATTCCAAGTTGGACATCAAAAACAACGAGGCCGCTTTGATCTGTGGGTGATAACTCAAAGACGTGCAAAAATGGGCAGCTGATATTACCGATTTTAGAATCTTGCAATATTAAGTTATAAGCCAAAAAAAAATCCCATTGGAGATTTCAGGGGGGAACACAACTAAAACTCTACTTGAAATTTAAATATATGGATTCTAATACTGTAATTTATAAGATATTGTATCTTGTTGTATTAGAAATTCAAATTTAATAATAAATACAAATACATACGAACACTAACAATGACACTGGAAAAGTATTAATTTTATAAGAAATCCACAACAAGCTAAACACATTTTAATGACTTTAAAATTTAGTCAATACCTTTTAAATCAATATTCATATTGATTAATTTCAACACAAATTTTTTTTTATTGTTTCAATTAATTTAAAGTTGCACCTAATTGTTCACTTTTTCACACTGCAAAAACCAACTGTTAACTTGCTCTCTCTTTTGAAGCTGTTCTTAAAGAGTACAGTTGGAATAAAACAAAAACAACTATAAATTTTAAAACCCTTGTTTTTATAAGAAATAGTGATGCCACATTTGGTGACAAATTTTTGACTTTGATTTTTTTATTTTTGCCAATGGGATCGACCAGTGTGCTTAGCAGTAGTTTATATTTGAATTTTATTGTGGTGTAATGGTTAGCGCGTTGGACTGTTACACAGATGGTCCCGGGTTCGATTCCCGGTGACGACAACGTCAATTTAGAAGAATAATATGTATGAGTTTTCTATCACTTATATGTATCGCTGCGCGCACCTTCGGTGTTCCCATAGCACTTAACCCCACCGAAGTAAAATAATGAATCAGGGCTATGAAACAAAAAGTTTCAATAAATTCGCCAACTCTACATCAGGTGGCGAGCAACAACTGTTCTAAGACTTATATACTCGCACATTTACAGTGTTGCCATGTTTGAAGCCCTTCATCTTTCACCACCTTTCATCTTTCCACTATCCCCTTTCCAAAGAAAGCAACACATTACTTAATAGGAAGAATTTCCTGAGTGTTGCTTCTCTTTAAAAAAAAAAAAAATAAAAAAAAAATCAATGAAAATTTAGCTCAAACAAATTTACATTTTGTAAACACGATTTAATTTGGCAGACTATTTTTAGACATGTAGATTGGATCTGATAATGTATACAATTAATATTAAAATTTAAGACAAATAGAGAGGAGGAAACTGCTATAACTCCATAATACTACATCACGAGGTGTTTATAATTAATTATATGATGTTGATGTACCATTATAACAAACCGAGATATTTGACTCTGCCTAAAAGTTTTGACAAAAGTCGCCTGCATCAAACTAAACCTCTATGAAATATAAAGTAAAATTCATAAAATGGGATTTTTTTAGAATATGCCTATAAATTGTATCTAAATTTGAAATTTCTTTAAATTTAATATAAATTTTCATAAAAATGTTGTCATTTCAATACTTGTCCACTTTTGCTAAAATTGATGAATGCGTTAGATAGAAAGTTATTACGACGTTTTCTTATTTCGATCTCAGTCTTTATTTAAAATCGTATATGGATTACACTTTTTAAACCAATTCCTTTTCTTAAAGGTTATACATTCAAACTTGAACTTTAAATTTGTGTTAAAATAAATACTTTTTTAAATCAAAAAAAAAAACAATAGAGTACCTGCAAATAAATATGTGATTAAATAATTTATGTCATTCATTTTTGTTTTTATACAAAAAAAGTTCCCATTATTCTCAACATCACTTAACATTCATCATGATTATTAAATGAACAATGAATGAAAACATGGCTCATATGAGTATATTACAAAGTATTACATCAACAACTTTTTTTTATTTTTTGCAAATACTGCAACATTCGGAGCTAATATAAATCTAATGTTGTTGTCTGCAAGATGCAGAATTACCTAATACTGTGTCGTCATCGTCATCATCAGGGCAGCGACTTTCATGCACTAAAAAATCGAAATTGTGCTCTTTAAAATATACAGTAAAAATGCTAAATATGCGCTTAAAATATGCACTTAAACAGAATAAAACGTATTCGATTAAACGAACGATCAAAAAGAAAATTGGAACGAACAAATTAAAAACATGATTTTTGAATAACGAATAATACGAATAAATTTTGACGATTAATCGAATAAAACGAATAATTAAACAAATAATTATTTACTATACCAATTTTCGGAAAGTTTGCATAAAAAACGGTAAGGACAAAATAAAATCAAAACTCTATTGTATGTAGAAATAACTGACATTTAAAACTTTTATTAATCGTTTCCAAGATGTGGACTCTCGCAAAAATAAGAATTGTCGATGAAAAAAAAATTTGTTCTGATAGTTTTTTTTTTATAAACATATTGAGAGGTAAAAAAAGATTGGTATGGTTTTGTTGAGAACTAAATTCTCTACAAAGATCACCTTTCACCTAATTTAAAAAAATCAACTCCGCTGTTTAGAGCTAATAAAAGTTAAATTTTTTTAAAAAATTTCTATTATTTTTATTTTTTGACTCGTATAAAACAACTTTTTAAAAAGAAAAACTAAACGCTGTAATTTTTTGGGGAAACTTTATGATCTAAAGCAATAGTTTTCGTGCTCCTATATATTAAAATAGCATAAACCTAATAATAGTTACTATTTTTAAAACATTGATAAATGATTTTTATAGTAATAATGTCATAAATCATTGGTATTTTGATTTTAATAAACACTATTTTTAATATCTAACAAAATTTAATGAAAATAGGAAAATTATGATCTCGTTGCACGGAAATTTTTATTTGAGTTTTCTACATTTTATGAGCTTTATCATGGTTTTATATGAGCACTTTAACATTTTTTCGATTTCCATGCGCAAGAACCCCTTAATTTTTGAGGTTCGAAAAAAATGCATGAGCTAGAAAATGGGAGTCCGAGTGTTTCCCTAGTGGAGTCAAAAATATGACCTTCCCCCAATTGTTTAATCCCAAAATTTTTTCAGAACATACCTAGCCCTTATCCCCACCCCTAACAGGGCTCCCATACAAATGTTTTATTTTTGATTTGAATTAGTTCAATTCTTCCAGTTCATTTGGGTAAACATATTCTACCCCTTCTACATTGGTTCTCTGATGATTTTCGGTGACGCGAAATGAAACATGTAAGGACCTTTCAGTAGATAAAGTCTGCTTTAAGTTAGCGGACAGAAAACTTTTTTGAGTAATAAATAAACATTGCACGGTTTTTTGTTTAACAAAAAACAAATGACCTTGAACTTGAATAATCTTGCTCACATCATAATTTATGATAAAAGATCGAAAAATAAAGTTTTGGTTTTAATTTTTTAAAATTTAAAAGTAAAACATTTATAAAATTTTTTCCCACTAACTGTCTCAAGGGTGCTCCTAGACAAGTCAAATGTATGACTAATATTTTTTTAAACCCCAACATTTTCTCAGAACATACGTAAACCGTATCTGCAATCTACATTTTATAAATTTTGCTCCCACTGCTCTAACTGTACCCAGGGTGCCCCAAGCGGATTCAAATGTAATCAGTCATACACTATTTTTTCAATCCCAAAATTTTTTTCAGAACATACCTACACCATATCTCAACTCCCTAAGGGAGCTCCCATACAAAATGACAAACCCTACCGCTCTAACTGTCACAAGGGTGTCCCTAAACAAGTCAAATGTATGGCCGACCGTAAATATTTTTTTAACCCCAAAATTTTTTAAGAACATACCTACCCCGTATCTTCAATCGCTAAGGGATTTCCCATACAAAATTTCATTTTTATAATTTTCAAATGGGACCTAAAAAAAGTCGCTTTATTTGGCACAGTCGCTATATTTAGCTTTTTAAAACTCAAAACTTCAAAACTCTTATTTTTTCATTTTAAACAATGCTAAATGGCGTATGAGTGAGAAATCTTTTGACCTGAATATAGTCTTAAATGGTATTATTGAAGTATTCAAATTGAATCCAAAATTCATAAAATTTTGAGATGATATGGTAAAATACTTTAATTGTGTATTTTTTAAATTATTTTTATTCGTTATTCGTTCGATTGATCGATTATTTTTTAAAAATTAATAGTTTGATTGTTCGGTCAAAAATTGTTTAATCCTTGAGTCGAACAAAATAAAAACCCCGAATAAATGACAAACCCTAAGAAATATACACTAAAAACCGAAACATATGCAACAAAATTAAAACAAAAAAAAAAAAATATGCACTTAAAATTTGTCGATTTTAAAAAATCGTATTAGAGAGTTTTTCGTAAAAAATTAAATTCAATATTATATGACAACATGCTTCTCCTTTTAGTTTAGGGATGAGTTAAGGTTTAAAAATTCTTAATATTAATTTTTTTATTTTTAATTAGTTCTCAATTTAAATTTTTACAAAATATGCAAAATATGCAATTAAGTGCAATTTATGGAAAAATATGCTTTAAAAGCTATACAATATGCTAAAAATATATTCACATTTAGGCAAAACATGTAAAAATATGCATTTATAGTAAAATATGCCACAACAAAAAATCGATTCCATTTTGTTGCAAATTTTTTGATTCGGAAAAATTTTTGTTCAAATTCGATTTTGGGCTACTGGCTACAAACATGGAATTGCATGAAAGTCGCAGTTTTGGTCATCATCATCACTGGCAGCACTGTCGGCAACATCACGACTATTATAAGATGCGGCGGCATTTACAATTCATATTTATGAGGAGTCTATGAAGAGATCTAGTCTAGGAAACTTGAAGTTGCTGCTGGTGTAGTTGTTGTTGCTGCACTAGCAGCCGTTGTTTATTTTCACAAGACCTCATTTCGTGGCAAATGAAATTAGTTGTTGGTTGATGATGTTGCTGTTGTTAAAAGAGTTTTTCCACTTGCATTTTTTTTGTTGTTACTTTTATTATTTGTCTAACGTTTGAAATGCTTATAGTTTTTTTTTTTTTTTTTGCTTTAAATACACTTATCGTAATTTTAGTAAAGGCACACTCATAAAAATCGAAAAATTTTGAATTGATTCGGTTGCTGCAACCTTGTAAATTCGGTTGGTGCGACCGAATTGGGGGTTGTGGTAACCGAATTCGGACAACTGAATTCGGTTGGACAACCTAATTTACGAGGTTCAGCAACCGAATTAATTCTGTTGGATAAAAATCAGTTGACACAACCGAATTTGTTATGAAAGTTCAATACAAGACTTTTATAAGGAAGATTCGAGATTGTTGATAGGGTAGATCAGGTTGAAAAGAGGAATCAGAAGTGAAGATACCCTTCACAACCGACTCATGTTGTCAGCGGACAGGTGTTGAACCCAAATCCTTGGGAAAGCCAGGCCGCCACAAAGATAGTGTTCTTTGGTCTCGTCACTCTCCCCAAAGGCCCTACAAGTTAAGACCCAATCGAAATACACTCAGGGAACTTCTGCTGTAAATATTTGTAGTTGTTTGAATTGTAATATACTATCTTTATTTTTAAGTAAAAGAAGAAATTTTTTTTTTGACTACAATTGTAGTTCATTAAAAAAACAAACCACATAAAATTAATGAATTATGATTATACATTCATTTTTTACAGTAGTTTTTTATTTAAATAAATAAATCTTTGTTTATATTTTACTTCATATGTGGTTCATTTTTTTGAACAATACGAAACAAATGATCAAGTGAAATTTCATTTGTTTTTAACTGCATTTGCAATAATCTTTACCTACATAGTATTCTAAGTGCATGTGTGTCCTCAGCGTTGAATGCCTGTTGAAAATAGTTGCTATCTTATCAAGTTCCCTTTTACTTACCCATGTAGAAATTGCCAAAAGTACCAAAAAAAAATAGTACTGGCAAACTACTGCTATTTTTGTAGAACCCCTCGTGTTAAAAATCACCAAAGGTACAAATAACATTACATTGGTAAAACACTATTTTGTTTGCAAAGCATGTGTTTTGTCAGTACCACCTGCAAATTTCTTTGCCAACATTGTTTTTACCAGTATTACAACCAATTAAAAGTATTTTTTTAATTTAATTTTATTTCACACATTTAAGTATGATGTGTAAGACTGTGTTTTATTACACATATTTCTCAAAATTAATTTAATTTGAGCTATTTTAAAAGCGGCAACGGTGACAAATTCGCTCAAATCAACGGTTGGCAACTGTTATCAATCGGGTAACAGGACAACACTGTCAAGATTGTTAATCCCATGTTCTGCCAACGCATAACCGACCGTCACCGACGCTTTGCCAACACTGTGCCGATTGTATTTTTCTGCCTGGGTAGTTTCTAAAGGTCCTTATCTTCCTTCTATACGGGACTCTATAGAATCCTAGTGGTTTCACCTAATCCTGCAGTGTCCCATATTGTTTTAGGAGCTCAGTCCTAAATGACTGAAATGGTTTCGCTTTCTCCGAGTTGACTGTGCCCAGAGAAGAACCTAACCTGGGTAATTTGGCAGCCATCTCCTCCCTTGCTATATTACAATGCCATGAAATCCATATATTTACAACACTGGCCCTGGTTGAGAAGTTGTTGATTTCCTAATTGCACCCGAAAATAGTGGCAGACCTTACAGAGTTGGAATTAATTGCTTGGATAGCCGCCTGGCTATCTGTAGACGGTCCTTATATTTCCGATGGTTCCTTCAATATTAATAAATTGTATGCATTCCGTTATTGTCCTGATCTCCGCCTGAATACCTGGATTGTTCCTTGATCCGGGAGGCGAAAGCATTTTTTATAGAAGCCAAATCCAGTTCTCCCAACAATTTTCGAACCTTCCGTATATAAATGAATACCTGGATTGTTCCTTGAAAAGGTACCCTCCAACCAGGATTTCCTGCTCGGGATTCGTGTACTGCAACTTGTAGCTAGTGACCTCTCGGAAATTCTATCATAATTCAATTATGTGATCTTTTATCCTGGTAGTTCGTCTAAGATTTTCTGGTGGTTGGTTTTCCAATTGCCTCTCACCAGCTGGATTCAGCCGGAACATAGCCAATGCGGCCTCATATTTTATCCGAATCTCAATATGTTCTTTATGCAAAATTGTCTCCAATGCCCTAGTAGAAATAGGCCTGACTGCACTTGTGTATAGCCAGTGTGTCATTCTTGGGTTTAATCCCCCATTTAGAGCTTACAGGCCCATCGGCCCATCGGTGGACATCAGTTATTCGGCTCTCCATGTGTTATTTCCGGTATAACTTCTTGTCAATAATTACACTAAAGGTTTTGTCTAGAAAATGAGGTGCATCATAACTACACTCAGAAAACAGTCTTAGTTGTGGCCACCGAATTTGTTGCAAATCGAATTCGGGCGGTTGCAATTTTTTTGATTTATGACCATTTGAATATTTTATTTTAATAAAAAAAAAACTTTTCTTGTTTGTCTTTTCCAAAAATTGAACTCGGAAGTTCGGAGACAAACTCTCTATCCACTACACCACTATCACTTACAAATGTTGAGTGATAAATTTGAATTTAAATATTTTGTTAGGAAAACAAACACTGTCTTAAATTCGTTTACCAATACCAATCATTAGTTATAAAAAATGCAATCCACAATTCGGTTGGTACAACTGAACCTCTTATTTAGTGGCATATTTGATTGCGAATACCGTATTTGCAGTAACCACTTTTGATTATCGACAACTTTTTAGAAAATTTTATAGATGGTAACAATTCTCTTGTATTATCACAAATAAATTGTTGCTTCAACCATACACAATTACTAACCGAATTTTTTTTGAAAAGTTGATTCGAACTTCAAATAATTGGATAAATGGTTTGTTTTTAGTTCCTTTTCCCTCTTTTTAAATTCCAGTACAGTATTTTTGCTTTATTAATCGATTATTGGAAGTTCCAAATAAAGTAACGTCCTATCAAATAAATGTTAATGGTTTCGACCGAATTCAAACCAATCCTTTTTCTAGTTGTAATGACACTCGTCTTTCGAGGGAAAATCCATATCTCAGTTTTGTCCGGTTTAGCCCAGTTGTATGACAGTTCGAGTGCGATTTTTTCCCTTTGTTTTTGATTTTTTTTTTTTGTGATTACAAAACGGAACACATACACAAGCCAATGTTTGTATTTGTTTGTATGTTTGTTATATTTGAATTTTTGGTAAATTCAATTGAATTCATTTTTTATTTAATTTTTGTAAAAAATAAAATTCAAAATGTAACTGCCAATATTTAACTACTACCGAAAGAACGTATATTTCTATATTTTGGTTTTGAAAAAATGTTTCTATGGATTTTAATTGTTTCTTCATTTGAAAACAAACTTTACGTATAATTTTATAAATAAATTGAATCGTTAACAGAAAATATATTGTGAGTGTAAGAAACTGTTTATGGTGATCACCTACAGTAGTGGCGAAAGACTGTTACGCAGTGAGGTCCCACGGCACACCCTATCTCTAGTACTGTGATAGGGTGTGCCGATACAGTCTGCAAGAGCCCGGTCAATGTCAAACTGGTCTTACTACCGGCTAAGCGATTCTGTCGAAATATTATTCAATGCTCGCTCTATATTAATTTATATAGCCAAAGTATTATATAGCCATATGTAGATCAAATGATCTCTCAACGTGGCAAACCACGTCATGTTTCCACTAAACGTCCTTTTATGTACGCGTGTTGCTTAAATCTAAGCAGATCGTTAGAGACTTGAGCCTTAACCATGTCATACACGATTCGTTTCCACAGTTTTCATCAAAAACGATGTCAGACTTATCGGCCGGGTACGCATAGCTTCCCTTCCCCGGCTTTGGTATGAAGATAACTTTTGCTCCCTACCATGACCTGGTGATGTATGATAATTTCAGGCACGCAGAGAATATATTTTCCAGATCAGATTAATGGTCAGTTGCAAAAGAGCAGGAAAAGACCCTACGGCATTAAAAGAAGAAAAGGTTATATTAACGCTGCGGCGTAGCTCATTTCTTGCTCGATGTTGCTCCTCATTTGGTGCAACCTGTTGATCCACATTTGGCCCAACTTATTATTTGGTGCACTCTACTGGATAATATTGGGTCCAACATGTTGTTCCACAGTATATACAACTTGTTCCACATTGGGTCCAACTAGATGTCCCTCATAGGTTCCAGCTTTTTAAACATGGAATTGAGTTTCCATTAGTAGTCTTAAAGATTCGTCCAACGAGTCAGCGCTATTTCCGTTTCCATCAATTAGGGTTTCGGGCTGCATATGGGTCTTTGATATAAATTTCGTAATATTTGACACGTAGTTTATGCTGTCCACCAGTCGACAGAAAAGTTTCTAGCAGTTGTGCTTTTCCGGTAGAATTTTCCCGTTGTATTCCGTGAGCTTATCATGTTACTCGTCCCAGTATTTCTAATGTCTCTTAAAAAATCTGCGGACATCTCTCCCAAAATTGATCAATTTACCGGCTAGCCAGACATTTTCTCGAGGAGATTTCCTTTATCGGAGTGAAAATATAAATAATAAATATTTAGTGTCTCGAATAAAATTATACTAAGTGTATTGAGTTGAATTGTTTGGCATTTGGCCAACAACAATTTGAAAGAGAAACTTTGTTTTTTTTTTGTAATTTTTTGCAGTCAGTATTTTTTTCTAATTCATTGATTGTATTTTTGCAGTTAAGTAACTTAAGTGTTTTTACTTAATGATTTTCTATACTAAAAATACCTACATACCCACAGATATTTTGTTTTTATATTGACCTAGATTTTTTGTATATTTTTTATTTGCAATAAAAAAGCTTTTTTTAGGTTTTTAGTTGTTTATTACATAGATTTATTGTGTTAAGGATTTATAGTTTTCCTTCTCGTTTTTGAAGACGTCGTCATATTGTACAACATCTTTTTAAAAGTTTTTAATACTTTCAAACATCTGCATGTGTCTTAATTCGCATGTCATGCACATGTTGTAGTTTATTATTTACTGGCACGAGTGAGTCCTTTTTGCAATTATGTGCCACTTGTGGCAACATCATCTCTTCTGCATGTTAAACATGTGTTTTTGCATAATTTTGTTAATATTTTATGTGTTGAATATTTTAAAAACATATGTATGATTTATGTATATTTTCATGCTTATAAAAGCTGACATTTAAGATTACTGCATTTGCGGTTGATAAAGTATGCGCTACATTTGCATTCAAATCAACTGCAATATTAATTTATTTTAAACTATTAAAATCAACTGACAAATGTAGTAAAAACAACCATAATAGACATCAAACATTTTTGTAAAACTGTTCAAACAACTTCAACTTCATTAATGGTAACCGATACGATGCTGGTTTCGGTAAGGGTAACTCTATTTTCTTTTATTTCGGTGACGACATTCAGTTAAACGGTATTTTCCTTATTTCGGCAAAGGTATTTTAGCGGTAAAGGTAATTTAATTATTTCGGTAACGGTATTTTAATGGTAAAGTTGTTTTAGTTATTCAGGTAATGTCAATGCACACTGATATTTTTAGTTTTAGCCTCGTTATACCCGAATTTCAATGACTTGCTAGTTTATGATGAATATTTGGGAAAATATATCTATTAAAGCGATTAGTTTTTCTGATTTGTTCAGTTTATTTCGATAAAGGTATTTAAATTATTTCAGTTACGATATTTTAGCGAGTATTTTAGTTTTAGTTAACGATAGTCAGTTGAAAGGGTTTTGAATCAATAACGGTATGTCCTGCCATCCCTGATTTTATATAGACTACGGGTAGAATTTAGAAGAAAATATTTTAGAATCTAAATGAAACAAATTTGAGCAAATTAAGTAAGATCGACAAACATTTGTATTTAGATTAAAATTTTTTATAATTTTGTTAATTAACCGTTTTATGTATCATTTAAAGCTGTTTAAGGGGAATACTATATGCATTGCTAACTTCCAGACTTGGGCGACGTCAATTACATTTCAAAATCGTTCACTTGAGAAATTTTTCTATATCATTAATAATATCAGACCTACACCCACACATGTGAGCTTAATCGCTTCCTTGGAAAATTTGTAAAATGTTTAATACCAAACATGGGGATTAGGAACAACATCGGGGTATTTAATTACAGGGCAATTACTCAATTACACCCAATTACATGTAATTGAACATAAAAAAGTAATTGGCCTGTAATTAAATACACATTTATTGAAATTATGTCCCATGTCTGGTATTGACAAAATTGAAAATTTTCCAAGGAAGCGTTTAAGCCCACAAGTGTAAGCGTATGTCTAAAATTATTAATAATATAGAAAAATTTCACAAGTGAACAATTTTGAAATGTAATTGATGTCGCCCAAGTCTGCTAACTTCTTAAATTTCGGTAAACAAACCATATTTTTGTTCGTTTTGAAAAATTGTCCAAAATAGACAAAAATAGTTAAAGGTAAGCGTATACCTTTTAAAAAAGATTAAAACTTGGAAAAAAACCCAAGAAAAAAAATAAGAAAATATATCATAAGAAAATTTAGGAACCATTATGAAAATTTAATTTTTCACATTTTTGTTCTTTCTTTTTATATTTATTTATGGAATCGATTACTCGATTAAAATTGTAAAATTATTTAAAACTGGTTTGTTATTGCTTTTTATGTTTTCGAATTAAATTTATACTTTATATTGGGTTTTTTTTTGAAATGACACAATAAACCCAGGTAAAATGTGTGCATTCAAGTCGAAACTTTTTTAAAACAGTGATAACGGAAATTAAACTCGGTGATAGTTGACATTTTTGACATTTTCTAGCAACAACAAGAAAAAAAAAAAACCAAAGGGAACAGGCCACAATATGGAACATTCCCTTATTAATTAAAAATTTCAATTAAAATGTGAACTAATTTAAAAATGTTTTGAAGTTTTTTTTTAAAGCTTATAATTCCCATAACCAATAAAAGTGTACGTTCAAATCGAAAAACATAAGTATAAAAGTCAAATGAATGGATATTAGGCTGCTTCTTAAAAAAAATAAAATGTCAAATTTTGAAGGGTACAACCCTGGGTTAGATTACGATTCATGAAATGAAAAAAATCTAATTTTTTCAAAACTTTCGAAACAAAAAATTAAACTTTAAAAATTTTGACGATTTTCAAAAATGACATATTTTCATAAAAATAATTTTTTTATAAAACTTTAAAAAAAATAACACATTTTTTTGAAATTTATTTAAACCCAAGAACTCAGGAAAACAATATTTAGTTTTTGAAGATTGTTAACCCTTAACTGCACTAGGCGAAAAAAAGGCTAAAATGTTGCATTATTTTCACATCTCCAATTACGAATAAATAATTTTAAAAAATTTAAAGATTGAAACTTTAAAAAAAAATTTTGTCGCTTTTCTTTACACACATCATGGGGATTTAAAAAAAAAAAAATACTACTGGGATTCCTCTATCCACTTAGCGTGTGGACCGATATGGCGGATTTGGATTAAATTCAGTATGTTTGATAAAAAATAAATTTTTACATTGCAAATTGTTTTATTATGTAAAAAAAACTTAATTTCGAAATATTAAATATCTGGTGCAACGTTAACCCATGTTAACCGGAGGTCAAAATTGTCCCACAAACTAAAATTGATGGTTACAACTGAATATTGTTAAAATTAACCAACTCAAAACAAGTTTAGTTAGTTCTTAATTAAGTAACATTTTCAAAGTAATAAATCATTAGTGACAAAAAAAAACGAGAACGGATTTTACACATGAGATGATTTTGATGAATAGCAATTTTAGACAAGTATTAGGATTCAAACAGAAAAAAAAGTGGATATTATTATTAAAATACCGGTTTTTGTATGTGTGTAAATATCATGTATGCAAAATTTTGTTCTTTTTTTTATTTAAAAATATTCAGTCATAATTTTATTTTGTGTAACATATTTCGGAAAACATGGGTTAACGATGCACCAAATATTTATTGTTTTGCAAGTGAGTAATTATGATCAAATAAAACAATTTGCAATGTACAATTAATTGTTACTTTCATCAGAAATATATTTTTAAATAGTTAACAAATTTAAGCATTTTTAGGATTAAATAATTTGTTTTTGCTTTTTTACGCAAACATGATAATTTTAGTGTTTTTAATAATTCCTGAGAATTTGATAAAAATTTTGGGGAATCTGGAAGTGAAAACTCGGCAAAATTTCCGGGAATTTCGTCCCGGGAATTCCCGGGTTAAAACCCGTAGTTGCAGCCTACTAAGAACTTATTCGGCGTAAAAATTATTTGGTTAAGTGCAGTTTTATGACCTTAAAATTAAAAAATCAGTATTTTCCAAATCATAACATCAGAAATAGGTAGAGAATGGGCGTGAAACTATTTTTGTTAAAAGGTCTTTAAAATACCTTTTATACACTTCAGAAAAATATTAAAAAACTAAAACAAAATCAGTTTTCTATTTCTATATCACATAAAATCTGAGCAGTGTGTAAATTTCATGATAATGGAAGATACTATATGAAAGGTATTTTAAAGACCTATCTTAAAAATTTATTTTACGGTCATACATTGCATGCAGGATAGAAGTTTGTATTTAGAAAATATTAAATTTTTACATTTAAGGTCATCAAATTTACCCTTAAACCAATAATTTACGCCCCGAATAATTTTGTTGAGTGGTCTCAAACTCTTGAGCAGCGATTTAACCAGTTTTGTGAAAACACACGTAGAATACTATGTAGGTAAACACTGCTGCAAATGTAGTTAAAAACAAATTAAATATAACTTAAAGAAATGACGACTTACATTTTAGTTAATTCATCTAACATTGTTTTTTAATGTTCAAAAAATTACTAACAATTGTAGTAAAAATGAACCACATATGTTAGTAAAAAATAAACAAACATTTAGTTTTTTTATTTTTTTAAATAACAAAAAACTACTGTAAAAAATGAATGTAAAATTATAAAACAGTCATTTGATGGTTTGTTTTTTTAATGAACTACAAGGTTAGTAAAAAAATTATTTTTTTCTACAAATGACTGACATTTACATTAAAAATAAAGAAGCTGTATTACAACCCAAACAACTACATATTTTTAAAGCAGAAGTTCCCCGAATGCATTTAAAATCCATCTCAAAATCTAAGCATTCATATTATGCTTTAAGATTTGCAAAAATTCAAAAAAAAGTTTACGGTAAAATGCTCTAATGACCACACAGATAGAATTTCTTGCAATTTCTTGTGAATGAATAATTTCTGAAACTTTATGAAAAGCTTCATAGTTTTAAAGAACCCGTAGTTGGTACATATAATAAATTTAAAACGCTAGGTAAACCAAAAAAAAAAAAACAACATTTACCGAGGAAGAAAATCAAATTCTTTGTTCGAAAAATGTTCAAGTAGAAGACTTACAGATTTTTTCAAGAGCAGAAATAAACAGCAAACTTTACACGTCCCTGTTATACAAAATAATTAAATATGTTAAAATATTTCTCTTAAAACCAGTTTTCATATACAATGTAGCAGATGTTGAGTACCTTGGTTCTTTTTTAGTATTCATGTTCGTTGGTTTAAAACCTAATAATTAT
Source organism: Delia radicum (assembly GCA_021234595.1). Taxonomy (NCBI): domain Eukaryota; kingdom Metazoa; phylum Arthropoda; class Insecta; order Diptera; family Anthomyiidae; genus Delia; species Delia radicum. Next base: position 118,695,122 of record CM037854.1, read on the forward strand.
AACGTTGTTTTTTAGTACTTTAATGAAAAAATATTAATATATATATAATAAAAGTGAAAGCATTTTTTCATTAAATTTTACTATATGTATTTATATATAATGTTTCGCCATATATAATTATATATATATTTTTGATTATTTGTAACATATACACTTACATATGATGATATATGGTAGAATATCTATTTCATATGTTCAGGGGTTACCGTAACTCGATTCGAAAAAAAAACTTTTGAATTCGGAAATCTTGCACTCATTGTAAAGAATAAGTTCTGAATAAAAGTTCAGCTTTTTTTCTATTTAATGGTTCTTATCATTGTGCATTACAAATACAAATTTAAAAAGTAATTGTGATACAGATCTGTGTTTTAAGAAAGGTTCAAGATTTCCGAATTCTAAAAATTTATTTTCGAAACGAGTTACGCCGTAACCCCCCAGATATACAAGATATGATAATATATAACATACGATACAATGATATATGATATATTACGCTATATTATTCTATATTCAACAAAATTTAAGATAATGATGGGGTTCTATAGTATTCAATTTCGTCTATTCACAAATTTTTTTTTTGTCAAAATTTTAAATATATTTTTTGTCAAAATTTTAAAAACTCTATAGATTATTTGTTAGGACAATATCATAATAAAGAAATATAGAGCATGGCCTCGAACTTAAATAATTTTCATTTACATTGCACAATTAAAGGTCGAAAAAAAACATAATTTTTATTTTTAATAAAAATTATTTATTTATTTCCCCCTGTGTTGTTAATAAACTAAACAAAATATAAAAAGGAGAGAAAAACAAAAACGTGTATTGAATATCCACCAGAGGTGGACCATGCACATAACAAACAAGTTTTCAATTTATTTTTTGATCAATGGTTATAATCTTTAACTTCAAGCTCATATATTAGTTCTCATGTAGTGAGTAAACTAGTTTATATGAATGTTTGATGTTTGGCATGGGAGTGTTACCGCTTTCAAAACGTGTTCTGATGATGGGAACCTAGAAAATTCACGAAATAGATCTATCAACACATTCCTGAAAGGGTCAAATAACAAATTTGAAAACAAAAAACTCTATACACAGAAAAAACTAAAAACGGGTTTCAATTAAAAATTTTATTGCGTCAATTAATATTTTAATTGATTTTGCACCTACCACTGAAATGATAGTATTAACTAAAAAAATTCGCAGGCAGTTTATTAAAACACTTTCAATTAAAATAATAATAATATCAATTAAAAGAGTTATTGTTTTTCCTTACAACCTCAACTAAAAAGTCTAGTTAAATTGATTAAAACTTCAATTGAAACTTGAGAAGAAAACAATGGTAGTTTTAATTGAAAACTCGTATTTTTTTATTTTTGTTATATGCCGCCCATTAAATAAAAAAGTAATGTAGGTTTGTAAATTAAATTGACATTTTATTTATAATAAAATTAAAGCTTTTTAATATAAAAAATGTATTATAAGAAAACAAATAAAAATAAAGACAAAATTTTTGTTTTGCTTGTCTTGTCTTGAACTTTTTCTTGTAACAGAATTGCTTTTTTAAAAAAATCACACACAACTTTAAAATGATATTTTAATGACACTTATACTTATTGAAAATTTAATTATTTACAAAAATAATAGTTTAATTGTCCTTTTTCGATAAGGTTTATTTAAATCTACATGTGCACTTTTATTACCACAGATAAAACACGAAACTAAATTAAGTTTTCGTGCGTACACGAATATCTCAACAAAAAGAGTGTTGCAAACTCTAGTGAAATAACTACGATTTTGCGTGTATTTGAAATCGGTACACTATTCAACTTATTAAAAGTTAATCATTTGCGATTTTTTTTTTCTTTTTTATTTACAAATTAAATAATATATTGATATAATTAAACCTTTGTTTGATTATTTAATCTAAATAAAATAAAAAAAAATAGTTTGCCAAATTTTTAAAAATTTTGTTTACATGTTGTCAACACTGTATGGATATATTAGAAAATTCAATAAAATTTTTAATTGAATCAATTAAAAAAAATTGTTAAAATTGCCATTGATATTCAAACAATCGATTAATTAGATATTTTTGACCCATAATTTTTTCTGTGATACTGTAACGCCGCTAATATTACGAATTATTAAGAACATATTACATTTAGTATTCAGTAGCAGTTTTAAATTAATATTGTAGAAGGTCGATTTGCAAATATTTTTAATTTGAGCAAACTAAAAAGTTTTTTTTTTTACCCTCCTGAACATTTGCATTGAAGTAGATAGCTCCGTTTGAATATAAGATAACGATATATAACTCTAATACCTAACAAAATTTACATATTTATTGAAACATACGCACAATATTCTAATATTAAAACTAAATAAATTTTTTGTCTGTTCAAATTAACTTTAAAATTGACCCATGCTGAGAAACTTAATTGAGATGTTAAATGGTAGACAAAATATATGTATGTATGTAATAAAGATACATTAAAACACTACGATACAATTTAAATTGATTGAAATAAAATTTAAAAAAGATGTTTGCTTTTTTTTTATTACTTATAAAATAAATATTATATAATTTAGTTTCTAGTATTGAATTGATTTCTTTATTTTAATGTTATTTTTATTTATGTTGACAATTTCTTTTTATTACACCATCAATTACTTTCACTGTAATATTTGTGATAATGAAAATATTGCTCGCAGTAATAACATAATTTTACAAAACAGTGCTTGTTTTATTTTTTTTAATTAAATGTACTTCAATATTTAGGTGATAAGTCACCCAACTATCATGTAATATATATCTTCATTAGAGTAACATCTATTCGGATGATGATTTTTTTGTGGTTTAATTAATTTGTCTTTAAATTAATGTTAGACCATAGTCAACTCAAATACTTAAATTTCCAAACTCTAATAATAAATGGCATCCCAATTTTGTTCATGGTTTATAGTTTTAATAGTATGTACATATACATATACAATAAATTCACTAATGTGTAACAAATTCGTTTGATGACACTATGCAACAAAAATTGCATTAGCTCGAATTAAATTTTTATAGCCCCTTGAAGTTTGGCTATTTTTTTTATCGTTTTTTCCATTATGAGTTAAAGTTGAAAAGATTATTTTATGCACACAAAAATATATTTCTACGCATATATGATCATATACATGCCCATATATGGTCATATAATTTAACAATTGTTTTGTTTAAAATAAATTAAAAATGAACAAAAAAAAAATTACATAATAAATACTAACTTTAAACGACCATTACAATTAAAACCGAACTTTACAACCCAGCAAAATTTTTTAGAACACATTACCTCAGAACCTGTTCTAGAACAACTTCTTTTACCACCGGTTACATGGAACCGGTTCTAGAACAGGTTCCTGGGAGTCGAAATGTAATGTGTCACTGCCAAGAACCAGTTCTATAACTGGTTCTAGAATCGGTTCTAAAACAACCTGTTGCAAATGGGACAAACTCCATATAAAATGAACCAGTTGCAGAACAGAAATTAGAACCTGTTGTAATACAGTATAAGCTGTTCTGCAACCAGTTATTTGGATTTTACTATTTTACTGGGAAGGAAATCATCCCAAACGATACACTCCCATTTCAATGGAATTTAGTTATATTATAAAGAAATAAATCTAAGATCGACCTGTTTTTTCTTAAGTGCCATATCGATGGTTTAGGGGTTAAAACGTGGGCCATTTTTCGTTTATTGCTACTCTTCGTCAATTCTACCAAGGAACTAGTTATAGCCAAATGTAGTATCCTCGAAAATTAATTGCAGAGGTGCAACCGCTGATGTATTGTTTTTGTAAAATTTCGCGTTTTTGTAATTGTTATTGTGAAAAATTTGCTAATTTTTGGGTACTTTATATGAAGATGTATACTTGTATCCCGACCAAATTTATTTATGTAAATCCCTATTACGTTTAAGTGGACATGTATTTTTTTGATTTTTTTTTTTTTTATATTCGGGAAACTTCGGTTTTTTTTGCGTTTTTTCCGAATGACCAACTTTAATGATATTCTGAGAGCTGTGTGAAGTTAAACATATGCAATATGCATATCAAACTTCATATTTTTACAAGTACTTTAGAATTATGTACAATTTAATATTTATTCTGTAGATTTGATACATGGTTCCATACAAAAAGTGCCAAAATAATAGGTTTTTTTTCAATTAAGCTTAATTTTTTCAATTAAGCTTAATTTTGTATTATTTTTATATCTACAATGTCCAACACAGTACATTAATATTTAAAACTTAGATAACATTAAAATAATATACGTTTTGTTTTGGAAATTTTAGACAGGCTCCTATACAAAAAGTGGAAAAAATGCAGTTTCCCACACACAAAAAATTCAACAAAAGGTTTTTTGTATTAACAAATCATTATTGTTGGTGCCAATTTAAAAAAACTTTTTTTTTGTATTTTTTATTTACAAAAATTCTCTATGAGGCATGTTTAATATAACAATCAAAATTTCGTAACTTATTTCTGTGAGTGTTTGTTTATTTTTTGCTACATATGGTTAATTTTTACTACAATTGTGGTTAATTTTTTGAACATTTAAAATCAAAAAATCAAATCAAATTCAAGTGTAATTTCATTTGTTTTTAACTACATTTGCAGTGGTCTTTATATACATAGCATTCCATAGTGTCCGACCGAACAGTTCGGCCAGAAAATGCATTTGGTCTGTATTCGGTATTTTTAAGCATTATGGACAAATTTGGCGGATGGAAAAATGCTTATTGGGCTTATTAGATGCTATTTTGAGTGTCAAATTTGAAGAAAAGTCTGTAGTTAGGCAATGAATTCACTGTTCGTCCTCAGAAAGTTCGGCCAAATTGAAAACAGTTCGGCGGCCGAACTTTTAACTTTATAGCTAAACTTCGGCTTTTCTCTTAAATTGTATACACAAAATCGAATTAAATCGGCTCAACAAACATGTTTCTAATACCAAAATTTGTTATCATTGCCTCTAGATATCAAAAAACCGACAAAATATAGTTTTTTGGCCGAACTGTTCGGTCGGACACTAGTATTCTTTGTGCATAAAACCTTTTTTTGTATGAAGTATGATGTAGAATCATGTTTTTATTAGCTTTCCATTCAAATGCGTTACAAACATGGGCAATACAAGTATTATTTGTTATTTTGTAAATTTAAGACATAATCCCATACAAAAAGTGTTAAAAAAACGGATTTTTCATATATTTTATAGTTTAGTCATGGAACCAAAAAAGGTTGTCGAGAAACCCAAAATCGCGGAAAAAAAGAACATGTCAGATTCGAACTTATTTATAATATATATTTTTATCATAAAAGTCAACAATTTTGTTAAGACAAAACTAACGCCATTGTTTTAGGTGACGATATGATATTATGTAGTATAAATATGTGGGGTTATGTGATTTTTAAAATGTTTTTAAAATTTAAAAAATTGTTTAAGCCAAAAGACATGTTTTATAATATAGTTTTATAATTTTTAAATTTGCAAAATAACAAATAAAACGTATATAATTTTAATGCACACTGAAAAAAAAATTAAGATTGATATATGCACATTGATTATGTTTGGGACACACATTAATTTCTGATTTTTTTGGGAAGAAAATTCATTAAAAAACACATTTTTGCGTGTTTTGGAGTAAGTTTTGTATATTTATGGATTGTGTTGCATATGAAGCAATAAAAAGCAATTCCTCGGTAATAGGTTGGTATTACGGAACAAAACAACCATCTCTTTCTTAATTTTTCTAAATGTAAAGTAATAAGTTATACTCGTAAACATTCTCCTATCATTTATAATTATGATGGTAAAAATAATACTACATTTTTGCGTCATAATATTAAAAAAGATTTGGACATTTATTTTGATTCAACATTAACGTTTAAGGATCATATTGATTACATTATTTCTAAATCAAACTCACAATTTGGTTTTTTGAAAAGAAATTCAAAGATTTTTTCAAATGTGAACACATTTAAAGCATTTTTTGAGTCCTTGGTAAGGTCTCATTTAGAATATTTATGTGTAATTTGGAATCCTTTTTACGACGTCAATATTAATCGAATTGAAAAAATCCAAAAACGCTTTTCGAGATTTGCTCTCAGAAAGCAGTATACTTTTCATAATATGTGAATCTCTTAATTTACAAACGTTATTGATTCGTAGGAAGGTCCAAAGCAGTGTTTCCAGGTATGTTGAGCATAAAATCGTCAAATTTTCCAATAAAAATCGTCAAAATCGTCATTTTATTTTCAAAAATCGTCAAAACAAAAAATTTTTGTCACAAGTGGGATAAAGTTTTAATAAAAAAAAGAATAATATTGTAATTCACATTTCAAATGCTCATGTACTATCGGTGTAATATAATACGACTTTTTACACTTTTCTGTAAATTAAACTTCGAAAATCATGAAATTTTATAACGATAGCACTTTAGCACTTTAACTGTTAATTCCTTCTACATAATTCTGTAAACACCACTTCAGTAGCACACTTTTTAAATCTTAAATTTTTTTACATAGTTTAGAAATTCTTTAACAATGTTATTTTCTTTAATTATTAAATTTGGACTTTCATTAACGAATTAAAGTTTCAAATTGCATTACATGTGATGACATAGTTTAATACAATAAATTTTGAAATTTTTGATTATTTCATATTTTTGGGTTGATTTTTAATATTGCTAAAAATAATTTATTATTTAATTATTATTTATATTATTATTTATTTTTATTTAAATATTGTTTATTACTGCATGTTTTTCCATTTTCAAATATAAACCGTGAATATCTGAAGTTTCACTTTGGAACATTTTATTTATATTATTATTAGGAATGTTTTTAAGCACCGGATTTATTTTTGGATTTATAAATGAGATTATTCGAACTCGATGTTTGTTTCGCAAAAACTTGGATGTTTTTTTTTTTAATTTAAAAAATATTTTATTTTTTTCTCAATCTTACACTAATTAAACTTTATAAAAATATAAATATTAAAAACAGCAGGGTTGGCATTCAATAACTTTTCATAATAACGATTGGCTATCACAGTAACACTAATAGCGGAAAGGAAATTTAAAAAAGCGATTCCATTAAAGACATGTTTCTTCTTATGTAAACGGTTTTAGTTTTCTATTTAACCTGTTTGATTTTGAAACATCTTGAACTAGTTAAAGTCAAAATAACGCTAAAATACCGAAACGACGATTTATAACGGTATTTTGTTGATGTAACAAAATGTAATGGGTAGAATTTTGAAATAAACCCTGTAAAGACACATGCCACTATTGGAATCGTAGCTTTAAAACGTTCATAACGGCATTGGTGTGGCCGTGGCAGGCAACTGGCATTGTAATGAAAAGTTAGTGCTTGCCAACCATGAAAAAAGTAAGAACATACTCAGGGAACTTCTGCTGTAAATATTTGTCGTTGTTTCAGTTGTAATACAGTATCTTTATTTTTAAGTGAAAAAACAGTCATTTGTAGAAGAAATTTAATGTTTGACTACAATTTTAGCTCATTTAAAAAACAAACCACATTAAATTACAGTATTATGATTTTACATTCATTTTATACAGTATTTTTTTTTATTTAAAAAAATAAAACAAATTAATGTTTGTTTATATTTTACTGCACTGAATGAACCACTCATTAATAACACAATTGTAGTTAATTTTTTTAACAGTAAAAACCAAATGACTCTGTTAGTTGAATTTACTAAAATGTAAGTCGTTATTTTTTCAAGTGAAATTTGATTTGTTTTTAGCTACATTGGCAGTGGTCTTTACCTTTCTTAAGTGCAGAAAATAAATTAAAATAAACCTAACATGAATCCACAAAATAACTTTTTTGCTAAACTTTCAATAAAAAATAGTTTTTAATTTTAACGAAATATTAAAAATCCAAAAATAAATCTGGTGATTTTTTAATAATAGCAAATAAACATGTTTTGCTGACATATTAAACGTTTGTCAAAAAATCGTCATTTTGGAAGCAAAAATCGTCAAATCATCATTTAGTAATTTTGGTACTAAAAATCGTCAAAATGACGATAAATCGTCAAACCTGGCAACAGTGGTCCAAAGCGTTATTTTTGTAAAGGATATAACGGATTGTAAAATAGATTGCTCTTCTTTGTTATCTATTTTACCATTTCACGTCCCAGTCAGGCTTTTAAGGATAAATCACTTTTTTGAGCCTTCATTCCATAGAACTAACTATGGAATGTATGAGCCAATATATAGATGTATTATTTTATTTAATTCGGTATCTGACCGAATTGATTTTAATATTGGTAGACATCAATTGAAGAGGGTAGTATCGAACTTGCTGGACGAGGATATGCGTTAAACTTGTGTGACTATTCCTTAATTTTTGCTGATGATTAAAATTATTGTTATTTTTGTTTTTTTGTATAAAATATGTATTTAAATGTAATCTGTAAGGGGTTTTAACCCGATAGATGAAATAAAGAAATAAATTAAATTACCCGGTAATAAGTTAAACTCCTTACCCTTACATTACTTCGCTACATTTGGTATTATGACTACTCATTAGTAATACCAAATTCACACGTATAAATGTTTTTATGGTGGAATTAGTTCGTTTCTACATAAATTTTTATTTACTTAAAATTTGACCATTTTAAAATTATAATCGATTTAAAAATTAACGAATTTAATAAAAAACAAAAATGACAACTCTACCTGTAAGGGAGCAGTAACATGTTACCGAAGTAAGTACATACCTCGATGGACATGCCCTTGTTAAAATAATAGGGTTTTTAATAGCAAAGTGACACATTACCAATAAGGAGATAACGTGTCACTTTTCTCCTCACAAAAAGTTTTTTTTTTCACCCAAAACTTATACAAATTTTATGTTCAAAATTTTTAACTAACAATTTTTAAATTGCAATTTAGTATTTAGCATAAAAAAATAAAATTTTCAAAAAAAAAAACTTATTACATTTATATTGTGTTTTGTAAGTTGTTACCAGAATGGACATGCCCTTGTTAAAATGATAGTGTCTGGAATAGAAAAGTAACTATCCGATTGAAAAAAAAAAAAAAAAAATGCCCACTTAAACTTAATATATATAAATTTGGTCGTAATAAACGCGAAATTTTACATAAACAATACATCACCAGAAGCACCTCTGAAATGCCGAAAAGTGGCAAAAAAAAACGAATTTTTGTTTTCTTTACAACGTAAACCATTTTTGTTTTCTTTACAACGTATCCAAATTTCCTTGTAATCGGAGTGTATCAGTTGGGATACTTTCCTTGTTATCCCCTTTGGGATTTTTAATCTACTGATAGTCTATTTGTATTTCCGGTTGGTTTTATTCTGGACACAATCGGTGACCCCAAATTTGTTCAACAGTGTAATAACTGAAACAATAAAGCGTAATAAACAAACATTTAATTAGCCAAAGAAATTCGTATTTATTTTTATTTATATTAATGAAATTGAAAGTATGACCAGTTAATCGGTTTGTTACCATCTTTGTCTATTTTTACTTCTAATGTTTTTCCAGTGAAATTGAAATTTAAGAAAATAATAATAGAAATATCATCGTAATAATGACCAAAGAGTTTACGCAACAATATCATGCAACCTGTAATGTAATTCCAACAAGATCAATTTGTTTGTGTACGAGTATTTTAAACAACAGGCGGAATACACTGTTTCCCTAATTATATCAAAATTGTACACTTAAAAACTAGGATGACAAACGAAACGAATATTGGTTACTGTTTTCGCAAGGGAATGAACTGTCAACAGTCATCAAATTTAATTTCCGTTATCACTATTTTAGAAAAGTTTCGACGTGAAACGTTTTTTTTTGGTTTTATTGTGTCGTTGTAAAAAACAAGCGTTAAGTTTTATTTTTCGTTAACATAAAAAGAGCGAGTTTTAAAAAATTTTTCGAATCCAATTTTTGAAAATTGTAAGTATTCTATTCACAATTTTAATAAATGCTTCAATAAAAAAATAATAAGAAAAAAATTTTAAAATTAAATGACCGCTAATGTGGTACCTTATTTGTTCGCTAAAGTGGACCGTTGAAGTGTTTTCTTATTTTTTAAGTTTTTGATGGGTTTCAAAGTTTTAACCTTTTGAAATGTTTTACGATTACTTTAACTATTCTTATCGCTTTTGGACATTTTTTTAACATGGTTCACAGCATAAAAAATATCGTTTGTTTACCGCAATTAAAAAAGTTTGGATTATAAAATAAACGCTGCGAGTGCATGTGGCATTAGAAATCAGTTTATCTATACCACGGTCAGTGATTGCACAGAAAAATTTCATATAGACGCAATCGAACAAATAAAAAACATAACAAATATTACATTATTCAAAAAAAACGTGGTAACTGACGAAGGTTCAATACCAGAAACTGCGCAGTCTGATTCAGAAAAAAAAAAATGAAAATTTGCAATGTAGTTATGATTTTTAGAAAATACACTCATTCTTCTCTACCACGCCTTTCACAATTAAATTAAATAAAATTGCAATTGTCTGAAAAAGACGTTAAAATTCAAACTCAAAAAAATTTAAATTTTTAAATTTTTTTTTAGTTTTTTTAATGCGAATAAAAGTCTGCCCTTATGAAATCAGTCATCTACAATTATTTATTATTTCTGTTAGCAAAGTAAACTGTTTTTTGCATTCTACTAAATTTGAGGTAAATAAAGCAAAAATGTTGTTAATATTACTGTTTGTTTGCTATTTTGTCTACAAATATTTAGTAAAAGTTTTTGCTAATTTTACAGAGTAAAATTTTGTTTTCAATCAACTAAAATTCACATCGAATATAACTAAAATTTTGTAAAGTTAACAGATTTATTTTTGCTGTTCTTATTTTATTATTATTTAGCAAAAAAATCTGGTAAATTTTTGCAGTTTTTTCTGCTATTTTTACACACACAGAGAATAAATTGGTTGGAATTCCATTGTAACCAACAAAATTTAATCATTATTTAATAATTTTAGTTGTAAGTACTTAAAATTCATGATCAGAATAATAAAACTATATTGTAAACAGAAAATATATAAAATTAACCAAAACACAGTCACATCATTCAAACTATTGGTTTTCCTTATCAATATTGAAAAAATATTTTCTTTATCCCGATGAAAATAAATTTAAATAACAAATATGCAGGTGCTTGTGCAAATTAAAATGTAACTGACACTAATAGAAAACATATGATTTTCTATTGTTGATTTACTTGAATAAACGTCACTACATTGCTAGGTCTGTCAAAAAAACAGAGTAGTATTTGGAAGATGACAAAGCCAATTGTGACAATTTTTTGTTGTTGTTTTTGTTTTTTCTTTGATATTTTAAATTTTGAATCTCGCTCCAAGACGAGGACAAGAAATTCTCATTGAGTTTGTGATTTAACATAACAAATATCTCTAGAAATTCTAATAACAAGTCCCCTGAAGATTTCCTTAGGCAGGAATGAAATCCGAATAGGGACACGTCTACATCAGATTGCTTTTCACAATTTGTTAAATAAGTTTTGGGACTTTAGCACATTTAATTACTATAAATGCAATTAATGTTTATCCCGATGAAAATAAATTTAAATTTTCTTCTACATTACCTTTAATACCAACAACCAACCACTTTTCCGAGATTTTATCCCTTGAATAAAATATTTGCAGTTAAAATCGAATATTAGTTTCGCCTGCAAAAAAAAAAAACAATCACTCTTTCTAAAATATAAGTTTTCGTTACCAATTTTAAAATAATAAAAAGTTTTTTAATAGTTTTGGTAACTCTAATAAAATATTTACATACAAATTTCTGTTGTACATACAAATCTATTTTTAGACATTAATATTAAAACTTGAAAAAAAATATTCAAGGTACAAATTTGAAAATGCAATTTCAAATTGAGTTTAGGCTAGAGGTAAAGTAATTGCCTGACAAGCAGGAAAATAATTTTTTATTAATAAAATAAATTTAAAATAATTTCAATTTTTTTATAGTTTTGGTAACTTTAATAAAATATTGAGATTAGCAACCGAATATATATTGTACATGCAAATCTATTTTTAGACATGTATTTAAATTTGAAACTAGGAAATATTCAAGGTTGAAATTAAAAAACATATTTAAATTAGGCTAGAGCTAAAGTACTTGCCTGACAAACGGAAGATCGTCGGTTCGAGCCCACTTCAAGACATATAATTTTTTTTAATAAAATAAATTTTGTTGAACGCATGTGAATCTATTTATAGAATATTATAGTCCATAAACATAAAATATTCAATTGTTACAATAAAAAAATTGTTAAAATAAAAGTTTTTAATGATGGTCATGGTTTTTAATTAAAGGAAAGTTTAATGATTTTGGTGAGTTAGTTAAGATGATATAGTGAAATTAAAAAGTGAATATTTATAATTTTTGTTAATTATTAAAAAAAACTAAAGTTGTGACCTCGAATTTAACAAAATGTATCAATAGGGAATATAATAACCCTTCATTTGAGATACATTTCATTTATATTCCACAATTTTTTATAGCAAAAATAAATGGAAATTTCGCTGCTTTTGATGATTTATTAAGCATATAGGTTATATTTTGAAAATCGGCCACGAGGATCCGATCTGAAATTTTGTCAGTTATTTTTACATTTAATTTTTTTAAAATTCGTTTAAAACTGTGCCCTGTAGGCAAATTTGCTCAAAAAAGTCAAATTTTCCAGACTGTTTTCACCTTTTAACCCTTAACCGTCAGATCGGGCAAAAATACGTGTTACTTAATTTTTTCTCCTCTATCACATATTCGTATTTCATTTAGATCGGAGAAACTAATGAGAAGACTCTTCATGTTAGTTTTTTTTATATAGACAAAAAATCTGATGTAGGGCCACTTTTGCGAATATTACCTTAATTTTGTTTTTTATTTGGGTTTTGCTTATTGCAGATTTTTTTTTAAATAACGGTTACGGTATTTTATTCGGTTAAGGTTTTAATTGAACTCGGTATTTTAGCTGTCAAGGTAGCCATACATCTAAAGGTAGCAACCTTACACAGAGAGAATTTTGTTGGACGAAAAATTATGAAAATGTTCAGTAAATCAGTTTAACTATTCTTCACAAAATAAACGAACAAATTGTTAAAATTAATGAAAAGCGTCATCGCTGCCATGAAAGCAGTTTTTTAAACTTCTTCATTAAATATATGAATCTTTTGATTAATAAAATTCAATTTTTCATAAAATTTGTTCCATTAACTTTATGAAAAGTTTAAATCGATGAATTCCACTGAAATTTCATTGATTTAATACAAATATTCCTTTATAGCATGCAGATAATTCTCACAGTGTAATGAACATCGGTTACGGTTTTTGTACCGATATAATTTTGTTCTTTATTTCGGTTACGGTTAAAGTTTTTTTTTTTTAAATATCAGAAACAGTATTTAATCAGTTACGGGTTTTAATTTAAAATTTTTTACTTTTGTCTCTTGTGCTTTATTTTCACAAATGCAAATAAATCACCACTAAGAGTTACAGACTTCTAAAAATTAATTCGAGGTACAAATTATTAGTTAATGGGCCATTTTGATGACCTGAAATTGAAGAAAAAAAAATTATTAATAAATTTATTTCATACATTTTCAAAAAAAATAGACACATTTGAAGCTTTTTCATCAATATTATAAATAATATTTTAAATAAAAACTAAACATGGATCCAAAACATAGGCAATGTATATTTTTTTTTTGTTTGTTTCTAGAGTACTTTTACGCTGAGTACAAATAAAATTTTTTTTTTTAACTTCAGATATGATTCTTTAGCCAGATCGAAATACTAGTATCAACCTAGCTAATATGTTTGATTTGCTTTATTTTTGTAAATATACGGAGGTTGAAAGCTCGTTATAAATTGAAAATAACATAGAAATAATCACGATGTATATAAAAACAAAAAACTAAGAGGCCATTTAAACGACGCAATTTTTGCATGCAACGTTGCGTGCAATTATTGTTTGTAGGCAAACGGGGTAGAGAAGCAAGCGGGGTAGCAAAAATTGCACGGTTTTCGTTTTTCAAGATATTTTTTGACATTTCTTTTTGCTATCGTTCGTATTCTTGTTAATTTGCTTTATTCGTATTCGGCTTCTCAAGTGTTGTGTATCGAAAATATTTCGTAAAATAAAAAATAAATAATATGGAATAAAGAACTATTTATATATTATTTTAAATTATATTATTTTATATTATATATATTATTAAATTATATTATTTTAAATTATTACGAATAAATTAAATTTCAACGAATGAACAATAAGAGCCGATTGGCAAAATAAACGTCAAAAAAATTGCATGCAAAAACTCCTCGTGTAAATGTTAATGATTTTTAGAAGCAATTTTAAAAGAGAATTCAAAAATTGCCTGCAATTAATTTCGTCGTTTAAATTGCCTCTAATATAACTGTAAAAGATGATGTTTACCATTTAACACTTTAAGGCACAAAGAATGTTGCGGGCTAGAACGTTAACTCCATTCATGCAGGTGTCAAATAACTTTTTTTCTAAGTGTTTTTTCTGTTAATTAAAGTAAATTATCACAAATAAAATTATAATTTTTCTGTTAATATGGTAAAAATATTAATGATCTTTAACCGAACTAACCAACATCTCACACACAATTTATAGATCAACAATGAAAATTCACTAATTTTGTTGATTTTAGTTTATTCTATTTTTTCATTAACTCAAAAATAATAAGTAATTTTCTTTAGTTAGAGATATGATAGCCCTTATTGAATATAAGCAATCGATATACTTATTCTCTTATAACTTATAAAGTTAAAATTAGTTCATTTTGCATTAGCACAAGTTCAATTTTCTTAAAATTTAAGAAAAATTTACTTATTTTTAAGATATTTTTACTAAATTTATGCAAAATGCATACAAAATGTATGTAAAATATATTCTAAATTTCTGTAAAGTTACATAAAATTTAAGATTAAATTTATTAAATTTTAATCTCAATTTTCTTAATTTAAGTATATAGTTTTTACTTCATTTTTAGAAAATCGTATACTTGATTTGAGTTCGAAATTTCTAAATTTCTTAAAATTTAGTTCAAATTACTGAATATTTGGAAAACTATTTTTTGTTTGTTTTTAAGTTGATACGAATTCTGTTAAGATCAGGTGGAACCCATAGGGAAGACTATAAATCTGGCCCTAAGAATGTTGCTATAGGGATTTTTCTTTTAAATTGAAAAACCGTTTGTGAGCTTTTATTAAAAAATACCCTCAATCGGAAATTTGTCTTTAGAAAATATCTTAAAATTTAAATATTTTTTAAAAAAATCTCGTTCAAGATAAACTAAAATATGATTTATTTAACACTATTTTTTTTTTTGAAATAGTGTTCAATTGTTTAATTGTATAGTTTGTTTGGACATTAGAGTATGCCAAGCACATGTTATGTTCACTGACCGTGGCCTTAAATGTCTTGTTTCTTCCTTAAAGTGTTTGTTGCTGCTAAAACAAAAAACCAGAACAAGTTTTTCCTGTCAGAGTTACTCACAATCACAATTTTTGTGTTGGTTTGCTGTGTTTTATATTATTGATTGTCATTGAAGGTGAAGGCGATCTTCAGAAACTTGTTTTCAGTTTTATTTTATGCATGTGCAAAGTTTACATTTAAAAGTATAAAAAAAAACATCCTTGGCTTGTAATGCAAGTGTGTTTTAAGTTATTGGCTTAAGACATAATACTAACAAGGGAGGTATCCCGAAACGGACTCTTAGATCAAAATGAGAATTGGAAAAAATTAATAACATCTACATTACGGTGGCATTAAAAATCAACTTTGGGTTTTCGGTGATTTTCGCGCGGAGTATTCTGACAGTTGATGTAAAACGGTTATGGTCAAAATTTGAGCAAAATCAGACAACTTTAACCCTAGAAAGTTATTCTTAGTTTTGTTGTGTAAAGATCATACGTCTTTCGTAGTCGATTCAACGAAGAATGACCTTCCAGGGCTAAGCAGTGGCCCAAAGAGTAATTTTATTAAAATTTGTTTATTTGTTCTTGGATTCATTTATAAATTGCTACACTGCTTCTTTTTAATGTTGTTAAGAATTTTCTACAATATTTTTTTGAAAAATTAACCCTTCTGAACCCTGAGGGCCTGAAAGACCCAGTTTTTTAACACTTATTAAACTTTACATATGCAAACAAATATAAATATTTGTCTAAATGTAAATGTAATATCGAAAAACTTTTCAATAAGTTAACATTAACCCTGTTTTTTTTTTTGGGTCAAAATTAACCCAAATTTATAACTTAGTAAAAGTAATGAAAGCTTAAGAAAGTGCACACAGAGAATAAACTGGTTATACTCAACAAAATGTAATCATTATTCAATAATTTTAGTTTTAAGTACTTAAAATTCATCATCAGAATAATAAAACTAAAGGGTCCGCCAAATAACTTTTTTTTTTGAAAATGCTATAAAAAAACTACTGAATATTTTCTCAAATTTCTTTTTTTATTTGAAAGTACAATCCTTCCGGTTAATAATGGAAAATAGTTTCATTCAAATGGCTGGCCATGCAGTAGCCTACACGATCGGTCCAATTTTTAAGCACATTATCGATTGTGTGCAGCTGTATTTCCTCCTCTTCAATTTTTGTGAACACAAATTCGTTCAACATGGCCCGATAACGATCGCTATTGACTGTAACGGCCACTCCTTGCTCATTTTCGAAGAAAAATGTCCCAATTATGCCTCTGGACCAAAATCCGCACCAAACAGTGACTCGTTTTGGGTGTATCGGCACACATTCTGCAACATTACCATGATTTTCAAAGTAATGCCGCAATATTTCCCAGCGTTGTTCAAGCGTATACACAACCATATTCGTTCAGCGAAAGGATAAAACTAATTTTCTGTCAAATCAGACATGAGCTAAGTGTTACCATTCACCAAATAAGCACTAGTTTAAAAAAAAGTTAGATGGCGGACCCTTTATATTGTAAACATAAAATATATAAAATTAACCAAAACACAGTCACATCTTTCAAAATATTGGTTTTTCTAATCAAAATACCTTATCTTCTACCTTACCTTTAATACCAACAACCAACCACTTTTTGGAGATGTTATGCCTTGAATAAAATATTCGCAGTTAAAATTGAATATTACTTTCGCCTGCAAAAAAAACCAATCTATCTGAAATATTAATTTTCGTTACCAATTTTAAAATAATATAAAGTTTTTTAATAGTTTTGGTAACTCTTATCAAATATTAAAGTTAGCAACCAATTTCTGTTGTACATAGAAATTTATTTTTAGACATTCATATTTAAACTTGAAAGAAAAAAATATTCATGGTAGAAATTTGAAAATGCAAATTCAAATTGGGTGTGGGCTAGAGGTAAAGTAATTGCCTGACAAGCAGAAGGTCACCAGTTCGACTCCAGTTCGTGGCATAAGAATTTTTTTAATAAAATAATTTTATAAAAATATATATTAAATTTTTTATAGTTTTTGTAATTACAATAATTTTAGCTGAAACAGAATTTCAGAAAAAAAATTGTTGAAAAATAGTATGTATACTTGATTTACAAGACGTTTTACTAACTTATTTTTTTGAGTGTAGCATATAGTAGTCATTTGTGGGACATTTATATATTTTAACACAGAATCTCGAGTAATAAATCGATTTTTAAAGTTCAAAATTGTATGTGTGTATTTTTTTGATTTTTGTGCATATTTTTGGATTTTTAGTGCATAGTATTTGTTTTTTTTGTGCATATTTTGATTTCAATACATATTTTAAGCACATATTTTGGATTCTTTACTGGATATTTTAATCGCCTATTTACCTTTTTTAGTTGCATGAAATTCCTTGCTCTAGTAATGACAATTTGTATTACACAGTGCAGCATTTTTAAGGTCATCGTTTGGTTCCTCCTTCATACCCGTTTTTTTTTGAAGTGTATATCGAAACTAAAAAAAATCCGCAAAGGACTTGGCCAGATTACATCGAAATTTTTTCTTTTTTGGACACCCTAAGTTTTTGCACCCAAACATGATTTTTTTAAAAAAGGAAAATTTTTATGGAATCCATATATCATAAACCGTTCGGAATTTTGTTTTTATGTCTTTGGCAAAGTTGTAGATCCAAACCAAAGCAAAAAAAATCTCATATGGACCGACCCAAAAAAATTGCATCCACTGCATCAAAATTGCAAAAAATTGGGAAAAAATGCTATTTTTTTATGATTTTTTCATGATTTTGTCCTGAAATGGCTTAAATACTGGGAATTTAAGAAATCTTTCTTCAGCTAAATTATATCTCACAACAATATAAACAACTATCTAGTACATGTCATCTTAATACGAACATTCCTTAACCCTAGAAAGCACATCTTTTTGCTCACACTTATTTTGCATAGCCAATGTTTGTCGTTTCGACAAAGAAAGACTATATAGGTTAATGCCGTCTTTGTTGTTTGTTAAGTTTCATAGCATTCCTTCATATTAGTGCCATATGCTAATGGAATTGAAGGCTTGTTGTTAGTTTTATGGAGCAGCACAGCTTTTAAACTTCATACTGAGCCATCAATAAACAATCGCCAGTCATCAGCAGCAAACGCCATTCCCAACCGATTCACTAATCCTTCGATGTCAATGCAGTGGGTAAACGTGTTCGCTGCATCGACGGTGTAAAATGTTTGGAACTCTGTTTGACGGCTCCGGTATGATGACGGCTCCGGTATTGACACCATCAGGCATTGACACCGGGACTATGCCTGTATAAGCGGCCACATATGTTTTGCATTTTAACATATGTTTATTTAACTTAGGGGAGTAATTGATACATGAGTAACACCGGGATTTGTCGTGTGAATTTGGGTCTTTTATCCACACCATTGGCTTCATGAAACTTAAATTTCTACCTCGTCGATGATACCAATCCAAAAGGCGGAAGTAACAAGTGCCACACACTGTATTTGGAGTGTAATCTTCACCGCTGGAATCAACCTCATCGAAATAAGATGCATAGGCTAGCTTAAATTCCGGAGTAGACCTTTTCCTTTGCACACTTGTAGGCACCATATGACCACAAACTAAACAAAAATAATCAATGTTTGGACACCGGCTATTTTCCATATTGCGCAATAGCTGAATTGTAAAATTTTGCACAAAACACGGATATAATTAGACTTTTCACTTTCGAATACACTTGTTGAATGACAATGAAACGATACTTGAACTGTTATTTATACTGCGTGCTAGTCTGATTGTCAAGTGTGTTTTATCTTCGTGTTGCACTTTGCAGGTAGAACTGGGTTTTTACAACACCCTTTTTTAAAAACTTCTTAAAAAATGTTTCTGAATGGGTGTAATTGTCAAGTGTATTTTATCTTCGTGCGCACTTTGCAGGTAGAACCGGGTTTTTACAACACCCTTTTTAAAAACTTCTTAAAAAATGTTTCTGAGTGGGTGTGATTGTCATGTGTGTTTTATCTTCGTGTTGCGGTTTTTAGGTGGAACTGGGTTTTTACAACACCTCATCTTCCTAAACAGGATTTTAAAATTGGATTTTAAAGTTTGGCTATTTCCATATTATCATAAAAAAATAGCATTTTTTCCCAATTTTTTGCAATTTTGATGCAGTGGATGCAATTTTTTTTGGGTCGGTCCATATGAGAATTTTTTTGCTTTGGTTTGGATCTACAACTTTGCCAAAGACATAAAAACAAAATTCCGAACGGTTTATGATATATGGATTCCATAAAAATTTTCCTTTTTTAAAAAAATCATGTTTGGGTGCAAAAACTTAGGGTGTCCAAAAAAAAAAATTTCGATGTAATCTGGCCAAGTCCTTTGCGAATTTTTTTTAGTTTCGATATACACTTCAAAAAAAACCGGGTACGAAAGAGGAACCAATTTATGTGTTGCACTGTGTTATTATTTAAGATAATTTAAGATTTGGATGTTAACATATGCTGATTTGTTGTTTCAAATTGTAGACAGCTATTTTGTAAAGAAGTTAATTTACAAAATTAAAGATTATAAGCAAGGTATCCCATATTTTATTTTTTACGTCTTTACTTTTTAGCTTCTAATTAAAAAAGTAAAGCATTGTGTACATTTTTTATTAAAAATTTAGTTAAATAAAAATATTTGAGGAATACGCAATTTTGACCCGAATGGGAGAAATAGGACTAAAATTTTTAAATTTTCATAATTATTTTGATAGCACATCTCAGATTATTGAGAGATGACCAACTGGGCACAGAAGGGTTAATTTAATTTCTTTTTTCTAATTATTAACAAATACCCATAGAAGAACTAGTGTAGCAATTTTCTTGCAAGAAACAACTAGTTTTAGAACAAATCTTGTTCAAAATATAGAATTTTCTAAAATCTGACCTTTGACCTCTTTGGTTCACGGGATATTGTACTGGTACTGGTTGCATCCTCATGAAAATAACAATTTTAAGGGTAAAACTAACTTTTAAACTGAATTTGTTAGCTTAAAATACTTATTTAATAATAATACAAATTTTTTGAGTAAAAGTATTTTGAAAATTTTGAAATAATGTAAGCGTAGGATCAAAAACGCTCTCAATATAATGGCCTCCAAACAAAAGGCAATAGCCACAAATGTTTTTAAACAAATTTATTTTATATGTTCAAAAAATACTTGTAGATGTCATATTTAACACAAAATATATGATAAAAAACTAAAATAGTATTTTCTTTTAACTTATTTTAAGTTTTTAAATACATTTTATAAAATTTGCACTTTTTGTCCAACAAAATTCTGTAAATTCTTGATTTTTGGTTGGCATGTAGAAAAATCCTAAGTCAAATATGTATGATTTGTAGTTTTTTGTATCGTATTGTGTATAAAATAAATAAATTTAGTCAAATTTTTAATATTCAACAATATTTGATATAATTTTTTCTTCACGAAAGACAACAGTAATGTAGTTGCACTTTATTTTGTCCAATAGTGTATGTATCTTAGTGAATATTTCTTACTTTTGCCCCCTCTATCTCATACCAAAGTTTTATTGGGGGTTCGATGGTCCGCGTCGGGATACTTCCCTTGTAAGTGGTAGTATGTATACGATAAACAAAAAGTATTGATAATTTAGCTGTTTCTTGAGTTTAGAATTAACGATTTTTCATTGAGCATATTTTTTGTAAACTACGATATGATGATTTTTAAGATCATGTGTAGACTTTTTGGTAAAACTTTTATATACACAGAAAAAATTATCAATCTAAAATATCTAATTAAAGATTTGATTTGAATTTAATTTGTTTCTAAACAAATATTTAATTGAATCAATTAATATTTTAATTGACTTTAAAATATATAAATACATATTTTATTTTAGACGCAATTATCATATTGGCCTGGGTTCTATATTCCACTACGAAGTGAAAGTGGAATCGTTTTTAATTCCACATTATCAATTCCGCTGTGTTCTGAAAAACGAGTGAATCGTTTTTTTACGACGATTTCATTTTCATTTTGTTCTTAGCAACAACATAAAAAAATGCGGGAAAAAACCAAATTATCACTTTAATGTGAATGAAATTGCAATAAAGAAGAGTGCATTTTTTAACAAAAATAAAAATTAAACAAAAAAATACTTATTTTTAAAATAATATAAAATGAGTTTCACAATTGTGATTTCCTAGTATTTAATTAAAAAAGAAAAACAAACAACGGAAAATTTAAATAGAAAAAGGCTTCGTGACTGTTCAAATCCTTTGGAACTACCAGAAAAATCGTAAGACAATAATTAAAACTGAGTCGCAAGTGTTTAAAATTAATAAAAAAAATAGTTTTATTGCGTATTTTAGATTAAATAAGTATGCATTTATGATGGTTTTAGAAGAATTATCACCAATGGCTAAAAAGACAAGCATTCCAATTATTTTGCAATTGGACACATCACTAATCAAAAAGGGAAATCATCGGTTGCGGTTCCTTATTTTCTATATTTTCAGTACCTTCGTCATTTTTATTTAATTTTTATTTAATTTGTGGTTGTTTACCCTTTGCTAGTCGTCCCGAATGATTTAGCAGCTGGAACACCTGCGACTGCTGTATAAAGGCCAGAAAGTTTGGCAACTGAATCTTCTTTGGATGATATGTGTTGGATATTATTGGGTTCTCCACCTGTTGCCGTTACCTCTGCTCTATTTTCGGCCAATTTTTTACGAATGGTAGCCTTCCAATCAGCCCAAGCCTTTTTCCAACCAGTTGCATTGTTTTCTGGAGATCCTAAGCTGTTTAATGTACTTGCTAAGTTCTTCACCAACTGGTCTTCAACTGTTTTGTCGCCCCTCTAAAAACCTTTGGCCAAACCAGTTTTTTTTTTGCATGAATGTTAAAAGTGGGGCCTCTTGTTCCGGATTCATGTGTTTTCCCGTAAAAAATACAACACTTTTTCAGTTAAATAAACGTATATTAACAACATATCACATTTACTTACATTGCTTGATTTTTTTTTACGTTTAATATTAAAAATAATTTTATTTTCTAAAAAGTTTTTCACTCAGTTAACTAATACCGTTTTACAATTACTTTTTTTGTAGTGAAATTGTTTTATAGAACACATCAAATCACTTTAATTCCACTAGAAACAAAATGAAAATGAAATTTTTCTTTTCAAATCAGTTATGTGGAATTGGGAACTCAAATTGAGCGGAAGTTTCACTTTCACTTCATTTTCGGAATGTAGAACCCATGCGATTATTTTTTCATACACTGTATGCATAAATAGAAAATTTTCACTATAAAATAGCAAATACATTTGAAGTTAACAAACAAAACAAGCACACACACAAACAGACTTAGCATTGCAAAAAACACACATACCAACGTATAGATCACACACTTTTTTTGTAAATATCATATTTTTTTTGTAGAAGTTATTTATAACTTTTTTTTCCTTCTCAATTTTAATAAAAGGTTTAATTGATAGTATCATTGCCGTGAGAGGTGCAAAATTAATTAAAATATTAATTGATTCAATAAATTTTTTAATTGAAACCCGTTTTTAGTTTTTTCTGTGTAGCATTTTAAACTGTAAACCTAAATTTGTATTAAGCAATAATAGAATTTTAGCTTTGATTTTTAGATTTATTCCAAATAAACCCTTGATTACTGCAAAGTTAGGCTTTGTAAAATTTAATAATATTTTAAGAAGCTTTTTTTTTATTTTAAACAATTGTCATCACTTATCTTCCTTACATTTAAAATAAACTGCCAACATTTTATATATAGTTTTTATTAAAAACTTGTTTTTTTTCTGCATTAAGTTTGTTTTGAATTTCTTAAAGTTTGACTTGCATTTTACTTTGGCTCGTGTTTTTTGATTTTTTTTTACATTAAAATTTTGGCTCATCTTCATTTGAAGTTTAATGATCATTAAATTACCTTTTTAATTTTTAAAAAACACGCAATTTTGTGTTGTTTTTTTTTTTTTTTTTTGCTGAAATTTAGTTTGAACATTTTCCATTCCATTAAATATTTGGTGTGAATTTGTGGTTTTTTTTAATTCGATATTTTTTTTACTCATCTTCATTTTATTGTATTTACGGAAGTTCATTTCTTGTTTTATTTTTTCCTAATTTTACATAATTGTATAATATTATTACCCGAAAAGAAATACCGTTTTTGTGGTGTGTTTATTGAAACTTGAATTTTCTTTTTATTATATTTCATATCATCATATTGTGGCGGAAATGACTTTGAGGTTTTGACATCTCTATTGAACTTTATGATTGTCTGGCAATTTTTTCTTGTTATTTCTTTCGTAAAATCTCTTAATAGTTTTTTTTTTGTTTATTTTAGTAATTGGTATTTGATTAACAAATTATAGTTAAATTGGATAAATCAAAAAAAAAAAGTTGTAAGAAAATGTTACCAAAAATTAAAAAAAAAAATTAAAATAGTTTACAGAATTCCATTGAATTCTTAAATGAAATGTTTCAAAAGTTTTATTGCATGGTCTTGAATTCTAAACATTTTTGAAACAGATTTTTTTTTAAAAAGTAAAATTTAAAAAATCTGTTAATTTTTCTGTAGAAAAATGTCACAATTTATTTTTGAGAAATTTTGCACATAATCTTTTGATTTTTATGTAGAAAAAATGTTATAAAGGCTGACAATTTTTCTATTCAAAAATTTCTCTTAAAAATACAATTTTTTGTAAGGGAATATTTGCTAATATAAGGCATTTTTTGATGGTTGGGCTATATAAAAGTACATGGTGGAAAATTCAAAATCCAAATACGGCAGCTTATACACAGAGAGAGTTTTGTTGGACGAAAAATAATGAAACTTTTCAGGAAATCAATGAAACTTTTATTCACAAAATAAACTAACATTTTCTTAAAATTACGGAAAAGTTTCATACTTGTTATGAAGCCAAGTTTTTAATGAAAATTCTTCATTGACTGTTTAAAACTTTTAATAAATAAAATTATTTTTTTCATGAAAACTTGTAGGAAAAGTTTCAATAGATGAATGCCAGTGCAATTTCATTGACTTTATGCAAAAATTCATTATTATCATGCAGATTACTCTTATGGTGTTTTCTTTTCTGGAAAAAAGTGTTGCCTTCTTAATGTGCAACATTTTTAAAATTTTGCCCTCTCCCCATTAAAATGAAGCATTTTTACAATCAGAATAGAACACAATTTCATCACATATTACATTTATTTAAACAAATCTGTTTTTAGTGTTGTTAAGGTTCGGGTTCAAATCTCAGCAAACTTTAAAAAAATTTTTTTTTTTTAATTATTTAAAAAATTTGGATTTAGCTCCATACATTTTTTTCAATTAATGTTTTTTTATAATTTTGTTTGTAAGCGAATTTCAGATTCAAAAAATTATTAAATACTTACTAAAAGAAAAAATTAAAAAAAAAAATAGCAAAAAAAAAAAAAAATATATAAAAAATGTGATACCAATATGTGTTCGAACTCGGGATCTTCTGTGTCAGAAGCCAGCACACTACCCTTCGGCTACCAAGGTGAGAGTTTTATCGCCAAAAACGTTGCAATATATACACATGAGATTGATAAACCAAAAAAACAGGGCAACATCCAACCTTGTAAATTTTTTGAGTGCAGAAAATGTTGCATTTTTTGCCTTTTATAAGGCAACCTCTCAGAGTGTTTACCTTGTTTTAGAAAAGAACACAAAAAGGTAATTTGAGGGCAAAGTGCAAAAAAAATGTGACATTTTTGCCAGAAAAGAAAACGCCATTAGTGTGGGCCAACTCTTTATGCATGTTTTGGATAAAGATAACTTTCTTGTTTACACTAATATAAAAAAGTTATATTTTAGCGAAAATATTTGCTAAAGTAAGCCATTAACCCATTTTTTTACTAACGTGTCGATATAACAACACAGTAAAACACATATTAAAATTTGAAGTCTTGGCTACAAACATGGGTTAAAAACTTTTAAATTTGTAATTGCAGGGTTGCGATATAATAAAAAATAAATTTAAAAAAATATATTAAGCCTTTAAGTGCATACAAAGCTTTGAAGTTTCAATTAATTATACCACTACCAGATGGCTCGTATGCATACTGCATTTCTACCAAGTTTTGTAAAAAAAAATCGCACGGAATGTATGCTTGTTAAAAAATGGGTTAAGAAAAAATGTATAAACTACAAAAATTTGCAAATAAATTAAAGTTTATTTAAATGTTGTTCTTTAAAGCGTCTTATGTTTCGTTCAAGCTGCGGCAGCAACAAAACCATGCGTTTATTTGATAATGCTCACTTTTTTAATTGCGGGCAACATCCATTTTTTTTATTTTTTTTTTTTTTTATTAATTAATAATCATATAATTACAAATTATATACTATAACCCTAACCGAGCACTAGCTACTATGGCTTTCGGCGCGTTGTAGCGAAAACAGACCAGTGCCTCTGGTGGGAATCGAACCCACTACCCCCGCACTGATAAGCCAGCACGCTACCAACTAGCCTACCGGGGCGCACATCCATTTTTTTTTTTTTGTGATCCATGAGAAAATTTTTCTAAAATAGACAAAAATAAAAGCACTACAATTTTAACGCCCATTAAAATAAAACGATAAGAAATTATATCAGTGGCTCACTTTAGCTAACAATAAGGTATGGATTAAAAATGGATTTTTTCCAAAACTTGATTTTAAAGTTTTTTTTTTTTAAATGTGTAAATTTTTTTTATAAATTTTTTTATACCCCAAAACCAGCCGTTCTTATGCAAAAATAAATTTGTCGATATTTTTTACACATCAAAAGTTATTACCTTTTAAGTGAAGTCCCTACCCCACAATTTGAAGCTATAAGGTTGCCAGAGTTTTCCAAAAAAAAATAAAAATTTTTTTAATACTTGCGTTTACTACCGCATACACTCACAAAATTTTATCAAAATCGGAAAACATCGATTAATTTCACGGTGATATTAAATGGAATTGCTCTAATGTTTCTACTCGAAATTTCATAGAATTTAAATATTTTTCATAATCAAAATGCCTTACAATCTTTAAGATTTTTCTTTGCAAATGTTTCTCAAATTTATAAAACTTTTTTATTTAAAAACGTTTGTATTTAAGAATTTTTCAACTGCAAACATATTGAACGTGTGTTTTTATACAAACAAAAGTTTTTTGATTCCAAACGTTTCTGTAGGAATCGAAAAATTGTTCAAGAAACTGATAAATGTTTTAAAGGAGATAATCCTCATAATCTAAAAATTTTTTCGAAGGAGAATAACTTGGAAACCGCTACATTTTCCATAGACAAACTTTTACATTGTATATTTAGTTTTAGACTTTCTATTAACGAAAAACAAATTCCAAAATCCTGAAAAACATTTTTCTATAGTATTAAAGTTTGAAAATTTTTTGTACTAAAAATTAGCAAAAGAAGCTGTAAATTGGGATATAAAACGTTTTACTAAATTTTCTAAAAACTTTTTTACTTAAGTTTACTTTATAAAAATTTGAGGGTAAAAGTGGAGGTTTGAAAGTCTTTAAATAGAATTTTTTTAAACTTCTCAGCACACTAGGGCCCTTTAAGAAATATTTTCTTAATCTCATGTATTTTTTGTAGCAAAAGTTTCTTGATGTTGGAGTTCTTCTAAAAATAATGCATAGTAATGACAATTTAACTTAATCGATTGGGTTGTCTGACCTTTTCCCAATATTCGCAATCGTTAGGTTTGTATGCGACTTTTCCCGAAGAGCTTTTTTTCCCTATATTTCGAATAATAAAAAAAAAGTGGCAACTCTGTATCCACGATATCAATTTTAGTTTTCTTGATAACTTTAACAAATAAATCTTATTTTCGTAAATTTCAGTCAAGTTTTTACACAAACAAAAATGAAATTTAAACCCTCTCTCCAATATATCCAAAGTTCATAAAAATCTGCGTGCATAAGTCGGGATACCTCCCTTGTAAGAGGTATTGTTAATGGAATAGGTTCTCAGACTAAACAGAAAAAAATTTGTCAGTGCTGCCAGACTTTAAATTTTCTATGGATAACAAATTCTTAGAATATGAGTTTTTTTCAAGAAATTATCTTAGAACCTGGTTGGTTTTTAGAATCTGAGAATTTTCTCTGGGAAGAATATTTGAGAATTGAATAGAGTTATAACTTTTTTCTGCAAAATTTTTACATATCACCACAAGATGGGCTTTTGGGATAATTTTGAAACAAAATCTTTCCGCATAAAGTGCATTTTGTAAACTTTGTAACAAACCTTTTTAACATTAAAGTTTCATTAGTGGACCAAAATTGCTGCACAACATATTTTAAAATACTTTTTACATAATGTGCTCATTGTTTTACGAATTTTAATATCCATATCGCGAACTAACGCTATAATCTTTTTTTATTATCAAAATCCACGGAACACTTCAAATTTAAAGCCGTTTGTGTCGTTTAAGATCGATAGGCATCGTAATGGTATAATTGCAACAAAATTTTAGCGAAATATTAATTTCGAAAAGGTTTATGCGGGAACTTTTATGAAAACCGCAAACAAATTAAAATGCGTTTCTTCATATTTTTTTATTGACTACGCCAGTTTCACTTTTATGAAAAACGCGAACAAACAAAAATGCGTTTCTTTATATTTTTTTATTGACTACGCCCAACATGCGCTAATGTGGCTTGGATCGAATTTCGTGGGGTCCTGAACCCAAAAAGGAAAAATTAATCAAATAAAAAATACTAAATAAATAAAAATTTAAAAAAAAAATTATTAAACGGTACTAAAAATCAGAATTTGAAAATATAAATAAAAATGGAGCCTTAACAGAAAATTGCACAAAGAAACACAATGAATCTGAAGTAAAAAAAAAATAAAAATTATTTCCCAGTTGCTGGCTGTTTTCCATTTGAACATAAACCCTTGGAAAAATCATTTATTTCTCAATCATTTATTTGTCAACCCTCAAAAACACTAAAAATTATTTTTCTAAAAAACAAATGCAATTGCATTTATAACAACTACAAACGCATTACTGCATAAATAACTGTCATGTATAGAAATTTTCTGAGTGATTACATTGAAATTTCCAAATTCAAGTCTTAAATTTGACAACTTTAAAATTGTAAATTGGGTTTAACAACGTTTACAGACCATGGCCAAAGTACTTTACTGTTATAACGTGATGAATACCACCCTGAGGAGGTAAATCATGGTTATAATTTGGATCGTTGTCACGACGCTCTTAATTTTTAAACAAGAGTGTTATACGAACGCTTTTTTGAAGGTTAAAAAAGCATTTCAAAGTTTGTTTTTGCAACGCTTTGAGAACAGTATAAAATACCATGTTCACCCCGTAAAACATGGTTATCATTTGCGTCGTTTTCAAAACGCTTTAAACCCGTAAATAGGAATGTTCTAAAAACGGTTGTACCACCCTTTAAAAAAAGCTTTGAACATGTTCTACTATCGTATTTTTTCATTTGGGTATATTGAAAAATCATTTAAAATTTTTGTTTTTTCCACGCTTTGAGAACGGTATAAAATACCATCCCCACTCCGTAAAACATGGTTATCATTTTGGTAGTTTTCAAAACAGAATGTTCTGAAAACGCTTGTACCACATTTTGAAGTGCTTTTAAAACGCTTTCACGATTGTATATTTCTACCTGGGTGTACTTTCTTATTAATCAGTTATACATTTTATAAATTATATTTTCTTTCCTTTTAATTACAGATATGACGTTGGTCATGATGGCTATTTAGATTTGACTGAATTAAAATATATGATGGAGAAACTTGGCGCTCCTCAAACTCATTTGGGCCTCAAGGATATGATTAAAGAAGTTGATGAAGATAATGATGGAAAAATATCTTTCCGTGAATTTTTACTTATTTACCGTAAAGCACAGGCTGGCGAATTAGACTCTGATTCTGGACTTAATGCTTTGGCCCGTTTAACAGAAATTAGTGTCGAAGAA
Source organism: Delia radicum (assembly GCA_021234595.1). NCBI lineage: Eukaryota > Metazoa > Arthropoda > Insecta > Diptera > Anthomyiidae > Delia > Delia radicum. The sequence goes on from CM037854.1 coordinate 118,724,684, forward strand.
GTTGGTGTAAGTGGAGCTAAAAATTTCTTTGAAGCAAAAATTGAACAACAATTACGGACAAATAAATTTCATGATGAAATTAGACAAGAACAAGATGAAAGACGTCGTCAAGAAGAGGAAAAAGCCAATCGACGTTTATTGTTTCAACAACGAGCTGCAATTTTTCAGTAAATTTTGAACCAATTGATAATTTTAATAACTAGCTGAAATAGCATAAACCCCAATTTTTTAAGCTTTAACGTCGAATTATTTTTAATAATTTTTAGTTTTTTTTTTCTATATAATTTAAATTAAATAACGTGGTATAATAGTTGTAGCTTAGTAAAGACTAAAGTGAAATGTAATTGAAAAAAGAATAAGTTTGATACTTGATTTTTTTTTTTTCTGTGTTTAACTTTTGGAAAAAGCATATTTAGGGATTTCAATAAACCACACAACACATCACATTAAATTAGTTTAAATTTAAAATATCAATCTAATCACACACGCGGGATACATCACAATTTTACTCTTTATATAAAACAAAAAAAAAAAAAAAAAAACAAAAAGAAATATCATAATCATCTAAATATTAATTAATATCTTTAACTAACATAATCATTCATAATTCGAAAATATTTAAGAATATAAACTAGAAATTAATTGACAGTTTTTAAAAATTTACAAAGGATTTATTCGAGGCCATATAGATTTTTTCAAGATAAATAATTTGGTCGTTTTATAAAACTGTTTAAAAATCGTTCACTAACTTCTTTTTTACATAAAATTTATTGTTATACATAAAATTTTTTAAATAACTTATTCTTTATATAAAACCCTAACTAAAGTTATTTTTGAAAATTGTAATATGCATTTTCTATAAACAATATTATCTAAACTATAACCGAATAAAAAAAATTGATTTTGATTTTTATAACGACAATGTTTGCAATTGTAATTTTAAAATTAAAGACTTCTTTATAAATTATGAAAAGTTTTTCGACCTTTGAAATGAATGACTTTATTAAATAATTGAGGTCACGATTGTATTTATAAAATATCCTTTATTATTTTATATATCTTCAATATTTCGTCATTATTTGAATGCCATCTTCAGGGAGTCTAAAATTGTCCAGTAATAATATAATATTAATATTAATACATATAAAGAAACATATTATACAATCTATATATATAAAAAGAAGTGGACATTTTGATTGACACTCCATAACTCGAGAACGGCTGCATAAAATAAAAAATGGCTGAATACGTTTTGTAGAACATGCAATGAGGATGGTTTTAAAAAAAAAATTGTTTAAAAAATATTTTCGTTTGGTCGAGATGTGGTGATTTTTTCTGAACACCACATCTCGATCATATAAATTGTGTGAATATCAAAAAGTATTGCTTTGTTACACAGCATTGCTGCGTTACGGGAACCAGACTTTCAATGAAAATAAAATTTGAAGGCAAAGCAACGTTTGTCTTGTCAGCTATAATATATAAAAAAAATTGTTATAAGGTTATAATATGTTTCTTTATATGTATTAATATTATATTATTATTGGACAATTTTAGACTCCCCGAAGATGTCATTCAAAGAATGACGAAATATTGGACATACATATATAAAATAATAAAGGATATTTTATAAATACAAACGTGACCTAGAGCTCAATTATTTAATAAAGTCATTAAGACTTCTTATTAAAAGAAAAAGGCCAATTTTTAAATTCAAAATTTAAATTTTGCTTACAAATTTTCCATTTGATTTAAAGAAAATCAGTTTACATTAAAAAAGCACTTCGAAGTACCATTAAAAAGAAAACGATCAATTCTTTTCGTTTATTTGTATGTTTTAAATTTAAATCGGTCTTTCAAACCAAAATGTTTAAACTTCAAATGGATTTTTTTTTTTAATAATTAAATACTTTGAAACTTTAAAGCTATTAAATGACCATAAATTTGTGAGTTATATCATCCTGCAACAAATTCCATTTTTTTCTCACACACGGAAAAATCAATATTTATGCGAAACAAGAGACGTTTTCAGTTTTAAAAGGCGTTTAAAGTTTAACTTTTAAAAAAAATATTTATGTTAATTACATGTACTCATTATTGGATGCTTATACGTGTTTCAAGTCAAATTTGAGAGGCTTTGCTTTGTTTAAAAATTATGTCAGAATTGTTCACTAGAAAAAATTTCCCTTTGAAAATTTAATCCTTTAATATCCTTGCTGATACTGATTTCGATGCAAAAACGGAAACGGGTTTGCTCAGCTTTACCTAGATTATCGAACATTGTTCCAAACATTTTATTATTAAAATCGAGCACATTCGGTCTAGCGCTTAAAAATATATGAGTAAAACTATGAGAGTACAATTTTTACCTCAAAACGGTTTTTTACGCGAAAATTTTTTTTACATAAATCCCGCAGTAAATCTACAAAATATAATCTTATAAATGTAAATTGTAAATGTTATACAAAAATTTCTATAAATATGTAATTTTGCTATTTATGTTGTATTTAACAAACAAAAAAATTTGAAATTGTCAAAAATATTATTATTTGACTTTGAATAGATCTGCAAAATTTTAATCAAATCAAAGAGTATATACAAATAGAGAGACTACACTTGCCACGCCTCTCAGCAACAAAATACCAAACTCGGGCAAGCAAATGAAAATATTTTTTACACGAAAAAATTGTTGCTTAAAACAATTACTTTTATTTTGCTTATATTTTGTTATTTTCTATTAAAAATTAATATATTTTAATTTTATCATTAATATTTGAAATAACTAAAAATTTTATTAAATTATTATTTACAAATATGATAAAACTTAATTTAAACTTTTAAATTTCTGCAATATATTTTCATTTGGTAGGTGCGGATCAAAAACCCACTGATCAAATTTAAAGACCCTCGGTTAATTTCGTTTGTGATGTATCATGGATCTCATGATATATAAGACCTCAAATTATCACATGCTTTGTACTGCGTTATTTTATCTCCCTCCTATCCAAAATTATCGGACCTTAAAAGTAGGTGGTGCTTTAAAGCAACGGCAGTGTAAAATAATTTAATAGAGGAAAATATTTCGATATTATACGACTCACGCACACTCACCCCAAAAAAATTGACTCACACACATTCACTAGCAAACAATTTTTTTTTTGGTACTCACGTGAGTACAATTTTGTTTTACTCACACTCAAGCTCGATTTGAACAAATTTGTTAAAAATTAGCAAAAATATGAAAGGATTTAATTTTGTGAACGAAATTTTTAAAGTTTTGGATTCTAAATAATTTCTATTTTATCAAAAGCAGTGGTTCTTACCTTTCATTTGATACCTTTATTTGCATCAAATAATAGGCTGAAGTTTTTACAGATTTATTTTTTTGTTTGTTTTTAATTTAAACTTTGAAAGTCTTTTTAAAATCAATTATGACGTATGGGAAAAAAACTGAAAACAAATAATTGATTTTTCCATGTATGAAAATTACTAATTAAAATGATTAAACAATATAAACTTATTTATTTTTTGCTAGTTTAAATATTTTAAAGTTAAATGCCAATTAATAATGGTCCTTCGAACCAAATTTTGAATTTAATTTTTTTTAAATTACAATTTCAAATTTTGCATAATTTTTTTCTTTTCTTGTATATTAGTTTATTTGTGTATGTTATCTTTTAGTTTTTAAGCAAACATTTATTATATTAATTGTTTTATGTTTTCTATCTTTATGATTTTTTTGTTCTTTAATTTGGTGCCATTAATTTAATTGTTTTCTTAAAAAAAAAAATTATAAAGAAAAAAAAAACTACACAAATTCATAAAGGATATTAAAATTTTTTAAAACTGGACGACTTTAGGTCATTTTATCTTAATGTCTCTTTCATAAGAAAATAGATACTAAAAAGTTGCCATCTTTTTCATGCATAAAAAAGATTTAAAATTCGCTAAATCCGAGTCGCTTCCTGCCCATTTTTAAGCGACTAAAACAATTTTTCTTCTGTAGATAAAAGTTGGTGACAAAAACAAATTTAACAAAAACTTGAAAAGTTGTTGAACATTTTAATTTTTTTTAACGTTTTCAAAGTCTTTAAAAAATGCATTATTAGTTTGTGCACAAAATTATAAATCATTTCTTTATAGTACATTTTGTTCAACAACTTGTTTTTTTTTTTTTTTACTTTTATTTTATTGTAAATATTATTTCCAAAATTTTCCTATATTATTATAAATTACTTTTATTATGTTTTGTTCTGATTACATATTGCTTACATACAGTATTTGTAATTATTTAAAATATATATTTGAGTAATAATTTTTGTGTAAGTGTATATAAATTAATCTAAATAAATATACTATAAATAAATATTAATGAAATATGTTTTTTGTTATAAGCTTAGTTTATTAAAGTGAACAATTCAAGGAGCAACTTACAAACAAATCGTCGTGAAAAATCTAAAAAAAAACTTAAAAATCTGTTAACAAAAACCTGAACTCAAAAAAGTTTGTCAAAAGAATTTAAATTCCAGTTAAAATACAGGTTAAAAGAAAGTTAAATGTCGTTAAAATGCAATTACCATTAAAATAACTAAACATTTTGTTATTTTTCACTGTTGAAAACAACTAACAAATTTCATTAAAAATAACTGTAAATTATTTTCTACAAAAAGTTTGAAACAACTGAAAAAATTGGTAAAAACTACGGGAAATTTTTTTTAACACTCCCAGGGTCCCGCATGGCATGAATTATTAAATTTTTCATATTAAATCATATTTTTGTATGGCACGTATGTGCCAAGGTACGAAAAATTGGTACGACCAAAGAGTTTTTTTTTTTTCATTATCATTTCTCCATTATATTTCTGTGGTTTTTCTCAGAATTTTCAGTTATTCCAAAGTCTAAAAGAAATTGAATTTGTTTGATTAAAAAAAAACAGTATAAAAAATGTTAAGCTTTAGGGAATTTTTGCAGGCAATGCAATCCATTTATATCTACTATTTCCCATTATTCCTGATACAAGTTGTCAAATTATTGTAAATTCTCTTTTAAAAATTACAAAATACTGGAAAATAGTAGTGTGAATCAAGCTTTAAAGTAATAACATAAAATCATAAAAAATGTAAAAAAAAAGTTTGTCCAAAAACGACATTTGTACAATATTTGGTAACTGAAAGTATTTTAGAAAAAAATTAAGGATCGTTCTAGGGTGACTTTAAGATAAACGGTTAAGTTAACTGTTGCGGTGAAGTAAACAGAATTATTTTCTTTAAAAAAATTGTTTAAAATGTAAATTTCTGAATTAAAAATGTTGAATATTTAACTTTTCGTTTGAAATTGTATTTTTAAAATTCCCGAAAATTTCCGGATTGCGGGAACAGAAAAAATTTTAGTTTCCCGGGAATCCCGGGATGCATTCTCTAATGAATAAATAAAAATAAAATAAATATTGTGCGCCCCGGTAGGCTAGTTGGAAGCGTGCTGGCTTATCAGTGCGGGGGTCGTGGGTTCGATTCCCACCAGAGGTACTGGTCTGTTTTCGCTACAACGCGCCGAAAGCCATAGTAGCTAGTGCTCGGTTAGGGTAATAGGATATAATTTTTAATTATATGATTATTAATAAATAAGATAAAAAAAAAAATATATTAAAAAGCATTTATATTATTAAATTGGACTGGTAAGTTTCAAAAGACTGCGTTTTCATTTCCTTGTATTAGTTTTTACTTACTAATTAGCTGCAAATTTTTTTATATTACATATATACTAACTTATTTTTTTGGGCGTAAAAATAAATTTTAAATCGCAACCAGAATTTTTCAACTTGTTTTCTTTCTACAAAATATCTTTTTGTTTTTACTTTTAACTAATTAACAGCAAATTTTTTAATATATGCTAACATATTTTTTGGGTGTAAAAACTAAAATTTAAATCGCTCACAGAATTTTCGTGTTTCTATAAAAGACTTTAATTTTATTTATTAGTAGCAAATTGATTAATATTATATACAAACTAATTGTTTTGAGTGTGAAAAATGTACCCTTTAGTTTTACTACTTGGCAGAGAATTTTTTAGTATATACTAACATATTTTTTTCAGTGTAAACACTAAAATTAAAAATTTGACAACTTGTTTCTATAAAGATCACTTAATTTTACTAATTAGCAGCAAATTTTTTAATACTATATACTAACTTATTGTTTTGGGTGTAAACAATAAAGACCTTTTAGTTTTACTAATAGGTAGAAAATTTTGGAATATTATATACTAACATATTTTGCTGAGTGTTGTTTCAATTTTTTCTATAAAAGACCCTTTAATTTGACTAATTAGAAGCAAATTGTTTAATATTATTGTTATTGTTTTGGGTGTAAAAATAAAGACCCTTTAATTTTAATAATTAACAGTAACTTGTTTAATATTTTATACTAACTTATTGTGTTGAGTGTAAAAAATAAAGACCCTTTATTTTTACTAATTGGCAGCGAATTTTTTATATTATATACTATCATATTTTTTGGGTGTTGGGCCAACTTTTTTCTACAAAAGATGCTTTAATATTACTAATTAGCAGTAAATTGTTTAATATTATATACTAATTTTATTGTTTTGGGTGTAAAAAATAAGGACCCTTTAGTTTTACTAATTGGCAGCAATTTGTTTAATTTTATATACATACTAACATATTTTTTGGGTGTAAAAAGTAAAATTTAAATCGGTCACAACTTGTTTTCTAAATATAAAATACCCTTTAGTTTTTATTTACTTATTAGCGGCAATTTTTTTTTTTTTTTTTGTTATATACTAACATATTTTTTGGGTGTAAAAAAAAGTTTTCAAATTCTGTCCAAAAACAGCTAAAATTTCCGTCCAAATACCAGGAGCCCAGAATTTTTCAGAAAGTATTCTTAAAAAAAAAATCATTAAATAGCGCCATCTTTTGTTACTAAGAAAAAATGTATACAAAAATAATTGTAGTACTTAGCTTAGACTTCCTCCAGATAGCATGTGTAACATATTTTTAAATTTGCCCATATAAAGACCACCCGAAAGTATGCAACTATTTTTAATATAGTTCAAACTAAAACCCACATACACATGTATACAATATAGGCATGTGTTTTTTTTTTGATTTTTGTTTAGAATTTTCGCAAAAATTGGTCAACTTCCCCGTTTTTTGAATAACTCGTTAAATTCTGGTCGAATTTGGCTGGAAACCCTACTGTTTTGGATTTTCGACGCGCTTTCAGAATCTTTCACCCAAATCCAAAAACTCCCAAAATTCGGCACTTCCCCGAATAAAAATTTCATTTTGAAAATTGGCAACCCTAGTAAAAAAATGGATTTTTATTAAAAACGTGATAACTCGAAAAGTAGATGAGATATTTCAACTAACTTTTCGGCAAATGTTAGATTGGAATACAGGCTATTAATTGGTTGAGTTAAACTAAGGTTAAACCAAGTTTAAACTGGGTTTAAACCGAGTTTAAACTTAGTTTAAACTAAATTTTGCTCTTAATTCCAACCGAGCGCTAGCAAATTTTAAACCAAGTTTTAACTGAGTTTAAACCACGTTTAAACTGCGTTTAAGTCACGTTTAAGCCGATTTTTCCCAAAAAACTGCAGTTTAACTCAGGTTAAACTCGGTTTTATGATAAACAAAATAAAATCATGGAAATTTAAGTTTCTTAAAAAAATTTCAATTAAAGTTTGTTGTCTACAACAAACTATTTTGCTGCTTTTTGATGATTTTTAGCTTAGTTTTTACCCAAAAATTTCACAACAAAGTTTTTTTTTGGCGATTTTTATAATGCGAAATTAGGCGAAAAACAGCAGAATAAATTTGACAATCCTGGTGATGTGTAATTGGTTTGAAACTGCAACGATATTTTCTAAAAACGTTTCGTTTTAATAGTGGTTATAGTTTTTCTAAAAAGTGATAATTTATTTAGAAATCTTTTGAACTTCAATAAGTCTTTTTGTCTCAATATTTCCCCCATAAAAAATAAAAACACACTCTCGCATAATATCAATTTTTATGCATTTTATTTAAAAAAGACTTTACATTTCTTAAAGAAAATTAAAAAAAATTATTAAATATACATAGACTAAAAAACCAACTAAAATTGTTTATTTGTTTTGTAAAGAGAAAAAAAAATTGGAATACAATATGCGAAAAGTAGCACTTTAAATTTATAATAGAAAAGTACATACAAATTACGTTATAGAATGTATAAAGAGCAATAGTTAAATGAAAAAATACAGCTTGTTTTCTATAACAAAAATGAGTTCATAAAAAATTGCAATGGAAATATATAAAACCAAATTAGCAATAGAAAATTATTGCTAATATTAAAAATATTTAAAGCCTTCTTTGTAAAAAATATCTTTATGATATTAAAAAGACAACAAATGCATATTCTACAATTTTGTAGTACTTTTTTTTAAAAATTTGTATTACTTTTAAATTGAATCGTAATAAACTTTTATCATTAATATTTAAATTCTGTGTATACTTTTTGTTTAAATGATGATTTCATATCAGTACTGGTTGACTTTACGCTAATATGAATTTTATATCGGTTTTGTATATAGACAATTTTTGCTTTTTTTTCAAAGAAAAATTATTAACAAATCTAAATTATAGTTAAAATTCATTAACATGTTTTCCTGCTCCTACACACACAAGTTTTTTTGTTTTTACTTAACCAAATATTACAATTTTTTTTAGTTTTTTTTTTTTTTATAAAATATTTTTTCTAATTTGCAGACTTTTTTCGTTTGTTTTTTATCGAGACAAACTGCATTCTTGTTTTCTTCCATAGAATAGAGAAAAAACTATTAAACTAGATTTAAATTTACAGCACGCGTCGAGACATGATGTTGAGATATTTTGTTGATTTTTGTTTTATGTAGATCTTGAGTTGATAAATACGTAGTATATATATATATATGGCTGCTGTCTGAATTGCTGCTTAAAACATTTTTATATTTTACAAATGTGACTTGATGCTGCTGTTGTTGTTTGTTAATGTGAATGTTTTAGTAGGATGTCATCGGTCATTTCAGTTTAACATTTCATTTCAGTTTAGCGTATGCATCAACTTTTTTATGAAATTGATTATAATATTCCAAAGCCAAATTCTGAGTCTGATTCATTGCTTTACTTAAATTTTCAGGTGAGAAACGACCACTAAAAAACGATAATAGAAGTAAGTTATTGATTTTTAAATAATTTTTTTTTTTGTGAATACTTACACCAACACTTGAGTTTGGAAGAAAGCTACAATCTTACCATAAAGATCTACTGAAACAGTCTTTACGGCAACTGATGTGTTTTCAATTTTCTTAGGCAAACCGGGCACGACTTCCTCCAACTAAAATATAAAAAAGAAAGATTGTATTAATTGTTACTTTGAAGAGTATTTTAATATAATTTCAAGAATTGTATTAAAAAAGATAAAACTTTATTTTAGCAAAGTCCAGCTTTTTCTAAACTTTTTTTAAACAAAACAAGACAAGTGTGAAAATAAAAAGGAGAAAAAAACCCAGAAACGTGTATTGTGTATCTACTAAAGGTAGACCTTGTACATAACAAACAAGTTTTCATTTATTTTTGATCAATGGTGATAATCTTTAGCTTCGAGCTGATATATTAGTTTTCGTTTAGTGTGAAAACTAGTTTTTATGAATGCTTGATGTTTTGCATGGGATTGTCAATTCTTTCGAAACGTGTTCTGATGATGGGAACCTAGAAAATTTCCGAAATAGATCTATCAACACATTCCTGAAAGTGATCAATTAATAAATTTGAAAACAAAAACTCTATAGATTACATTCTGCTACAAAAAAAATTGCAATAACTTTGAAAGTGACCTAGTGTAGGTTGTTAGTCTCGATGAATACATTACGAAACCGGTTTTAGAAGTTCCAATATACCCCCACATTTTCGAGATAACGGTAAAAGTATATTTTTTGCGACTTCGAATTCAAACATTTATAACTCAATCATTTTCAACCGATTTTTAATTTTTAAACGGTTTTGAAAAGAAAATTACATCGTCTTTCCAAATATATATACTTTTTCTATATTATTAATATAAATATGTAGAGATTTTCTTCATAACAACTAAAATTTTCAGTTTTTTTTAAACTTTTTATACTTCTACGAGGGTTTTTTTTTTAATATTCTTTCAAGGCAACAATATTCTTAAAGTAGATGTTTTCCTGATTATAATGAGACATCACTTGTTGAAATCGGTTAAAAATTGTCCAAGTTATGGTACTTTATTTGAACAAGGAGATATTTAAATTCCTTAAATTATGTTTTGTTTTTAGTTTAACCATCACTGTTAAAGCTCCATTATCGGTTGAAAATTGACTGAGTTATAAATGTTTGAATTCGACAGTCGCATGAAATACACTTTTACCGTTATCTCGAAAATTTGGGGGTATATTGGAACTTCTAAAACCGTTTTAGTAATGTACTCACCGACCCTAACAACCTACACTAGGTCACTTTCAAAGTTATTTTTCTGTGTAGCACAGTGTTATTTGTTGGGACAATATCCTAATAAAGAAATATGTAGTATGGCCTCGAACTTGAAAATTTTTCATATTCATTGAACAATTAAAGGTCGAAAAAAACATATTTTTATTTCTAATAAAAATTATATCAAACTTGTAAAAGTTTTTTAAGCTCAAAATCGTGAAATCAAAAAAAAAAAAAAAACTTAAATCGGTAAAAACAGCATAAAAATAGTAACAAATTTGCCTTCTCAGCGCTTTATACTTTTTTTAAGTTGAGAGAATCATTGCAATTATTCTAAAACATATTTTTTCTCTGAAATTTTCAAATGAAAGAATATTCGAAAATACAGAATAATTCAGCACAAAAAAATCGGTTTCTCGCGAATAACTCGAAAAACCAGTTTAAAAGAACTCTAAAACCAGTTTAAAAGAAACCAGAAAATATTAAAAAAAAAACGGGTTATCGAATAATTCGGAAACCGGTTTTGAAAACTCTTAATCTTGCATTTTTTTTTTAATCTTTAAAATATAAAATAATACATAAACAGTAACGGACAACAAAATAGGGTCACGTCTTCGTGACCCAATTTAATTAACAATGACAACAAATTTGGGGGATGAAATTTTAGATTTAATCCAAACTTTGTTGTTGCAATTTTTAAAAAAACAACAACAAAATATAGATGAATTCCATTTTTAAAGGACAAGATTAAATTATCCTTGCATTTCTTATTCGAAATATCAATAATAAATGTATACTATATATTGAACTTTATTGTGCTAACTTTGAAATCAAGGATAAAAAGTCTGGGAACTTGGAAATCGTGATAAATTAGTTAAGGCATTATTCGAAAAATGCTTAAATGGATTAACCGTTATTCGGGTCGATTACTCGAAAATATGGGCGATTAATCGTTTAATATCGTCGCTAGTCTCCTCCACCTTCTATTTTGATTGAAATTGTCATAATTAACCCAGCTCGGGATGGACATATCTCAGGAAGTAGGAGCTTAAGATTAGGGTATTATTATATATTCCTTGGAAGATTCTATAGCTGATTAATGCATCAATCATATTTGTGGGTGGGGTTTAAGGGGTTAATTATTAATTAGAAAAGTAGTATTTTTATCGAATTTTTGCATGGTTAATTATGCAAAAATTGGGATGGTCATATCTCAGGAAGGGGAGGAGCTTATCCAAGATTAGGGTATTAATATCTTCCTTGGAAGATTCTATAGCTGATTAATGCATCAATCATATTTGTGGGTGGGGTTTAAGGGGTTAATTATTAATAATCGTTTTTTTCCAATAACAACACAAAGAACTGCTTTGTTTTATAAAGTGTTTTTTGAGGAGGATTCAAAGCATTCTGCGTTGTTTTAATGAAACATGCTTTATCTTGGGGTTTTATTTTGGAGGAATCTAGGGTCTCTTAAAAGATAAAATGGTATCAGTGGGTATAGTATTTTTTGGCATTTCCCATTAAATGACACTTTTTCAAATTATATTTTTTCTGAATCGGAATTTTTTTTTTTGACTTTTTAATAAAAAATTCTGTAAATTATAGTTAAAATCGAAATTTTCAGGAAACATTAAAAAAAATTTATATTTTTAAGCAATATATATATTAAACAATTTTTAGAATTGCCTTTTTCGTGCCAATTTCTTTTTCTGCCACTTCCTTGCCATTTTTTTTCTCTTTTTCGTTTTGAACTTGCTCTGGTTCTCTGATATGTTCAGTATAATTAAATCTTAAGAGTTACACAGTTTTTCTTTTAAAAAGACCTAAGAATCTACCACTGTTACCATTTTCAAAATATGATAACTAGTTTCAAAGAATGGCTTGTAGAACAAAGTATTTATAACCCGTTCTAGTGTCGGACGTTACACCGATGATTTTTGTTTGAAATTGTTCCAAAATCAACCGTTTAATTGCTCCGAAGTAGAACAGGTACTCCTAAAACCACTTCTAAATCTGGTTCTAGTTATGTATATCTTAAAATTTCACTGGAACATGTTTGAGAATTGTAATCGTCGATTATAAAAAATGTTCTTGGGAGATGGAAGAAAAGGTCGGATTCCTACAGAACTTATTTGTAAATTGACATCGATTTAAAACACTTCCAACCTTGTCTTAAAATACGTAGAAATATTGATATACATTAATTTGAATTTATATGTCTCTATATGTTATTAAGAGACTTAAGGAGCGTTTTCACTGCCATTTTATATAGTTTCTTTTTTCTAATCTTTTCTTGTCATTACTTTTTAGCCAAAGTAAAGAAAGTTTACAAGTTTGAGGAAAAAATCCCTATAAATAAATGTAACCAGTTAATCGACTATACGGTTCGAATAATTATTTGAGTTTTAAATTATTTGTTTTGACATTAACCGCAATAGAGGCGATTAATCGAGAAATCGGTTAATCGATTAACCGAAATGGAAGCACTAATAGTGAGATACAATTTTACTTGAAACTGTTATTTTTCGTAAAATGCCATATTTAATTGTATCCTACAATATATTATACCATATGTTATTAGAAGGGAAATATATAATTGGATTGGTAGAATTAAATTAATATATGGGATTAAACAAAACAATATATTGCCCCATATAAAAAAACATATTTTTTTTAAGTTGTGGTAAAGTAACATTTTTGTTTTAAAATCCATAACATTCTAATCAAAGTTTTAATAAATGTGTTCGATAACACAAATTTTAACGAATTTGTACAAATGATTACAAATTTTTTTTTTTTTTTTTGACTAAAATGAAAGAGCTGGACTTGGGTGACATGTGGTTTCAACAAGACGGTGCCACATGCCACACAGCACGCAAAACAATGGCCCAATTGAGAGGCGAACAGTTGTTTATTTCAGTGAACAGTTGTTTATTTCACGTTTGGGGCCGGTCAATTGGCCGCCTAGATCGTGCGATTTAAAGCCTTTAGATTTTTTTTGTAGGGCTATGTTAACCCTTAAATGCTCAACAGCTTTTTATGATATGAAATGCTAACTAAAAAAAAACTGCGTACCAAGATTTTTCAAATAATTTTTTTTACGCTTTTTATAAGCAAAAATGCAAAATTTTCAAAATTTTAAATTGCCCGTTACACAAAAACGGAGTGACTTAGGAACAAAAAAGATATATCATTCAAAAGCTTATATTTGCCTCTTAACACTAATGCCTTTTATTTAAACTTTCTAAAATTACATGTGCCCTTTTTTCGATATCATAAAAAGCGTAATTCTTGAGTTTTTAATTAATTTTGAAGTTTTTAATTTTTTTGACTTTGATGGTTAATAAAAGGTACGATTCTAAATATTTATTTATAAATGTTTTTTATTAAAGAGCGCTTGAGAGTTCTTAACACACTAGTGAAGTTTTCATTTTGATTAAGCTTAAAATAAAGTCGTAGGCAATTTTTGAATGGTTGTATCTTTAAAGATACAGTGAGGATTCAAGGGTTAAGGCTCATCTCTATAGTGACAAGCCCGCAACGGTTGACGCACTGGAAGACAATATCACCTTTAAACATTGAATTTATATAGATCGTTCTATCGACTCAAATACAGATTTCATACATTTCTCTAAACTTTATGTGTTTTTTTTAATCAAATCCGAAAGCTCTTAAAAAATCAAACTTTATAATCCATTTATATACAGTACAATTCACCATTTTTAAAATCAAATTGTATTTCAATTAGATATAAGTCTATATCAAATTTGATACAATTCTTGCATCATATTATTTTTTTTTAATCGCTTAACCAAAAACTGTAAATTATTTTGAAATATTAAAATGCATCCCTCGTTTGATATTAAATATTGGAATGTTCCCATCAATATAGTGATTTTAAGTTGATTGTTTTTAAAAATGTCAAATGATAAGTATTCAAAGGGTCGATGATCTACAGTGGTGGTCTCCAAATTAGCCCACCCAGCATGATATTTTCTTTCTCATATTATTAATTTTTTAAAAAGAGTTTTTAATGTTGTTTCAGTATATTGAATAAAATGTCCCCCATTTAGCTTGTCAAAAATTATTAATGTTTCCCTTAAATAAAGAATTATTTTTACTCCTAACGGGTAAGTGGGACCAGATTGACATTTAGCGCCCTCCACATTTTTGTTGCTCCAACTCTCTCCATATTTTACCTTTACTAACGCTTGAGCATACTAACCTATGGTCGTAAAAGGGTTTAATAAAAGTCAAGGTAAAAATATAATGGAAATTAACAGAAACATCGGCAGCATTTTCTATTATACATATTTCACAAATATAATTTAACTTTAACAAAAAGTATGTGTGTTGGGTGGGCTAATTTCATGGCCACCACTGGAATTATGTTCAAAAAGTGGAAAAAAATGTTAACAAAGAACTTTCGAACATTTTTTTAATCATTTTTCACCCCTTAGATATAAATTGGGCCGCTAAACTTTTTATTTACATACATCAGTTCACTCCCGTCTGCAACCTGTCCAATTTTTATTAAGATGCGAATGTATATTGCATGCCATTCGCAAGACTTTTTTTACACAAGAAAACATTTGTTTTGCCCTAATAATATTAAGTCTTTAAAATTATAAAAACATGGACAAAATTAAAGTAAGCCATGAAAACAATAACGATTTTTTAAAGCTAAATAGACTGTTTTCTGCTAGTTTAGGCATACAAATCGTCAAAACTGCGTCAAAACGACATTAGAGCAAGCAAAAGAATATTTTGTGAAAAACTCGTACAGCCCTTTAGTATATATCCTAAAGATACTATACTTGTAAGTTAATATATCAAGAAATAGAGAACAAATTAACTTTATATTAAGAAGTTTATTTTCAAGAAGCAAAAGTGACAACAACCACAGATTTTCTTAAGGAACAATCAGACATTGAAGCACAAAAAATAAGTTATAACAGTAAAAATGTTTGGTTTTTTACAAAGAGTCAACAAAATATTAAATATTCTACTAATTTTATAATAAATAAATAAAAAGATTCATTGGTTAAAGAAAGTAAATTGCGATTTGTTTTAATCAGCATTTAAATTAAAATGTTTAAAAATTTCCAAATAAAACTTGACAAACATGAAAAGATGTTAGTTGTTAAACAAAGAAAATAACTTGAATAGAATAAGGTCAAAAAACTAAGATAGAGAATATAAATATAGAATTAAACAAAAAAAAAAAAAAACACAAGTAACAAACTTAAAAAAACGTGAAAATAAAGGTGATTAATATCAAAATGAAAGATGATGTCATATACTCCAACAAACATCATTTCAAACTAAAATTTATAATACTAATAACAAAAGTTGAAATTAAGAAAAAAAAAACTACTTACGAAATTAGCTGCAACTGGTAATTTGGCATTAATGAAATCCTTTGAAGCAGTAAAAGTATTACAAGCAACATTACGCAGCAATTTGGTCATATCACAAGCCAATGTACATATTGGCTTCGTGTAAGGTGGTAAATTCTTTTCAGCCCATTTATAACCACGAGCGGCACAACTCATTGATGTGTACCAAGCCTTTTCGACATGTGGCAATACGCCGGCATTTTTCAAAATTTTACCAGTGGCGGATTTTGCAAAAACGCCTTTACCATTCACTTCAGTATCATAGAATAAAGCACCAGCGATCAACGCAATGAGCAATATACTACCTAAAGTCCATTTACAACATCCGCAACCTTTTTTCTTTTGCTCTGTGGTTTTTTTCTTTTGTTGTGCGGTTTTTTCTGCCACACTCTGGAAAATAAAAGTCATACATTTAACAAGTTAGTTAGGACATACATTTTATAAATTATCGTTTGTTACATAGAGAAATTAATTTAAACAATTTTACCTTTTTGCCAGCAGGTTGCTGTTGTTTGTTTTGTTTGTTTTTATTGCTTTTTTGTGCCATTTTTGTTTGTTGATTTAAATTTGAATAAAAATTATGATAAAATACACTTGTAGCTTAACTAAAAATTAAATATAATAAAATAAATAAATGTTGATTTCGATTTAGAATGCTAATTTTGGATTTGTTTTATTAAATCGAGTTTTAATCTTTAACAAATGTGCAACGTATTTTTGTTCATATCAATATTGTATTAAATTATTATTAGAAATTTTTGTTTTAAATTTATCATTGTTTAGTAGAATGTTAAGTAGTACTTGGTTATATTGGGTTTTAAGTAATTTAATAATGTAGTAAGAACTTGATATTCAGATTGATTTTTTTATTCAAACGCACCTATTCCCTGAATTACAATAGCCCTTTATTTAATGATTATCAAATAGATTTTTCAAATAAAAAGATTTCAAACATGAAATTAAATGTTTGAATATATATTTAAAATTTACAAAATAACGAGTGATTACTATAAAATGAGAACTTTTTCAAAGAGTTTAATGTTTAGCAATTTTATATTGCTTCGTAAGTAATATATCCTCACATAAAATGCAAAAGGGCATAGCTAAAACATTTATTTTTTTTACATGAAAATCAAAAAAGTCCACAGAAATTTTGACAATATCGTTAATAAAAATGATCATTTTAATCATAGAATCAAAGAATTTTGTGGAGAAATGTAGTTCTGTAATCACTCAACCCTACTTCAATATTTTACAGGGCAACCAAAAAAAAAATGAACGAAAACTGCTATTTATTAACGTAGAAATGAGCGAAAACCGCTATTTATCATCGTAGAAATTTTGTGTAGGCATGTAGCCAAGTTAATCATAATCATCCATAAAACCGGTTTTAGAAACTTTGTTAGTTAAGCCCTTTTGCATTTTAATTAACGATATATAGATAAGCTTGTTTCTTAAAAAAAAGATTTGTCATTACACCCCCCAGTTTTATTGCAAATGTTTCCAAATGGAAGAAATCGATTTTTTCGGAAAAATATTATTTTAGTTTACTAGACTACCCAGCAAAAATAATGCGAAGTAGTTCAAAAGAAACAACATTTTCATTACACACAAAGTAGCTACTACTACTGATTTTTCTGATCTAATGCTGGCCTTTTAGATCAGTTCCTAAACTTAGCATATAATGTCATCATATACAAGGCTAAATGTCACTAATGTTCGGTTACAATTCGGTATTTGACACTAGAATGAAATCGGGAGTTTGTGTATTTTAACAACTATTCCATAATCTAGATGTCGCTTTGAATTAGTGTTTTCTAACATTTAAATTTGAAAATCAATGATTACAAAATATCAGACTTAACAATAGTTTTCTTTCTTTTCAGTTGAATGAAAAACTATTATTTCGCTTTGTTTTTAAAGCTGGAAAGCTGTTTAAAAGTTTTTTAATGATAACCTTTTAAGCACTCCTACAGGTCCATATTATCACTCGGTAAATAAGTGACTTGGCATCACACCTTAACCACTAATTAAAAATAACAAATTAAGTTCTATGAAAAAGAATACTCAAAAATACAATCTTTCATAACCTTACACATAGTTCTTTTAATAAAGTGAAGTTTGAATCCGTATATGTGATGATTTTACTACATCTTTTTCCACTCTTTTTTCGCTGGGTATAATTACACGGCATTTCATCAAAAAAACTAATAAGGTTCCGACCATCAATTCTAAATATTTCAAGCATGATGATTTCAATGGCGTACTTTATTTTTTGATGTATCCCAGCAAAACCTCGGTAATGGGTTGGTATTACGGAACATGTTACCTGGTAAAATAATCCTTACTAAGGCTGCCAAACGGGACTGATTTTTACAAATCGCGGCATTCGGGATTCCGGATTTTTTCGGAATTCTGGTATTTTTCAGGATTTTGGGTCTTAGTTTTTACATTTTTTTAGTTTAAATTAAACATACAAATAAAATAATTCATTAGAAATTTTATTATTCACATCTTGCAATATGAAAAATAAGCAAAACAAAAACTATTAACCAGAGATGGACACGTGAGCAGAATTTTGCTTGATTAACGTGAATCACGTGAGTGACACCTAAATTTACTCACGTGAACGTGAGTGAGTGCGAGTAAAAAAACTTTATGAGTGAGTGTGCGTGAGTCAAACTTAACAAAAAAAATTGTTTTGCTTTCAATAATTATTTCCTTAAATTTTTTGGACGATTTAATTTTTTTGGGTTATTAAAATACAAGTTTTAGTTTCACATTCACAATTTACCTTAATTTTAGCATTTTATTTTTCCGAAAAGATTTTAGTGAATTTGAGTGATTCACGTGAGTCACGCGTGGGTGTGAGTGAAATTTGAATTTACTCAAGGGAACGTTAGTGAATTTTTCTCTCGTGACCGTGAATGAGTGTGAGTCAAAATTCACTCAAGTGAACATCTCTACTACAGTCTGCGAAAGAACCAAAGAATACAAACTGAATATTATTTTTTTCCTTGTTAGTAATATTTATAAATTTGCAAATATTTTATGTGTACACTGTATTGACATATGATCGAAACGACATATAAGGACATTTTGCATGATGAGTGGAATAATTGTTATTTGTGGAATTAGTTCTTCGCAGAACGAAATTACCAAAGCATACAAATTAAAAATTTGTTGAAAATATGATAATTAATTGAAATATTGTTAAAAAAAAACGTGTAATTTATGTTTTTTATTCTATTTCCCGCCATCGTAAAGATACTATTTACCGCCATCATGAAAAAAAAAAATTCGCGGTCATAGCTTTTCCTTCCTAATCCAACACAGTTTAGTTCTTGAGAGTTTCGCGTGTTCAAACTGCATATGACTTTCATAATTATATTTTAAAGCAAACATTTTTCTATTTAAAAACAATTTTTTTTTAAATATTGAGGCCCTAGGTGTTATGCAGTGAAAACATTCTTATAAATTTACAATTAATATCCAAAAATTAAACTGAGACTAGCTCAGCATATACAAAAAGCGAAAATTTGGAAAAATTAGTTTGAGTCTTTTTTGCGATTCTTATAAATTTTCGATTTATTGCACATGAAACTTTTATGATACTACAACTTAAGCTTATTTATGCAAAGAAATACAATTCTTAACCAATTTTAAATACAAAAAAATAGAAAAGGCAATGCATGTCTTTGAATGCTAAAATATTTATTTTAGACCCAGGACTCAAAAAGTATGAAGAGTGCATTTTTGCATTTATATTCAACTTTGTACTAATGCTTTTCAAAAATTTATACAAAACAGGTTTTATTGAGGAGTATGATCCCAACAGACTCTATTATGGTTCCTTTTATGTTTGTTTGACACAAAGTTCTTTGACGTGTATGCTTTGGTTTTTTCGTTTTACGCAGAAAGTTTTTTATTGAAAAATTTACGGACAACAATTTTACCATTCATCATATAAAATGTTTTTATGTTGCCATTGAATCTTACATCATTACAGTATAATCATAAAATATTAGCAAAATTCTAATAACGAGAAAGGAGAAAAATACATTTTAATATTGTATGCTTTGGTTCTTTCGGAGACTGTTTTAACGAATAATAATCTTAAAAAAATAAATAACAATTCTTTGGCCGAGTTTTTGGGATGTCAGTTAAACTTGGTTTAGTTAAACCGATAACGGATTTTGTAACTGCAATAAACTGATAACTGCAATTTCCAAGTTAATTAACAAAAATTTGTCGAAACCACTTCTTCTCGTTTAAAATTTTGGTCTTTGTTATATTGTAATAAAACAGAATAAATCCCATTTTAGAAGCAGTATTTCATTTAAAAACTTCGTTAATCTAAGTTTGAAGATAATCAACATCCTAAAAACTCGGAATTAGAAGGTCAAAAGTAATTTAATTAACAAAGGAGGTATACCGACCCGGTCCTGAACCATTCTGTGGAGTATCTACGGGGTATGTTAGGGAAAGGGTCAGGGCATGGAGAGAGTCTGAATTCTCTGGTTACTGGGAAAACTCTCCTGGTCAGCGCCAGGCTAAAAGATTGATCTCTTTTTCCAGTAGGGGGTCGAGGCGACTCTTGTCGCTAGAAAGGAGGGGGGGGGGGGGTTGAGGACCCTGGCGTCGTACTTAACTGGACACTGTAATCTCAGATACCATCTGCACAAGAAGGGTCAATCGGACACGGATATGTGTAGGTTTTGCGAGATGGTGAGACCTCGGAGAATGTTCTCTGCGAATGTCCCAGGCTTTGTGATAGGAGACTTAGGTTTCTAGGTGATCGCTTCATTTCGCCTTCCGACATCGCGAACATTTTGCCTAATAGGATAATTGGCTTTATAGGTAGCTTGAATCTGTAGGTAACTTTAGGCAGCACAAAAACCTACATTGGTCGCGGTGCATAGTGCCTTCTGATCTAATCTAATCTAAATCCCGACCCGGACGCGTATATCTTAATGAATGATTTCTAGAGACTAAAAATGAAAAGGACACGTATTTCTTTTAGCTGCACAATTCCATGTTTAGTTTTTAACCCCACTTAGATTACTAATTGGGGTTAAAAACTATGATTCAAATTAGATTTAATTACTTTTGTGAAATACTATAAAAAATATAGAACGATGATTTAACATTTTTTGAGTTCGTTTCTGGTTTACATTAATTTAAATGAGAAATAATTTTATCTATTTGGATATTAAATTTAATTGATTAAATTATATTCACTAACATTTCGAAAGGTGAATAAACATTTTACGACCTTAATTTCTTATTCCCAATCTTATTACCGCGTAATAGAAAGCTTGACGCATCTTCATGCTGTTTTTGATATACAAAAATTTTGCAAATGCAATAAATCTGATTTCTTCTGTTGAAATCTAAGTATAAGACCAGTATTAATATTTATGGTACATATTTGATTCCCAAAGCTTAAAATTATGGGTCGATTACACAGGAACACAAAATGTTACTTTTTAAAAATTAATAAAGTTCTGACCATCAATTATAAATATATTTCGGACATGCAGATTTCAATGGCGTAATAAGTTTTTTGATCAATGGTACAGATTTTGAGAAAGATGTCTTTAAAGTTTGCGGTTTTGCATTTAGCTTTTTGCATTTAAAACTTTTCGAACGCAATCAATCTGCATTTGTTTAGATGTAATTAAATAACCAGACCTGTGTTCATATTTATGGCTTATATTTGATGCACATAACTTTATATTTAAACCACTGCTTCACGGTTATGAATGTTTTTATCTTTTTGTTACAGTTTTAGTGAATATGAACGTTTAATGAACAATTGAAATGAAAAAGTGTTAGTTCTGTAATAAGGGGCAATTAATGGGAAATATTTTGACAAAAAAAAAATAGATTTCCGTATAGCGGCAATACTATATATTCGCGATTTTTTAAAGATTTTATATGGCATCATATTTTTTTTTTTGTATAATACGTGGGCATATCTAAAAAATTTTGTAGCAAAAACTGAAGCAAAAAAAGTTTCCATTTTCTCAAGTTATCGTAATACAATCATTTTTTTCCAAGTACATTAAATTAAAAAATCGTATAGTCAAAAAACAGTTCCACTTAGCTCAACATAATTAATGAAATAATTTTTTACACAAATTTTCTTTTATAAATAAATTTTT
The DNA here is from genome assembly GCA_021234595.1 of Delia radicum. Lineage (NCBI taxonomy): Eukaryota > Metazoa > Arthropoda > Insecta > Diptera > Anthomyiidae > Delia > Delia radicum. The sequence goes on from CM037854.1 coordinate 118,746,737, forward strand.
TTCTAATATATTCGCTTTCATATTTTTATACAAATACACTTTTTTTATCAATATTTTATTATTTGTCGGAAAGATATGCTGCCATATAAAATTTTTGACAAAATAATTGTTTTCTTGATGAAATATCTTTTCCTCTTTCTACTGCATGACCATTGGTTAAGATCAATTGCTAGTTTCGCGATAAAATTACCTTAACCGTAAAAATTGGAAAGAATTAGAAAAACCACTAAATATCGAGATTAATCTACAGCTTTGTGAATCAGCCTATATAAATTGTATAGCGGTATCCACAATCCGGGTGTTCGGAAATTGGAGGTATGGACGATTGTCAAGGGAACGGGATGTCTCTGACATCGGGCCATACGTCCGCAGTCATCGAGGAAATAGTCACAAGGGAGAAGCTAGGACCCATATAAATCACCGGGTCCGGACGGTATTTTTTTCGGCCACGCTCTGCAACATCCCGGACGATGCACTTTTTCTGCTGGTGAATATATATAGGAGATACCTTAGTGGGAGGTATCTGCCTAGGGCGGTGGAGAGGTCAGGGTAATTTTTATACCCAAGGCTGGTAGGGCGGGCCACTCGAAACCGGGAGATTACAGACCTATTAGTATGTCTTCATTCTTGCTGAAGACACTTGAGAGACTGATAGAACTGTATCTTAGAAGAGGCTGGGCGAGCTCTCGGCATGGGCGAAAGATAGGGGACTGGGTGTAAACCATAACAAGACTGAACTGGTGCTTTTTACCAGGAAGTATAAAATAGAGGAGTTTAGGAGGCCAGTGTTAGATGGCGTCGGGTTGACTCTATCGGACAGTGATAAGTATTTGGGTTGCTTCTAGGCAGCAAATTGTCTTGGAAGAAAAATATTCAGGAAAGGATGGGTAAAGCCCCACTATGTTACTACTTTGAGGTGATACGGAAGGGATTCCGCGAAACCGTTAACCAGTCATGCAGGGACAGAATGGATTGCAGGGTGTCTAGGGCGTTATGGCCCGCATTGGACGCAGGAGCAACCATGGTTATTTTGGGACTGGACAGGGATGGTCTCAGCAGATGGGACAGGGACATATCGGACTTTTGTAGGTTGTGCGAGGACGTTGAGGTACTGGAGACAGTTGAGCATATAATGTGCCATTGTCGGAGGTTGCAGGGTCTCAGACAGAAAAGGCTAGGAGATAGATTTCAGGAAGAACTTGGGTGTGTCGCTGGATGCAATCCAGTAGATTTGCTGAGATTTTTCAGGGAAATAGGACGGATGTTTTTAGTAAGGGGACGAAAGGAGCTTGTTCTGGGGAGTATATATCCTTTCTATCTATCTATCTTTCCATCTATCTATCTGTCTATTCCTATTTTTTCTTACTTTTTCACTGAAGGGATTCACAATGGACCGTATTGGTCTCCGAGTGGAGATGTGCCATTGGCCACATAACCCTTCCTAACCTAACCATCCACAATAATGGAATTTTTTTTTCAATATTTTTTTATAATTACATTTTGTATGACTTTGTTCTTCTTTAGCTAACAGAAATCAGAACTAATTTCATCATAAAATGGTCCACAATCATTTAATATCCAATGCTTAATCTTTCTATCGAAATTAAACAAAAAAATTAATTGAAAAATATTTTTTTGTAATTTGTACACAAAGTCTCAAGTAGAGATTACAAAATATTATTTCCAGATCCAAACCAACTGAATTGATTAAGAATCGTTAAATGGCAGCCCCGCAAACAGTAGTATTTAATAGTAAAATCACCACCCAGCCAGAAATTGCCAATGGTCTGAAAAATCAAACACTGGCAGAGCACTATTTGCCAATGATCCAACAAATAAAGTGCTGGCAAAGCACTGATTTACAACGCTCTGCCAACGTTAGTAAAAAGTGCTTTGCCAGTGCTTAATTAACAAAATTTAAAAGAGTAAAAATAATAAAAGCACTGGCACAGCTCTGGCTTAGAACGATCTGCCAACGTTCGTAAAAAGTGCTTTGCCAGTACTTGATTTACAAAATTTACAACCGTAAAAATAAAAAAGCACTGGCACAGTACTGACTTAGAACGCTTTCCCAACATTGGCAAAAAGTGCATTGCCAGTACTTGATTTACAAAATTTACAACCGTTAACTTAATAAAAACAGTGGCACATCCCTTGTTCACAACAAGAGTGAAGAAAAACTTAATTGCAATTTATGACTTGAAGTTAAGAATATTAAGGTCTCCTATTATAGTCACCACAAAATATAGTTTTTGTACTAAAATTTTACTTAAGAAATTTATTTTCAAATTTCTTTCTTTAGTAAAATTGTAGTAAAAAATCGTGCAAACTTATCACAAAATAATTTGATAAAAAAATATTCAGTTATTTTGTAATTAACTTAGCTGAAGCAAGCCTATTGTTATTTCTGTTCAAATTACCAAAATCATTCAATAAGAAATAATGCAACTCTTTACTGAAGTGAATTACTAAGTAGGACTTCATTGGTCGTTTTTGGTACTGGCAAAGCGCTTATTGTCAGTGCTTTGCCAACGCTTTAAAAAGGAAACGGCCAAGCCCCGCCCGGTGTTATCATTTTGGGGTTGGCAAAGCACTTAAATCTTCAGATATCCAACGCTCATACCACCGTTGAAAGCACTAGGCCAATGCTTTGCCGTTCGTATTTTTCTCGCTGGACAGTTATTACTTTTATTCGATAAAATATCAATTAAAATTCCAAGTCACAACTTTTTTCTTTAATAATATAGTAATGTAAAATTAATTAAATAATCTATACTAATATCAAATAAAAAATTTAATAGGATCTTAATTCGGGAGAAACAACGTCGCGTTATCTTTTTTTAATTTAAACATTTTGTAAAATCCTCTTTCCGTGCAAATCGAGGTAAAGGTGTTCTGTTTATGGATAATAATTTATGTGATATTTTGTTGTTATTAAATACACCATAGGTAACAGCTGATTGAAATTTTTTAACGATTTTGTATATGTAGCACAGCGTTTACCCCTTTTACTGAGGCAATGGAAATAGTATTTGTGATTGTGTACATTTTGTTTTCTTTTTTTACACTTTATGTGTCAGCGTACAAGTTTTGCATATGGGATTGGAAGTGAATGACTGATTATATGATGTTATCATTGGTGTTTATTATAAAAAAAAAAAAACATTAACAACATTCAAGTTGATATATACAAATTTTAAAAAATTCCAACAAAGATAACAACAATCGTATGTAGATTTAATTAAAAATTTTCCTAAAGATTGAAAAGTTAAATAAGCCCGGTTTTTAAATCACCGGATTTATTTTATTTCGATTAAAATTTCATATTTTGTTGGGCCATATATAATTACGTATATATAATTTTATATCACACTATATAAATTTTTTTTTTGAATAATCAATACCAGATATAATTATGGTTATATTTAATTTATATGATTACATATAATTATGTATAAATATATAATTATATAAAAACTCTTCTACTCGGGATGCCCCTCAACCTCAACCTGGTGCGTTGTTGTGTAATGGTTAGCGCGTTGGACTGTTACACAGATGGTCCCGGGTTCGATTCCCGGTGACGACAACATCAATTTAGAAAAAATAATATGTATGAGTTGTCTATCACTTATATGTATCGCTGCTCCCACCTTCGGTGTTCCCATAGCACTTAACCCCGCCGAAGTAAAATAATGAATCAGGGCTATGAAACAAAAAGCTTCAATGAATTCGCCAACTCTACATCAGGTGGCGAGCAAAAACTGTTCTAAGACTTATCATCGCAATTACAATGTTGCCATGTTTGAAGCCCTTCATCTTTCACCACCTTTCATCTCTCCACTATCCCCATTCCAAAGAAAGCAACACAGTAATTAATAGGAAGAATGTTGCTTCTCTTTAAAAAAAATAGCCAAAAATCCTTTGCTTGATTTTGTAATACATGCCAAATTTCGTAATTCCCACAAACACCGCGAATATATTGCCCTGATAAACAGTTTAAACATAGAATGTATATTAAAAATTTATCAATGGTGATAATCTTTAACTTCGAGCTCATATATTAGTTCTCATGTAGTGAGTAAACTAGTTTATATGAATGTTTGATGTTTGGCATGGGATTGTTACCTCTTTCAAAACGTGTTCTGATGATGGGAACCTAGAAATGCCCGAAATAGATCTATCAACACATTCCTGAAAGGGTCAAATAATAAATTTGAAAACAAAAAAAACTTTATAGATTATTTGTTAGGACAATATCCTAAGAAAGATAGATTATGGCCTAGAACTGGAATAATTTTCATTTTCATTGCACAATTAAAGGTCGAAAAAAACATAATTTTTATTTTTAATAAGAATTATATCAAACTTGTAAAAAGCAATATGTTTGAGAATTGTTTCCATTTATAATTAATAAAAATCGAAAGTTGAAGAAATAGTCGCTCTAGTGTACACTGTAGCCAAGGAATTTTGATAGATACAAGAGGAAACTAGTTACAAAAAGTTTAAAATCAACTAAGTTGGTCCACAGTTGTAAAAGTTATAGCCTATAAGGCCTAGTTTTGGGGATGTCAATTAAATTTGGTTTATTTTCCTGTTAAGTTAATATCGAAACAAAATTAAACTGAATTTAACTCATCATACTGTTTTTCAGTTCTAGTTTAAGAAATGTCAAATGCCACATTGATTACTATAAACTGAGTGTATCGAAGGTGATCAATATTGTCCTCAGATCTAGGAGCATTGTATATCGCTAGTAACATGCGTACTTCATTATGGTACAGTTGTTGTGCAGGGCAGTTTTCTTGTAGAAAAACTTCAGCCAGTTGGTCGAAATCGTTAAGAAGAATATGGTTTTTAGAAAGGGGATATTTGTCAAAACTTTTTGACGAATAGATTTGTGATTTGACATTGCCATTTGACATTAACATAGAGAACTTCGCTTATAACTAACTAAATTGTCCGGTCCCTACGATAAATAATATAAATTATTCATTGTTAGTGATATTTTAGTAATTTAATCACTTTTTATAAGATATTATTAACCGAGATTCACGGTTGACCTTGAATAATTGCAGGTAGGGGTGAGCGCTCCGGAGTCTCTGCCCTATATCTCGAAAACGGTTGAGCGCATGAAAAAAAATTTGTAACAAAATTTGTTACAAATTGCATGACCTACAATTTTTATCATAGATGTTGACATCATTGGAGCTATAGAAAAACTGATTTTTGTGACCTTTGACCTTGAATAACTCACGACGCAAACACGATATTTTATGAGACTTTTGAGACAGTATTTAGAACACCAAAATAAAGCCATATACGAGTTTCCAGCCTATTACCTGGAATTCGGAGGTTGACCCTTTTTTATTTGACTGGACTATATGTGGTATAATATTGTCCTTGCAAATACTGGGGTTGTCGTTCGAAAAAAATTATTCTATTAATCGAACAAACAAAAACATAATTCGAACAAACAATTAAAAAAAAAACAGATTCTCCAATAACGAATTCGAATAAAACGAATAATTAAAAAAATACATTTGGATAAATTTTCGAATTTAGAAATTTTTTTTAATAAAATTAGTGTAGGACATAAAAAAAATCGATTTAAAAAAAAACCTTGGTACAGCCTTGAAATTTAAACAAAAAAAAAAATAAAATATAATTTGAAGGAACTAATACTTAGAACGAGTTTTTGTGGTATCAGTTAAACTTGGTTTAGTTAAACCGGCAGCGCTTTTGGTCGGGAGCACTTCATCTTCTAATGTTATAAAAATACAATGTTTACACTTTAAACAACATTACAAGCTGAGGTATTTGGTTTTGGAATATTTCACTTATAATTTTTATATACCCCAAAACCAGATGTAGGGCCACATTAGCTAACATTTCCTTGCTATTTTTTATTTCTTTGAGAGACTAAGCGTGAGAAACTACCTAGAAAATTATTGACTACAAAAAATTAATTTATCAAGTTATGATTAAAAACTTTTGATAAGTATAAAAATTCAGTAGTTAAGTGTCAAATAAGACACTTAAATATCAATTAAAATCCACTTGAACACACTTTTTTTATACAAAAACTACTTCAACATAAAACTCTTAGATATCTTCTATATATATTAAATCAAAATGTTTGAAAAATGCCAACAACTATAACAAAATATATAAAAAAATTTATTAATCTATACGAATTTAAGGTTTTGTTGTCGACATTGCGTTAATGTTATCAGTAAAACATTTTTATAGTCTAAGCAAAAAAGTTATTTTAGTTTAAAATAAAATGCAGCTAAACAATTAAAATGTTTTAATTTAATGCTGATGTGTTTTAATTGTGATTGGTGAGTTGGAATGGTAGTTGAATGTCAGATGGGTTTCTTTAAATTTTTGTTGTTCTTTGAATTATTATTTTTTTTCTCATTGCAAAAAATATTCTTATCTAGGTTATTAACACAAGTGTGGGGAGGATTTGAAGTTTTTTCTACAATTTTTCAAGAGCACTTGATGAATTTGTAAATCTAGCACAAAATTTTTAAATTAAAGAAATTTTAAAGAAAAAAAAAATATCAACCTACATATCGCATTTGATCAACAAGAGGGTATTAACTCAAAATTTTTAAAATATCACTTTTTTCAAGAAATCAACAAACAAACATCAATATCTATCTATTGTAAAAATTTCAACGTATTCCGATTACTCTTTCATCTCGAAAACCACTTTTGAGACCATTTTCATGATAATGTAGTGATTACCTTTATTTCAACAAAAAGGTATTATTTCGAGTTAATACAAAAGTTCAAATAGAAATGACTCGTATATTTTCATTTTATGTTAAAAATAATCAAACTGTTTTATTTATATTTGGTTGTATTTTTTGAGTTGATACTGCTTTGTTAATAAAATTTGTTTTATTCTATAAATTTAAATCGATAAAATTTCAAAAAAATTGTATTAACTCAAAAAATTGATTTTTTTTGCAATGAGTGGTAAAATTTAAAACAAAAACAATGTATATATATTTTCAAATGGAATTTGCTTATTATGATATGTTTGAATTTTTAAATTCTGTTAAAATGTGGCCATAAACAGTTTTTTGAATCTACTGAAAATTTCAAAATTTTGAGTTAATACCCTCTTGTTGATCAAGTGCGATATCAATGTTAGCTCCTAAATCTAATGTTAAGAGAACAAAAACAAAATATAATTGGCCGTTACAAAGAAACTATTTAAGATTTGTAAACTGTGTCGATTTGCGTTCTTTTACTTTGTTCATTTTAACAAAAGTTTACCTTTCTTTAGTTGAGACCTGTTGTTTAGTATTGTAAAAGTCTAATTTAAACTTTAAAATGAAATGATTTTGTTTAAAAACATTTATGATCATAAAATATTTCTGACAACGTCATCAGACATTACGGGCTATAATATATTTTTACCTACTTGGGCGTTTTATACTAACATTTTTCTAATAATTTTTTCTTTTCTCTCTTGGGTCCCAGCCATTAAATGATATTTCAACACGTGGCTCATATATTATATATTTTTAATGTTGCTTTCGCTTCTTTCATTTATGTAGTATGTTGAAACAGTACCTACCTATACAAAATACGAAACCAAATTTATATTTTCCATGGTTTTTAAGTCTTCTTTTTGTGTAGCATGTCTGTCGTGACTGTTAAGTTTGTTTGCGCATATTTTTTAAGTTTCCTTATTTAATTTTTTTTTTTTAAATTCGCATAAACTATTACCTCATACAAATCCAACCATAAAATAGTTTTAGTCTATTTGCTTTTGCTTTCAGTTTCTTTTAATGTTATAATTCATGCATCTATATACTCTCTGTCTAATTAGTTTTTGTTCAGCTTTATATACTGTATTTAATTTAAATGTTGTTGTAAAAAAGCAAACATTTTACCGGCCGGCCGGTATTTGATAGTTTGTTGTCTAGGCGCTTTTGTATCTTTTAACTTTTAGGGTTTCGAATACTCTAATAAGGGAGGTATCCCGACCCGAATTAGTAGATTTTAATGAACTTTTGATATGTTGTAAAAGAGGAAAAAAAGGAGACACGTATTTTTTTTAGCTGCCCAATCTAACGTTTATGGGTCAAAAAGTGGCGTTTTAAATTCAGATGTGTTTGTATGAAAACTTCTCTTTAATTTACGAAAACTAGATTCAATAAAACAAAAATTGTAATACCCATATTGCCTATATTGTGACCCAGATTTGCCATAGTTTTCAGTTATTTCAAATAGAAGTAAAAAAGGGATCTTCGGAAAAAGTCGAATAAAACCCGAACAATTTCGAATATATGAACAAGCTCAGGCACTCCCTCGATTAAATGTTACTCAAAACAGATTTTTTTTTTTTTTTTTTCATAATAAATATAGAATTTATTTATTATTTTGTGAATAATAAAAATAATTGAAAGTATTTAGACGCAGTTTGTGAATGCGTGTTCAAAAAAACTTTTCATTTGATACCAAACTTGTCTATGCCCAGCCAGAAAAATACGAACGGCAAAGCATTGGCCCAGTGCTTTCAACGATAGTATGAGCGTTGGCAGAGCGTTGGATTTCTTAAAATTTAAGTGAATTGCCAACATCCAAATGATAACACCTGGCAGGGCATGCCCGTTCCATTTTTAAAACGGTGGCAAAGCACTGGCAATGCGCGCTTTGCCAGTACCAAAACTATAATTTTAAAACGTTAGCCAAGCATTGTTAGAACAACCAATAAAGTTCTTTTTTAATTATAAAATAAGTCCTTTGCCAACACCAAAATGATAACACCGGGCAGTGCTTGACCGTTTCTTTTTTAAAACGTTGGCAAAGCGCTCATTGCCTCATTGCCAGTACAAAAGCCATAATTTTAAAACATTGGCAAATTATTGGGTGAACAACCAATAAAGTGCTTTTTGAATGATAACACCCCAAAATGATAACACCGGGCAGGGCTTAGCCGTTTCTTTTTCAAAACGTTGGCAAAGCACTGTCAATTAGTGATTCTCATTGCCATTGTTTTACCTCCCCTAATGATGGAGGGGTTGTTTTGAAAGAAGTATTAAAAGAAGATCAATATAGGCACTTCTTGAGTTTATATGCATCATGTCGCGTCTTATCTTCAGTGAAATTAGCGACACAAAATCGTTTTCAAAAAATTTGTGAAACAAATTCTCATATTGCAAATGACGTTATAAACATAGGGGCACTAATTTCTCAATATTCCGTATTTGACTTTTTTCTATGTTAACATTTTTATTAATTTCGTTTATTTCGTTCTATTTAAAGTAACTATAGCTACTTTAAATAGAACGATATAAACCGGAAAAAACGTAAATTTTGGTTCACTTAGTAACGCCTAATTATGAGATTGTTCAGCTAAAAAAAATACGGGTCCCTTAAATTTTTGTTCTCTACAACATATTTGAAGTTTGCTTGCAAGATGATTTCCTTTTATTTGGGAAATTTGGTATAGGTACTTAACTGACTATAAATTGTAATTTGATTAGATCTTCTAAAATTGATAAATTTCTTATCATAATTAATAAATTTTGTTTGCTTTAATTGCATTTTCTTTTAATTTTTTTTATATTTATGCTGCCTTTATTATTTTTGGAATAAAAAAATATTTTTTGTCGAGCGTTTTTCAAATCTTAAATGGTTTCTTCGATATTAGGTAGATTGAGGGGGTCTCATGTATAAGATGTAGAAATGTGAGGATCAGACATTCCATGTCAAACCGAACGATTTTTACATCACGATTTTTGTTTGCTTTAAATTTTGGCAGATGTATGCTTATTACAAAAAAAAAATCTAGAAAAATGTTCCGACATGTCGATATTTAAATTAAAGATGGGGACGTGAAAGAATTTTGACTAACACTCACGCTCACGAGAGAAAAATTCTACTCACGCAGAATCACCACGAGAATTTTTTTACTACTCACACTTACGTAAGTAAATTTACACTCACGTGAGTAATTTCAAAGTCTAGTCAAGAAAAAAGAAAATTTAAAAATGAATGTAAATTGTGAATAGCTGTGTTCGATTGTCTTCTACAAATCACTACTTTTAAAAATTTTACCCGGTATCGGTAACTTTTTTTTTATTATTATTTCGGTAACGCTATTTTAGTTATTTCTATAACGTTATTTTAAGGATAACGGTTTTTACTTTATTTCGGTAACGGTATTTTAAGGGTAAAGTTATTCTAGTTATTCAGGTAATGTCAATGTACGCCGATATTTTTAGCCCCATTATGCCGAATTCCAAAGACTAATTGATGTCCTCTTTAACTCGTTTTTTAAAGACACGTGAATTTTTAAGAGCCTATAACTTCTGATAGGAAGGCTATATTACGACGCAATAAAAAGCATGTGAAAGTTTAAAATCTTGGCTATAAAAGTGGTTTACAATAAACTAAATTTTATAATTCCAGATTTGCCATACAACAATTTGAACAAAATTATTTTTAACATTTTTTTTAAATGATAAAGTTCTAAAATATATTTAAAAATATAAGGACGAACATCGTAATAAAAGTTATATACTGGTTTCGATAAAGACATGTAAGAAAATATTTATAAATACAAAAAAATTTCGTTCTACATGAACTTTTTTATAAATTTACTGCTTGAATCAAGATTTTTAATTAACTGTAAAAATGAAAGTATTCAGAAAATTAATCCGTTTTTGCTTTTAATATCAAAAATAATCTATTTTCTCTCAAATAGCAAAGGAGCATACAAATTAGAGTAATAGAGTTGCCAAATAATAATTTGAAAAAAATGTTTTAAAATACCAAAATATGCGAAACCAACCTATTGTCCTACCAAGTTTTGTCAAAAAATTCGCACGGAATCTAAAATATTTTAACATATATTTAACATAACATATTTATAACATAACAATATTTAACATATTTTTTCATAAGTTAACGCGAGTGTCTAACATCGAGTGCCTAACTTTTTTTACACACAAATTCTCTATAAGGGAAAGTTGTGCACTCATTGTTGGACACTCGTTTAAAGTTATGAATGCCCGAGTACAACAGTTTATATAAAATTATATATAAGTATGTATGCTCATATATAGCACCAAATCTAATTATATATGATATTGATTTTTTCCAAATTGGAAAGAAATATAAAACATATATATAAACTAAATATAATTATATATGGTCCAATATATAATTATATCTGACATATAATTAGATATAATTATATATATAAAAAACATTTTTAATCAATTTTCAATAACTGTATTGAACAAAACTGAAACTTGAATATTTTCAATTAGCCCAGAATGACAAAATCATGAAAAATGTTTAAAAAAGTGATGACCACGGATAGAAGTTCATGTAACATATTTTTATCGCCTATTTATCTTCTAGAAGAATTGCTTTCGTATTGATGAGAATTTATCAATAAAAAAATGTTAGGTGGCAGCTTGCTGGATTTTGTCAAAAATATCTTGGGGTTCAATTCCAATTGCAGTTGCTAACCACCATTACAATTAATACTTGATTGGGTAAGTTTTTGCTCCTGCATCGTATGTGGGTTCCGTTGAATTTAAGTAAAATTTAGATATGAGATAGAGGACAGAATCGTTTCTTAATTTCTCTACTTTTAGTAGATCAATCTCAGATTCAGGGAGTAAAAAGACAAAAACACTTTTAACGTTTTTTATATCACTTTTACTCCAAATATATGCAATTTGTGACCCAAGCTGCATGCAAAAAGATCTTGATTTTTCAAGTTGTACGTAAAATATTTTAAAAAGTACACTTTCCCTATAGTTATATATAAATCTATCACTGTTAGAAACATTCTAAGTTTTAAGATAAAACAATAAAGCTCACAATCGTTGGTCTCAAAGTTTTAAAATATATTGAAATTGTATTTACATCTGAGGCAATGTATTAAAAACAACAATTGAGAGTAACATCCAGTTTATTTCTATTAAATAAAAGCCATTCTTTTAGTTTATTTCAGAAACATGTAGTCGGCAAGTGTTTGAACCATATTTTACAGTTGGGAATAAAAATAAATGCCAGCAAACTGCTTTCGTAATCACAAAATCAAGCATAATTTAGGGGAAATCATGAATACAGTTTAAACACATAAAGGATTTGTTATTGATTTATTACTTATACATTTGTTTAATTTGTTATTTAATATTATTTTTTAAGTTTTTAAAAAGTTAAATATATTAGTAATTTGTAGAAAAGCTTTTTAGTCAAAGAAAGTTAAATCTAGGTAAAAATATATAGCGGTCCATTTATATAAAAATATATACAATTTTATAAAATTAGATATACATATTTTTCGGATATAATTATATATAATTATATCAGAATTAATTGAATTATATACAATTATATATTCCAATTTCCGTATATAATTATATATAATTTGACGTGAGACTATAGAAAATTATATATGGGACCATATATATTATGGGACCATATATAATTATATATGGCCCATAGCAATTACTTCAATCGGGTACCGCAGTAAATATTTTTTTGGTATGACATGAATAACCTTTTGTTTATATGTTAGCCGATGTTTAAACATTCTAAATCCATTCGCATAAATCAGTTATCTTTAACGGCGCAAAAATAATGGCGGTTTTAAGTTTCAAGCAAATTCAAAATATTGAAATTAAAGTTTTTGATTGCATTAAATTAAAGCTACAGCAATTTATAGATCTCATTGTATTTATCAGATTTCAAAATAAATATTACCCCACCAAAAAATATAAAAATACACTGGAACAACCAGTTCTTTTTTAATTATAAAATAAGTCCTTTGCCAACACCAAAATGATAACACCGGGCAGTGCTTGACCGTTTCTTTTTTAAAACGTTGGCAAAGCGCTCATTGCCTCATTGCCAGTACAAAAGCCATAATTTTAAAACATTGGCAAATTATTGGGTGAACAACCAATAAAGTGCTTTTTGAATGATAACACCCCAAAATGATAACACCGGGCAGGGCTTAGCCGTTTCTTTTTCAAAACGTTGGCAAAGCACTGTCAATTAGTGATTCTCATTGCCATTGTTTTACCTCCCCTAATGATGGAGGGGTTGTTTTGAAAGAAGTATTAAAAGAAGATCAATATAGGCACTTCTTGAGTTTATATGCATCATGTCGCGTCTTATCTTCAGTGAAATTAGCGACACAAAATCGTTTTCAAAAATTTGTGAAACAAATTCTCATATTGCAAATGACGTTATAAACATAGGGGCACTAATTTCTCAATATTCCGTATTTGACTTTTTTCTATGTTAACATTTTATTAATTTCGTTTATTTCGTTCTATTTAAAGTAACTATAGCTACTTTAAATAGAACGATATAAACCGGAAAAAACGTAAATTTTGGTTCACTTAGTAACGCCTAATTATGAGATTGTTCAGCTAAAAAAAATACGGGTCCCTTAAATTTTTGTTCTCTACAACATATTTGAAGTTTGCTTGCAAGATGATTTCCTTTTATTTGGGAAATTTGGTATAGGTACTTAACTGACTATAAATTGTAATTTGATTAGATCTTCTAAAATTGATAAATTTCTTATCATAATTAATAAATTTTGTTTGCTTTAATTGCATTTTCTTTTAATTTTTTTATATTTATGCTGCCTTTATTATTTTTGGAATAAAAAAATATTTTTTGTCGAGCGTTTTTCAAATCTTAAATGGTTTCTTCGATATTAGGTAGATTGAGGGGGTCTCATGTATAAGATGTAGAAATGTGAGGATCAGACATTCCATGTCAAACCGAACGATTTTTACATCACGATTTTTGTTTGCTTTAAATTTTGGCAGATGTATGCTTATTACAAAAAAAAAATCTAGAAAAATGTTCCGACATGTCGATATTTAAATTAAAGATGGGGACGTGAAAGAATTTTGACTAACACTCACGCTCACGAGAGAAAAATTCTACTCACGCAGAATCACCACGAGAATTTTTTTACTACTCACACTTACGTAAGTAAATTTACACTCACGTGAGTAATTTCAAAGTCTAGTCAAGAAAAAAGAAAATTTAAAAATGAATGTAAATTGTGAATAGCTGTGTTCGATTGTCTTCTACAAATCACTACTTTTAAAAATTTTACCCGGTATCGGTAACTTTTTTTTTATTATTATTTCGGTAACGCTATTTTAGTTATTTCTATAACGTTATTTTAAGGATAACGGTTTTTACTTTATTTCGGTAACGGTATTTTAAGGGTAAAGTTATTCTAGTTATTCAGGTAATGTCAATGTACGCCGATATTTTTAGCCCCATTATGCCGAATTCCAAAGACTAATTGATGTCCTCTTTAACTCGTTTTTTAAAGACACGTGAATTTTTAAGAGCCTATAACTTCTGATAGGAAGGCTATATTACGACGCAATAAAAAGCATGTGAAAGTTTAAAATCTTGGCTATAAAAGTGGTTTACAATAAACTAAATTTTATAATTCCAGATTTGCCATACAACAATTTGAACAAAATTATTTTTAACATTTTTTTTAAATGATAAAGTTCTAAAATATATTTAAAAATATAAGGACGAACATCGTAATAAAAGTTATATACTGGTTTCGATAAAGACATGTAAGAAAATATTTATAAATACAAAAAAATTTCGTTCTACATGAACTTTTTTATAAATTTACTGCTTGAATCAAGATTTTTAATTAACTGTAAAAATGAAAGTATTCAGAAAATTAATCCGTTTTTGCTTTTAATATCAAAAATAATCTATTTTCTCTCAAATAGCAAAGGAGCATACAAATTAGAGTAATAGAGTTGCCAAATAATAATTTGAAAAAAATGTTTTAAAATACCAAAATATGCGAAACCAACCTATTGTCCTACCAAGTTTTGTCAAAAAATTCGCACGGAATCTAAAATATTTTAACATATATTTAACATAACATATTTATAACATAACAATATTTAACATATTTTTTCATAAGTTAACGCGAGTGTCTAACATCGAGTGCCTAACTTTTTTTACACACAAATTCTCTATAAGGGAAAGTTGTGCACTCATTGTTGGACACTCGTTTAAAGTTATGAATGCCCGAGTACAACAGTTTATATAAAATTATATATAAGTATGTATGCTCATATATAGCACCAAATCTAATTATATATGATATTGATTTTTTCCAAATTGGAAAGAAATATAAAACATATATATAAACTAAATATAATTATATATGGTCCAATATATAATTATATCTGACATATAATTAGATATAATTATATATATAAAAAACATTTTTAATCAATTTTCAATAACTGTATTGAACAAAACTGAAACTTGAATATTTTCAATTAGCCCAGAATGACAAAATCATGAAAAATGTTTAAAAAAGTGATGACCACGGATAGAAGTTCATGTAACATATTTTTATCGCCTATTTATCTTCTAGAAGAATTGCTTTCGTATTGATGAGAATTTATCAATAAAAAAATGTTAGGTGGCAGCTTGCTGGATTTTGTCAAAAATATCTTGGGGTTCAATTCCAATTGCAGTTGCTAACCACCATTACAATTAATACTTGATTGGGTAAGTTTTTGCTCCTGCATCGTATGTGGGTTCCGTTGAATTTAAGTAAAATTTAGATATGAGATAGAGGACAGAATAGTTTCTTAATTTCTCTACTTTTAGTAGATCAATCTCAGATTCAGGGAGTAAAAAGACAAAAACACTTTTAACGTTTTTTATATCACTTTTACTCCAAATATATGCAATTTGTGACCCAAGCTGCATGCAAAAAGATCTTGATTTTTCAAGTTGTACGTAAAATATTTTAAAAAGTACACTTTCCCTATAGTTATATATAAATCTATCACTGTTAGAAACATTCTAAGTTTTAAGATAAAACAATAAAGCTCACAATCGTTGGTCTCAAAGTTTTAAAATATATTGAAATTGTATTTACATCTGAGGCAATGTATTAAAAACAACAATTGAGAGTAACATCCAGTTTATTTCTATTAAATAAAAGCCATTCTTTTAGTTTATTTCAGAAACATGTAGTCGGCAAGTGTTTGAACCATATTTTACAGTTGGGAATAAAAATAAATGCCAGCAAACTGCTTTCGTAATCACAAAATCAAGCATAATTTAGGGGAAATCATGAATACAGTTTAAACACATAAAGGATTTGTTATTGATTTATTACTTATACATTTGTTTAATTTGTTATTTAATATTATTTTTTAAGTTTTTAAAAAGTTAAATATATTAGTAATTTGTAGAAAAGCTTTTTAGTCAAAGAAAGTTAAATCTAGGTAAAAATATATAGCGGTCCATTTATATAAAAATATATACAATTTTATAAAATTAGATATACATATTTTTCGGATATAATTATATATAATTATATCAGAATTAATTGAATTATATACAATTATATATTCCAATTTCCGTATATAATTATATATAATTTGACGTGAGACTATA
Organism: Delia radicum; assembly: GCA_021234595.1. Taxonomy (NCBI): domain Eukaryota; kingdom Metazoa; phylum Arthropoda; class Insecta; order Diptera; family Anthomyiidae; genus Delia; species Delia radicum. The sequence goes on from CM037854.1 coordinate 118,763,213, forward strand.
GAAAATTATATATGGGACCATATATATTATGGGACCATATATAATTATATATGGCCCATAGCAATTACTTCAATCGGGTACCGCAGTAAATATTTTTTTGGTATGACATGAATAACCTTTTGTTTATATGTTAGCCGATGTTTAAACATTCTAAATCCATTCGCATAAATCAGTTATCTTTAACGGCGCAAAAATAATGGCGGTTTTAAGTTTCAAGCAAATTCAAAATATTGAAATTAAAGTTTTTGATTGCATTAAATTAAAGCTACAGCAATTTATAGATCTCATTGTATTTATCAGATTTCAAAATAAATATTACCCCACCAAAAAATATAAAAATACACTGGAAAAACTTTTTTTGTCATATATTAAACTTAAAATGAAAATCGTCATTATTTTGGAAAACACACGCTTTTTTCCAGTTTAATAATATTGGGTTGGGTTTAGGGTTACTTATTTGTATGAAATCATATTAAATACTTTTCAATTACAAAAATTAACCATTTTATATAAGGGTGATTTTTAAGGTTATGAAAATTTTGTTTGCTCCATAAAATTTAAAGCCCTTAGAATGTTTTGATTTTTTTTTCGATTTAAGTATTAAGCGCATTAAAATCTTTTATTTGATGTACGTTTTGCCGGAATTTATATAGCGCTTTAGTTATCACACTTTTTAAATTAAGTCCGTCGTGTAGATTCATTCTAAATAACTACCGAGGGGGAAAATCCCAACCGTACAAAAAAAAAAAAAAAAATAGTACTGGCAGAATACAACTATTTTTGTAAACACGCACCGTTTTAAAAAATTACCAAAGGCACAACCAATATTGTACTAGAAAAACTCTCTAAAGTATGTGCTTTGCCAGTACCACTTGCAAATTTCTTTGCCAATATTGTTTTTATCAATATTACAACCAATTAGAAGTATTATCTATTTTTACATTTTATTATATTACACACATTTAAATATGATATAAAAGGCTAACACCGAACTGTATTGCTGCTTTTTAAAAGTGTTTTATTTTACATATTTCTCAAAATTGATTCAATTTAAGGTATTTTGACAGCACCAAATTTTTTGAATTACCAGTGTCAAGTTCATCCAAACCAACGTTTGGCCAATGTTATCAATCGTTTGTATTTTTCTGCCTGGTTAACTATGTTCTCAAGAAATTTTTTTTATGAAAATAAAAACTTATTCAAGTTCATACTCTATATTTCTTTATTAGGATATTGTCCTAACAAATAATCTATAGTTTTTTGTTTTCAATTTATTAATTAACCACTTTCAAGAATTTGTTGATGGTTCCATTTCGGGGATTTTCTGATTCCCATCATCAGAACAAGTTTAGAAAGCAGTGGCAACCTCATTTACAAATTCAAACACTTATATAACCCATTTGTTAAAACAAATGAGAATTAAGTTGAGCCTGAAAATAAAATTTCCACTAATAATTAAAAAATTTAAAAAATTTGATTTTGTATACACTCTGTCTTTGACAGAGATAATATATACATTTTTCGTTAATATTCCACCTTTGTTACTTTTATTCAAAAATATATAAATTTTCATTTTCATAACAGAATTATAGGTCGAAAAAAACATAATTTTTATTTATTTTTAAATAATAATTATAACAAACTTTTGAAATTGTTTTTTTTATAAAAAATACGAAAATTAAATTTTGCAAAATTTTTAAAAAATTTTTAAAAAATTATATGTTTGCGATTAAAATTTTGAAAATGCTTTTCGACACGACGATTCTCAAATCACGCAATATGCTAGTCAATTTTAAATATAGTATCTGTGAATGCCTGAAGCAAAACACATAAATTCTCAAACTATTGCGATTTTAAAGATCACATACTTGTTTTTTAAAGATCGAGGCAATAAGATAGAGAAAATAGTCTGTCTATCAGAAACAATTGCGATTACGACATTTCAATTAAAAAATACAAGGATTATTTACTAATTCATAGATGATCCTATTATGTCTTTTAAAAAATGGGCAAAATGGCACCAACTATGTTTGAATTGTTTCATAAAACAAAGAGTTGTTATTAGAGTTTGCTGTTCAGGTTTAAGTACTTATTTTTTCAAGTTATTAAATGTAGATGACGGTGTATACAACACACAAATTGCCAAGTTATAGAAAGCGTTTAACCCGAATGCTTGAAAAACGTATGCACCACAATAGTTGAGAGGGTGCCTGATGGAACACGTCTGCCGATGGGCGCTAGAAACGAGCCAGAACCAAGCGCTCGATAAAGTAAGCACCCCGATGGTAAATCAGGATTATTATGAATAAACCGATGGGCATTGAAAAATGCCTACTTAAACAGAATATTTCTGTAACAGTGTGGGGTTGTGTTCACAAAAGATAACGTTAACTTCAAAAAATTATTTTTTTAAAATTTAAAAAGATTTCAAAAATTATAAAAAATTAGACATATTCGATTCGTTAAAAAAATCAATTAGGTCAAATAAGTCCTCCTTGTTAAATGACTTAAACAAGTCGAGAAGACAAATATATTAATCGAAAATTTTATGTTTCCTTCGGATATCATAACAAATGGTTGGCGTTTTCAAAGCCTCCACAAAAGTCAAACAGGTCAATTGCAATAATCATCCATAAATATTGCTTGTCATAGACATTACCACGCATTAAAAGGTTTATTAACTTAATTTCGCCAGGATCCATTGAGAGCAACTGGTACCAAGGACTCTCTGGAATGTCAGAGTTAAAAAAGAAAAAGAACTCCCCCTTACTAATAGAAATTTCCGATCCATTGAGAGCCCTTGGTACCAAGGCCTCTCTGGTATGTCAGAGTTAAAAGAGAAAAAGAACGCCCCCTTACTAATAGAAATTTCCGAGTAAGAAAGATTCTATTCCTCTGGCAAAGAATTACGAATTGATCTCAGTGCCCAATCCGGTTTAAGTACTTAAGAAAACCAAAATGTATATATGTACTAATATTACATATACATATAGTGGACTCAGAGTTGCGACATTTTCGAATTATTTGAAATATAGGGGAAAGGACTTAGACATCTCCTCGATTAAAATAAATGGGCATTGCTATGCATTATTTTTAGCTTTAATGTTACTCAAAACACATTTTTTTGAATAACAAAAATACGTCTTTGGGCATAATTTGTTCACCTGTAAATGTGTCTTCAAAAAACCTTTCATTTGATACCAAATGTGTCTATAGTTAATTTTAATAGAACGAAATAAAAAGAGGAAAAAAATACGAAAAATGGGATAGATTTTGACCCCATTTAGTAACGTCTAAACATGAGATTGGGCAGTTAAAAAAAAATGTGTTCCTTAAATTTTGATTCTCTTCAAAATATCCGAATTACATTAAGATCTGCAGGCCCGGGTGGGGCCTGCATTTGAATTTCAAATAGAAATTTTTGAATTTCAAATGGAAATTTTTGAATTTCAAATAGAAACTTTTGAATTTCAAATGGAAATTTTTGAATTTCAATTGATATGTTTTGAATTCCAAATGGAATAATTTTTGAATTTCAAATAGAAACTTTTGAATTTCAAATAGAAATTTTTGAATTTCAATTGATGTATTTTGAATTTCAATTGATGTATTTTGAATTTCAATTGATATTTTTTGAATTTCAATTGATATTTTTTGAATTTCAAATGGAAATTTTGAATTTCAATTGATATTTTTTGAATTACAAATGGAATTTTTGAATTTCAATTGATATTTTTTGAATTTCAAATGGAAATTTTGAATTTCAAATGGAAATTTTGAATTTCAATTGATATTTTTTGAATTACAGTTGTAAAAGGTGTAGTTTTTAAATTAAAATTTATGTCATTTGACAATTAAATTCAAGTAGTTTTTGAAAACTACCATTTTTTGATTGTACAGTGCAGCACGGTTATAAGAAAGTCGTAGGAACATGACAATTTAGTACGTCATAATCGAAGTTCGATTTAAGCGTGGTAAACATTTACCAAAAATCAATAAAATGATAGGATTTTTATTTTAATTCCCCTTGGTTTCAAATTTTTCTTTGTTATTTTGAAATAATTCTTCCATTGAATTACATTTCATACAAATTTTAATTATTTTCAGTGAAGAATAAAGCAAAAAGCTAACGTTTTTTTAAATTTACACATTTTTTATTTCAAAATCTCAATTTTTTTGGCTTAAGTCTAGTTTAGGGGCCTCGCTCGGATTTATTTCAAATTTTCACCATTAGTAGAACTTTTAATGCTGAGCTCAAAAATACATTGTTTTTTTGTCGACTCTCGGTTCCCGAGCTATGGACTTCCAAAGTTTGAATTTTGAATCTTTGCATCTTCACCATTTCTGATCGGATCAAAACAATATACATATCATTTGAAAGCTTATTAAAGCACCTTTCATTTGATATATAATACTTCTAATTCCATTAACCCGTTAAGCGTCAAATTAAAAAAGTCTGTTTTTTAACCGAATTTTTTAGACAAACCTCGTATTTTCTCAAAATTTGACTATTATAAAGGTACGATACAAATAATATTTATTTGTAGCTAAGATTTCAAGCTTTAATTTGATATATAATATTTCACTTTAACCCTTTTAACACCGTAGATATTAACATTTATATCGTTATTTAATTTTCTTCATTTTTGTACTTTTGTTCTTATATGTATATGTAAATTAATAACTTTGTTAAATTGCTAATTTTAGAAACAAATACACTTTTGTAAACACGCCGAAATTTCTGCAGCCCGGGGCGAAGCCTCAGCGAAGCCGAGAATTGGACTGATGGGAGTAAAAAAACCCCTAAGCCCGGCCGAAGGCCGGTTACACAGAAAAACTTTGCTCGGCATATGTATATATAAATTAATAACTTTGTTAAATTGCAATTTTTAGAAACAAATAGACTTTTGTAAATACGCCGAAATTTCTGCAGCCCGGGGCGAAGCCTCAGCGAAGCCGAGAATTCGACTGATGGGAGTAAAAAAACCCCTAAGCCCGGCCGAAGGCCGGTTACACAGAAAAACTTTGCTCGGCATATGTATATATAAATTAATAACTTTGTTAAATTGCAATTTTTAGAAACAAATAGACTTTTGTAAATACGCCGAAATTTCTGCAGCCCGGGGCGAAGTTATTGCCACTTTTTTTCCCCCCAAACTTACCTATTTTAACTTTAATTTCGGTTTTTTTCTGAGCGAGGCCCGTAAACTACATTTGTTCCCCAACTTTAACCATTAATAACTTTTTTATTATAAGAGATATAGTAACACATTATACCTTAAATAAAAGCTTGTAAAATGGGCTATAATTTTCTATAAATTTTTTATTTACATATATAGACGTTTTTTTGAATAAACAGATATGTTATACAAAAAAACTAGAATAAAAAATGAAAAACTTAAAACTGGGCTGTAATGGGTTAATTTATGAGGACATATTGTACCTCATTAGAAAGATATTTTAAAGAGCTTTCATATGACACCCATATTGTCGTGATCGAACTTGTACTTTTTGAGATAATCGTTAAAAACTATTCCAACTTTAATGCCCATTTCTGACGCAAGGGGGCGTCGCCGACAAAAAATTTTTTTTTTGTTGAAATCAGCTCAAAAAGTACTATTCAGGGTAAAAAAAAAAAAAAAATCTGAGCGAGGCCCCTAAACTAGACTTGTTCCATTTTTTTAATGTATTCGTTAAAAGCGTAATTTTTTTTTTTTGGAAATTTCGTAATAAATTTCTAAAAAATTAGTTTGTTCTATAATAAGTTTGCTATAAACGATGTTAGTTATAACCGTACTATTATGTATAAAATATGGTAGTAAATGTGTTGGGACCAGAAAAATCGTTCATTATAACCGTGCTCCACTGTAGTATAAATATAGTTAGTTTAAAATGTTGACATAAGAGAAGTACTTCTACACTAACTTTTACCCGGTTTTAATACCCATAAATAAGTTAAAGCTTTGTGCAACAAAATTTTTAATAATCTGGCAACAATGTTTTCAATATGGCACGATACATATGTATGTATGCACGTAAGAGAAGACGAAAACAGAGGCAACAAATACACCACACCCCCCTCCAAAAAAAAATGATAAAAATTAATACGTGTCCATGTACTATTTTAATTTTGTCGGCCAGCAAGAAATTATCAATAGATTTTAACATTTTTTTTTTTCTAAAAACCGGCTTGAAATACGAAGCTTTTCAACGAAAGTATTTTCCACGTAGTACATTATTTTTAATCTTTATTTGGTATTGTCTTTTTTTTTTGTACCTATTTTCTAATTTCTCCTCTTTTTTTCTGTATTATGTCGTATACCACTTTTTTCGAAAATCCAAATAATTTTCCACTTTTTCTTCCGCGTAAATGAAACACGTTGCACAATTGTTTTAGTAGCAAGTATTTTCTAAATTAATTAAAATATATGCACAATTTGTTATAATAATTAAAACTCTGATCAAATGTGTATTTAATTTTCTTTAAATTTTAATATGTACCAATTTTAAGTCACTTTTATCGTCGCTGTTCTCACAAATTGCAGCAAGTCACTAAAAATTTCAATTGTTTCGTCTGCTTTTCGAAAATAAACTCGTTTTTATGTATGAAATGAACTCTTGATAAGAATATTCATTTCAAGGGTTGCCAATGTTTAATAATTATACAAGTTAGCAGCGTTGTATTTTATATTTTATGTTTATATGTATTTATAAGTTTCAAATTAGTTTTACAAATTTGTTGTAAAATATATGATTTATTTTAAGAAATTTATGTATTTAGGCTTGTATATACTTAACAAAATTTTTAAAATATTTTACTAGAACTATGTAAAACTAACTTGAAAATTATGTACACACAAAAAAAATCTTTGCCAAGTAATTAGAAGCATTTCAACTAATAAAGTTTATTTACAAAAGTTATGACGAAACTAGTAACATTTTACCAAGTTTTTACATAATTATTGAATAATTTATTCAAAAGACATTATTAGTTGCTCATAGTTGCTTGGCAACGTTTTTTTTTATTGTATAATTACTAAGCACTTCGATAATATTCCTCCAGTTTTTTCTGCGTGTATATAGATTTTTCTGCGTGTATATAGATTAGAAAACCAAACCACATAAAGGGCTTATTTACTTAAAATTTTATTTTCAAGTTTTGCGATGGAAAAGCAATTCTGCATATTAACGAACTAATTACACAGTGGTTTATCATCAAAATGACACACTAAACAGAAGCTTTTTTTCGTAGAATCCAGCGGTGCACTCCGACTCTATCAAAATCTCTTTTAAAAACGACTTTATTTAGTTTATTTGCATACCAAATTTCAACCATTTCTATGAAGAAATAATTAGTTTACCAGTGCGCATTGATTTGATTCGAAAAAAATACAACAAAATCATAAAATTAGTCAGTGACACAAATTTAAAATAAATTGTCTCCCCCGGAAAATGGACGGTCGTCATTATTAGTTAAGTTTTGGCCAATAATCAATAAATAGTTAAGTCGTTTGAAAAATCGCTTGCGAGTCAATACAAACTTAAAAATTAAATATTTTTTTATTTTAACCTAACCTAAAAAAATGGAGTTCACCACTGAATTCTACGACAAACAAAAAAAATAAAATTTCGTGTCCCGCGGTTTTGATGCGCCATTTAAAAAGTTGAAGTTTTACTTATAGTGTTATTAGAAAAATAATATTTTTTTTAAAGTGGCTAATATTGGAGTTTTTTCGAGCAAATTTTCCTTCAGCCCACAGTTTCAGAAAATTTTAAAGAATTAAAATTTGAAAAATGGCTGACAAAATTCCAAATCGGTTCCTCATAGCCTATTTTTTTTAGTGTTTTATTTTATATCCTCAATACATTGTCAAAATCAACAAAAATTCCCTTTTGTCGATATTTCTGGCTGTATGCAAAATGACCCAATGAATAATCACTAAATAAAATTCTTATACAAAATTGTGCTTAGTTTTATATAAAACATAATTCAATTTTTAATGGTGATTTTTCTTAATTTTTGTTAAATAATTTGTCTCTAATATTAGGCGGTTTTTCTTTATCAAAAACCACCCAAAAAATGTTTGTGAAAAATTAACCATTTTTCGTTTAACATTTTGGACAAAATTGTAGAGGTTTTCAATTTAAAAAAATATATGGTTTGAAAATAGAAGAAGAAAAACATAAAAATAACCATGCCATTTTCAAAGAATTATTTATGGAGGTCATATTTAGGCTTTGTTAAGGCAGTATCAATAAATAGTTTACACGTATTTATAAACTGGAACAGAAAACAAATTGTTAAAATGACTTAATTAAAATGTCAAAGATTTTAATAAATATATTAAGTCTTAATATAGTTATTATAATTTTTTAAGTCATAATATAGTTATTAAAAATGTTTGACTGTGACACCTAATTTCCCAATTCAAAAATAACAAATATTTTAATAACTATAATATTACATAAAAAATACAAAGAAACATTTTAATAACTATAACATCCCAGCAAACAGTCCGGTCCGTTTATGTGCCGTTTTCAGTACAGCATATACGGATCCGAAGTCCGTTTCCGTACCGTTTTCCGGATCAGTATACGAACCGGAAAACGGAATAAAAGGAACATCGAATACAGATTCGAAACAGTATAAAGCACACTAAAACGGACCGTTTTCGTACCGTCAGTGTACGAATTGAGTGTACGTTCAAAACGTACCGTAAACTGTCCGTCATTTATTTTAAAAACGGAGTGGACTCCGTTTTTAATATACCGTATACGGTCCGAATATGTTCCGTATTCGTACCGTTTTTTTTAATGGTCCATTTTTATTTTTTTTTTATTTATTTTATCTAAATGATTTCTCCTTTTTTTAATTTTAAACAAAAGTTTGGTTTTATTTTTAAATTTTTTCATTTATAAAGACATTAACAAAAATGGATTAACAATTACATTAAAAATATACCAGAAAAACAAGATATGTATGAATTAAAAATAAGAAAAAAATTATATTATATACAATGAGGGTATTCACGATCGTTATTTACATTCCCGGAGACCACAATGTACGTATTCACCATCTTCCATACATTCGACCGGAGCCTTTTTGGTACATTCTCTTAAAGTTCTGCTATCTTGGAGTAGACTACAATGGCCGAATCCTTTTAAAATAGCCAAAGCTCATTTAACGTCTTGTTCGAAATTCCATGCGTGACTGCACAAGTTGCTATCTCTTCTCTTATTGACAAGTGTATTTCTTCTTCGATATACTCCAGATCATTTGACAGTGCCGAGTTTTTATCATGTTGAGATTGCTTATTTTACTGATGCGGGAAATTTTGTTGCGTAAGAGTCTATTGAAATTACTAGATTAAAAACTATTTAAGATTTGTCAACTTACCTGTATCAAGTTAATGTATCAAAGTTATTCCGTGGTTATTTCTATTTTATTAATATTTAATTTTATTAATAAATAAAACTCTTTGATTTTTTTTTTAAACAAAACACACTCCGGTAATAACGGAAGAAACCCGATTACGGTTGTAACGGAGTTTTAATTGATGAAAATCGGTGTAGTCCGGTTAAACGGCACCGAAACGGATACAGAAAAACGGAGTTAAAACGGATAATTTTTGAAAATTTGAGTAATCAAATTTTACTGTACGTTAATGGTAAATGGATACGTCAATTCCGGTCCGTTTTTGTACCGTCAATGCCGAATTCATGAATCCGTTTGTAACGGACAGTCCGTAAAGTTGTTTCTTGGGATGACTTAAAAACTTATAATTTAAAAAAAGATGTTTCTTTTCATATTTTTATTAATGGGCAAAAAAAAAAGAGAGATTACGACCAATTTATACGTGCATACATACTGAAATTGCTAACACAACGCTTGGTGGGATCAAGTCAATGCCCATACTGCTAAGCTTTTAATATACAAGTATTTATATTACCTTGCCATAAAAATTAATTAAAAAAATAAATAAATATGACAAAAAAAAGTTGGGTGATTTTTCATAAAATTTTTTGGGCCTTTTTTCTTTCTCTTTGGGTTGCACTTCCATTTTTCCCTTTTGAGCATTTTTTTTTTGTTTGTGATTTTGGGATGATTTTTCGTTTTTGTTGTTGGGCGATTTTTCATTGGGTCATTTTGCCTACAGCCGATATTTCTGCTATAAAAATGTTAAAAGTTGTTGAATACAAACGAATGTATCTGAACTTAAATCCGCGGTCAAAATTTTGTTTCTTGCTATTAATTAAATAACATTTCAAATATTCACTTAAAAACCAATATTAAGCCACACAAATGCCGATTATTCCAAAAAAAAAAAATTAAGAACATTGTAAATTCTTGCATTTTCAATAAGAACATGACATACTTATTTTTTGTAAAATACCTACATGCAAAAAATAAAAAGTGTTAAAACAACTAAAAAAGCGTATAAGTTACCTAAGTTTATTGTATAGAATACAACGTCAAAAGTGTTTCGACAAGTTAAGCAAACAACTTCGGTAAAAAGTTAAAAAAAAACTACGGACATTTATACTTTAAAAACTTTGTAAACTTTGCATGTATTGGTTTTATATAAAATTCCATTGTTCTCACTTTATTAAAATGAACAATTTAATTTTATTCATTTTATATATTTTTATATGTAATATTTTTAATGAAAAAGCCTTTTATTTAATATTTTTAATAATATAATTTTATTTGTACTTTTATGTGTAAAAAATTAAATAAATATACAAGTATATTTAAATAAATACAGAAGTTTATTTTTTTGCGTGTAATATTTGTACTGAATTTTTTACTACTTTACGCACTTTTTAAGTGAAAAAAGTTAACAAATTTTAAAATAAAATTTTGTAATTTTCTTTGCTCTTGAACAGCAATTTAATTGTATTTCTTGAATATTGTAAAGATGTACGTCGATGCGGCAGAATATCCACATTCATCTCTATCAAAGACTAGCACGTTTGGTAAATTTTTGAAGAAGTTGTATGAAAAATAAAAAGGCTCTATTTGCAACTAAATTTGTTTATGAAGGGTGATTTTGTTTAGCAACTTTCTTTTTGGCAGCTCAGCTGTTTTCGTGTAAAATGTTACTGTTAAACATGTTCAGTTTGGTCTATAATTTAACCACGAATCAACTTACAAACAAACAACGCTTGCAGATTATTGAATTTTATTATCAAAATTTATGTTCGGTTAAGAAAGTACATCGTGCACTTCTTACAATTTATGGTCAGTTTGGGTGACCTTCTGAGGTGGCTATTCGGAATCTTGTGACTAAATTTCGCACCAAATTTACATTATTGGACATTAAAAAACCAACACGCATACGTAGAGTGTGGACAGAGGAAAATATCGCAGCTGTATAAGCCAGTGTTGATGATGGCAATTGAACCTCTGTTACTATACTACGTGGAGCTGGTCAATTGGCCTCCTAGATCGTGCGATTTAATGCCTTTAGGCTATTTTTGTTTTGGCTATGTTAAGGCTCATGTCTATAGGGACAAGCCCGCAACGGTTGACGCACTGGAAGCCAATATTGAAGAATTTATTTGTGAGATACCGACAGATATGTTGAAGAGAGTATGCCAAAATTGGACCCAGCGTATGAACCAATTGAGGCATAGCCGCGGTCAACATTTACATGAAATCATCTTTAAACATTGAATTATATAGATCGTTCTATCTACTAAAATAATAATTTCATACATTTCTCTAAATTTTATGTGTTTTTATTTAAATCAAATCCGAAAGCTCTTAAAAAATCACCCTTTACAAAGCAAAATAAAAAAGTAACCGCAGATTTGATAATGATTATCAATAGATCCCACAATCTTTAAATTTTTCATAGCAGAAATATTAAATTATTGGAAATTGTGATGATTTTGACGATTTATCAAGAACATAAAATAAATGACTTTTTAAAAATTGGCCGTGATGAATCGATCTAAAATTTAGTCAGCCATTAATTTTTTTTTTTTTTTAATTTCGTTTAAAATTATGGGATGTAGGAGAATTTGCTCAAAAAAAATTCCAATTCTTCCCCACTATGGCTGACGGCAAAATATCACTTGTCGGACGATCCTAACCATCGTTTTATCCTTTTTAACTGAAATTACAGTTGATTTTCTATGAAATAATACAAACCCACAGTTATGACAGTTATTTAAAGAACAACTATAGAAAAATACTGAAGTTTTGTAACAGTTGTTTGAAGCAGTAATTTTAGTAACTTAATAAACAACTGCAAGAACAGTAAGCGTTGTTCACAAGGGGCGTACTAAATTTTGTATGTGTTGTATAGTCGTATCGAAAATAGAGATAGTAAAATTGTATTTTAAAGTACCACAACGAAAGTCAGTAAACCACTTTTTTACTATTGAAATCGATTGTGCAGAGTTATCAAGCTTTTCCTTGGTTTGATGGACGGTTTTTTTCGCAAAAAATAATGTTTAATGAGCACTCGAAATTCACAGAGTCCCCATAGTATTTATCAAGCTTTTCCTTGGTTTGATTGACGGTTTTTTTCGCAAAAAATAATGTTTAATGAGCACTCGAAATTCACTTTTTTCCATTTTTAAAAAAATGTTTTGAACAGCTGTTAAACGCAAAGTAAATGACGGAACTTGCTCAAAATTTGACAGTAGTCAATTAACAGGTGGTACTTGAGGGGAGCAGTGTTGCATTTCATATAACTACGAGGGAAGTTCGAAATGTCACGGACTTATTGATCCGCCCTCGTATACAACACTTAATACACTTTAGTATTTTTGCAAGAAACAGTTAACTTCTGTTAGTTATTTACGAAATACAAAATTTCATTGAGTTTTAAAAATTGTTAGTTAATTTTTATTTGTTATCGATATCATAATTCTAAAATGTAATTGTATCTCCAATTCATAAAATACATAATAACTGGAGTACCGTTTTTTCAGTTGATTCAAAATTTGTGCAGCAAAAATTTGTCTGTTATTTTTACGAAATTTTTTGTTATTTTTACGAAATTTTTAGTTATTTTTAGTGCATTTTTTTAGTATTTTTAACAGTTAAAAAAAAACTTAATTTTATGTTATTTTAACGGTAATTAATTTTGTCGCCTTTGACATTTCTGTTTACTGTAACTTTCAGTAGTTCTACTGACAAACTTGTTCGCGTGTGTCATTTTACAGAAATTTTGGCTTGGAACCTCTTTAGCGTTTTATCATCATTGTTAATACACTTCAGGTAGTAAACAAGAGTAGTAGTTTTTTAATTTTTCTCTGAGAATTTATACAGTCATTTCAAAAATAACTAACCAAAAATACTGTAATTCAGTAACGGTTGTTTTGAGTAGTTATTTTAGTATTTTAATAAACAACTACCGAAACAGTTATTTTGCAGTAAACATTAATTTTTGTTAGTTATTTAAAAATAATAGATTATGTCGAGTTTATAAAAATTCTCGATTAGTTTACATTTTTTATTATTGATATGTTCATAGTTTGCAAATAACACAGGCAGACAAGGTTTTCTAACCAAGAATAAGACTATACTTTCCCGAAGGTTTTAGATAAGATGTATCCGAATCTTTTCTCAGAATAGCCATATCATGTCAGGTTTTCGCAATATTCTAACCTAAAAGTTTAAAAAATACGTTTTTTGTGTACATTTGAGGTCTATAACTTGCATTTGAGGTCCTATAACTTTGTTCAAAAAGATCGTTACGGTAACTAAAAGCACTCCATTTTGAATTTTTAAAAAATCTTTATTTGTCACATTATTCTGGAAGTTACAGTACCTGTCAATTTATAAATTTAAAGTATCGAAAAAAAATATAAATTTTCTTATTTGCAGTCGCAAGTTATACAAGGTGGCGCAAAAGTAATCCTCCTATCAGAAAATGCTATAAATTTTGCGATTGGCCCCTAATGTCAGTTCTGTTTTGACATTTGTATAGTAAACATATGCGAAATACACGTTAATAAACAATGTTACGCTACACTGCTCCAGAACGCGGAATATTGGTGACTATTTATTTGACCAATAATCGTCCGGTGACTTTGGCACAACGTGAATTTCGTCGCAGATTTCCTGGCCGTCCAACGCCTACTGGTGAAACACTGCGACGTTTAGCCGCTCGCCTCGAAGAGACTGGCACAACACGAGATGCTGCCAGGCGTGGCAGACCCCGGAGTAGCCGTTCTGCAGAGAATATTGCTGCTGTAGCCGAGGATGTCATGGAAGCGCCGTCGACATCGACCAGACGACGTGCCACGCAAATGGGTATCAGTCGACGGTCTTTACAGCGAATTTTGGTACAAGATTTGAAGATGTTTTCGTACAAAGTCCAGACGGTGCATCAGCTGTTAGCTGCTGACCGCCAATCGCGTGTAACATACGCTCAAGCCATCCTTAATCACCACCAAGAGGAAGATGATTTTCCATCAAAAATAATCATGAGTGATGAGGCCCATTTCCATCTTAGCGGGTACGTAAATAAGCAAAATTTACGCTTCTGGGGCACTGAAAATCCGCGTGTAACCCACGAAGAGCCATTACACCCGCTCAAAGTCACTGTATGGTGTGCTGTTTTCGCTGGAGGAGTCATCGGACCTTTTTTCTTCGAAGACGTCGCGGGCCAAACGGTTACTGTGAATGGTGAGCGCTACAGAGCAATGATCAACGAGTTCTTTTTGCCGCAACTTGATGAATTGGGATTGGAAAACATGTGGTTCCAACAGGACGGTGCAACGGCACACACTGCACGTGCCACAACCGATATGCTGAAGGATGCATTTCCCGGGCGCCTAATCTCCCGTTTTGGCGATTTGCACTGGCCAGCAAGATCGCCTGATTTGACCGCTCCAGACTTCTTTTTGTGGGGCTTTTTGAAGTCGCGGGTTTATGTCAACAAGCCTCAGACTCTTGCAGCTCTTAAAGACAATATCCGTCAAGAATGTGAGGACCTATCGCCGGAAGTTTTGGCCAAAGTGATGGAAAATGCCATAAAAAGGGCTGAAATGACAATCAACTGTGGCGGCGGCCATTTACATGACATCATATTCTCGACTTGATGTAAAAAAAATTAAAATACCAAATAAAAATAATCCACAAGAAGAATCAAAGTTTTTAATTTTTTTTTAAATTACAGCCAAAAAACATCGGAAGGTTATTTTTGCGCTACCTTGTATATTTTTTCTCAGTAAGTGAGAGTATTGCTATTTTCTTAATATTTTCTAAACTCTTTGGTGCAGCAAAGAAAGTCATATTACAGGTAAAATAACTAAAAATGTAGTTGTTTTCAACTGTTCAAAAACAATTTACAAATGTAGTAAAAACCACTACTAAAACAATTGTAAAAATTGGTAAAAACTACTGTTTTTTAACAGTTATTTTTTCTGTATTTTAAAAATATTTTTTAATAATTGATTGTTAAGAAGACAAGAACGGAACAAAATTGGCGCTTTAATAGGTTTTTTATTTAAGCTGTCTATTCTGGAGGCTCTAGCTTTTCTAAAACTTTGGGCTCTGATGAGATCTTTTGCCAGATCGAAATACATGTATCAGTCAGCTTAAATAATTAATTTGTTTTATTTTTTTAAATATATGTAGGCTGAAAGCTCGTTATAAGTGCAAATGACATAAAAATAATCTCGATTTATTATATAAAAACAAGACACAAAAATATTGTAAAAAAAAATATATTTTTTTCTTTTAATTACAATAATTACAAAAAAAATAATTACAAAATTTGCAAAGTCAAAATTCCAAACTGAACTCCAGGTTTGAATTTTTTTATGCATTGGAGACACAATAAAATTTTCTAATTATTAACTGCAAACTATAAACATATTAATAATAACCACTATAAACTTAACGCGAAATAATCTTCGATTTTTAAATAACTCACAAAAATTTACTGTTTACTGCAATGTTACTGATTTGGTAGTTTGTTAAAATACGAAAATAACTGCTTCAAACAACTGTTGCAAAAGTATAGTAATTTTCTTCATTTGCTTTTTAAATAACTGTCATAATAGTTGTTTTGTATTATTTCATAGAAAAACTACTGTAAGTTTAGTTTAAAACAGTTACTACGGATTACTACACAAGCAACTATCATGTAGAAACTGTAAAACGTTTTTGAGTGTACAAATTTGACATTCATAACTACCCAGGTAGAAATAGCCAATCGTATTAAAAATGGAACTGGCATTTTTGTAAAGCTTACGCACAGTGGTTTCCCCCATAGGCCAAAAATCAAAAAAGCAATGTTTTTTTCTAAGCTTTATTGCACTTAGTTTATTTATAACGCTCGAAATTTTATGAATCTAACAAATTTTGTTGTTGTTTTTTTCGAGATTTAATGTTTGTGTCCGTTGAAAGTGAAGGTATGTTTATATTGCATATATTGTGGTTACATAGTCATAAAAGAAAACTTAAGTTTATTTAAAAAGTTATTCGCGATATTGTGACAGAAGTCTCCAAAAACCATACAAGCATTAAATTTTAACTTATTTTCTAACAAATTAAATAATAAAAGCTGCAAAAATATAAGCCCATTAAAAAAATCCCTGAAGAATACTTTTTTGACCTTTTCAAAACACACGTTTTTTAAAAACTACTTTTTCACGTAGACTTTTAGTTATTTGGCCCTCATCCACCCACAACTTCTTATACATCAAATTGTAGATTTTTTACCCCTCTTTAAATTAAAAAATATTCTGGCCGCGGGTTTTTGCATATTTTCGCATGTAGATGTGATTTACATAGTCATCCGACGAAAAATAATGAAAATCGCATTATGTTTTGTACTATTTCTTTTTAAGAATATAAGTAAAGAGAAATCATTTTTTTTATGTTATTTTAAACTTTATATTTCAATTTTAAGGTATTTGACTTAAAGTTATGAGTAAAGAGAAGAAATTGTAAGTTTTAAGAAATTGTTGTTTTAAACTTTATATTGCAATTTTAAGGTATTTGACTTTCGGTTTAAGTGTAGCTTACTCATTGCATTTGAAAAGTGTCAAAACAAAGGTCAAATTTTAATTCTTATAATTAATTGTTTTTGGATTAGTGTTAAAAGTTTCGAAAATATCAATATGGAAATTAAATTAGAAGGTTTATTCTGTCAGTGCCAATTTTCTAGAATGTATGTGATTGATATTTGGAGTTCCACAGCTGGTAATTATTATTACCTAATACCTCATATTGCATTATATAACTTTGTATAATTTTTTAATTTAGTTTTTTTTCAGTGTATATTTCGAATGAATTAAAATAGAATAAAAATTTACAAAAATTGTTTAAAACAAAAGAATTTTCATATTGAAATACTTTATTTAAAAAATTCTTAAAACAAATCTAAATTAACCCTTCAAAGATCAAATGGCTACTGTGGCTACAGTTGTTAATAGTTTTTCCTGCAAACTTAAAGTTCTTTGGGCATGCTATGAGCTGACAAATTTTGAAGACCCTAGCTTTTTTAGTTTTGGAGATATTGATTTTTGACCGCTTGTAAATATAAGGAAAACCACTGTGCCACGCTGTTAGAAATTACCAAAGGTATAACAAATATTGTACTAGAAACACACAGTTTTGTTTGAAAAGCAAGTGTGTTGCCAGTGCCACTCGCAAAATTATTTCTTTTAACCTTTGTTTAATATTTTATTCTATTTTACACATTAAATTAGCAAATATTTATGCAAAAGACTAAGGCCGAACTGGATTGCTGCATTTAAAATGTGTTTTTTTAATACAAATTTAACTTTTAATATTGGATATCCCCAAATTCTTTATTGTTATCCCACGTTTTTCCAAAGCATTATTGACCGTCGCCGACGCTTTTCCAGCACTGTGCAGATTGTAGTTTACTGCCTGGGTCTGGTTAAGCCCTAAACTTTGTTTATTTTAGCAAGTCTTAGGCCGAGATTTTAGGATCTGGATTATATTTAAACTTAGATTGACGAAGTTTTAAAGTGAAATAGTGCTTCTGAAATGTTATTTATTTTGTTTATAATGATAAAGACCAAAAATCTAAACAATATAAAGTGGTTCAGACAAATTTGTGTTTAAAAACTTCGATATGGCACACAAAATTCTTGATCGGTTTGACTAAACCAAAAAACTCGGCCTTTAAGATCGAACAATACTAATGTGCTTAGTTTATTAAATACAAAATCAAGGTATAAATTAATTTAAGAAATACAATTTTGGATATATTCACCTAAAAGTGAATTACAGAACATGGCCGATTTTTTTTTTTCAATAATTTTAAAATTATTTAACAAAAAAAACTTTTGGAAATCGCCAGTTTTTATATTATATAGTGCAAAAATCGTCAGTTAATTTAATTAACTTATATAAAATCTTCAAAACGAAGAAAAATCATCAAAGTTGGCATCGCTGCTCAACAATATATTTAAGAAACACAAACAACAGCAACTCTGTAAATGAACAGCTACATTTTATAAAAAAAAAAAAAATTCCACGCTCATTTTACATACAGGGTTGTAGCAAATAGTACGAACACGTTATTTGGTAAAATACCGTTAAATTTGAAATTAATTTAAAAATAAACTTACCTTGACTAATTGAATAAGAGTGTCAACATTTGGATTTCGCTTCTTAGCGACATCCAATTCGGCATTTAACTTTTCAGCATCTGATAGAAATTCGCGGAACGACGAAGACATTGCTAAGGCGGTGGCACTATCAAATATTTCAGTTTCTGAAAAGAATAATTCGTATATCATTATCTTGTAGTCTTTTATTCTTCTTCCAACAATAAACTTACCAAGTTTTTGTAATAAATAAATAGAGGGCAACAATTGCTTTTTATTATTCATTTTCCAAACTTTAAAACAATCATCACCATGTAACAGCGAAGAAAGACAACCATTTATTTCAATACTATTTTTAATAGGATCTTTTATTTCCTTTAAAAGTGTTAGGAAGAGATTTGCATGTTTGTTAGTGTTAACAATGAATTTTTGCTAAAAAATAATAGAGAAAATATAGTATCATTTATTTCAAACAACTTTTTAACAAAAAAAAAAAAAATGTTCTGTAACTCACCAAAAACAGTTCGGAACTACGCGTCAAAGCCTGTTGACATTCACGTGGTATTCCCGGATATTGCTTTTTTAATGCATTATATGTGGCAAAAAATTCATTTTGATTTAATGTTAAACGTTGATCAATTGCTGTATTTAATACTTTTTCAATATAATCGGCTACAAATCGACAGTAATTTTTCATTTCCAAATTAGGTAACATCAAATTTTGCCAAACTTTTAAGGTGAGATATTCAAATTAGATTTATTTTTTTTTTATAGTCTTTAGTAACTTACCTTTAACACCTACCATTAAATTTTGATAGCCACCTTGTCCAATTGCCCATAATATACTTAAGCATATATTGCTGCGATTTTCATAGGAATGTATTAACATTGCGATATTGGCCATATTGCTTGCGCATATTTGTGGCCAATATTGAGCAATCAATTGAATAAGAAACTGAAAAAAGAAAACAGTTTCAGAGTCAAATATGCTAGTATACTCAGAATATTCTTACAATAAGTAAATGTAGGCCGTTCGGGTAGTAAACTGAAGTAGCTGTTTTAACTGCTATTGTAGTAATTTTTCTATGAGAAAATGAAAAACGACTAATTTTGACAGTCATTTTAAAAAATAACTACCCAACTATAACCAGTCAGTAAAAAGTTTTTCATATAGATCAATTTAATAACTTAAAATATTTTAATCAATTGACACACAAAACAACCACTGATGAGTCCTAGGATGGGATGCGTCCCCTAAATTTTTTTAATAAAAATCTTTTCCTCTTCTTTTTCCTGTAAAATGGACTCTGGAAAATTCTTTGTTAATTTATTCTAATAATCAATTACGATTTTTATTATATGACGGTTACCCAAATATTTTTTTTATTTCATAAAAATCCGTTCATTCATTTTCAAGTTAAGACGATGTCCTCATTACTCATTATTGACCAAGTGTTCCATTTTTGACCCAGTACTTTTTAATGGCTATATTTTTTACTGGGTGAAGATAATTAAGTGATTTAAACCTTTAAAATAATTCAACTTCTAAACTACAATCGTGAATAAAAATATTTGGAAGAATTCTCATCCAGAGTTGTCTTTTTTGATCGGACCTTTTTTAAATATAATAAAAAAAGCCTAGTCTTTTACATTTTTGATTGTTATGAAGATGAAAAAATACGAAAACGTATTTCTCTGCTAAAAAATAGTTTTTCGATTGAATATAGTTTTTAAAACTCTGACCGATCGGGCCATGAATTTTTCAAATACACAAAATCTAAAATGTTCCAAAATTGATTCACTTTTCATTAAAATCATAAATAATGGCTGACTTTTATTGCAATAGTACTACGTTTATAAAAATAATAATGTCAGCAGGATTGTCATACTATGACAATTTTAAAAAAATGGTCAAAAGCCACTATATTTTTCAAAAAAAAAGTTAAAAAAAATAATTTTTTATATATTTTTAATAAATATTTGTTTATAGAATTGTGCAAAATACAAATTTTTTAGTACCTTCAACCGTCTAGGATTTATATCCTGTCAAATTTTCCACTTTGGTTGCTAATATTATCACTAGAGGGCGCTTTAAGGCAAAAAAGTTACAAAAATTTCTTAATGAAGCATAGTTGGTTCTATAAATCTGGAATGTTTGGTTGGAAAATGTCCAGCGGATCTATGACGTGCCGTTAATGAGTTAAAAAAAGACTTTTTATTTGCAGAACTTTGAAAAATAAAACAAACTGCCTACCAACTATCAACGTTACTGCACAAGTCATAACAATTCAGTATTTTTGGTAAGTAATTTTTTTAATGACTGTCAGAAATAGTCATTTTACATTTATACATAGAAACACAACTACAAATACAGTTAAAAATTACTATTAACATTTATCAACTGAACGACCTATATGTAATTACTGCAAAAATATTCTGAGTGTACAAATATGTATTAGGTATTTTAAAAATAGGATGTCATGTTCTTATTAAAAATGCAAGACTTTTTAGAGCAAAATATTTGCTTTTTAATAAAGAAAAAATCCATGCTTTAGATAAGATAGTAAAGATACTGTACACTCAAAAAAGTTTTACAATAGAATCTTCTGAAAATGACAGTTAAAACAACTGTAATTTCAGTTAAAAAGTTGACAAAGGTAATTACCGGGAAGTAACTTAAAATGTAGTTGTTTTTAACTGTTGAAAAACAGCTAAAAAATGTAGTAAAAACAACTAACAATGTAGTAAAAACTGACAATTTTTTACTACAATAATTTTGAAACAAACTAAAAATTAGTAAATACTACTGTTTTTCAAAAGTTAATTTTTCGGAATGTTAAAAATATTTTCTAATAAAGAAAATCCTTTTTTTCTTTCAATTGCAATAAAAATTTGTATTTCCTACATCCTACTTAAAAATGCAAAGTTAAAATTCCAAACGGTACCCCAGTTATGACGTTTTAATGCATTGGAGATATTATAAAATTTTCTAATTATTATTTGCAAACTCTTAACATATCAATAAAAACTAATATAAACTAAATGAGAATTTTTCAAAACTCGATATGTAATTTTTAAATTTTTCAAAACTCGATATCTATTTTAAATAACTTGATATCTATTTTTAAATAACTAACAAAAATTAACTTATTACTGCAAAATTACTGTTTTTGTAGTTGCTTACAGATATACTTTAACAACTGATTCAAACAACTGTTAAAAAATACAGTAATTTCCTCTAGTTGTTTTTTAAAATAACTGTGAAAATAGTTGTTTTGTAAAAAAAAAAAACAACTGTAATTACAGTTAAAACTACTACTGCTGATTTCTACAAAACAACTGTCATGTAGTAACTGTAAAACTTTTTTGAGTGTAATAAAAGAAAAAGTGAATATTTTAAATTGTATTTGATTATAGTCAAGAAAATTAAATTGTGACCAGGGATCTAAAAAAAAGTAAAAATAGAGAATAAAATAACCAGGGACATTAACTTCACGCACTAAAAAAAGAGTGTTTTAGGCGCCTTTAATATGCATGAAAAGTATTAAAGTATGTATGCCATAAAAATTACAAAAATATGCACTCAAGTTGCTTGAAATCAATTATTTTCATGTTTTTAAAAAATGAAAATTATTCACTTTAGTTAGTCTCTTTACAGGAAGAAGAAGAAGAAAACATTTTTATTGAAAAATTTCACGTTTGAGGCCATACTCTATATTTCTTTATTAGGATATTGTCCTAACAAATAATCTATAGAGTTTTTTGTTTTCAAATTTATTATTTGACCCTTTCAGGAATGTGTTGATAGATCTATTTCGGGAATTTTCTAGGTTTCCATATCAGCACTGGTGCTGAAACAGTGCTCTTTAACGTTGGCACGTCCATTGGCAAAACTTTTCAGCTCTTCGTACCGTGCGGGAATCTTCCCCTCATGCTGGAAGGTGGCCAATGTCCAGCCTATCCCTAAAAAGGGTGCGGCTAACAACCCAGAAAATTACCGCCCAATCGCAATTTGCTCTGCGCTCTCCAAAGTGATGGAGACCATGGTTAACCACCATCTTGTGAAATATTTAGAGACCAATTCACTTTTAAATGATCGACAGTATGGCTTCCGTAGTGGTCGATCTACGGGAGACCTGTTGGCGTTTCTATCGGAACGTTGGAGCCGGTCAATCCACCGCTTTGGTGAGAGTAAAGTGGTTGCTCTAGATATTTCTAAGGCGTTCGATCGTGTGTGGCACGGGGCACTCGTGACTAAGCTAGTTGCTTTTGGTGTCGGTAATGTCTTCTCTCGTTTTATAACGAGTTTTCTCAGAGACCGCACTATACGTGTTGTTTTAGATGGGTTCTCATCAAACGAGTTTCAGCTAAATTCAGGGGTACCGCAAGGTTCTGTTCTTTCTCCTACCCTTTTTCTTATTTTTATTAATGATCTTCTTGGTCTACTCTTTTGCAGACGACAGCAACATTTGTCATTCATTTTCATTCGATCACAGGCCAAGCTCTTTGGAGATAGAGGGCATGCGGCAGAACATGAATGACAAACTCAATCAAGACCTTTCTACAATCTCCGAGTGGGGTCGCACGAATAAGGTCGATTTTAATGCACGCAAGACCCAATGTTGTATGTTAACCCACAGACGGGCTGTGGAATTGACATTGTCATCTGTAACTATGGATGGTATAGGTATTGAGGAATCGGATACTCTTGATGTTCTGGGCATGAGAATACAGTGTGATGTCCGTTGGAATAAGCACGTATTTAAAGTGTCGAAAGAGGCGTTCAAGTGTCTCGGTTTTCTAAAACGGTGCAAGACTTACTTCACTCCATCCGATCTCCTTACTATTTATACCAGCTATATCCGGCCAAAAATGGAATACAACTCTCATATATGGGCAGGGGCTCCACTGTCTATTCTGAAGCTTCTGGACCGTGTTCAGGGGAGGGCGGTGAAGCTTATCAATGACAGTAGTGTATCCAACTCTATTGATTCATTGGAGCATCGTCGGAATGTGGGTTGTGTGACACTTTTCTATCGATATTACCATGGGAGATGCTCATCTGAGATAAGTGAACTTATTCCACGAGCCCGAGTTTTTATTCGTTATACTCGCTTATCTAGTAGAGCACATCCGTTTGTAGTTGATTGTCCTGTGTTTCGCACAACGCATTACAGAGAAAATTCGTTTTTTAGTCGAACGATTCGTATGTGGAACAAACTTCCCGCAGAAGTCTTCCCTGTTACTTACAATTTAGAAAAATTTAAATCTAATATCCACAAACACTACTCCCTCTTTCCTCCTTCCCATACCTTATTTTCCTGATCAATACAATGCACTGCATGTGTAGGGGGCATCCCCTGAGTATTGGTTAAATTATAAAAAAAAAAAAAAAAAAACACAGGGGGAGTATTTTTAATTAAATTGTTAAATTTGTTAATTTGTGTTGTTTAATATACTCTCTAGTATACTCTCAGCACACGTTTTACACAATTTACAAAAAAAAAATCTAACAACAAATCCAAATTGATGTAAAATTTAAGAGAACACTTAAAAGGGCTTGAGTGGCTTGGATGCTCTTTAGTATATGGGCTATTTCAAATTTTTTGAGCACCTGCTGAAACCGACATACTATGGCTCTTATTTCGTTAAGTTTTATGATTTGAAAAAAACGTTGTACAGGGTTTGGATGACTATACTTGAAGGATATGACGTGCAAAGTTTTACATTGAAAAGTCTTCACCTTAAGAATTGGTGGTCATCTAAAATTCGAAAAATTAAAAAAACGACTTAAAACTTGCAAGAGTTTTTTCATTCATTCCGTTTTCTCTGTAAGTCATGGTTCACACAGGGCAATTATAATTGCCCAATTCTTCTTCAATTCTCCTTTGAACTTGCTCTTGTGTTCACACAGGAAAAGTTTGTTTCAGCAATTTTCGTATATCAAACTGCAGTATTGAAAATTGCGAATGACAAATCAAAACGGAATTGGAGTACGGGCAATTCTGTACCCCCTATCATTCTCTTTCCCTCCCTCTTCTATAAACTCAAGAATTGCGCAATTATAATTGCCGTGTGTGAACCTAGTCTAATAGTTTTTAGCTTTCAGATCCAAACCAATACAAAATGTAGTCACTAGACTTGGAGGATATATCCACAAAAAAAAATTTTTGATATCGCTGCTGGGTGAAAAGTTGCATGGTGGTTTACAAGTGAAACCAAAATTTTCCAAATTTTGAACTTTTTTTAAGATTTTAAATAGGGTTTTTGCGCCGCTTAATAAAAATGAGTTTTAAGAGCAGAATTATAAAAACGGCGTAATTTCTTAAAGATAGGATATATATCAAGTTGGTGTCAGCGCACCAATAACGTATCACGGACATCACAAACTTAAAAGAAATTAGCGTACATTTTTTGAAAATGTATCTTTTTTGAGTCTGACAATCTGAATTGTCTTTTTAGTTGGCTAGTGTATTGCGTGATGGGAGTTACTTCGTAAAGTGCACCTCCGAGGCGAAAACGCACTTTAAAATTGTTAAACGCAAAAATTTTATGAACTTTTGAAAATTTTTGCAAAAAAACTATTTTTTTAAGCTTTTTTTTATATCAAAACATGGCATCGAGTTGTTTGTTGACATTCATAACAAACAGTCGTGCTTTTATCACGTGTTTATTTTGATTATAAATAAAAAAGTAATTTCTATTCAATTGTTGCTTGTACCTATTAATGGGTTATAAGCGACGTAAAATCTGGGGTAACACCCCCAGGTTTAAAGAATATCGTCCTTCTGGTAAGGGCGAAAATAACAGATTTCAAGTGCTCTCCGATTTGGATGACGACGTTAGCGTGGAAGATGACGTGGCTACTGAAAGGAAAACCAAGGTTCCTCCAATAATTGTTGACAGCTGTCACATGTTTGCAGACATCATTGGGCTACTGGGACCTGATTCCAAGTATAAAAGGATGTCAATAGGAACAAAAGTAATGCCAAACACTTTGGATGAGTATGAGGAAGTTATTGGAAAACTTAAAACGAAAGACATAAAATTTTTTACGCATCCAATTAAGGATGGTAAAAAATTTAAACTTATGCTTTTTGGCCTTCCGCAAATCGATGTGAGGGTGATCTTAGACGAATTCAAAAATACGTACAACGTAGAACCCGAAAGCATAAAAGAGGTTAAGACTTCACGCTCGAGCCAAAACGATGCATTGTATATGATCGAATTTAGCAGAAATCAGATTTCTAAAAAAGAGGTAACAAAAATAAAATATTTCAGTGGTATAGTAGTACACTGGAGAAATCCTCGTCGCATTGCACAAGGCCCAACTCAGTGCTCAAAATGTGCCATGTATGGTCATGGAGCATCAAATTGTTTCAGAAAAATTACTTGTCTAGGGTGTGGAGGAGCACATGACTTTACATCTTGTCAGATGAACAAAACTTCATCTGAAGGCCCCGTTATATACAAATGCTTTAATTGCATTGAAAACAATTTTAAAAATGTAAATCATCGTGCGGATGATGCAAAATGCCCATCTCGACACGAATATATGGAGATTCGTCAAAGAATAACAAATAAACAAAGAGTTAACAGAAAACCTCAACGTGAGGAAACTGACTCTTATATTCGGGATGGAGATTTTCGTCCACATAGTCGTAATGATGAAATGCCATTAACTAGTAGAGAACATAGTTTTCCCCAAGTAAAACGCAAAAATGTAAGTAGTCGTAATGTTGAGTTGCCCTCGTTTAGTAAAGCGCCCAAAACTAGTATTAAAGATCCATATGCAGCTACTGCCAGGATGGCTCAAAATAATGAAAATGAAGATGACGACTTATCTAATGAAAAACTATTAGAAATTTTCTTTAATGCAATAGATGCACTAGAAAAGTGCAAAACAAAGTATGACAAAATGCGTGTACTGGGAATGATGCTAAAACATGTCATATAAACAAATAACAATGAATAAGCTTAATGTTATGCACTGGAATGCACAAGGTATAACAAACTCAACGCTCATCTATCAATTAGAACACCTGTTAAACCAAAAACATGTAGATATCATTTTTATTAATGAAACATTTTTAAAACAAAAACACAAATTTAAAATGTCAAATTACAAAATTTATAGACAAGATCGATTTACACATGGAGGGGGTGTGTTAATAGCAATCAAAGCTACTATACCACACCAGCTTATTCCAAATATTGCTACATCAAGTATTGAAAATGTTTCCATTATTATTCTTGTTAATAATCGCCCAATAAGATTTACGTCTTCTTACTGTCCACAATATGAAAAAACGTTTGTTGATGATATAAACAAAATCACTACTTCATCATCTGAATTTTTTGTTTTCGGCGATTTTAACGCACACCACACCAGTTGGAATTGTGTTAAAAATAATACCGCAGGTAGAAAACTATATAACCACCAGTTAAATTCCAGTTATTACATCCATTCATCTAATAACTTCACACGGTTTGGACAACGTTTAACTCACACTCAACCATCAGTAGTCGATCTCCTACTCACAAATTCTAGATTAAATGTTTCACCTTTAGAAACACATCCTGGTTTACTGAGTTCCGATCACGTCCCAATAACATGCCAAATTTATGGCTCATTTTTGGAAAAAAAAACATTAGTCACGATGTATAACAAAGCAAATTGGAATGCAATAAGTAAATGGGTAGATGAAGAATTCCGAAAAAACAATTTAACAGCTGCAATTATAACTGAATCAAACATTGAACAAATCGTAAGTAAAATTACTCACATAATTCAAGATGCTTCCAAAAAAATTCCAATTAAAGAAAAACAAATTTGGCAGAAAAAACTCTCACAAATATCATTATATTTGATCGGACAACGAAATAGGTTTAGGCGTAAATTACAAAGATGTAATAACTCTTTGGAAAGACCGTTTTTATTATCTACTTTAAAACAGCTGAACATTTTGATAAGCACACATGTATCAAATGATAGAAATGATAACTGGAATAATTTCCTGGAAAGACTGCCAGCTGGAAACAAAAAATTTTGGATGTTAAATAGAGCAATGAGAGGAAACAAAACAGGTGTTGGAAGTTTGCTAATAAACGGCGTGGAAGTAGTCAATAATGTAACTAAAGCTAATGCTATAGCAGATGTTTTCGAAAGTTCACATCAATTAACCCTAAACATACCGTCGTCTGCTGATCGAATGGTATTAAAACATATTAAGTGGTTATATTCTCAACCAATTTCTAATATCTTGACACATGAACTGACTACAGTAGATGAAGTCAAATATTACGTTAATAGTCAAAAAAACTCTAAAGCGCCCGGAATAGATGGGATAAAACCGATAATCTTAAAAAAAATGTCAAATACATTTTTCGGTACTCTTACTAATATCTTCAATTGGTGTTTACGGAATGGATATTTTCCGAAACAATTTAAAAAGGCTAAGGTACTACCAATACTAAAACCTGGTAAAGAAAGAAAATCACCTACAAGCTACCGGCCCATTAGTATGCTAAATGGTTTGGACAAAATTTTCGAAAAAATAATTTTAAGAAGGATAAATGAACATACAGAAGAAAACAATATCTTGAGTAGAGAACAGTTTGGCTTTAGGAAAGAACATTCGACAATTCATCAAGTGAAAAGAATTGTAAATATGATCAACAACAACAAAAATCAACACAAAAGTACTGGAGTTGTTTTTCTTGATATAGAGAAAGCTTTTGACTCTATATGGCACAACGGTGTTATTTTTAAACTAAACAAATTTCGATACCCAATTTACTTATAAAAAATAGTAAAAAGCTTTTTAACGGAAAGATACTTTGAGGTCAATATAGACAATGCAATTTCGTCTCAAAGGAAAATCCCTGCGGGCGTCCCTCAAGGATCAATTTTGTCTCCGACTCTATATGCCATATATACATCGGACTTCAAAACTCAAAGAAATCAATCTGCAGCATTTTACGCCGATGACACCGCTATAATAACGAGTGGCAAAGTTTCAAATGCAATCGTTAAAAATATGAAAAAAGCGCTAATACACACTGAAAAATATTTCAATAAATGGAAAATAAAAATCAATCAAGACAAAACTCAGGCTACTATTTTCCCTTTCGATAAGTCACCAAAGAGAATTCCGCGAACAACTCTTAATATTCAAGGGTCTGAAATTTCATTACTCGACTCAGTCAAATATTTGGGAGTAATTTTTGATAAGAAATTGACTTTTAAACAACATGTCCTGCAATCGTGTGATAAAGCCTTAAAATGCGGGAGAGCTCTTTATCCCCTGCTTAACTGGAAGTCTAAGCTTAATCAAAAAAACAAACTGCTGCTGTATAAAATGTGTATTAGACCGATTATGACATATGGCTGTCAAGTCTGGTCAACGAGATGTGCCAAAACTTATCTCAAAAAGCCACAGATTATTCAGAATAAAAACTTAAAAATAATTTTTAATCTTCCAAGGCGATATTCAACTTATCGTTTACATAATAATTTTAAACAAGAAATGTTTAAATCTGTCATAGAAAAACTTACAACAAGATTCGAAGCCAGGAACAGGTCTTCAAATTTTGATCTCATAAGAAATTTGTAAATTTAATTAATTTTCTTTTACAACTTCTGAAAGGAAGATGATACAAGAAAATTAGTAACAGAATTTCTAAGACTATTATAAGGTTTTTCCCTATCTTTTTTTTCCTTAAAATGTTAAATAATCATATTTACGTGTAAATTTTAGAATAAAAAAGCTACATACTTGTTGCAATACTTTTAGTAAAATCTCAAATCTTGTAAATATTTAATATATATGTATATATTTTTATTGTAATGATGATAGTAAATAAAAAAAAAAAAAAAAAAACATGGCATGGTAACATGTTTAGGTATCTAAATAGATTCTTCGCGACGGACTAAACTGATAAAGTGCAAAAAAATACAATTTTTTTCAATCCTGGCGCGTGCAGCGGCAGTTTTTTCCAAACACATTTCGCTTTGTGACAGCTAAAGCGCTTTATCAATTCCGCTCAAACGTACAACGAATGGAAGACTTAACTGAGCTTGATACTAAAATCGAAAACGCACCAAAAAATGTTAAGGATTTAAAATTTTATGGAGGAAACAAAATGTTTCTAACCTCAAAAAGCATCCTTGTATTAAATATTTGATTTTGAAAATTTAAAAGAATTATTTTTGAATTCGGGTTAATAAGTAACCCAGAATCCCAGCAAGTATTTTATAATCGGTACAATATTAATATTTGCAAACAAAAACGTTTTTTTTTTTTTTGAACCTCTAGAAAGTGAGACTATATTTTTAAATAATATTCACGAGGGCCACCTTAACAAATTTCAACAAAACAATTAAAACATACTACCTTGAAAACCGCCAAATTACCGCCGATGCAATGCCATCTAAAAGAACTTGCGTTATTAAAAAAACTCTATGATCTGAATGCTTCTAATAATAAATATTTGAGTTTCAGTTTATTTTATTTATGTGCGCGAACAGTCGTGAATAAAAATTAGTAAAATGGTTTCAGATTATACATTTAAAAAAAGGTGAAATTCGTAAAAAGAAAACTGAGAAGCGAAACAAATTAACCGATAAAAGACGCGAATATCGCCAATCTAAAAAAATAAAAAGCAAAAAAAAAAAAAAAACAAACAAATCGCAAATTGGTGTAAGAAAGTCAGTTAGGTATTCGGTTTTAAATAACAATAATAATAATAATAAAAACAATGCCATCAAAACAAAAAATTGCGGATTAAAAAACCAATTGAAAACGGCTTAGAATTTATCACTGGAACCCAAGATTTAACTAACGAAACGTAAGTTACAGCTTCCAATTTGCAGAACAATTTTACAAATTTTCAAAGGTAACAAATCAAATAGCAAAAAATCATGAGTGGTAAAGTTTGAATGGTTATATCTCTTAAACCATTAGCGATAGGCAAATAGTTTTTTCAAAAAATTTTACAAATTATGTCCTTTACTAGCCGTAATTTTGTAAAATGTTTAACAATTTTAAATAAATTTTTATATGCATACACGATCAAAACAAAATTTTTGTTATTTCTTTTTCAGTGTATTTTAAAAATTAAAAGTACAAATATTTTAGTGTGCTAAGAAAGCCCTTAAGGGGTATTATCCAAACGCGTTATCCTTTTTCAATTTTAACAAAAACTGTAATTTTAATATTTTTATTTAATTTTAATTTTAAACTTGAAACCGCCGTAAAATTTGCGCCGTTTAATAAAAATGATTAACGCGAACGGATTTCACATGCTCAAATATCGACATTGATGCCAGACAAAAAAAAAAAACTTAACAAAAAATATCTAGGTGCCGTATATATGCTCGTTGGTCAAATATAAAATCATATTCAAAGTAATCTTTTACGAAAAACTAAGACAAATAAAAATAAACAAATTCTATAAGCGAAATATGCATTTAGAGCAAAATATGCACTAACAACTCGATGTCATTTTAACCCAAACTTTTTGATTCGCAAAGATAAAGGGTCCGCCATCTAACGTTTTTTTTTCAACTAGTGCTTATTTCGTGAATGGTCTGTTTTGACAGATAATTAGTTTTATCCTTCCGCTGAACGAATATGGTTGTGTATACGCTTGAACAATGCTGGAAAATAATGCGACATTACTTTGAAAATCATGATAATGTTGCAGAATGTGTGCGAAAATTGCGTACGGATTTTGGAAGAGAAGCACCGTCAGCTCCGTATGTTCGTTATCTTGTGATTTGACACCGTTGGACTATTATTTGTGGGGTGCAGTCAAAGATAAGTGTTACGCCAACAAGCCAGAGACAATTGACGCTTTAAAGGACAATATTCGTGAAGCCATAGGTGAAATACAGCTGCACACAATCGATAATGTGCTTAAAAATTGGACCGATCGTGTAGGCTACTGCATGGCCAGCCGAGGCAGCCATTTGAATGAAATTATTTTCCATTATTAACCGGTAGGATTGTACTTTCAAATAAAAAAATAAATTTGAGAAAATATTCAGTAGTTTTTTTTATAGCATTTTCAAAAAAAAAAGTTATTTTGGGGAACCTTTATTTTGTTTACCCTGTTCTCAAACTTTAAGAAAAATATGCATTTCATGAACTTCCAGTCCCCCAGTTAATTTTAATTTTTTTATAGCAGAAATATTAAAAAATGGAAGTTTCGCGAATTTTGACTATTTATTAAGAATATAAAACTAATAGCTTTTAAAAGTCGGCTATAAGTAATCGATCTGGAATCAAGTCAACCATTTTAAGAGCTTAAATTTGTTTAAATTAATTAAAACTGTGGACTGTAGGCAAAGTTAGTAGTTTGAATGATAATTATTGGTTTAATTCCTCTGAGATAAGATATAGTCTGTCAGTTCGGGATATTGCTTATAGGTCACATCTCGACGACAGGGCTGACGGAATATTGGGAACTTTTTGTGGTTTAAGGAACCGTGCTAATACGGAAATCCGTAAGGCTAAGCGTAGAGCACATGCTACAATTTTTTATAATAAAACCTCAGACCGAATTGGAAATACACTTCGTGCTAATGATCCTGGTGATAATGCATCAACCGTTGATAATGTTGATGTTGAGGATCTGAATTTGTATTTTTCTTTTAATCGAGGTAATGCCCCTATCGATAATAGTTTTTTAAATAATGTTATATTGGTAAATATATTCTTTATCTCGGAAATAATGTAATTACCACACTCAAAAAAAAGTAAGTAAAGTCAGCAACATTTCTGCTGGAAAGATTCTTGAAGAAAATTGCTAATATCAGCAAAAAAGTTGCTGATTTTTGGCTGATATTACCAATTTTTCTTTAAGGATCCTTCCATCAAAAATGGGGCTGACTTTAAAGCCTTTTTTTAAATACGCATCAATTTTTCTATATTGTTGGATAGAAGGATGAATCCAGTGGCATGAATAATTTACGTCCCGTTTTTATACTTCTAGTACGTTCTAAAGTTTTAGAAATTTTGATGAAGAAGCAATTAGAGAATCACATTGCTAATTTTTATTTTTTTTAATGATTCTCAATATGCATTTATATGTGGTAGAAACACCACATCGCTGCTTTTAGGACTTACGAATACGATTTGAAAGTCTTTAAGTATTGTCCACGTCAATGTTCTTTTATCCATTGACCTTCTGAAGGCTTTTGAAAATATCGATCATAGTATATTAATTTCTAAGCGATATCGGAGTTTAGGTATTTACGTTTCAGGAGCTTTTAAAAACTTTTTACACACCTCTCAGAAAATGCTATTTAAAATTTAATTGAACTTGGTATATATATTCTTCTAGTAAATATGAAGTTTTTTCTTTTTCCAAAATTCGTTATAAGTCGCGCTTGATTATTTTCTTAAACCCTGCAGGAAATGTCAATAGTGAAAAAGTATTGATTCACTATTGACTGTGTCACCAGTACTACTAACCAAATATTCCCCAGGCAATGTAATTTGCTATAGACATTTAACATGTACGTGTCATTGAAAATCAATAGTGACATTAGAACTATTGACTAGGTAGTGAATAGGTAGTTCTTATGGGACCATATGTAGACATTGGAACCAAAGATTCACTAGTGACTAGGTAGTTCTTATGGCACCATATGTAGACATTAGAAACATAGATTCACTAGTGACTAGGTAGTTCTTATGGGACCAAATGCAGACATTGGACCAAAGATTCACTAGTGACTCGTTAGTTCTTATGGGACCACATGTAGACATAAGAACCATAGATTCACTAGTGACTAATTAGTTCTAATGGGACCATATGTAGACATTGGAACCAAAAATTTACTAGTGAGTTAATAAAGTAAAAAGTGTAGACGCTTAGTTGACAATGTCAACAAAATAGTAGACAAAAGTGGAGACTTGGAGACACTTGACCCCAAGCTTCCTGCAGGGAAGTTATGAGTTTTTAACAATTGAAGAGTGTAGTCGAATAAGGGTATACAGACCATATTTGTCATTTCAATTGTCAGTTTTAAAGTCAATGATTCTTCTTCGCCAATCGTTGCAGGATTGTCCCTATAGACATGAGCCTTAACATAGCCCCACAAAAAATAGTCTAAAAGGCGTTAAATCCCACGATATAGGCGGCCAATTGTCCGGACCCAAACGTGAAATAAACTGTTCACCGAACTTGGCTCTCAATGCCATGTTTGCGCTTGCTGTATGGCATGTGGGACCGTCTTGTTGAAACCACATGTCACACAAGTCCAGCTCTTTCATTTTGAGCAAAAAAGAATTTGTAATCATTGCATTGTAGCGCTCGCCATTCACAGTAACGTTCCTGAACTCGTCGTCTTTGCAAAAGTACGGTCAAACAGTGCATGTTCACGTGCAAATGAGCTCCGTCGCTGAACACAATTTTCCGATAAAAAGGTGGATCTTCATCCAACTTTGACAGCGCCCATTAACCAAAAGTTAGCCGTTATGGTAGGTCGTGTGGCTTTAATTCTTGCACCAGCTGTATTTTAAAAAGGTTTTACACCTCAATCCTTTCTCAAAATTTTCCACGTAGTGGATAAACGGAGGCCCAATTGCTGCGAACGGCGCCGAATCGATAATTCACGGTCATCAACAACCCTGGCGGATACAGCTGCTATATTTTCCTCTGTCCACACTATACGTATGCGTGTTGGTTGTTTAATGTCCAATTCTGTAAATTTGGTGCGAAATTTAGTCACAAGATTCCGAATAGCCGCCTCAGAAGGTCGCTCAAATTGACCATAAATTGGAAGAAGTGCACGATGCACTGCAAGAGTTGTTCGTTTGTAAGTCGATTCATGGTTAAGTTATAGACCAAACTGAACATGATTAACAGTAATATGTTACACGAAAACAGCTGAGCTGCCAAAAACAGTGTTGCCAAAAAGAAAGTTGCTAAAAAATCACCCTTTATAAGTAAGACTTGGCTTAAAAAGAAGAATCTCTCAAATGCTAATACAATAAATAAAATATTTGTAAGCCAAGCAACAACCACTGATGGATTTACAAAATACCAAGAAATGCTGCCATTAGATGTTTCTTAAAAAGGCGGTTAATTTTTTTTATCAATTGTGTATTAAATTGTATTTTAAGTTTTGTATTTGTTAGTGTTTTGTTTAAAAAATGTACTTGCAATGTTCTCTCATTATTTTATTGTAGAAGATCTTCAATGTAAAAAAGCAAAATCTAGGTAAAATTGTGTAGGGGCCATTTATATAAAATTACTAGCTGACCCGGCAAACGTTGTTTTGCCTTCAAATTTTAATTATAATTAATTCTTGAAATCAAGAAATTTTTTTTACGCAAATAAATAATTAAAAAAATAAATTCACATTAGTAAATCATTTTAAAATTTGTAATTTCATGGGAAGCCCAATGCCTCTTTGTCCTTCTATCGCCTTTATTTGCTGAAGTAAATAAAATGAATAGCTGAAAACAACTACGACGTAACCTATCACCGGTGCATTGAAGCGCCGCTCATGCTCACCAGCCGGTGTCTTATCACAACCGTAAATTCATCTGTCGGCATCTGGTCTAGGGCTGTTTTGAATAGACGGATGAGGCTGCTGTGTTCGTGTAACATAGGTTGTCGATTAACATAGGTTTTTTGTAAATATTAACATAGGTTTTTTGTAAATATCTTCGGAACTACATAACCGATTTAAGAGTTTGATATCTAGTTTTGAAAAACATGACAACGGCTTTCAAAAAAAAAAGAAATTATTAAATAACCTTGCAAAAAGTCTTGAATGTGATGATTTATTTTAATGCTTATTTGTTTTTTGCTTTTGCCACGCCCACTGGTATGATCCCGCCCCAATTTTCCCATGACTATTCATAATATAATCAATGTGCACAAATTTCTAAGACTCTGGCTATTATAGAACTGTAGATATATGATATTAAATATTTACTTTGCATGGGAGCTGACACGCCCACTGGTCCGATCACGCCCATTTTTAGATGTTGGCCGATTCTCAGACCTACTCAATATGCTCACAAAATTTCATGAGAATCGGTCAAGACGTTTCGGAGGAGTACGGGAACGAACATTGTGACACGAGAATTTTATATATAACATATCAAATTATAAAAATTTAAATCAACCCGATTGAAAAAAATTTTATAAGCCATATCAAATTATATATAATTATGTACGGAAATTGGTGAATATAATTATATATAATTATATAAAATTTAATAAAATCTGATATAATCAGATATAATTATATCCGAAAAATGGGTATGTATAATTTTATATAATTATATAAAATTAGATATAATTATATAAGGCAGATATAATTATATATTGGACCATATATAATTATATATAATTTTATATAGCGCCATATAGACACATTTTTGAATAATCAGCCGCATATATAATTATGTATATCTAATTATATATGGTTCTATATATGATTATACATAATTATATATAAATACATATAATTATATATACATTTTTTTAATCGGGAAATTATATATACGAATTTTTCGGATATAATTATATCAGAATTAACAGAATTATATCTGAATATATCTAATTATATATAATTATATCCACCAATTACAGTATCTATTTATATATACATATATGAAACTCATTTTCTGTTTGTTTGTTCTCTATACAAATTTGCAATTCTCAACGGATTTTCCTCAAATTTGGCATGAATAATCCTCGGACCTACTCATTTTCTGTTTGTTTGTTCTCTATACAAATTTGCACTTTTCAACGGATTTTCCTCAAATTTGGACGTCAAACTTAGACCGTAGTATAGTTTTCATCGACCACGGCCACTTCTACGCCTACTTTTGACAAAAATCTGAAATTAAAAATTCTTTTACCTTTTTCAACTTTTTTTCGTTTTTTTTCGAATACAAACTTCTAAGAAAGTTTTAACGGATTACTTTGAAATTACTCACATATATTTTACGTTTCCCGAGGAAGGCCTCAGTAAAAGTTTCATTACCATAGCCCACTTCAATGCCGACTCTTGATTAAAAACGTCAAAATCAAAAAATTCCACTATTTTTAATAAAGCTTTTTTTTAAATTTGAAAGCATTAAATCCAATCAAAACATTTTAGGAAAAACCATTTCGATTTTAAGAATTTTTTTCCCCCGTAGAATATACCTACTGATTTATTCGCAATGTCTTTATGATTTAATTTTTTTAAATTTTATTTTTCCTTACCGTTTTTGGGCAATAACAAGTCCATTAAAAAAACAAAAAAAAAACTTCTTTAAGAATAAACTTTTTCGAAACCATGCACTAAAATCAATACGAAACTTTTTACTGATAAAGCACATTGATTTATAGTCGTAAATTTCTACTGAAAGCATCATTTTGTATTCAACATCTTTAAAGATAAAATAATTTTTAATTTTGTAACCTTATTTCATAAATTTCAAATGGAATCTTTAATTTAAAGTTTAGCGTTAAAATCCTAACTGATTCTGCAAAGCGCAGCAGAATTAAGTCGTCTATTTCTTAGCTTAAAATTTTTGCTGCAAATTATATATAATTACTAGCTGAAGTGCCCGGGAAACACCGGGCACTTCAGCTAGTAATTATATATAATTTGATATTTAACTATATAAAATAATATATCGGGCCATATATAATTACAAATGTCCCTATATATGGCCCTATACATAATTTTATATGGCCCCATATACATTTTTTCAATATGGGTGTTTGTTTATCTACCGCTATTGCAAATAAGTAAAAAACTTTGCATGTTTAGTTTTATCCCTGTACATTTTATGTATGGTAAGAAATTTTATCACTATGCGTAAACTAAACATTTCGCTGAACTGATTTTTGTATTAAAATTGCATGTAAAATATCCTAACATTTTTAGAAAAAAAAATTCTTCAGTAGTAATGTTAATAACATATTTTTGGATGCTGAGAACTTCATTTTCCTGAGGTAATTAAAGCATGTGGAAAACTAGTTAAAGTTTGAAGTTTTTTTCTAAATATTTCATGACATTTTCAATGGATTTTCAATTTTAATACAAAAATTTGTTCATTTTAATCTCTAGTTTAAGCCCAATTATAAAATTAACGAATTTCTTAAAATGCATTAAATTTATAAGATAATTTTGTGTAGATTAATATTCATAAAAAAACAATTTCATGAGTTTGAGATAAAATTTCGAAAAACTAAGTCTCGGTTCACACACGACAATTATACTTGCGCAATTCTTGAGTTTATAGAAGAGGGAGGAGAAGAGAATGGAAGGGGGTACATACTTGCCCGTACTCCAATTCCGTTTTGTTTTGTCATCCGCAATTTTCAACACTGCAGGTTGATATACGAAAATTGCTGAAACAAACTTTTCCTGTGTGAACACAAAAGCAATTTCAAAGGAGAATTGAAGAAAAATTGCGCAATTATAATTGCCGTGTGTGAACCAGGACTAAGCAAATTAAACGTAAAAAAAATTACAAAAAAATGTTTGCCTGATTAGTGTTCAGCATACATAGGTCTATTAAAAAATATGTGCTTTAAACACAGTTTTCTTATGGTAGCGTTATCAGAAACTTGCTACTTTGCTAAACCATATTACGGCTCGGCACATAGGCCTATTTCAAATATCGAAAATATAAAATATAAACTTACTTTGTAACCAACAACAGGTAGATTCTTATTCAATTCCGTGCACATAATATCCAATAGAGTATACTGGAAGAAATAATCTAAATTTATCTCACCCTTATGTGATAGAAAATTTAGTATGGATTTTTTTAAAGCGGGGAGAAGCTAAACAACCAGGATATGTTATAGATTTGCCCGAAAATGTAGGATCACATTCAAAAGGTAAACTGGTATTCAGATATCTGGCAACCTGGAATATAAGATTTATCATTTATGATTATAAAACTGTATTCCCTTGAACATAAGTTTTGAAAAAACCTACCACTTCTAACCAATTAAGATGTGATGGGTTGTGATATCTAAGTATAAATTCTTCCAGATGTGAGGCAAAACCATCTGGAGTCATGTTTTTAAAAGCTTGTTCCAAACTTTTAGGTTTAGCTGGTTGTTTGTATACATCTTTAGATTTTGTAGTATCTTGTTGAAGATTGGAAGAATCTTTCGGGTGTTTAGGAGTTTTCTTCGGTGTGGAACCTTTCGATTTGTTAGAACTAGCATTGGATTTCGCAGGTGATAAATTTTCTTTACCACCACCGCTACGGCCCGTGATAATTTTACGATATTGATGAGTAGGCACTTAAAAGTATAGGAATATTTAACGTACATATAATTAATGCATTCTATATTAGTATTACTACTCACAAATCTCTTCCAACTTGGGCAGCAATGCCTCTTCCTTTTTCTTTTCCTTATGGGCTACTACCTTTTTCTCGAAATTCTTTTGTTTTTGGGATTTGGATACTACTTCCCACTGATTGTTATTCGACATTCTGATTTTTTTTTATTTTACTTAAAGTTTATTTCAGTCTTTTTGTTTAATAAAATCTATTGACCGGTAGATTAACTTAACAAAAAAAGTGCAATATGCTACAACAACAAGAATGTATCAACAGTATTTAGTAAATGTCAAATGACGTAGACAGTGCGCTGTCAAAATTGAGAATAACAATCGTTTAAAAAAAAATTCATTTGAAGTTCATTCTATTTATTCATTTATAGTGTTGCCCGTCTCTTTAAGACATTATCCCTAGTTATCGATTCGTCATTCCTAAATTGTGTTTTTCTGATACCAGTGTTGCCAAGTTAGGGGTTTTCCCCTAGATTTATGGGATGTTTTAGTCGTTTAGCGGGATTTTAGGGTTAACAATTTGTAAAGTGGAATTTGGGGTTTAAAAATCTGAGTTTAAAAATCTGGTAAAATAAAATTTCAGATTTTGACAATGAAAAAAGTAAAACTGTAACGAAATTAGTGTATCGTCACCTAAAATCCTAAAGGCCGTAACTAACAAAAAATTCGAAATTGAATTTTGATTTTGATTACGATGTAGTAACCAAAATACACCTTACCACCATGTTTGACACATTTACGTCCAAAAACACCAATTTTATTAACGAAAATCAAAAGACCGTAACTGCAATTTTAATATACTCATTAACCCAAAAACCGTGTAGTGCAGTTTTTGACTTTAATGTAATAATTTATATTGTTTTTGTTAAACCAATTTTATTTTATTTTTTCGGAATAAATTATTTTTATAAATTTTTAATCGAAAATGTTTAAAAATTAAAATGACGAAGGTTCAATACCAGAAACTGCTCAGTCTGATTCAGAAAATTGAAAATTAACAATGTAGTTATGATTTTTTGAAAATACACTAATTCTTCTCTACCACGCCTTTCACAATTAAAATGCGTTTTGTTTTAAAAATACTCACAATAAATAGAAAAAAAAAAGAATTTGACTAAAAATTTGTCATTGTCGGAAAGTAGTATTTTTTTATCTTAAACGTTTGTTTTATTTTTTGCATACATTTTTGTATTGGAGTTACGGCTTTTTGGTTTCAGAAAAATCAATTACAAAAGGCCGCAACTACATTACTTAAAAACTACTATATTTTCCATGAATTTTTTTCTCAGAAACAAATCCGTCTTTGTTTCTAAAAAATTTGTATAAAAATGTTAGATAATAATGTTTTCTGAGATTAAGAACATTTTTTCGCTTCATAAAATTTAAAGTCCTTAAAATTGTTTGATGCCTTTTCGATTTTAGAATGAATGTAATTTAAATCTTTTACTTGATGTACGTTTTGGCGGACTTGATACAGCGCTTTAGTTGGCACATAGTAAAATGTGTTTGGAAAAAACTGGAATTGTACTCAATTTGTGAATATTCACTGTACACCTTTTTCAATTGAAATTGGGAACATTGTAAATAAAATTGAGACTTACCAATTGGAAACAAGAAGTTTTAATTTTCCACTTAAAATTAAAAAATTTTTATATAAAATGAGCATTAAGAATTTCTATTTGAAATTGAGAAAAATATTAATGAAATACTGATTTTCCATTTAAAATTGAGAAAAAAATTTTAAATGAAATTAAAATTTTCCGTTTGGAATTGGAAAAATTCTAAATAAAATTTAGATTTACACTAATAATTAGTAAAATTACAATTGAAATTCAAACTTTCATGAATATTGGGACTTTCTATTTAAAATTGGAAAAATTTTATATGAAAATCAGGAAAATCTAAATGAGAAAGGAAAAATTCCAAATGAAATATAGAAAAAAAGATAATAATAGTAATATCGATGTTAGAATGTTATATCTTGTAAAGAATTTAAAATATTTTCGAAACACTTTCTATTGTAACCTTATATCGTTAGCTAAAACGCAAACAGTCCTAACTAACAAAATATTCAAAATTGCTTTTTTGATTGATTCTGATGTACTGCATCAAAATACATGCCCACAAAAAAAATTTAGACTCCTTCGATCGAAAATAGTGATTTTATTAACAAAATTCAAAAGACCTAACTACATTAGCGTTTATATGTTAGACGCAAAAAGCCCTAACTACGTTTGTAAACACAACATTTTTTACATAACAGATACATTTTGAAGTTACGAGTTTACCTTTTAAGAATTTTGTAATTATTGTTTTTTTAACAATTAAACTTTTTCTATATATTGTAAAAAATTGATGAAAAAATTCACAGCCTTGTAAACAATATATGTACATATATTAAAAAAATATATAAAACAACTTTTAAATGAATGTGGGTCGTGGTAAGTTTATGTGATTAGAGTACGTGTGAGTCAAAATTCGCTCACTTAATAATATTTATAAATACTTTTTCCTTAGTACACTCAGTAAAGTAATTCTACTTTACAAATTTTAGGTATAAATTAAGTTTATTCTTATTTTTTTTACGTTTCTTTGGTAATTTTTATTTTTGTATTTTTAATAATATAAACGAATTTTATTAAAAAAAATAAATTGAAGTTTTTATTTGTTCAAATCCTAAAGCTTTATAAGACAAATATCTCAGTAAACTTATCTTTAAACTTTAAGTGGCTTTTCTCCGAAACAACATGTTGAAGCATATGCGAGACTGTGCAGTTTAACTGTAAGAACGATTTTTTTATCAGATTTTTTTATAGCGGACTAGAAAGTTCCCACATAGGAATTTTTTTAAATTTTTGTCAGTTTATTTTTGATAAAAATAAAAATTTTTATGCAGATCAAAAATTTAGAAATCTGTCTACGTTGGAAACGTAAGATGTCATTCGTCATTTAAAAAAATATTTTTTTATTTTCACATGATTGCTTTGTGCAGCCATGGGCACATGCCACCCGATTTTACCTATTAAATATAAGCTTTATAATATAATGGTAACGACGATTTCCATGGTGGTCGGTATTTTAAATTATAATTTTTAAAAAAAATATTTTTTTCTTTCAATAAGCCAATTCTTGCATTGGTAATAAAATTAAAAAAATTGCACCTTTACAACTACACAAATTAAA
This sequence comes from Delia radicum, assembly GCA_021234595.1. Classification (NCBI taxonomy): domain Eukaryota; kingdom Metazoa; phylum Arthropoda; class Insecta; order Diptera; family Anthomyiidae; genus Delia; species Delia radicum. The sequence continues at coordinate 118,805,286 of CM037854.1, forward strand.
AACTTAAATAAAGACATGTCTAAATTTTAAGGATTTTAAAATATTGCTACCAGCCTTTATCTCAATATTAAACTGTTTCTTCTAAAATTTTGTTTTCGTTTTTTCTTAAATTAATTAAATATAATTTTTTATTATAATATATTAAAAAAATAGCTATATAATTAATTTGAAATTTGTAATCAATATAAAAAAATAGTTTTATAAAATGTTAGTTAGGGCGGTTTGCGTTTAAGGTAACGATATGTGGTTTTAACTAATTAAAGACTCGTCATAGATCCGATGGACATTTTTTAACCAATCTTTGCAAACATATAAAACAGTGATTTATGAAGAATTTGAGTATTTTTGTTTTTTTCTTAAAGCTTCCTCTTGTGAAAACATTGGCAACTAAAGTTGAAACTATGATAGAATATAAATCCTAGATGTTTAAGGATATTTTAAAAACTAAAATATTGTATAATTTTGTCAAAAAATCTTTAGTCAAAAATATATGACAAATTATTTTTCTTAAGTTAACGAATTTTTTGGAAATATTTAAAAATTGCCATATGACAACCCTGACGTTATAATTTGTATACGTTTAGTATTAAGGGAACTTGCATCGTCAATACTGCTCAAGTCTGAGAGAATGCAAATTACGGACTGTGTATATTTGCAAAGCGTGCAAATGACCATCGTGAATACCCTAATTATTTTAATAAAAACCGTCACTTATTTATGTTTTAGGTAAAAACCGAAAATTTTATATTTTTGACTTTGTGTATTTAAAAAATTCATAGTGCGATCGGCCAGATTTTGAAAAACTATATACAATCGATGAACTAATTTCTAGCAGAGAAATACATTTTCATATATTTTTGTATCAACATAATGAAAAATATAAGAGATGATGCTTTTTTAATATTTTTAAATAATTTTTGAAATTCGTCCCATCGGAAAAGGGCAAAAATATTTTTTTTTAAAAAAAAAAATAATTTTTTATTTCTGGGTAACAATTTTACACAAATTTTTATTCACGGTTGTAGTTAAGATGTTAAGTAATTATTTTAAACAACTTAATTATCTTTATCCAGTAAAAAAATGTACTTCCAGGTCGAAAAAGGAAGAATATGCCAATAATGAGTTATAAAGTTGACTATAGAGAAAAAACTATAGAAAAAAACCAAAAGAGATTTTTAAATTTATTTCAAATGAAAAATATTCAAAATGATTAAAGAATATATTTTGTTGGGCGATTTTTTGTTATTTAAATTACTAAATTATTATTTGCTTAATGTTTTTTGTTTTTTTTTTTACTTTTCAAACTTTTTTTAATTTTACTTTCCTTATATTGTTCATCCTTAAAATTTTCTATTTTATAAAAATTTTCAAATAAAAGTAGAGTATATTTGGAATTTTCTCAATTTAATTTGAAATTTTCTAAATTTTATTTAGAACTTTTACAATTTAAAATAGAAGTTCTGAATTTCATTTAGAATATCCCAATTGAAAGTCTCAATTTACATTTTAAAATCTCAATTTCCAGTTGAAAATCTCAATTTCATTTAGAATTTTCAAAATTTCAAATCTTAATTTTAAATAAAAAATCTCAATGTTAATTGTTTTTTATACAAAAAATGTGAAAAAAATAATTAAATTTCGCAAAATTTTTAAAAGGTCCATAAAATTGATGCGTTTATAAATTTTAAGATGCGCTTTTAACATAAAGTTAGTTACTAATAAAACCCAGTTCACGCAATACGTCAGTCAATTTAAAATATTACTATTATTTTATTTATTAACATAACAATTACAAATTATAAGTTAATTATTAACAGAGCAATGGCAGCGAAGGCCTTCAGCACATTTCAAATATAATTGTGGATGTTAGACGCCAAAAAATGTACGCCTACTAAGATCTTGTAAGTTTGTGATGTTGGTATACCGTAAATTGTATAACTTACACCTTTATTTAAATGCTGTTCTAAAAACGCATTTCCATTAAACGGTGTAAAAACCGCATGGAAAAAACTGAGAAAGTTAAAAAAGCAGCGATATGGGAATTACTACTTAGTATATGTATCTCCCAAGTCTAGTGACTCCATTTTGCATTGGTTTAGATCTAAAAATTAAAAACTATGAGCATAAAAATAAAATTAATGAAATACCTCTTGTAATTTTTCGACTTTTACATGACCATCAATTCTTTTGGTGCTGACGTTTCAACGTGAAGTATAGTGAAACTAACAATGTCAACCATTCCCCTCAATTCATAAAACCGCGACATATGATAATCATCGAAAGTCAGTTTCAATAGGCGTCGAAACATTTTGAAGTAGCTCATATATTTTACAAGAAATTTGTAAAACTAACTTGAAACTTATGTAGTTGTATAATTAACTAGCACTTCTATAATATGTTCCCAGTTTTTTCTGAGTGTATATTAATTAAATAATCGTTTTATAAAAAAGCAAATTGAACCGTTGTAAGTGCTAAAAAAATCGTCGAAAATATATAAAAAGCGCTAAAATGGAGACACCGGCTTTATAGACCGTTACAAATTAGATGGAATTTCTCAATTTTTAGTTAATTCCACGAAAATAAATTTTCTTTATTCACATTTTCCATAAATTTTATACAAATACTCGTTAAAATATACATATACTCTTAAATGCTATGACAAGTCCAAAAACTGATTAGAGGGCAGTTTACATATAAAATAAATTGAGTTTTACTTTTTACATTTATAACATGGGAATATCTTCCACTGTAAAACCATCACGTTTCAAACAAATGCACACAAGAATGTAACCATAATAACCACCAGGTATAAACATTAGAATACCCAATATTAGCAATGGCCAAGCACGATCGCCATATTTTTCATTAAAAACACCCGATGAAACCAAAATACTAAACGTCAAACAAGTCTGTAATGAAGAAGGAAACATGTCATAAGGAAAATTTCGTACAATGACCTGTCCCGTAAACGGACAATAATAGGAATGTTCAACGACGTTACCGTGGGTTCCAACTGGAACCCAATTTACATACAAATGTTACGGTATCGTATGCGAACAAAGCTAATGACTCACCGCTCCCGCTACAAAAAAGAACAATATAAAGATTATTGTTTTCCAGGGAAATTTTCTTTTTGGCTCAACCCATTGCTCATCGATAAAGCCATCCAGTTGGTCATGTTCGTCCGGTTCTGTATCTAAAGTATCATAGGTTTCCCCGGCGTTAGCGTTTGTTCTACGTCGTGACATTTTGCTTTAGTTTATGGTAGAGTTTTTACTTTGTTTTATTGTATATCCACTTATTTATGATAAAATTTTTCGTGTTTTCTTCTTATTTATTGCTGATAAAACAAAATTGCAATTGAAATTCTATAAATATACATAAACAAAACCCACAGATGCTGTTTATGTGCTTTTTTTTCTTCAAACAAAAACAACAATTTGCTTATCCACTAAAGGGGAGCATGAATGTTTACAAGGCATTTTTTATACTACAAATTTTTTTTTTTGCTCTAATAATATTAATGGGGTTATTCTAGTAAACTTGTCATATATAACAATATTTTTTAAGAGGCCCTAAAAGGACTGTATAAAAAATCAACTTTTCTAAAGCTTTCATTAATTCTAAAGAAAATTAGTTTTCAAATTTTTTTAAACTCAGTAGCTCAATTGGTCGAGTTTTTGGGTACAAACATTTTGTAACTTTACGGACCTCTGTTCGAAAGTCATGGTTCACACACGGCAATTATAATTGCCCAAATCTTCTTCAATTCTCCTTTGAACTTGCTCTTGTGTTCACACAGGAAAAGTTTGTTTCAGCAATTTTCGTATATCAACCTGCAGTATTGAAAATTGCGAATGACAAAACAAAACGGAATTGGAGTACGGCCAATTCTGTACCCCCTATCATTCTCTTTCCCTCCCTCTTCTATAAACTCAAGAATTGCGCAATTATAATTGCCGTGTGTGAACCTAGTCAAACAAACTAAGTTTGTGACATTTTTTTTTATTATTTTTGTAATAATATTTGTTATATTCCACAAATAGGGTTGCCATTCGTACTGTTTTAAACAGTAAATGTACTGTTTTTTGAAAAATGTACTGTTTTATTCACAACACCTAAAACAGTACGCAAAAGTGCTGTTTTTTTGGATTTGTACTGTTTTTGAACTGTTTTTTTTGTATATTTTACATATTTTTATATAAACAAGTTTATTTGCGTGTACAAAGAATATATATTTTTTTAACCAAGTTTTTTTTCGTGTGTACAATAGTTTTTTATATAAATTTTTTGAATAAGTTTGGTTTGTTTACTTTTCAAGCAATGGATGTTTGTAAACACAATTTTTTTTTCATGACACTGCCCAATGCAAAAATTAATAGCGTCCAAACTAATAACTTTAGCCAATTTGACGAAATTTAGTCAATTTGATGAAATTTAGTCAATTTTACTTCTTTAGCGGATGTAAACTTGACTAAATTTTGTTGATTTCAATAAAATTAGTTAAATCTTAAAAAAAAATTGAAAAAAGTTCGTTAAAGATCTACAAATTTTTTTTTGTTGATTTTACCTACGCTATTTGGTTCGGTGTATTAACTTATTTTAAGTAAATATATGATGTATTGAAGTAAAAGTTATGTTAACAATAAATACAAAAATGTAGTTTTTTTTATTTGAAAAGTACTGTTTTTTTTTCATTTATGTACTTTTTTTTCACTTTTCAAATGTGGCAACCCTATCCACAAAGCACATGACAAATTTTTTCTTTGAAAAAAAAAAAATCTAAAATTTTAATTATATTGAATATTTTCAATTCAAATTAAGCAGTTTTATTTAAAAATGCATTTTGTTACCAAATTGTGCAAAATTTTGCAAGCATTTTTTTATATTTCGATAATTGAATATTGTATTGTAAAATCATTTACATCTTCAACAAGTTAAATGACAGTTATTTTTTTATTCAAACAAAGATTGCAAAAAAATTAAGTTAATTTTGCAATAAACTGCCTTGAAGTAAAAATTTTAACAAAATATATTTTAAATTCAAAATGTTTGCACGAAACACGTAATAAATTAAAAAAAACGTATTTTGCTGGGCCAATTAATTTAATGTATAGTAATAATTGCAACTTTATAATTACGATTTGCAAAAATATTTAAATTACTACATTCAATTATAAAAATTTTAAAAATGAATAAATTTTTAAATATTTTGCAAAATTTGTATTGGAATACAAAAATAATTAACATTTTAATATAATTTAGATGATTTTGCAGTTAAAAATTCAATTAATGAATTATTAAAAATGTTTGCTAAATTTTTTATAATTTGGCAATAAATCTTATTTTGTATTTAGATGTTTAATTAATTTGCGTATTTTTTTTATTAATTTTACATAAAAACAAATAAAAAAATTTTCAGAACCTTAGTGGGTCTGTAAAGATACAAAAATTGTGCACACAACAGCTCTACTGATTGAGCTAATTGGACATTAAATTTAAAAAAAAAATGATTTTTAGACCAATAAAAGCTTTAGGAAACTTGATTTTTTATACAGCGCTTCTAAGACCTCTGAAAATATTTTTATAGATAACAAGTTTTTCAGAATAGCCACATAAATCTTAGAAATTAAAAAACCATGGACAAAACAAATAAAAGTATCCCATAAAAAAAATAGAAGTTAGTCTGTTTTTGCTATTTTAAGTATAAAAATTGTCAAAACTGGCATCGCAGCATTCTAGACAATATTATAGGAAACATTCCTGCACCCCTTTAATATCTACCTTATCTGTTTTTTAACAGCTGTTTGGATGTGTTCATTACACTACGAAAGAAAAATTAAAGATAATAGACTACACAAGATTTTTAGTAGAGAGTTCAGACTGCGAAATTAAAGTACTTGATTAACGTTAATCCACCTTTTTAATTTTATGATTAACTTGACAGCTAAAATATTAACTGTCAGTTTAAAATACCAAGGTGGCGCCGACAGTGATCCGGCACAAGAGGAACAAGGAAAATTACGGCGTTAGCAAAAATATTTGTCGACAAGCGCCAACATTTCGGCAGCCTCTTAACGGTAATTTTTCACTGATGTGCGTTTGTTAGCGTTGCCAACCGAACTCATATAAAAACAAAGAGTAGCACATAATTAGTAGTATAATACGGAGTCATTCAGAAATAGTAGTCAGACAAAAAGTTATATTAATAGGGAGTTCAGACTGCGAAATTACTATACTTGAATAACGTTAACCAACATTTTTAATCTTCCTCGTTTATCAAAAAATGCATATTTTTGATTAACTTGACAGCTAAAACATTAATTCTCTCGGTTTAAAATATAAAGGTGGCACCGATAGTGATCCGGCATAAGAGGGACAAGGAAAATGCCGGCGTTAGCAAAAATGTTTGTCGACAGCGCTAAATTTTTTTTTCGGCAGCCTCTTAACATTAATTTTTACCTGATTTCGTATGTGTGTTTTGTTAGCGTTGCCAACCAAACCGAAAAAAACACAGAGTTACACAAAAATTACATTAACTCTTAATCCAAAAGATTAAAAAAAATTTATTCGCCTTGTTTAATGCATGCAGTCAAGCCCATTTTTAGGAGATTAACTTGTCTATGTGAATTCCCTATTATTTGTTGCTACTCGCTCGGCACAAAATTTACCTTCAGGCTTGCCATTAAAAAAAAGTGCTCTTTAGCTTATAACAAAAGTCAGGAGACAAGATTTTGTGAAAAATTACAAGTTTTAGGAGCTAAGGTGCAATTTATGGGGCTATCCCAAAAAAAGTATGTGGACCCCTCTAGAATAATTTTTTTTCTATAATCGTTTAAGTGGGCCCTTTAAACCGGTATTCCTAATAACATTTAAATGTGAGTACACAGAGAAAAAATCAAAGTTAAATCAATAATTATTTCATATTTAAATTAATATCTTACTTTTTTACGAACCTTTTTAAACTAGGTACACACAAAAAAATCGTTGCCAAGTAATTAGGAGCATGTCAATTAATAAAGTTTATCCACAAAAGTTATGCGAAAACTAGTAACATTTTACCAAGTGTTTACGTGTTTCTACTTAATTATTGAATAATTTAAAAAAAAAAAACTATATTAGTTGAAATGTTCCTAGTTACTTGGAAACGATTTTTTGTGTGTATGCATCCTATTATTTTATGTCCATACTGTATTATGCTGCCCCTGTGTGGAATGATGTCGCAACCTGTAATGTCAAAAAACTTCAAATAAGTAAAAAATTAAAACTACTAAAGATGATATACAATCTTCCTTGGCATTATTCGACTCAACGATTGCACTCCATAAGCGGTATCGAAATGGTCAATGATAGAATTTTGAAGCTCACTCACAATTATGATGTCAGATGTAAATTTTCTGAATATTTACACATTAATGAATTGTCAGTTAGCACGTAGTTTTAAGTTTTATCTTAACATGAAAATTTTTTTTTTTTGTTATTTAAATAGGTTTTTGTTAGTTTATGTCTAAACATAAAAAAAAATTATTGTAATATATAATATTATTATATCTTTTGTAATTATTTTTCTAAGTAGAAAAGTCTAATTATCGCCTGAACTCTTTAAACTTGTATTATTTTTTTGTAAATATATATCCATGTTATGTAAATTAATAAATTGAATTGAATAAATCTTATTTAAGTTAGTTAAATATTATTCTTGTTAAAATAACATGTTTCGTATTTAAATTAATATTTCGACATTATATATGTCATTTCCGCATTTTAAAAATAAGCAGAAACATATTTAAAATAAATAAAAAACAAACTTTGTTTGATTTCAAGGCTATTTCTCTTTAATTTAATGTTGTTTCTACTTGATTTTCTAATGCTTTTTTCGTTTTTGTACTTCTAATGAAAATTCTTCAGTATTCAAAAATGCGGTTTGTTTCTGGCTTCATTTTAGGTCCATTTAAGACCCCCTACACTGATAGAAAAAAATTTGTATTTCTTTTGTCTAAAACTACTAAAAAAATTAGTTAAAAATTACGTTGCAGAAAAAACTGCTAAAATTAGCAGATTTCTTACTAAATATTAGAAAGATAAGAATAGCAAAAATAAATATGTTAAATCTACGAATTTTTAGTTATATTGGAGCTAAGTTTTAGTTAATTGAAAATAGCAAATTAATATGTTAAAATCAGCAACAAAAAATTGCTAAATATTAGTAGACAAAAAAATATCGTAAAAAATGTGAAATTTTTAAAGATTTCTTTTTAATGAAAATGAAAATTATTCAAGTTCGAGGCCATACTCTATATTTCTTTATTAGGATATTGTCCTAACAAATAATCTATAGAGTTTTTTGTTTTCAAGTTCATTATTTGACCCTTTCAGGAATGTGTTGTTATATCTATTTCGGGAATTTTCTAGGTTCCCATCATCAGAACACGTTTTGAAAGCGGTAACAATCCCATGCCAAACATCAAACATTCATATAAACTAGTTTACTCACTACATGAGAACTAATATATGAGCTTGAAGTTAAAGATTATCACCATTGACCAAAAAATAAATTGAAAACTTGTTTTCCACCTCTGGTGGATATTCAATACACGTTTTTTGTTTTTCTCTCCTTTTTATATTTTGTTTAGTTTATAAACACATAACACATACACTCAAAAAAATAAGTTAGTACAAAAGTTAGTAAAACGTCTTGTAAATCAGGTATACTATTTTTTAGCAAATTTTTTTGCTAAAATCGTGTTTTCAGTTAAAATTTTTGTTATACTTATTCAGCACTTAACTGTTTTATACTAATGCTTTGCTAATATACTAATGTTTTACTAATTAATTTTGCCAAAAAAAATTATGCTGATAAGCACATTAATAGTGTGGCCGACAACCAGATTGAAAGATATACGCACAATTAAGCAGATGTCGCGGCATGTCAAGATGTAGAAGAGAAGAGGAAAATGATACTAAAAAGTACAACTCTAATAAGACATATAAAAAAATCAACCATGGAAGACTTTTGTATCTCTTTTTCATACATAAAACAAAATTGAGGATTAAAACAACTTAATTTTGCGTTGTCACCGGCTTGTGAAAATAATTGTCTATTAATAAAATAAAAGACAAAAGAAAATATTTAAATTTAATATGTATTTCTATAATAAATGTTAATAGATTAATAAACTAGTGTGGTCAAATTGCAAACAAACAAACATATACAGACATGTAGACAGAGTAAAGCGAAAGACAAAGACACACATCTTAGGTAGATTTGTATGGTTCCTTTTTCTTATTGCAAAAAAAAGAGTTGTTTTTTTCGTTTCGTTTGTTTTTGTTTATTTTTTCGTTTCGTTTCTATAATTATCTTCGGCAGTTGTGTCCTTTAAAAGAAAGCATCATTTCGACTACCATTGATGTAAGTAGTTGAAAGAAAATTTTTGTTATGTTATATATATTTATTTCTATATATTTTCAGATATTAAATTAATTCATGTCGTCAATGTGGGAAAATGAAAATTTTTATATTTCGTAATTATTGTAAATTATTTTTAAAAGAATCACAAAAATATGTTTTATGATTTTCAGCAAATATATTAACTAAATTACAATTTTTTTGCGTTTTTTTCAGTCTAATAAAATTCAGCAAAAAATTTATTAATTTTTACCAACGCTTTTTTATTTCTAATCTACTAAGTGTTAGCAAAACTTTTGCTAAATCTACTAATTTTGTTGCTAAAAATCAGCTTGCTGATTTTCAGCAAAAGCTTTTGCTGACATTAGCAATTTTTTTGCTAGAACCCTCCTGACTAAAATTTTGCTGACTTTACAAACTTTTTTTTTGAGTGCATGTTTCAATATAAATAATTAAAATTTTGAGTTAATTCTGCAAAACGTATGCAGAGAATATATTGAGCAACACGACATATTTTTAAAATTAAATTAAAATTGCTTAGGAATATGAAAAATAATTTATATTAAGTGCCTCTCTTTGCGCGTTTTTTGTTATTTTGCTTCTAAACTCTCAAAATCCCAGTTCAGCTTCTAAAAAGCTAAGTTCGTGGATAGTGCTTAGTGAAATATAAAATATAATTGAAAGTATTTTTTTTTACGAAAAACAAAGAAAAACTCAATAAAAATATACATTTAAAGCAAAATAAGTAAATATATGCAACAAATATATGCATTCAAAGTCGAATAAATAAAAATATGCATTTACATGCAAACAAATCGATGCCATTTTAATGCAAATTCTTTTACTCGTAGAGATATTTTGTTTCACCTGCTTTCAGACTTAAGGAAAAAAAACATGCATTGCACGAACTTCAGGTCCCTGATAATAACATATCGTTGTCTTATATCCAAACGGAGCTATCTACATTTTTTTTAGATAATGAGGTTTTTATTATTTTATTTATTATTTTACATTTATGTTATTTTTAACATGTATTTTCTGGCTTTGTTAAATAGACTAGTTATGCCAGCTGCAGTTGGCTTTTCAATATGGCTTTTTTAGCAAACGTCCTGGCTACCTTTTCACAAATTCGGCTCATTGAAGGTTGACTTAGTCCATGAAATTCACTGCAATCTTCTTGTTCGTTGGTGCGGCCCCAACACCTTGACGCTTATAGAACTTGAAGATACGGTGGAATCTGTCCACCGTTCTTTTTTCCTTTCATGTCACTCTTGACCAAATCAATTTATTTTTTTACGAAATTCACTGTCAGTATAAACAAAAAATTGTTTTTTTCTTTGTATAAAATTTAACCACACGATTACGGGCTCTATTTAATAAAAAGTCCAATGATTCTAAATTATTAATCGTTCAAATAATTTAGATAAAAAATTTTTTTTTGGGCACAAAAATGTATATTTATTTTTTATAATTCGCAGTTACTTTGACAGAAAACAGGTGTTTTTTATTTAAACTCTTATCAACAGTTTAGAAGCTCGTTAACATGAACTTAACAACAATATGACAAGTGTATTATGAATAGCATACTTGTTAGCTCCTTGCTAACTTTTACTTATGAATATGGGTGTAAGTGTTTTTGGTAATTTATCTTTTTTTTACGATATTAGAGAAATATACTTGTAGCTTATTTTATTTTACAAATTTCATCAATGTTAATTTTACATAGCATGTTTTGTATTAATGAACATCAATGTAAAATTTACATAGCATAAACTTGAATAAATTACAAAAAAAAAAAAAAAACTGGTGAAATTGAACAAAATCAAAAACAGAGTAGCATATTACCTAAGCAATTTCGCCGTTATTTCAACACGAAATAAATTTTGCAAAGAAAAGCTTTTATAAAAACACGCCATTTTTTTCTGCGTGTATACACACAGAAAACAAGCATTAGAACATCAAGTAGAAACAGCATTTAATTAAATAGAAACAGTTTTGAAATCAAACAAAGTATGTTTTTTATTTAGTTTAAATATGTTTCTACTTATTTTTAAAATGCGGAAATGACATCTATAATGTTGAAATATTAATTTAAATACAAAAGGTTTGCTTTAACTAAAATCATATTTACTTTAAAAAGATTAATACTTAATTTAAAAATGTTCGTAAAAAAATAAGATATTAATAATAAATTTGAAATAATAATTGATTCAACTATAATTTTTTCTCTGTGTATGCCTTATTAATTTATATGCCATTTCGTTGATAAACAACTTCGGATATAGTCATCAATGAATGTGACTATATACAATTTTATTAGGGTGGAAAAGTTGGTATGTAAAAACGATGTTTGAAAAGCTCAATCCTCTGATTTTGATTTTCGTTTAAACATCTAAAATTTTAAAATAATTTAGAACTTGTTAATTTTAAGATGTCACAATTATTTTGGATTTTTTTTTTTTGTATTATGACTATAACTTGAATTATTTGCATATAATTTTACTTTTGTAACCAAAGTTACGTGTGAAATGTGATTATATCATTAATGGAATATATCGCACTCATTTTTTATGAAATTTGATTTTAGATGACAGTAAAAGCATAATATGTGGACTATATCGCTAAATGGACCATAAGCGATGTGAATAGTTATAACCGAAAAGTACTGTAATTCTAAAAATAAATGTTCAAAATGTCGCTAAATATCATAAAAACCCTTTATCCTTTAAAAACAGATTTATTTTTGCTGCTAACAGATTTAGTTTTGCTGTTATTTTATTAATATTTAGCAAAAAAAAAAAAAAAATCTGCTAAATTTAGCAGTTTTTTCAGCATGATAATTTTTAACTAATTTTTAGTAGCTTTTTCTGCTATTTTTACAGGTTTATTTCTATGAGTGTATAAAAATTGCATTGCATTGCATGAACTTCAGGTCCCTGATAATAACATATCGTTGTCTTATATCCAAACGGAGCTATCTACATTTGTTTTAGATAATGAGGTTTTTATGCCAAAATATTCCCTGACATAGTTGTCATCTATTGTATTAATTTAAAATATAAAAGACCATTCTAACACCGTATTTTTTTTTTACAAAATTTGATTGAGCTATTGTCTACAACAATGTTTATTTTTGAATGGAAATCTACAGTACTTTTTTGATTTTATAATTACTAATACAAATTTGTTTTTTGCTTTATAATAACTGTTTCGTATATTTAAAATATGCGAATCTTTACCTCGTTTGTGTAACTTCCGCATCTAACAAAGTTTCGAACAAAACAAAATACAACCTTGCTCTGCTTCAAAGTCAATCAAAAAAGCGAATCAAACGCTGCATTCACGTTATTTCTCTTATTAATTACGTATTTTATAAAAAATACATTGGTCCACAGTTTAAAAAGTTATAAGTTCTGAAAGACTTTACACTTAATTTTATCATCTCCCTGTAGAAAGCAGGGTGACCATGTCTTTCTAGATGCGAAAACTTCTTGCATTAGATACAGAAACGGGGTACTTATCTCAGAAAACTTTCAGCAGCTGGCTGTTCTGAGCTATTCGCCATGTAAGCACAAAAATAATAATTATATGAAACATAATTATCAGCGCTACTGAATTTATTGGACATAGCTTCTTTTTAAAGTTAGAACTCGTTTTCGCGATGTTTGCGTTTTTTTTGCTAAATATTAATAAAATAACAGCAAAAATAAATCTGTTAGCAGCAAAAATAAATCTGTTTTTTTTTAAAGATAAAGGATTTTTATGATATTTAGCGACGTTTTGAATTTTTCTTTTATTTTGTATTTTAGAATCACAGTACTTTTCGGTTATAACTAGTCATATCGCTCATGGTCCATTTAGCGATATAGTCCACATATTACGCTTTTACTGTCATCTAAAATCAAATTTCATAAAAAATGAGTGCGATATAGTCCATTAATGATATAATCACATTTCACACGTAACTTTGGTTACAAAAGTAAAATTATATGCAAATAATTCAACTTATAGTCACAATACAAAAAAAAAAAAATCCAAAATAATTGTGACATCTTAAAATTAATAAGTTCTAAATTATTTTAAATCAAAATCAGAGGATTGAGCTTTTCAAATATCGTTTTTACATACCAACTTTTCCACCCTAATAAAATTTTATATATTCCCATTCATTGATGACTATATCCGAAGTTGTTTATAAGATTTAGACTAGAGTGGCACTATGCACCGCGACCAGTAGTTGGTATTTTGTGCTGCCAGCGAATACACCCTATAGGTTCAGGATCCCTACGAAGCCAACTATTCAACAGGTAAACAGTTACAAACGTCCGATAGCGTCACTATTCGACCACAAAAATAACGCACCCTCCTGCCGGAGAGCCTCGGACATTTGCCGAGAACATGCTCTGAGGTCTCGGGTTCCAATTCACAAAACCTGCACGTATCCGTAGAGGATCGTCCCATCTTGTACAATTGATACCTAAGTGTCCCGTGAGGTAACCCGTCACGGTCCTTTGTTCGCCCAGTTTATAAGCAACGAAAGGGCATATATATTAATAAGGCATACACAGAGAAAAAATTATAGTTAAATCAATTATTATTTGAAATTTAAATTAATATCTTATTTTTTAACGAACATTTTTAAATTAAGTATGAATCTTAGTAAAGTAAATATGATTCTAGTTAAAACAAACCTTTTGTATTTAAATTAATATTTCAACATTATAGATGTCATTTCCGCATTTTAAAAATAAGTTGAAACATATTTAAACTACATAAATAAAAAACATACTTTGTTTGATTTCAAAACTGTTTCTATTTAATTTAATGTTGTTTCTACCCAATGTTCTAATGCTTGTTTTCTGTGTGTATACACGCTGAAAAAATGACGTGTTTTTATAAAAGCTTTTCTTTGCAAAATTTATTTCGTGTTGAAATAACGGCGAAAATGCTACTCTTTTTTTTTTGTTCAATTTCACTAGTTATTTTTTTGTAATTTATTCAAGTTTATGCTATGTAAATTTTACATTGATGTTCATTAATACAAAACATGCTATGTAAAATTAACATTGATGAAATTTGGAAAATAAATTAAGCTACAAGTATATTTCTCTAATATCGTAAAAAAAAGATAAATTACCAAAAACACTTACAACCATATTCATAAGTAAAAGTTAGCAAGGAGTTAACAAGTATGCTATTCATAATACACTTGTCATACTGTTGTTAAGTTCATGTTAACGAGCTTCTAAACTGTTGTTGAGTTTAAAAAAACAGCTGTTTTCTGTCAAAGTGACTACGAATAACAAAAAATAAATATACATTTTTGTGCCCAAAAAAAAATTTTTAATATCTAAATTATTTGAACGATTAATAATTTAGAATCATTGGACTTTTTATTAAATAGAGCCCGTAATCGTGCGGTTAAATTTTATACAAAGAAAAAACCAATTTTTTGTTTATACTGACAGTGAATTTCGTAAAAAAATAAATTGATTTGGTCAAGAGTGACATGAAAGGAAAAAAGAACGGTGGACAGATTCCACCGTATCTTCAAGTTCTATAAGCGTCAATGTGTTGGGGCCGCAACAACGAACAAGAAGATTGCGGTGAATTTCATGAACTAAGTCAACCTTCAATGAGCCGAATTTGTGAAAAGGTAGCCAGGACGTTTGCTAAAAAAGCCATATTAAAATGCCAACTGCAGCTGGCATAACTAGTCTATTTAACAAATCCTGTAAATACATGTTAAAAATAACATAAATGTAAAATAATTATGAAAACTAAATATCTTATAAAACCTTTTCATCTTGTTCCCAGTTAACTGATCTTTTTATAGCTTATCAGATTTTTCCGCGTTTACCAGTTTCAAGATGTTTTTTTTTTTTTAATTATTTTAAGCCCAATTTTTTTTGTGGGAAAAACACAATTGCAAACGTCAAAACTCAAGAGTTGCTTTGCCAAAAAAGGAGCCACCTATAGAATTACACTGTGGCATCATAGAAATTTAGAGTTGATATTTAAATTTAAGTTGACAGATTAAAATGTGTTATGAATAAACTCTATGCTAACAAGCTGCTAAGCAAAAAATACATTCTAGTAAGCAGCTCGTTGGCTGCGATGTATAAGTAACTGCTAACTTTTACTTAGGAAAATGGGTGTTAGAATTTAGTTTGACATACACAAATCAATGTGGCAATATTTATTAGATATGGCAATATCGAACATAAAAGCATAACGGAAGTGTAGTTTCTTAAGCATTTTATTTCTGATGCAATTTAATTAAATAAAAAGAATGTAAAATTGGCTCTGGAAAACGAAAAATTATACAGAATGTAAGTAATATTATTTATTTATTACGACACAGAATTTGGAAACTTCTCAAGACATTAGACATCGTAAACACATCATGGTTAACTAAAGTTAGGTATTTATACTCGTTTTAAATATATTTATTTAAAAAAGTGTTATTTGTTGTTAAATAAATTATTAATTTCCAAAACAAAAATTCGTCTTATTTACATATCGCTCATTTACTTCAATAACGTCATAACTCAAAAATTTTGATTATGCAGAAAACGAGTTTAAAGTTTTTAATTTACTCCCACCTTGAAGAAAAAAATAACGACATAATTTCTCTCAAGTAGTGAGCATACAAGATATCAATACGAATTTTTTACACAATATGAAACGTGATATAACGAATAATTCTGCGTCAATAACTCAAAAATCATGTTTTTTGAGTTGTGACGTTCTTGAAGTAAATGAGCGATATATATAGCTTCGAAAATTTGCCTAAGCGTTTTGACAAAATTGTCGATAATTTTATGTAGTTGTATAATTGCCATGCAACTTTGTAAACTATTACTCTAATTTTTGTAACTGATACACCTTTTTTTTCTGCGTGTAGTCACATTAGCGATATAGTCTAATATTTGTGTGCAACTAAGATATGTGAAAAATGTAAAATTGTGTCATACATACATAGATATTAGGGTGCGCCAAAGTTGTGTGGGTAAAACAAATCATTGTAGAGATCGGCACTCCCCCCAGAAATATTCGTTTTTATATCAAAATACACTATGCAAAAATTATGGTGATCGCTTAAGGGGAAAGGGTGCCTCAAACGCCTTGAAAATAGGGAAACATGTCAAATTTGACCATTAGATAAATTAAAGCTGAACTGTAAAAAGTATTTACTTACTAAAATTTATAATCCAATTAAATTATTTGCAAAGCCAATTTCGTCAATTGTGTTTAAAAACGTAGTAATAAGTTCAAAATTAAAGAAAATACAGCCAAAAATTAAATTTCCTTGAAATCAGCTAAATTCAAATCGCTATAAAAAAAAAAAAACCAGCGAACGGATATTTATAATATTTCACAATTTTTATCTTTACGATATATATAAAAAACTATTGAAGAGCGATTTTAATTTTTAAAAATTGTCTTTAATAAAATTTTGAAATATGTAAAAATGTTGCTTTAGTTACCTCTACAAATAACTGCCACTTTTTTGTATCGTAATTTAAAATAGGTTAACGATGTCCTGGAAAGCTAATATTTTTTTTTGTGAATAGTTGTCATCAAACTTAGTACAACATTATTTTTTTCAAAATTGAATAACAAAAAAAAAATTTTTTCATCTAATCAAATCAAATTTGACAAATTTTTCGCATAGTGTATTTTGATATAAAAACTAATATTTCTGGGGGGAGTGACGGTATAAAATCGAAAGTTGACATTTTTGGCGCCTCCTAATACATAAAGTAAGTAATAAATATTATTAATAAAATATTTTGTTTATTTCCACATTTTTCATTTTATTGCAATTGCATTATGTTAACGATGTGGAAGTCCTATTATTTATATATTTATTTAATACAATCCCAAAAAAAAAATTTATATAAATTTCTGCAAAAAAAAAAATAACTAAATTAAAAATTTTATACTAAGTTTTTTAGTTTTTTTCAATCTACTAAGTTCCAGCAAAAAATTTTGTTGATTTCAACAAGTCGATTTTAATTTTCATTGATCTAAGTGTCAGCCTGAATTTACTATTTTTTTTTAATAAAGATCCGCTCACTGACGTTCAACAAAACAATTTGCAGATATTAGCAATTTTTCTGCAAGGATCCTTCAAGCAACAAATTTGATTACTCAACTAAGTTTTTTGCTAACCTAACGGATTTTTTTGAGTATACTTATAGTGGCTAAACGCGGCCTTCGTAGTGTATTTTTAACATTTTAGAACAGTTTAAAAGTTTGGCGATGCTGATCATATTATGGGAAAACATTTATACAATTTCTATAGATTAATTTTGGTCCACCATCAGCATCATTTAGTTTCAAACAAATAATTTTATTTATTACTTGCATTAAATTGAAAGATGTAGTGGACCAAACTTTCTCTGGACATTTTATAAACATTTCCAAAAATATGCTCAGCATTACCAAACTCGAGCCCAATTTTGTACAAAAATCTAAAAAATACGAGTTGCAAACTTTAAGTACAGTGGGCCCTCGGTTAACGAACACAATTCGTTCCAGAAGCGTGGTCGAAAAAATTACAAAAAAAAAACAATTTTGTATGATACTTGGACGCATACCTAGTTCTTCTTTAACAAAAAACTGTCTAGAGTAGTTTGTTTTTGGCGACGCTTCACAATTTGTTGAAAATGCGACACAGCATTATCATTGAATAAATCTGTTGCGCGTTTAGCCACTGTCTGATTGGGGTGATTCTTTTTAATGTTACGTTACACTTTCACAAAAAATAACAACACGTCTTGTTAATTGTATGAACACAAGTGATGCTAAAGCTAAACACAAACAGAGAAGTTTTATGCGCAATTCGGTAGTTCCCCATTTTTAACAAAATCAAATAATGAACATGTACTATATGTTTGTATGTCTCAACACGTCTTCTTAATTGTATGAACACAAGTGATGCCAAAGCTAAACACCGACAGAAGTTTTTCGCGCAATTCGGTATTTTCTATTTTGCGTTGGTCGTTATACGAAAATTTGTGCGTTAAGCGAAACATTTTTTTTTTTTAAATGTGTTCGTTGTGCGAAATGTTCGTTAAGCGAGGCGTTCGTTAACCGAGAGTCGACTGTATTATCGATTTTATTTTTTATTTTTCCCATAATCAACTGGATAATACTCTTCGTTTGAGCACTAATTATATTTAGGCGCATCAGTTTATATCAATTCATTTACAATTACATCAGGGCAAAACCGGGATACAATAATATCTAGTTTTTATATAATTAAATATATTTGTATATTAGAAACTAAACTGATACACTCAGAATATTCTTGGAGTAACTACATGTAGGCCATTCGGGCAGTAAACAGTAGTAGTTGTTTTAACTGCTATTGTAGTATTTTTCCTATAGGATAATGAAAAATTACTAATTTAAACAGTCATTTAAAAAAATAATTAACACAAAGTAATGTAATTTAATAAACAACTACTAAAACAGTAATTTTGCAGTAAACAGTTAATTTTTGTTAGTTATTTAAAAATAGAAGATTATGTCGAATTTTTAAAAATTCTCGTTTAGTCTATATTTGTTATTATTGATATGTTCATAGTTATAATTAGAAAATTTCATTGTATCTCAAATGAATTAAAACGTCATAACTGAAATTCCGTTTCGAATTTTGACTTTGAATTTTAAATAGGATGTAGGAACTACAAATTTTTATTGTAATTAAAAGAACAAAATATATACAGAAAAAATAACTGCTAAAAACAGTAGTTTTTCCAACTTGTGTAGTCGTTTTATGTTCATTGTTTTTATTGCTTGTTTTTTTTTTTTGACTTATGCATTCATTTAAGGTTAGTTGTTTCTGACCGCTTTGATAGTATTTTTTACTACCATTGCAGTTGTTTTACCAATAGTGAAAAATGAATACATGGTTAGTCATTTTCGTGACAAATACAGAATATACAAATCATTGCCTTTATGACTACATTTGTAGTCATTTAACTGCATTTATGGTATCCGATTCGATGCGGGTATCTGTAAGGCTAAAGCTATTTTCTTTTATTTCGGTAACGGTATTTTAGCGGTATCGATATTACAGTTGTTTTGGTAACGCGTTTTTAGCGTTAACGGTATTTCACTTATTTCGGTAACGCCATTTTAGCGGTAACAGTATTTTAATTATTTCGGTAACGTTATTTTAGGGGTGACGGATTTTTAAGGGTAACGTTATGTAAGTTATGCAGGTAATGTTAATGCACACCGATATTTTTAGCCCCATAATGCCCGAGTTCTTTTGACTGGCTAGTTTATGATCAAACTTTGGGGAAATATATCTATTTACAGGAATTTTTTTTTCAGATCTTGTCAGATTATTTCGGTAACGGTATTTTAAGGATAACGCTATTTCAATTATTTCCGTAACGATATTTTAGCCATGACGGTATTTAAGTTATTTCGGTAACTGTATTTTAGGGCTATTGGTATTTCGATTATATCGGTAACGGTATTTTAGGGATAACGATAGTCAGCGGAAAGGGTTTTGAATCGATAACGGTATTTTAGCGGCATTTCCTGCCATCCATGTTTAACTGTAATTTTAGTTATTTCTACCTTCTTAATTTCCTGAGTGTACAATCTTATAAAACTCTATCGGTCCAGAATTCGGATACAATTATACGGAACATTTATAAAATTGCATTAAGATTACATATAGCGGCACAGAAATTGATATGACTATTTTATACACACTTATAGGTTTTTGTCTGCCAGTATATTTAACCGGACATAATTATATAAATTTATATATACCCGAGTAAAAAAGTTTATATATGATGAGATATTTTCCGCAAATATAAGAGAATATAATTTGATCCGAAAAATGGTTATATTATATTGTATAACTTTGGATCTAATTATATTTAAATAGATACAGTTTAATAAAAAACTATTCAATTCTATCCGAGTTTTGTTGTGATATAATTACATGTAATTATATTATATTTGATACTATTAGATATAATTAGATACATAATTCAAATATATTTAAATTAAAAGATATTAAGTTACATATATTTGACGTCCATAAAACGGGTTCAAAACACAAAATGTATTATTGAAATTTGTAAATAACACAAATTTTATTTACATTTCTTTGGGAAATAAAATTTTACTGGTTCTGAGGCAGTGAAAGCTTATAATTTGACTCACAGCAACCTCTTCTAGAAACGGTTCCATGTAACCGGTGGTAAAAGAAGGTTTGTTATTTGTAATGGAAATCGATTTCGCAAAATTGTAAACTATTTTAGTAAAATATAGTTACATAGAAACTGACTTAGGACATTTTTGGATTATATATAAGTATGTCTAAAATGACAGAAACCGTTTTTGATGTTCGTATTATATATAATTATGTATTGGGTTATATCTAATTTTATAAAAATTTAATCAAACTTGTCAACCATATATTATCATATATAAAATTCAGACTAGTATTTTTATATACATGATTGCATGTGCTTATACATAAATATTTATGGTAAAACATTTGGAAAATATTGTTATATATAAATACATATTGATACATATGCTATTTTATGTGACCATATATTTTTATATTAAAGAATATATCGGTGCATATATTTTTTTTACTCGGGTAAAATTATTTTTGTCTTACATTTTTTAGATGATGTCATATATAGTTGCGTCTAATTGCATCTCTATCAATATGTAATTGTATATTGCATTTCGAATTAGATAAAATTAATAAAATTAGATATGACGTTATATATACATAGACATTGCAAAACACAAAATAGTATATGTTTAGATATTATATCATATTTAATAAAAACTCAATTTTACTTTGGATAAAATTGTATATTACCACATACAGAGTCACACTAGAAAATTTGTCAATTTTTATTTGGATATAAATTTAGTTAATTCAGCAACAATTTTGCTGAATTTTGCAACTTTTTTGCTCATATTAGCAATTTTTCTGCCAGGATCCTTCCAGCAAAAATGTTGCTGACTTTACTGACTTTTTTTGAGTGTATAGCAGTAATAGTCCATGAACTGATTCAAGTATATAATATTGCATTTTATTTCAACAGTTATAAAATGTAATTTTTGTAAAAGTAAATTGCTTGCTGGTACATTTGTTTCTTTGAATTTTACTTTGTTCTATAAATAAATATGACAACTTAAAGAAAAAGCTTAAATTCAAATTAAGTACAAACAATTTTAATATAGGTTATGTTATAGATGTCTAGAAGGTCTGATATCAAAAAGTTACACCTTTTTAAGGATCGCGGTTCAAACCAACGTTACAATTTGTTTTTATTTCTTATATTTTTTTATGCTGAAACAAGCAAAAACAAATTACTAAAAGTGAAATTTACATATACTTCCGTATATGCCCATATATACAACATATATGTCCATATTTACTCATATATGCAACCATACATGAACATATATTAACATATTTGAACATATAAACTTTCATACTTCGGTATGAAGACCTAAATAAATGGTTTTGGCCAGTTTTGATCCCAAATATTTATGGGTTTATGATGTCCACGTAGTTTTTTAATTCATAACCTAATATTTACGACCAAAAAAAAAACATTATAAAAGTAAAATTAAGTAAATATAGAGCAATTCCATATGAAAACGATCAAAATTGGCAAATTTTTGGACGACCCCTCTCCGATTTTAAAATAAATAGTCTCAATCGATTGCCCAGCAAAAAATAATGTACCTACATATTTTTTTTTTTTTATAGTGACTGGTTTAGTGGTGGTGTGCACCACTGTCATGTGACAAAATTGAAGAATTCTTCATAAGGGACCTCATTGAAAGTTGTTTTAAAAAAACTACTAAAGCGATCGCAACGAGTGATAGCTCGTTGGAAAGGTATTGAATCAGGCTTTAATTGAAAAATAAAATTTTCCTAATTTTTCTCAGAAATTTACCTTTTTTCCCATGAAAATTAAATTTTCCCATGAAAATTAAATTTTCCCATGAAAATTAAATTTTCCGATTTTCCACAGAAGCTCCTAAATTTTCCGGCTAATTTTATTTTTTTTTGGATTCATCATAATTTTTGCTTTAAGCATCAGCAATAAAAAAATGGGCCCCGACTCCTTGTTTGGACAGGAGAAGAGCATTTAAGAGACCATCTTGTTCTCATTGTTTTTATATTTTTTATAATTGAATTATTTTTAATTATTTAACAAGAAAAATTAGGAAAATTTTATTTCTCAATTAAAGCCTGATTCAATACCTTTCCAACGAGCTATCACTCGTTGCGATCGCTTTAGTAGTTTTTTTAAAACAACTTTCAATGAGGTCCCTTATGAAGAATTCTTCAATTTTGTCACATGACAGTGGTGCACACCACCACTAAACCAGTCACCATAGAGCAATTCCATATGACATGTGACAAAATTGAAGAATTCTTCATAAGGGACCTCATTGAAAGTTGCTTTAATTGAAAAATAAAATTTTCCTAATTTTTCTTGTTAAATAATTAAAAATAATTCAATTATAAAAAATATAAAAACAATGAGAACAAGGTGTTCTCTTAAATGCTCTTCTCCTGTCCAAACAAGGAGTCGGGGCCCATTTTTTTATTGCTGATTCTTAAAGCAAAAATTATGAGGAATCCAAAAAAAATAAAATTAGCCGGAAAATTTAGGAGCTTCTGTGGAAAATCGGAAAATTTAATTTTCATGGGAAAATTTAATTTTCATGGGAAAAAAGGTAAATTTCTGAGAAAAATTAGGAAAATTTTATTTTTCAATTAAAGCCTGATTCAATACCTTTCCAACGAGCTATCACTCGTTGCGATCGCTTTAGTAGTTTTTTTTAAACAACTTTCAATGAGGTCCCTTATGAAGAATTCTTCAATTTTGTCACATGACAGTGGTGCACACCACCACTAAACCAGTCACTATAAAAAAAAAAAAAAATATGTAGGTAAGAATGTAGATCTCGTATCTACATTCTTTCCGACAGTCAGGCGGCATTAAGGGCTTTAATGTCCTATGAGGTGTCATCTGGTCTGGTCATGGAATGCATTCTGGCTCTTAACCGACTTGGCAGGCGCAACTCGCTTACCTTAGGGTGGGTTCCTGGTCACGAGGGGCATGAGGGCAACGAGAGGGCAGATTGTCTTGCTAATTGCGGGGCCCGAAGGCCCTTTATTGGCCCTGAACCATTCTGTGGTATACCTTTGGGGTATGTTAGGGAGAAGCTCGGGTCGTGGAGGGAGTCAGAATTCTCTCTCTATTGGGAAAACTCTCTTGGCCAACGACAGGCTAAGAGATTGATTTCTTTTTCCAGTGCAGGATCGAGGAGACTCTTGTCCCTCGGGAGGGGTGACTTGAGAACCCTGGTGTATTACCTGACTGGACACTGCAATCTCAGATACCACCTGCTCAAAAGGGGTCTTTCGGACACGGATGAGTGTAGGTTTTGCGAACTGGTAGCTGAGACATCAGAGCATGTTCTTTGCGAATGTCCGAGGCTATGTGAAAGGCGTGCCAAGTTTCTTGGCAATCGCTTTGTCTCCCCTTCGGACATTATGAAGATTTTGCCTAATAGGATTATTGGCTTTATAGGTAGCTTGAATCGTTAGGGTAACTTTAGGCAGCACAAAAGACCTAAGTTGGTCGCGGTGCATAGTGCCATATAATCTAATCTAATCTAATCTAATGTAGGTACATTATTTTTTGCTGGGCAATCGATTGAGACTATTTATTTTAAAATCGGAGAGGGGTCGTCCAAAAGGTGATCGCTTTCATATGGAATTGCTCTATACTCATTTTATGAAATTTTTTACCAACTAATATACATTAAAATAAGAGAACTATATTTATATTTTGTCTTTTTGGTTAAAAAAAATTTAATGAAAATCCATGATTAAGCATGTCATGTCTTTGTGTTACAATGTACAAAGAATCGGTCGTGTAAATTTTTAATACACGAGATAGTCAACTTTGACAACCTGTATATACACCCTGTACTAAAATAGGGTGAACCAATTATAATATTTCGAAAGATTAACTCCTCCTTTACAATTTCCTATTTGATTCCTATCGATCGGATCAGTAGTTTAGAAGTTATTATTCCTTTTTTAAATATCCTACTTTACATTATGGTTAATATCGCAGTATACATTAAAAATATGTTTACTAATACGTATACTTTATATTTAATTGTCTGTACAATTACTCATACGCTTCGCGTGCTTTTATTACAGAGTGAAAATATGTCACCATTCGTATCGACCATCTCCGATTTCAATAAAATTCACGATAACTGTCATACAACAAGAAATCGATGAAACATAAATTTCAGATTCCGGACCGTTTCGGTTTCCGAAATATGACGTCATAAATATTAGAGTTAATTTTGAAAAATAGATTTTTGGATATTATCACTTTTTAGAAGGTTTTTGTATCAATAAAAATAATGGCGTATTTTTTTTTTTTTTTAATTCCAACTCCTTCCCGTGCCTATAGGCGACTCAAATCCAATAAATTATTATATAAACCAATAAATTATTTTGTATTCACTAAAAAATTAAATTTTTAAACTTTAATAACTTTTGAACGGGTAACTACAAAATTAAAATTTTTGGACCATTTTTCTCAGATGTAAGTATTTTTTCATTGTAAAAAAAAAAAATTAACATTTTTTTGGACCACTCTAATTATGCATTCTGTTGCATTCCAAAAACTAAAAAAAGCTTATGGGCCTAAGTTTTCCCGTAGAATCGAATACTGAAGTAAGATTTGACATATATTTAGCCGTTTTTGTTGTATGGGAAAAGGGACCCAAAATCCGCGATTTGAGTCGCCTATAGCCACGGGCAGGAGTTGGAATTAAAAAAAAAAATAAGCCATTATTTTATTGATACAAAAACCTTCTAAAAAGTAATAATATCCAGAAATCAAAATCAAAAAAAATTTGAAAACGAACTCTAATAAATATTGCAAAAAAACGATAAAATTTTACAAAAGTGTCGTTACAAAATTGACTATAACTTCTAACCTACACAAGATACGTGTTGGCCTTATTTTGTAGCTTAAAATATACTCTTTACAATGATATATATATTGATTTTTTTCATGGAAGGGCCAAAGTAATTTTTGAGTGCCTTGAGTTCAAACGACTTAATTTCAAAATCAGCAGTTTTTTATTCTTATAAAAATATATGCCTATAATTGATCTCTCCTTTACATTTCTGTGAAAAATGCATGGTGGTATCTCTATTTGTCTCTGAGTTATAGCCAAAACCGTGATAAATGTATGAGACAAAAAACAAACTTACACTCATAGAAATAAGTCTGTAAAAATAACAGAAGAAGCTACTAAAAATAAGTTAAAAATGACATTGCAAAAAAAATGCTAAAATTAGCAGAGTGTTTGCTAAATATCAATAAATAAAGAACAGCAAAAATATATGTGTTAACTTTACAAAATTTAAGTTATATTCAAGTTAAATTTTAGTTAACTGAAATTAGCAATTTATTCTGTTAAAAATAGCAAAAACCCTTACTAAATATTTGTTGGCTAACAACAGCAAACACAAACTGTAATATTAACAAAACTTTTGCTATATTTACCTTAAATTTAGTAGAATGAAAATAACAGTATATTTTGCTAAAATCATCAGAAATTTTTGCTTAAAATTTGTATAGTGCTGACGTCAGAAGGGTAAATTTTTGTTCGCATAAAAAAAAATTTAAAAAAAAACTAAAAATTTTTTTTTTTAATTTATAACAAGCTTTCAACCTCCGTATATTTACAAAAATAAAGTAAATCAAACATATTAGCTAGGTTGATACTAGTATTAACATCTGCCTAAAGATCTCATCAGAACCCGAAGTTCTAGAAAAGCTAGAGCATTCATAATAGGCAGAACTTTAACAAAAAACCTATTAATCATCAATTTTGGTCCATTATTGTCTTCTTAGAAACCAAGTAATTTTAATTTTTTAATGATTCTTTTGTTTGCTAATGTTTAGATTTTTTTTGCTGATTTTAGAAGATGTATTTGTTATTTTCAATTAACTAATATTTAGCTCAAATATAACTAAATTTTTACTAATTTTTTTTCTAAGTGTGTAATAAACAGTTCATTCACTATATTTTGTTTTAGAATACACGGAAACGCATTAAAAAAGTGGCAATTTAAAAAGAATTTAATTTTGTATAAAAAATTTAGTGATTTTTTTTTTAATTTTGCCTGCTTACTTCAAAAATAATAATTTTTTTTTTTTTTCAATTTTCGCTAGCCGCTTTCTTTAAAAAAACTAGAATAATTAAAATTTTTTAGAAAAAATCCAGTGTTTTTGATTGTTAATGGCAAGAAACTTACGTTAAAAAAAGCCATCCGAAGGGATTTAATTATGTACTGTCACCTCTACGGAGTAATCACTGGCTAATGCCAAAAATCATATGTTTCGTCGATTTTCATTACGATTATTATAAAAAATTATAAATTTTACAGTTTTATTAGTTTTCCGTTTTTATATATGTACATTGAGATTATTTTTATGTTAATTTAACGAGCTTTCCACCTTCGTATATTTACAAAATTAAGGCAAATCAAACATATTAGCTAGGTTGATACTAGTATTTCGATCTGGCTAAAGATGTCATCAGAACCCGAAGTTTTAGAAAAGCTAGAGCCCCCAGAATAGGCAGAGCTTTAACAAAAAATCTATTAATTACAATAATATTGACCGTAAACAAATAATGAAAAAAGTCGCTAAATTTGCTAAAATTTTTTGATCCTTTCCATTAAATTTTTTTAATTCCTGAGGAAATTTCCTTTCATTGGAGGACCCATGCCGGTTTATGGGTCCTGTGCCGATCCTTAACCAGAGTTAGAAAAAAATGATCGGTTTTAAGTCATATTTCTTTTAAGGAACGCCCAATAAAGTGCACCTTGCAATTTTGTTGAGACATTTTTGTTTATTCCTAAAAAAAGCCATAGTCTGATTACACCGGTCGACACGATTTTTGGGTCTGACTTCTAAATAATAAAATTTTTGTTTCTTTTATATTACTAATAAAGGGAAAGATATTTTATTCTATCAAAGTGCTACGTACTGCTGATCGTTAAATCTCAAAAATTTGCATATTTACGTAAAATAGAAAAAGCTAACTTTAAAAGCTAGGAATTAATATTTTGGTGTTTTTGCATTAAAACAGAAACAAAAGAAATAATTTTTTTGTCAACCGGTGTTCCTTTTTTAAATGGTGTTATTTTTTTTGCAATATTGCGACTTGATACAAATTCCATTATTTTTGAAAAATATTAGTCGGGTTTCTGTACAACTAGATCCAAAGATTTTGCGGTGTAAATCTTTTTGAAAATTTTTCAATTATGAAGGAAAAAACGAAATTTTTAGCAAACATTAAACCGTTATTGCGAAAAATTGTAAAATATTCGTGTAATCACACAACATGTTATTGTTATGGGAATTTAAAAAAATTAAAGTCGGAATCTTTGGTCTGAGGCCCTCAAGGTTAAGCCTTCCGATTTTCCTAACATTCGAAACCCATCGTTTTTAGACTTAGTTCCACAATAATACGCACAATATAATAAATAATAAAATTTTAGTCCAAAGTTTTATTTTTGCATTAATTTGTTTAACTTTTATAACGTACAATATAGACATATTTTATACCGATAGATTGGAACCTATGTCTTCTTTTAAAAAAACTATTTTAAAAAAACTGAGATTTAAAAAAAAAATCAAGAACATTTTTGTAAAAATAAACTGAAATAAAAAAAAATATTATATTTCAACGATTTTTTCATACATTAATGCCTTAGATATGCATAATGAAAAAAAATTAATATTAGTCAAAAACAAGTTTGATATAATTTTTATTAAAAATAAAAATTATGTTTTTTCGACCTTTAATTGTGTAATGAAAATTATTCAAGTTCGAAACAAAAAGGAGGAAAAAAACAAAAAAAAACGTGTATTGAATATCCACCAGAAGTGGACCTTGCACATAACAAACAAGTTTTCAATTTATTTTTTGATCAATGGTGATAATCTTTTATTTTGAGCTCATATATTAGTTCTCATGTAGTGAGTAAACTAGTTTATATGAATGTTTGATGTTTGGCATGTGATTGTTACCACTTTCAAAACGTGTTCTGATGATGGGAGCCTAGAAAATTCCCGAAATAGATCTATCAACACATTCCTGAAAGAGTCAAATAATAAATTTTAAAACAAAAAAACTCTATAGATTATTTATTAGGACAATATCCTAATAAATAAATATAGAGTATTGCCTCGAACTTGAATAATTTTAATTTTTATTAGTCAAAAACGTCATCAGATTTTGGCTTTTTTTAGGATAAAAAAATGTCTTCTCAAAATTTGTACACACAGAAAAAAAAAATTGTCAAGTCGAAACCACATTAAATTAAATAAAAACAAATTCAACCAAAGTTTGTTTGTTATTTAGTTGGAAAATGTTTCTACATACGGAGAAATAAAGTGCCGAATTGAAAAGTGTATATTAATGATAACAACTTATAAATGCAGTTAGTACAATGATATTAACATTAGATTTCTAAATATTTTGGTTATTGCAACTAAAATTCAGTTGAATTAACCGAACTTTGTTGTGCAAACTAACATTCAGTTTTACCAACCGACTAAAATTACACAAAAAAAAACTAAAAACGAGTTTCAATTAACTAATTTATTGAATCAATTAATATTTTAATTGATTTTACACCTATCACGGCAATGATACTATTAATTAAACCTTTTATTAAAATTAAGAAGGAAAAAAAAGTTATAAATAACTTCTACAAAAAAAAAAATATGATACTCACAAAAAAAGTGTGTGATCTATACGTTGGTATGTGTGTTTTTTGCAATGCTGAGTCTGTTTGTGCGTGTGCTTGTTTTGTTTGTTAACTTCAAATATATTTGGTATTTTATACTGAAAGTTTTCTATTTATGCATACAGTGTATGAAAAAACAATATGATAATTGCGTCTAAAATAAAATATGTATTTATATATTTAAAAGCCAATTAAAATATTAATTGATTCAATTAAATATTTGTTTAGAAACAAATTAAATTTAAATCAAATCTTTAATTAGATATTTTAGGTTGATAATTTTATAATTTTTATAATTTTTTTCTGTGTATATTATAAAATTATTCACATAGAGAAGAATTTGGCAAATATCTAAATTCTTCTCTTTAAAAATGCAGAAATGGCATCTATAATGCTGAAATATTAATTTAAACGTAAAAAAGTATATTTTAACTAGAATTATATTTACTTTAATAGGATTTATATTTAATTAATTAAAATATGAAATAATAATTGATTTAACTTGTTTTTTTTTTTCCTGGGTAATTTTTTACAAAATCTTGTCTCCTGACTTTAATTATAAGCATGGATGTGAATCGATTCGATGCGGGTATTGGTGAGTGTAACGCTGTTTTCATTTATTTCGGTAACGGTATTTTAGGGGTATCGATATTTCAGTTATTTCGGTAATGGTTTTTTGGCGTTAACGGTATTTTACTTATTTCGGTAACGGTATTTAGTTATTTCGGTAACGTTATTTTAGGAATAACGGTTTTTAGTTATTTCGGTAACGGTATTTTAAGGGTAACGTTATTTAAGTTATGCAGGTAATGTCAATGCACACCGAAAGTTTTAGCCTCATTATGCCCGAGTTCTAATGACTGACTAGTTTATGATCAAACTTTTGGGAAATATATCTATTTATTTTTTTCAGATCTTGTCAGATTATTTGGGTAACGGTATTGTAAGGATATTTCGGTAACGATATTTTAGCGATAACGGTATTTTAGTTATTTCGGCAACGGTATTATAGGGATGTCGGTATTTCGGTTACATCGGTAACAGAATTTTAATGATAACGGTGTTTCAATTATATTGGTAACGGTAGTTTTGGGATAACGATTGTCTGATGAAAGGGTTTTGAATTGATAACAGTATTTTAGCGGTTTTGCCTGCCGTCCATGGTTATAAGCCGTATGTTAATTCGTACCAGACATTCTGTTTTGTAATCCAAAACCAAAAAAAAAATTTTTGAAATCAGCATGCAATTTTTTTCACACGCTCTCATAGTAATTTTTTCTCAAAAGTTTGTTACTTTTAACCAATGCCTGAGCTAGGGTGCTGCCCAAAAGCTATTAAAACTGCATTTTAATTTTTTATCTTGCAGAAAAATATAAAAATTGTATTGATTTTTTAACAAAGTTCCAAGGAAATTGTTGAAAAAGAAGATACTTTTTGGGCCAAACATTACAATTCTATAGATTTTTTTTTAATTTTCAACTTTAAAAAGACTTTTTACAACTAAAATATTAGAGGTAATTTAAATGGGTTTGCTATCTCTTCTCTTTTGCAACGCTGGAAAAAAAAGTACTAAAGCTATTTATTTTTTACCGCTATATTTAAATAACCACATGTTTTCTCATGTTGCTTTGACAATTTTATCAATAAATTGACATTTAATTATTTTAAAATGTCGACAAAAGAAGAACAACGTCGAGAAACAATTTGTAATTTTTTCAATAATCATACTAATTGGAAAACATCGGAAATTGTTTCTCATTTTGTAGAGCAAGGAGAAAATCGATGTGTGGTATATAGAATACTGGCTAGGTACAAAACTAGAAAAACCACAAAGAGAAAGCGTGGCTCCGGAAGAAAGTGCAGGTCTTAGCTCAGAAAAGTTACTGAAGGTAAGAACGATTAAGAAGTCTAGTCAAAAATGTATTTTACGCGAAGAACAACATAATTTGCATCATGGATGATGAGTCATATTTTGCGCTAGATGGCAATGCATGGCAGGGAAGGCACTTTTTCGAAGAAAAGAAAGCTACTGATAACAAAATAAAATATTTGGAGTATACAAAGTTCCCTAAAAAAGTTTTACTATGGCTTGCAATTAGTCCGCAAGGGATGTCGGAACCAGTGTTTTTTGAATCTGGATTTGCCGTCAATTCTGAACGACATATTGAGCACTGTTTGCCAAAAGTGAAGGATTTCATAGAAAAGATGCATCGAAGCCTACATGTGATATTCTGGAAAATATATATGGACACACTTCATTTACCATATGTTCATAAAGAGGAAAACCCACCAAATGTCCCTCAATTACGTCCAATCGAAGATTTTTGGGCTAATTTAAAGCGAAGAGTTTATGCTGGTGGCTTTAGACCGAAAAATACAAATAATCTGATCGAAAAAATTAAAAAGGAACTCCTCAAAATACCAACATCGATATTTTCAACAGCTATGGAAAAAGTTCCCCAAAACTGCCGCAAAGCGGATAGGATGAGACCAATTTTTTTTACATTAAATTAATAGTATGTATGGTTTTTTTAAAAGTGAAATAAAATTTAAATTAGTTTTAGAAAAAACTACAACATATTACATTTTGTTCCAATTTCATTCCGCATACGTTAATAGTATTAAAAATAGCGAATATTTATATTTTTGAAATTCATTGCATGAAAACAGTCATAGCAAAAAAACAAAATTTTTATTGTAAACCTAAATGACTTTAAACGTATAGGAGATACCCATTAACTAAACGCATGTTATGTATTACAACCTACATTACTTCAGCCATACATTTTTGAAATCGGTTCACATTTATAAGTGCGGAGTGAACCCTCAAAAGAGTTTTTATACATGTGGTAGTCAAGTTTGACAACCTGTAAATACACCCTGAACTAAAAAAGGATGGCCCAATTACACTATTTGGAAAGATTGACGCCTTCTTCACAATTTCCAATTGGATGGGACACGTATTTTTTTAACGGCAAAAAAAGTGTGGTCCAAAAACGACCCCATTTTCTCGGATTATTTCGAAATGAAAGAGATTTTGGAGCCGCATTAACTGGTATACGAAACATGTCCGATAACTTTTAAATATTTTTGTTTTGTTATTCAAAGAAATGTGTTTTAAGTGATATTAAAACTGGTGTTTTGTTAAAGAATTATAGTTGAATTAAGCTAAAAAAATATGTATGTTAATGCCCATTAAATATAATCGAGGGTGTGTTTGAGATTTTTCCGATATTCGTAACTGTTCGTATTTTATGCCAATAACCAATATTGGTATCAACATTTTTGTTTTCTCGAGTACATTAAAACTGTGTTCAAAAAATTTAAATTTTATTAGTTTTAGACATGTTTCCATACAAAAATGTATGAATTTTGTGCCTACCTTTTAACCATTAAACGTCAGATTGGGCGACTAAAAAATTCTTCTACATTATTTGTTTTTTCTTCTTTATCACATATCTAAATTTCATTAAGATCGGAGATGACCCATCGGGAGACTGCCCTTGTGCATCGTATACTTTATATTTAATTGAATGCATTATTACTCATACGCTTCGTGTGTTTTTGCTAAAGCAACTCTAGATCTTAATACAAAATACATAAGATACGTTCCTGGTACAAAGTTTTTATGTTTTCACTTAATTTAGGAAAACTGAAACCATTCAGTTTTTCAACATTCTATTATTTTCTATAGAGAGTTCAAAAAAGTTTATTCAAGAATGAAAAATATGCACCAAAAACATAAAAAATGAATTTGACAACTTTCTTTTCAATAAGAACAGAACCTTACTTTTTTCGTCAGTTCAGCAAAATTTTAAAATATAAAAATCATTTTGCTTAAATCAAAATATAAAAATGTATCCAAATTCTATTTTTTAAACAAACTTCAGTTAGTTAAAAAAATTTAAAATATGCATTAAATACCACAAAATATGCCTAAAAAGTGTTAAAATTTTTTCAAACAAACGCACTAAAAGAAAACGCTTCAAATTAATATTTCAATGTAATGTCCATTCAAAAAATCATAGTTTTTCTTGATTCTTGAGCATTAAAAATTCTTGTAAATCAAGCTAAATCAAGGACGTCTGGCAACCCCAGATGGAGATGACGTGTTTTACCTCATAGCCCTGTTATATTATTAAAAAAATGACTTAAATTTTATTGGATATCTCTAACTTACAAAAATGTATTATAAATAAGTTAACCATATATTTTTACAACATTTGACGAATTTTATCGTTACATAGAGTGGAATATAGTGCCAACCGAATCGCAAAGTGTATTTTAATGGTAACAACTTATAAATTAGTACAACGTGTTAGTACAACGATATTTACATTAGATTTCTGAATATTTTGGGTGTTGGAACTAAAATTCAGTTGAACTAACCGAACTTTGCTGGGAAAACTAATGTTCAGTTGTACCAAAGGACTGAAATTCGTAATAACCGAATTTGAGTCCTGGTAGACAAATTTCAGTTGGCAAATATCTAAATGTTTCTCTGCGTGTAACTATTTCATTTTTTCATAAACAAGTGAACAGATTGCACAACGGAATCCGAAAATTTGTTAAAAAAAAATTTCTGTAAATTTGCAAAATCAAATTATCATAAAATAAAAACAAAAATAGTTGTTTAAAAAAAAAACATTTACATATTTTTATATAAAATAAAAACTATTTTTCTAAATAGCGTTTCAATATTCTTTAGTAGATTCGTTTTCGTGCTTTTTCAGTAAATTCAAGTAAAATATTTACTATAACAAAATTACAGAGAGTAAGGCCAAATTTATTCTCAAAAAAAATATAAGAGAACGAAATATTTGCTAGAATTCGTAAGATAGATTAAACAGTTCGATTGTCATCGAACCGTCACTTTATTCTCTCTTTTTTGTATTTGTTTACTGACAAGGGAGGTATTCCGTCCCGAACTGGCAGATTTTAATGAGCTTTGGATATATTGTAAAGAAAAAAAAAACAAAAGAGACATTATTTTAGCTGCCTAATCTCTCGTTTAAGGGTTAACAAGTAGGGTAAAAATTCATTTGTTTTTGTTTGAAAACTTGTCTTTAATTTAAGAAAACTAGATTTATTTGCACGCCGTGTTAAAGTACTCCAGAAAATAAACATTTGTATACCCATATTGCTTACATAGTCAGTGGCGGATCTAGTGATTATTTTTGTCGTTTTTGGATATTTTAATTTTTTTTTTTTTGATTTTTTCTGGCTTTAAAAAATATTGACTTTGTTGTTTTTTAAGTGATTTTCCATCCTTTTACAATTATGTCTTTTTAATTACAATTTTATTGCAGAATTTAAAATTTTTTTTTGTTAAATTTTCTGGTGTTCATTTCTGTTTCTCACCGAATTTAAACTTTTAAATATAAAATTATTAGATGGCATTAATTTGTTATACAGGGTGTCCGCCGGGAAGGTATACTACTTTGTTTTGCTGCCATTTTGGTAAACATTAGTATTGACAGTTCATATTTGGCAGTCGTGAAGTAGACACGTGGCAAATTTATTATGGAAAAATATTCGATAAACCAACGTGTTTTAATCCTTAAAACATTTTATCAAAATCAATCATCGATTACTGTGACGATGAGAAAGTTACGTGAAATTTTTGGAGGGAACAACAAAACGCACTATTTATCGTGTAGTGAATGATTTCGAAGAAAGAGGGTCTGTAGATGATAGGCCCAAGCATGGACCACAATGTACTGCAAGATCGTCTGAAAACATTACTGCTGCTCAAGAAAGTGTTCAAAACAATCTATCAACCTCAATTCGACGCCGTGCTCAGGAGCTTGGTATTCAAAGAACAACTTTGGCCAAAATTTTGCACAAGGATTTGCATTTGTTTCCATTTAAGATTCAGTGGCATCAACAAGACAGTGCCTCATCGCATACAGCCAGGATTACAATTTAATTACTGCGAAACCTCTTTCCACAACAAGTTATTTCAAGAAATGGTGATGTTGATTGGCCTCCACGGTCGCCTGATTTGACTGCTCCGGACTTCTTTTTGTGGGGATATCTGAAAAGCAAGGTTTATGCAAACAAACTAGAAACGCTTGAGCAACTCAAACAAAATATTCGTGATAAAATTAATGAAATACCGCGTGAAATGTGTGAGAATGAAATGAAAAATGTGCTCAAAAGGGCTCGCATTTGTGAGGCTAACAGAGGCGGACATTTATTTGATATTGTATTCCATACATAATTGCCGACATTAAATACAACATTTATCAATATAAGATTCATTCTCTTTCATTTAATCAAAAATTATAAACAAACAAAGTAGTATACCTTCCCGGCGGACACCCTGTATTAATTTGTTTTTCATATTTTGCTCTTGTTTTTGCATATTTCGATAAAAAAAATCTTATTTTCGATAAAAAAAAATCTTATTTTTGATATAAAAAAATTTATTTTTTGAGCATATTTTAGTACTTTTTAGAACAAAAGAATATATAGAATGTATAGCATATTTAAGCATTTTTTTTATATTTAGCTTTTAGTTATTTAACAATTTTATGTTTCAATAAAAACTATTTTTTTTAGGTTTTCAACACTGATTTTGGAAGTTTAAGCCATTTTTGCAAATTTAAATTTCTTGTTTTAAGACTGTACCGATTTAGCTATATTTGCAATCTTTTGTTCTCTTTTCTGTTGGCAATTAAAATAAATTTGTTTTAGTGCATTTTTTATGAGCTAAAAATTGATTTTTTAGAGCATATTGCCGGTTGCTTTTGTTATTATATGAGTACTTTTTAAGAGGGAATTTCGACACTTTTGATGATACAAATTTGAAAAAAGATACTTTTTATGTTCCGAAAATCTTGTAGTACTTTGATTCTAGTAAACCGAATTTTAAAATTTTTCTACTAAAATTATTAAAAAAAAAAATATTTAAGACAAACTTTTTCTTCACCATTTCGAAGGAAGATTTACAACATTTATGTAAAATTTTACCATTTTCGGATAAAGGTACATATTTTAATAGCGATTACAAATATTTAAACAGGCAACATAAAAAGAATTGAATGTGCAAACCTTTTTAATTTAACCTTGATTTAAAATTACAAATCGTGTTATTTTAACGTTATTTTGTGTCGTATTATATTTTATATTTTTTCAACCGGTTTGGAGGAGATATATCACCCTCAACCCTAAATATCGAATTTAATTAATATTAAGAAAATATTCGAATTTAATTAAGATCTTAGCAAAAGAGCAATTACTTAAATTGTTTTATACCAATATGACTGCAAATCTGATATTTTTTCAAATGTCTAAGAATTAATATATTTTTCTTAAAGAACTTAAAATTTTTTTTAATGGGAAAAAAGTCAGCGAATATAATGATTTTCATTGGAAATAAATTTGAAAAATGTTTTTTATTAAAAAGTGTTTTATCATTAAAAATGTAGCTCGCAGATTTTACACTTTTCAAGTTTATAAAAAAATTTCGTAGAATCTAATAATATCAATAAAATTTAGAAATAAAAAGTGTTCGTTTAAATAAAAGTGTTCGGAGTTGTTTACTAGTATTTTAAGTTTGACTATAAAACAATTATATTTTAAAATAATTGGTATGTTGGTAAAATCCATACTGTTCAAAACAAATATATATGGTTTAACATTCACGTTATAATTTTCAGTTTTCAGAAGATTCTGTAAACCCCTATACGCATTTATTTATATATAAAATATATTTATTATAAAATGGACGATCAATAAAAGAATTTACCAAATATTTTTCTCAGACGTTGTATGTAGGGTTTTTGAATTCCCAACTTTTTTCAACTCCGGGGAATTGGGAATTTTTTTCGAACATTCCCGGGAATTCCCGGGATTTTTAAAATAAATATTCATTAAGGTGATAGTAAAATTTTCTTTTTCTTAGGAAGAAGGGAAATATATAAATAAATTTAAGTTTTGCTAAAAAAAAAAAACCCTAAATGTTTTTAAAAACTTTAATTTTATAGGTTCGCATCATCAGACCACGTTTTGAAAGAGGTACAGTCCCATGCCAAACATCAAACATTCATATAAACTAGTTTACTCACTATATGAGAACTAATATATATATGAGCTCGAAGTAAAATATTATCACCATTGATCAAAAACTTGTTTGTTATGTGCAAGTTCTACCTATGGTGGATATTCAATACACGTTTTTTTTGTTTTTTTCTCCTTTTTATTTTTTGTTTTGCCTATAAACAAAAACAGGGGGAATAAACTAGACTGTACTTTGCCGAAATAGATCTATTAACACATTCCTGAAAAGGTCAAATAATAAATTTGAAAACAAAAAACTCAATAGATTATTTGTTAGGACAATATCCTAATAAAGAAATATAGAGTATGGCCTCGAACTTGAATAATTTTCATTTTTAATTTGTTTTTACATTGTAGTTTTCAGTTTTCAGAAGATTCTGTAAACTCCTATACGCATTTATTCACAAAATGTACTATTAATAAAAGAATTTACCATGACCACAGATTTTTCTATCTCAAATGCAGACGTTGTATGTAGGGTTTTTAAATTACCAACTTTTTTCAACTCCGGGGAATTGGGATTTTTTTCGAACATTCCCGGGAATTCCCTTAGTTTTTAAAATAAATATTCATTAAGGTTTTGATAGTAAAATCTTCTTTTTCTTAGGAAAAAGGGAAATATATAAATAAATTTAAGGACTACTGTTAATTCAGTAATATTTTTAACATTAAATTTGCTAAAAAAAAACTTTAAATATTTTTTCAACAACTTTTTAAAAATTTGTTTTTATATAGTAGATGTGCTTTATTTCTTAAAAGCTAGTCCTTAGGCCATTCTGAAAGATTTCTCTTTAGATTCAAGTGACTATATTATATTTATTATAATATGAGTAACCTGACCAACCATCTCGCTTTTGGCGAGATTATCCCACTTTTAAAAGTCTGATTTTGTTTACATTTTAAACAAAAATCACGCTTTTCCACATTTAAGAACTTTTTATTACAATCATAAAGAATAATAAATCCTTTACAAAAGGGTGGATATCGATATTGTGTTTAAGTTCAATGTAGGAGTTTTTAAATTGAAATAGAACCTGAAGGTTTTAAGAAAAAGATGTTCTTTCAATTAAAAAATGTTCTGTGATTAGAGTTTCCGTATTTTTTACTAGATTTTATTTTTATAATAAACTATTTTATTGGAACTTGCGAATTTTTTATTGCAACATTTTTTTTTTAACAATTAATTTATAATGAAAATGAAAATTATTCAAGTTCGAGGCCATACTCTATATTTCTTTATTAGGATATTGTCCTAACAAATAATCTATAGAGTTTTTGTTTTCAAATTTATTATTTGACCCTTTCAGGAATGTGTTGATAGATCTATTTCGGGAATTTTCTAGGATCCCATCATCAGAACACGTTTTGAAAGAGGTAACAATCCTATGCCAAACATCAAACATTCATATAAACAAGTTTACTCACTACATGAGAACTAATATATTATATGAGCTCGAAGTAAAACAGATTATCACCATTGATCAAAAAATAAATTGAAAACTTGTTCTTTGTGTGTATGTCTACCTTTGTGTGTATGGGAACCTAGAAAATTCCCGAAATAGATCTATCAACACATTCCTGAAAGGGTCAAAGAATAAATTTGAAAACAAAAACTCTATAGATTATTTGTTAGGACAATATCCTAATAAAGAAATATAGAGTATGGCCTCAAACTTGAATAATTTTCATTTTCATTGCAAAATTAAAGGTTGAAAAAAACATAATTTTTATTTTTAATAAAAATTATATCAAAATTTTAATTTAAAATAACTGAAGTATTTCAGAATTTAAGGAAGTTTCTGTTTTAAAAATTTCCCCAAAATTTCATAGTATGTATTACAATTGAAAAACATTCTAAACGTGGTAGGGCAGTTTTTAGAAAGATCTCTTTAATATCGAAGGGATATAGTAAGAATAATAAGCGTTATATAAGCATTTTTCTATACAAAAATGATTTTTATAAATTTAATTTAAGACAATAATTTTAATTTTA
The DNA here is from genome assembly GCA_021234595.1 of Delia radicum. Lineage (NCBI taxonomy): Eukaryota > Metazoa > Arthropoda > Insecta > Diptera > Anthomyiidae > Delia > Delia radicum. The sequence goes on from CM037854.1 coordinate 118,844,640, forward strand.
CACAAATTGTTATAAATACACACAGAGAAATAAAGTGCCAACCGAATTGAAAAGTGTATTTTAATGATAAAAACTAATAAATTTAGTTAGTACAACGATATTTACATTAGGTTTCTGAATATTTTGGGTGTTGCAACTAAAATTCAGTTGAATTAACCGAATTTTGTTGTGAAAACTAAAGTTCAGTTGTTTCGACCGACTGAAATTCGTAATAACCGAAATTGAGTAACCGGATTTTAAGTTGGTAAATAGCTAAATTTTTCTATGTGTGTATGTTAGAAACAAATTATGTATTGGTAAAATAATTATTTTTACACAACAAATATAAATATTTCGCTTCTTGCACTAAAATCCCATTGTTAAGTCAGAGAAAATAAAATATTAATAGGCTTTTCCCTCCATTTTTGTTTGTTTTTTAATATAAGAGTCTAAAATTTCAATTCCAGAAAAGATTGATTACTGAATTTAAACAATATTGGACACAAAAAATTTTAAAATTTTGAGGATTATATGATTTTTTGCTTTTTTACGCATTTTTAGTTAAGCAAACATGGTTATTTTAGTGTTTTTTATAATTCCAGGGAATTCCTACAAAAATTCCTGGGAATCGGGAAGTGACAAATCGGCTAAATGCCGGGAATTCCCGGAATTCCCGGGTTAAAAGCCCTAGTTGTATGACATCGAACTAGTAGTGGTAAAATTATAAAAAAAAAAACACAAATCAACTTGTTGCAGTTTACGCAAATGGAAAGCTATTAACCCATTTTTCACTGCCGTTGCAAAACCTACATTTATGGCGCGATAATTTTGGATAGGAGGGATATATAATAACGCAGTAAAAAGCACATGATAACTAGAGGTCTTTACTATACTAATAATTAAGCAAAAATAAAAACTATTGTTCCAGGGTTGCCATATTTAAAATAAAAAAATACAATTTTTTATAGCTGAAGTTTTCGAACTTGAAAAAACTTTTCATCCAACAAGCAAAAATATTTGAAATTTTAATTAGCCAGTGTTGCGATATTCGAATTTTGAAATATTGTCCAAAAACACCAATATTTTTAAAAAAATCTCAAAAATCGTGAATATCCGATAGATCAAAAATGCTTGATAGATATTTGCTTTAAAAAAAATTGAAATTATAATTTAAAAAATCCTTACCTGTTTAGTACATACAAAGCGTCAACGATTCAATTTAAATTTCGTAAGAGGGCACAATTAGTGTACAAAAACATCAGAACAACTTTTTGAGACATCATTTTATCTTTCTACGAAATTTCGTCAAAAAACATCAACGAGATCGATGCCACTCATCATTAAATGGGTTAAGCTGAAATAAAAGTTTTATGAAATATAGACGAAACAAAATCCATAATGTTTTTGACCAGTATAATAATATTATTAAATGTTATTCATCAAAATATAGTGGCAACAATTTTACTATGTCCTCCCTCTTTAAGTTTTTATAATTTTTCTTAAATCTGAATAAATGACTTTGTAAAGGGTCCGCCAAATAACTTTTTTTTTTTTGAAAATGCTATAAAAAAAACTACTGCATATTTTCTTAAATTTCTTTTTTTATTTGAAAGTACACTAATAGAATTTGCCTTCATAGTATCAATGAATGAAAAATTTCATTAACTAAATGAAAATTCATTAATATTGGTATTTTTTTCATTAAAATTTTTTATGATTTTTTCATAATTTCATAAAAAAAAAATCATTAAATCAATGAAAAATTTTCAAATTTTTTGTAATAAGAAAAAAAAATTTTTTTTGTACTATCATTTCTAAATAAAAAAAAATTTTTTTTTTTTTTTTTATTAAGTTTGCCTAGAGCTAACAGTTTTTAACGAATTTGAATAGTTAGTCACCAAATTCCAGGGAACAGATTCTCTATGAAAAACGATATAGTTTTGTTCAAAACTAGATCTAAACTGTTATCGTTTTGACGATGTTACAAAAAAACGTTATGCTAAACGATAATAAATTTTTGTTTTTTAACAACATTGTTAACAATATTTAACATTTTTATCAAATATGGTCGTAATTTAACTACAAAAAGTGGACTATAATCGTCGATCGTTTTACAGAATTCCAAGCCAGGTCGATAAAATTTTTTTTTAATATTTTGTACCGACATAACACAAATTATCTTACATGTCATAATATTCCAAGTAACGAAAATTTGCTGAATCAGGCTGAGTTTAATAAAAATCTGCCATCGCTTTTGCAGAACAGCCTGTGATGTTTACTTTCGAACTTTTTTTATAAAATGAACGAATGATAATTTCTCAATAACCACCAAATTAATGATATGCTAAAAAAATCATAAAAAGTGCAAATTATTAAATGTAAACGAAAATATTTCATACAAATTATGAATTTTATTCAATAAACACATGAAACTTTCATAACGATTAGGCTAGGATAAATGAAAAAATATACTTAATGAAATTTTCATTGGGTCAATGAAACCATTCATTAAAATTGATTTAATGAAACACCTTTCATGGACTCAATGAAACGTTTCTTTGGGGACTTTTTTTATGAAAAAATTCATTGGATTAATGAAGGAATTCATTAATACAACGCACAAATTTCTATCAGTGTACAATCCTTCCGGTTAATAATGGAAAATAATTTCATTCAAATGGCTGCCTCGGCTGGCCATGCCTACACGATCGGTCCAGTTTTTAAGCACATTATCGATTGTGTACAGTTGTATTTCATTGTCTCTGGCTTGTTGGCGTAACACTTATCTTTGACGGCACCCCACAAATAATAGTCCAACGGTGTCAAATCGCAAAAAAAAAAAAAAAAAACCACATCAGCTCTGCGGCTGATAATGCGATCTTCAAAAACAGGGCGCAAAACATCGAGTGTAGCTCCGGATGTGTGGCACGTAGCGCCGTCCTGTTGAAACCAAATGTTGCCAATATCCTCCTCTTCAATTTTTGTGAACAAAAATTCGTTCAACATGGCCCGATAACGATCGCCATTGACTGTAACGGCCACTCCTTGCTTATTTTCGAAGAAAAATGGCCCAATTATGCCTCTGGACCAAAATCCGCACCAAACAGTTACTCGTTTCGGGTGTATCGGCTTTTCAATGTATGCGTGCGGGTTTTCTGTGCCCCAAATGCGACAATTTTGCTTGTTTACATACCCGCCAAGATCAAAATGAGCAATTTTCGCAATTTTTGCACACATTCTGCAACATTACCATAATTTTCAAAGTAATGTCGCAATATTTCCCAGCGTTGTTCAAGCGTATACACAACCATATTCGTTCAGCGGAAGGATAAAACTAATTATCTGTCAAATCAGACATGAGCTAAGTGTTACCATTCACGAAATAAGCACTAGTTGAAAAAAAAACGTTAGATGGCGGAACCTTTACATATATGATATGTTATACTATGTGCCACTTTATTTTGTGGACCTACATATATTTAAAAACTCTTATAATTATAATTGTTGCAAAATGCAAAATGCAAAATGATATGAAAATTGATACCCATCTCATCAGCAACGCTCAACACGCTTACCTGAAAGGTAAATCAGTTGAGAGTGCGCTTCACGAGGTGGTGGGCTACATTGAGCACGGCCTGAGATACAAGGAGTATACTCTTGCTGCGTTTCTGGATATAGAAGGGGCCTTTAACAACATTAGGATCGAGGCCATTAGGGATTCGCTGGTGGGGCTGGGTGTTAGGGGCTTTCTGGTTGAGTGGATAGTCCGTATGCTTAGCAGCAGGATCATCAACTCGAGCCTGGGGGATCATAACGTAAGGAGAAGGGTTACCAGAGGGACGCCTCAGGGGGGAGTTTTATCTCCTCTTCTGTGGCTGCTAGCGGTTAACGGAATTCTCAGGACATTTGACTCCAGGGGAGGGAAAGTCGTTGCCTACGCGGATGACATAGTACTGCTGGTCAGGGGGAAATTCTTGCCCACGATCAGCGAGATTATGCAGGTGAGGCTGGGCGAGCTCTCGGCATGGGCGAAAGATAGGGGACTGGGGGTAAACCCCAATAAGACTGAACTGGTGCTTTTTACCAGGAAATATAAAATAGAGGAGTTTAGCCTCCTCGTTCCTCATGTGCAGCCTACTGGACATTTTTCAAACGTTTGCAGACGTGTTTTCAAAAATTATTTTTAATTTTATGACCATTTGTACAGCTAACTGAACATGTTTTTTGTACTAAAAACCAGTATTTTTTTTTTTGCAAGCTGGTCACTCTAAAAAATTTTGCTTTATATTTGTGATCAGGTGATCGTATAACACGTTTTTTAAAGCACTTAACCATTTTAATTAAATTTTTGCAATTGTGATATATAAAAATTAAAAAAAAATATATAATTTTATTGTTAACAGTTCAATAAACAAGTTAAAGTACATACATTTTCAATAACTTTATTGTTAGACCCTTATTTTAGCATTTTTTTACATGTCCAGCCCGCTGCACATTTGTTACCTATTACAAAATAATGGCACGTTTTTTATTTCACTTAGTTACAAATGTCCAGCCGGCTGCATCTGCAGTATCTTAGAATCGCTTCACTTAGTTACAAATGTCCAGCCGGCTGCACCTGCAGTATCTTAGAATCGCTTCGTCCTTTATGTCCTTGAACAATTTTTTTTTCTATTGTTTCTCTCAGAAGCATAAAACAAAAATTTTTGAAGACTTCTGACGCTAGATTTTTCCTCGGGACTGAGGTTAGGAGGCCAGTGTTAGATGGCGTCGAGTTGCCTCTATCGGACTGTGCGAAGTATTTGGGGTGCTTCCTAGACAGCAAATTGTCTTGTAAGGGAAAGGATGAAGAGAGGCCTCAATGCCTACTACACATGCAGAAACTCCATCGGTAAGAATTGGGGACTAAGACCGGATATGGTAAACTGGATTTACACGTCGGTAGTTACTCCTATTCTCACTTATGGATGTACTGTCTGGTGGGATGCATTGAGAGTGAATAGCTGTAGGAAGTTGCTCAACAAGGCCCAAAGGAGTGCCTCTCTTGGTATCACAGGTGCGAGGAGAAGTACTCCACAGGCAGCGTTGGATATCATACTGCATCTATCCCCAATTGAACATTATGTGAGGAGTGTGGCTGCTAGGAACTTATTTAGGCTCTACGAGTCTGCGCTGGTAAGACCTAGGAGAGATGACCACACGAAAATATTGTACGAAGTAGGACTGCTTGATCATGGTAGTAGTCTCGAGGGAATATCGGATCATATGATATTGACCTTAGACTTCGGTGGAACACCTCTGGTGGACTTCCCGATTAGGGAGGTCTGGCGTGGATCCAATGTGCTGTTTGAGGGGTGGGCAGTATTCACGGACGGATCCAAAATGGACACGGGCACGGGTGCCGGTGTTTATATTGCTGGCACTGACGTGGAAAGATCATACAGACTCCCAGATGAGTGCAGTGTCTTCCAAGCGGAGATCCTGGCGATCTGGAGGACGACGGAAGTGATACTGGGACACATCGTTGGGGGATCTAGGGTGACAATCTATGTCGACAGTCAGGCGGCACTCAAAGCACTGACAAACTACACGGTGCGCTCGCGCCTGGTCGCACGGTGTAGGTGTGCTCTGAGGGAGCTCATGGAGGCATTCACGGTGAGGCTGTGTTGGGTACCCGGACACTGCAAGGTGGATGGCAATGAGTTGGCGGACGAACTTGCGAGGGAGGGTTCAAATCTGGACTTGGCGGTAAGAGACGGGGGGGTAAAGCCCCCTTTATGTTACTACTTTGAGGTTATACGGAAGGGATTCCGCGAAACCGTTAACCAATCATGGAGGAACAGAATGGACTGCAGGGTGTCTAGGGCGTTATGGCCCGCTTTGGACGCAGGGGCAACCAAGGTTCTTCTGGGACTGGACAGGGAAGGTCTCAGGACCCTTACGGGGTTCCTGACCGGTCATTGTGCTGTCAGGGCTTTCACAAGCAGATGGGACAGGGACATACCGGATTTTTGCAGGCTGTGCGAGGACGTTGAGGAACTGGAGACGGTTGAGCATATAATGTGCCACTGTCCTAGGTTACAGGGTCTCAGACAGAAATGGCTAGGAGATAGATTTCACGACGAACTCGGGTGTGTCGCTGGATACAATCCAGTTGATTTGCTGAGATTTGTCAGGGAGATAGAACGGCTGTTTCTAGTAAGGGGACGTTAGGATCCGGGTTCTGGGGAGTAAATATATACTTTCTACCTTTCTTTATTTTTTTATCTTTCAAGCTATGTTTTCTGTCTATTTCTACTCTTTCTCACCGTTTTTTCTCTGAAGGGATTCACAATGGACCGTATTGGTCTCCGAGTAGAGTTGTGCCCTTGGGTACATAACCCTTCCTAACCTAACCTAACCTAACCTATATTTTTGAAATTCATTGCATGAAAACAGTCATAGCAAAAAAACAAAATTTTTATTGTAAACTTAAATGACTTTAAAATATAGGAGATAACCATTAACTAAACGCATGTTATGTATTACAACCTACATTATTTCAGCCAAACATTTTTGAAATCGGTTCACATTTATAAGTGAGGAGTGAACCCTCAAAAGAGTTTTTATAAATGTGGTAGTAAACTTTGACAACCTGTAAATACACCCTGAACTAAAAAAGGATGGCCCAATTACAGTATTTTGAAAGATTGACTCCTTCTTCACAATTTCCAATTGGATGTAGTAGTTCGGCTCAGTAGTTTAGAAGTTCTATCATTTTTATTATTATTTTTTCAAATATCTTGCTCCATATCGCAGTATCCATTAAAAATGCTTTAACAATGGGAGTCTCCCAATGGGTTGTCTCTGATATTAATGAAATTTGGATATGTGATAAAGAAGAAAACAAATAAGGGACACGTATTTTTTTAACGGCAAAAAAGTGTGGGCCAAAAACGACCCCATTTTTTCGGCTTTTTTCGAATTGTTTTAGAGAAAAATTCGACAAATGGGTTACCAAATGTAAGAGCTTTGGAGCCGCATTAACTGGTATACAAAACATGTCCGATAACTTTTAAATATTTTTGTTATTCAAAAAAATGTGTTTTAAGTGATATTAAAACAGGCGTTTTCTTAAAGAATTATAGTTGAATTAAGCTAAAAAATATGTATGTTAATGCCCATTAAATATAATCGAGGGTGTGTTTCAGATTTTTTCGATATTCGTAACTGTTCGTATTTTATGCGACTTTATCCGAAGAGCTTTTTAACCTATATTTGAAATATTTTAAATAAATGGCAACCCTAACACACTACATACACAATATTGGTATCAACATTTTTGTTTTCTCCAGTACATTAAAACTGCGTTCAAAAAATTTGAATTTCATTAGTTTTAGACATGTTTCCATACAAAAATTTATGAATTTTGGGCCTACCTTTTAACCATTAAACGTCAGATTGGGCGACTAAAAAATTCTTCTACATTATTTTTTTTTTTTCTTTATCACATATCCAAATTTCATTAAGATCGGAGAGGACCCATCGGGAGACTCCCCTTCTGCAACGTATACTTTATATTTAATTGTATGCATTATTACTCATACGCTTCGTGTGTTTTTGCTATAGGAACTCTAGATCTTAGTACAAAATACATACAGATAAGCAAATAAGTTCCTGGTACAAAGTTTTTATAAAGGGTGTCCCAAGAAGAACGCAATTTTTAAATCTGGCAACATTCGAAGTGTCATTGTTTGACATTTGAACAATTGTTATTGTTTGCTAGTAGAAGGTACGAGGTTAGTAAAATTGGAGCGCTACATGAATGAACAACGCATTCTCATTATGAAATTGTTTTACCAAAATGGTGAAAGTTTTGCGGCTACAGTTCGCAAAAATCATCTTCAGTGACGAGGCCCATTTTCATCTTGATGGCTTCGCCAATAGGCAGAATTGTCGCATTTGGGGTGAGGAAAATCCTCGAGTGATTCACGAGAAGCAAATGCATCCTCAACGTGTCACTGTGTGGTGTGGTTTTTGGGCTGGAGGAATCATTGGACCTTGTTTTTATGAAAATGAGGCAGGTCAAGCGCAAACAGTCAATGGTGTTCGGTATCGTAAAATGATAACCAGTTTTTTCTTGCCTAGAATTGAAGAAATGAATGTGGAGGGCATGTGGTTCCAACAAGACGGCGCCACATGTCATACAGAAAGAGAAACAATTCAATTGCTGCATCAGTCATTTCCCGGTCGTGTTATTTCGCGTTTTGGAGATCAGAATTGGCCGCCTAAATCGTGCGATTTAACACCATTAAATTTTTTTCTTTGGGGTTTTTTTGAAGTCGATAGTTTACGCGAATAAGCCGACGACGACTCAAGCCTTAAAAGAGGAAATTGGACGCTGCATTAATGAAATACCGCAGCATTCATGCAAAACGGTCATTGAAAATTTCATTTAAAGATCGCGTGCATACCAGCAAAGCCGCGGCGGCCATCTGCACGATATATTGTTCCATACATAACCTCATTCTGTCTACTTTACGATATAATAAAGTTTCACGATTTTTTTTTTAAGTATCTGTGTTTTATTTAAAATTTAAAAATTGCGCTCTTCTTGGGACACCCTTTATTTTCACTTAATTTAGGAAAACTGAAACCATTTATATAAAATAGATTCTATAGCAAGCCACAATTATTTTTATAAATTATTTTCAACATTCTATTATTTTCTATAGAGAGTTTAAAAAAGTTTAGTTAAGAATGAAAAATATGCACCAAAAACATAAAAAATACAGAAAAAAATGAATTCGACAACTTTCTTTTCAATAAGAACAGAACCTTACTCTTTTCGTCAGTTCAGCAAAATTTAAAATTTTTGCTTAAATCAAAATATAAAAATGTATCCAAATTCTATTTTTAAACAATTTTTTGTTAGTTAAAATAAACTAAAAATATGCATTAAATACCACAAAATATGCCTAAAAAGTGTTGAAATTGTTTCAAACAAACGCACTAAAAGAAACCGCTTCATTTATAGTATTAATATTTCAATGTAATGTCCATTCAAAAAATCATAGTTTTTCTTGATTCTTGAGCATTAAAAATTGTTGTAAATCAAGCTAAATCAACGACGTCTGGCAACCCTAGATGGAGATGACGTGTTTTACCTCATAGTCCTGTTATATTATTAAAAAAATAACTTAAATTTTATTGGATATCTCTACCTTACAAAAATGTATTATAAATAAGTTAACCATATATTTTTACAACATTTGACGAATTTTATCGTTACACAGAGAGAAATATAGTGCCAACCGAATTGCAAAGTGTATTTTAATGGTAACAACTTATAAATTCAGTTAATACAACGATATTTACATTGGATTTCTGAATATTTTGGGTGTTGGAACTAAAATTCAGTTGAATTAACCGAACTTTGTTGTACCAAACGACTGAAATTCGTAATAAACGAATTTGAGTCCTGGTATACAAATTTCAGTTGGCAAGTCGCTAAATGTTTCTCTGCGTGTAACTATTTAATTTTGTCATAAACAAGTGAACAGATTGCACAACGAAAGCCGAACATTTTTAAAAAAAAAAATTTTGTAAATATGCAAAATCAAATTATCATAAAATAAAAACTTTTTTTCTAAATAGGGTTTCAATATTCGTTTTCTTGCGTTTCCAGTAAAGTCTAGTAAAATATTTACTATAACAAAATTACATAGTGAAAGGACAAATTTATTCTTAATAAGAAAAATATACAAAAAGTAAGCAAACGATATACATATTTGTTTGAATTGGTAAGATAGATTAAACAGTTCGATTGTCATCGAACTCTATCTTTTTGTATTTTTTTATTGACAAAGAAGGTATCCCGTCCCGAAATCGCAGATTTTAATGAACTTTTGATATGTTGTAAAGAAGCAAAAAAAAAGAGACACTTTTTTTAGCTTGCTAATCTCTCGTTTAAGGGTTAACAAGTAGGGTTAAAAATTCATATGTTTTTGTTTGAAAACTTGTCTTTAATTTAAGAAAACTAGATTTATTTGCAAGCAGGGTTAAAGTACTCAAGAAAATAAACATTTATGTACCAAGATTGCATATATAGTCATATATATATATATATAGGATCCAGTGATAATTTGTCGTTTTTGCTATTTTTTTTTTTTTTTGGATTTTTTCTGGCTTTAAAAAATATTGACTTTGTTCCCAGTAAAAAATGTTCGTGTTTTTAGAAGCAGGATAAAACAAATGCGCTGATTTAAGTGCTTACTATTACATAATATTGAGAAGCAGCAAAAGAAACGAATAATTTTCGTATAAAAATAAACAAACAAAAATGTTGAGCTTACTGTTTTCCCTAACAAGGATGCAGGTTGTAAGCAGCTTACCCTAATCCCTTATAAGGATACAGGTTGTAATGCAGAAACGTTCATATCGTAGGTTATAAACGATCTGTAAAAATTATCCCGAGTGATTTCCGATTGTGTTTGGTGTTTTCGAGTATGAAATAAAAAATAATTAGTCATTTAACTGTTTCTGAAGAGCTAGCACGTGGAGTGGTAAAAAAAAAAATATTATATTGTGTGTCAAAAATTTTAACAACAACAAATTAATATCTGTTGAATTTTATGTAAAATACATTTTGTATATTTATGTTATTGCTTTTAATCGTAATAATGCAGAAATATGATTTTACTGTAAGCCATGAAATCACAGCTTTTTATAAGCGCTAAAATCAGCGCTTTTTTTGCCCAAAAGTAATGCTTCCAAGTCGGAACTCGCCATATAAAAATCATAGCATATGTAAGCAGGTTGGTAAGGGATTCTTTTTGGCTTACTCAATTACAAACCTGCTTACATGCAAGCAGCGTTTTTTATTGGGTTGTTTTTTAAATGATTTTCCATCCTTTTACAATTTTGCTTTCATGCTGTCTTTTTAATTACAATTTTGGTACAGAATTTAATTTTTTTTTTTTTTAATTTTCTGGCGTTCATCTCTGTTTCTCACTGAATTTAACTTTTAAATCCAAAATTATTAGATGGCATTGATTTGTTATAGCATACTTTTTCATATTATGCTCTTGTTTTTGCATATTTTGATAAAAAAATCTTATTTTTGATATAAAAAAATTATTTTCTGAGCATATTTTAGAACTTTTTAGAACAAAAGAATTATAGAATATATATCATATTTGAGCATTTTTTTTATATTTAGCTTTTAGCTATCTAACAATTTTATGTTTCAATAAAAATATTTTTTTTAGGTTTTCAACAAATTTATTTAAATTTCTTGTTTTAAGACTGTACCGATTTAGCTATATATGCAATCTTTTGTTCTCTTTTCTGTTGGCAATTAAAACAAATTTGTTTAAGTGCATTTTTTATGAGCTAAAAATTTATTTTTAGAGCATATTGCCGGTTGCTTTTGTTATTATATGAGTACTTTTTAAGAGGGAATTTCGACACTTTTGATGATACAAATTTGAAAAAAGATACTTTTTATGTTCCGAAAATCTTGTGGTACTTGATTCTAGTAAGCCGAATTTTAAAATTTTTCTACTAAAATTATTCAAAAAAAAAATATTTAAGACAAACTTTTTCTTCACCATTTCGAAGGAAGATTTACAACATTTATGTAAAATTTTACCATTTTCGGATGAAAGTACATATTTTAATAGCGATTACAAATATTTAAACAGGCAACATACAAAGAATTGAATGTGCAAACCTTTTTAATTTAACCATGATTTAAAATTACATATCGTGTTATTTTAAAGTTATTTTGTGTCGTATTATATTTTATATTTTTTCAACCGGTTTGGGGGAGATATATCACCCTCAACCCTAAATATCGAATTTAATTAATATTAAGAAAATATTCGAATTTAATTAAGATCTTAGCAAAAGAGCAATTACTTAAATTGTTTTATACCAATATGACTGCAAATCTGATATTTTTTCAAATGTCTAAGAATTAATATATTTTTCTTAAAGAACCTAAAATTTTTTTTAATGGGAAAAAAGTCAGCGAATATAATGATTTTCATTGGAAATAAATTTGAAAAATGGTTTTTATTAAAAAGTGTTTTATCATTAAAAATGTAGCTCGCAGATTCTACACTTTTCAAGTTTATAAAAAAAATTCCGTAGAATCTAATAATATCAATAAAATTTAGAAATAAAAAGTGTTCGTTTAAATAAAAGTGTTCGGAGTTGTTTACTAGTATTTTAAGTTTGACTATAAAACAATTCTATTTTAAAATAATTGGTATGTTGGTAAAATCCATACTGTTCAAAACAAATATATATGGTTTAACATTCACGTTATAATTTTCAGTTTTCAGAAGATTCTGTAAACCCCTATACGCATTTATTTATATACACTCTAAAAAATGATTGTAAATTTACTACTATAAAACGAGTAAAGTTTCATGTATTATTACGCTAATTCGGTAAATTTATACATCAAAATGCGTAAAACTATTTTGCGCACACTTTTATATACAATAATACACACTTACAGTATTTTTACCAATTATGTGTTTACAATTAAACACATTATGCCTAAAAGTAGTATTATTTTGTTAAATAAAATTTTTACGCATAAAGTTTGTAAATACACTAACTTATAATAGTAATAAATATTTTGACATTTTTAAATTGAAAAAAAAATTAAACAAATTGAAAAAAGCCAAAAAAAAATGTAAAAAATTTAATTTATTGAGAATTTTAATGAAAAAAAATGTATAACTGTAGTATTTGTGATAGTGTTTAGTTTATAGTTTATTTCCAAGTGTTTGCAGCCTAATTGTGGAAAAATATTTTCAAAATAGAATACATGTACAGAGCTTTAAAGAAAAAAATTCTTCATTCGATTTATTCAGTCGGTTTTAACTCAATCGATTTAAAAATATCGCCAATATTGAAAAAAATTGCCAAAATTGAAAAAATCGCCAAAAATCGCTAAAATTGAGAAAATCTTTAAGATAAAAAAAATTACCAAAATGAAAAAAAACGTTAAAATTAATAAAAAAAAATCGCTGATATTAAAAAAAAATCTCCAAATTTGAAAAAAACGCTAAAATTTAAAGATAATCGCCAAAAATGAAAAAAATCGCGAAAATTGAAAAAAATCGCAAAAAATAAAAAATCCCTAAAACTAAAAGAAAATCGGCAAAAATTAAAAAAATCGCCAAAAATTAGAAAAATAGCTAAAAAATTTCGAAATTAAAAATAAAAAATTTGCAAAAAAAAATCGCCAAAAATGAAACAAATTTTCAAATTGGAAAGAAAGCTTAAATTGAAAAACGAAAAATATTGACGAGAAACTTAAAATAGCTGTAAATGTATCTTTATTAGTTTTCGAAACACAGGCGGTGTTCCAAATAAATTCTCTTTTTACTTTGCGATGTTTTGTTTTTGAGAAAAACGCGATCTAGGAACCTAGCCAATCCGTCCGTTATTGGGGTTGAGTTTTGAACACCTGTGCAAACATTTTTCCAGTTGCTTTTTTATTTTTTGAGTTATGGACGTTTTTTTATTTAGTCAATTTTTAAAAGGTACATATTACGAAAACTAATGGAGCTGGGGGAAAAATTGCTGCACCATTGTTCAAAACTCAACCCCATTACCCCTACAACGATCCTAAATTTCGATTTGATTGGCTGGATTCTTAAATCGCGTTTTTCTCGAAAAGTAAGCATCGCAGATAAAAAAAAGTATTTATTTGAAACATCGCCTATGTTTCAAAAACTAACAGAGATAACTTTTTCCACTTTGATCAATTTTTTGTCAATTATTGTGATTTTTTTTTTAAATTTTCGCGATTTTTTACTTATGCCGTTTTTGAATTTTGAAGTTTTTTCATTTTGGCAATGTTTTTACTTTTAGAAATTTTTGGCGATATTTTTATTTTTCGCGATTTTTTTTTTTAATTTTGGCAAATTTTAGTAATTTATTCTTAATTTTGGCGATTTTTTTTTAAATTTTGTCGATTTTTTCAATTTAAGTAATTTTTACATTTTTGGCGTTTTTTTTTCAATTTTGGAGATTGTTTTAAATTTTTGGGTTTATTTTTCATTTTAACGATATTTTTTCGATTTTAGCGATTTTTTTTAAATTCTGACGGTATTTTTCAGTTTCTCCGATTTCGGCAAACTGTAAATCGATTAAGTTAAAAATAGATTGAACTCCCAATTATTGAATTCGCAACGATTGAAGAAAAAAAAATCATTCGATTTAAAAAAATCTGATTTAATTTTTTTTTTAATAGAATTCAATCTTTGAAGCTCTGTATATGTACAACAACTTATATACAAATATTTATTATTAAATTTATTATTATACAACACATTAATAAAACTCTTTCTAAAAATTAATTTTTTGTTTTATTTAAAAAATTTTTTGGGCTGTTATTCTTTTTTACCGGAAGGTAAAGATACGCATTTTTAGGGGGTTTTTACGCTTATAAATATGTATTTTTACGCATTTTATACGTATAATTGCATGTAAATCATGTTTTTTTACACGAAAATTTGGTAAAATTACTCATTTATTTATAAATTTTATCAAAATTTTACGCACTTCCATTGTAAGTTTACCAACTTTGTGTTCACAAACTTACTCTCCATGTGCGTATTTTTTTCATTTACACACATAGAGTAAATTTACCCAACTTATAGTAGGAGTACAGTTTCCTACTATAAGTTGGGTAAATTTCAACAGAAATTAATTAGAGTGTATTTATTATAAAATGGACGATCAATAAAAGAATTTACCAAATATTTTTCTCAGACGTTGTATGTAGGGTTTTTGAATTCCCAACTTTTTTCAACTCCGGGGAATTGAGAATTTTTTTCGAACATTCCCGGGAATTCCCGGGATTTTTTAAAATAAATATTCATTAAGGTGATAGTAAAATTTTCTTTTTCTTAGGAAGAAGGGAAATATATAAATAAATTTAAGGACCACTGTTAATTCAGGAATATTTTTAACATTTTTTTTTGCTAAAAAAAAAACCCTAAATGTTTTTTTAAAAACTTTAATTTTATAGGTTCGCATCATCAGACCACGTTTTGAAAGAGGTACAGTCCCATGCCAAACATCAAACATTCATATAAACTAGTTTACTCACTATATGAGAACTAATATATATATGAGCGCGAAGTAAAAGATTATCACAATTGATCAAAAACTTGTTTGTTATGTGCAAGTTCTACCTATGGTGGATATTCAATACACGTTTTTTTGTTTTTTTCTCCTTTTTATTTTTTGTTTTGCCTATAAACAAAAACAGGGGGAATAAACTAGACTGTACTTTGCCGAAATAGATCTATTAACACATTCCTGAAAAGGGCAAATAATAAATTTGAAAACAAAAAACTCTATAGATTATTTGTTAGGACAATATCCTAATAAAGAAATATAGAGTATGGCCTCGAACTTGAATAATTTTCATTTTTAATTTGTTTTTACATTGTAGTTTTCAGTTTTCAGAAGATTCTGTAAACTCCTATACGCATTTATTCACAAAATGTACTATTAATAAAAGAATTTACCATGACCACAGATTTTTTCTATCTCAAATGCAGACGTTGTATGTAGGGTTTTTAAATTACCAACTTTTTTCAACTCCAGGGAATTGGGATTTTTTTTCGAACATTCCCGGGAATTCCCTTAGTTTTTAAAATAAATATTCATTAAGGTTTTGATAGTAAAATTTTCTTTTTCTTAGGAAGAAGGGAAATATATAAATAAATTTAAGGACTACTGTTAATTCAGTAATATTTTTAACATTAAATTTGCTAAAAAAAAAAACTTTAAATATTTTTTCAACAACTTTTTAAAAATTTGTTTTTATATAGTAGATGTGCTTTATTTCTTAAAAGCTAGTCCTTAGGCCATTCTGAAAGATTTCTCTTTAGATTCAAGTGACTATATTATATTTATTATAATATGAGTAACCTGACCAACCATCTCGCTTTTGGCGAGATTATCCCACTTTTAAAAGTCTGATTTTGTTTACATTTTAAACAAAAATCACGCTTTTCCACATTTAAGAACTTTTTATTACAATCATAAAGAATAATAAATCCTTTACAAAAGGGTGGATATCGATATTGTGTTTAAGTTCAATGTAGGAGTTTTTAAATTGAAATAGAACCTGAAGGTTTTAAGAAAAAGATGTTCTTTCAATTAAAAAATGTTCTGTGATTAGAGTTTCCGTATTTTTTACTAGATTTTATTTTTATAATAAACTATTTTATTGGAACTTGCGAATTTTTTTTAGCAACATTTTTTTTTTCAATTTAACAATTAATTTATAATGAAAATGAAAATTATTCAAGTTCGAGGCCATACTCTATATTTCTTTATTAGGATATTGTCCTAACAAATAATCTATAGAGTTTTTGTTTTCAAATTTATTATTTGACCCTTTCAGGAATGTGTTGATAGATATATTTCGGGAATTTTCTAGGTTCCCATCATCAGAACACGTTTTGAAAGAGGTAACAATCCTATGCCAAACATCAAACATTCATATAAACAAGTTTACTCACTACATGAGAACTAATATATATTATATGAGCTCGAAGTAAACAGATTATCACCATTGATCAAAAAATAAATTGAAAACTTGTTCTTTGTGTGTATGTCTACCTTTGTGTGTATGGGAACCTAGAAAATTCCCGAAATAGACACATTCACACATTCCTGAAAGGGTCAAAGAATAAATTTGAAAACAAAAACTGTATAGATTATTTTTTAGGACAATATCCTAATAAAGAAATATAGAGTATGGCCTCGAACTTGAATAATTTTCATTTTCATTGCAAAATTAAAGGTTGAAAAAAACATAATTTTTATTTTTAATAAAAATTATATCAAAATTTTAATTTAAAATAACTGAAGTATTTCAGAATTTAAGGAAGTTTCTGTTGGAAAAATTTCCCCAAAATTTCATAGTATGTATTACAATTGAAAAACATTCTAAACGTGGTAGGGCAGTTTTTAGAAAGATCTCTTTATTATCGAACGGATATAGTAAGAATAATAAGCGTTATATAAGCATTTTTCTATACAAAAATGATTTTTATAAATTTAATTTAAGACAATAATTTTAATTTTACACAAATTGTTATAAATACACACAGAGAAATAAAGTGCCAACCGAATTGAAAAGTGTATTTTAATGATAAAAACTAATAAATTTAGTTAGTACAACGATATTTACATTAGGTTTCTGAATATTTTGGGTGTTGCAACTAAAATTCAGTTGAATTAACCGAATTTTGTTGTGAAAACTAAAGTTCAGTTGTTTCGACCGACTGAAATTCGTAATAACCGAAATTGAGTAACCGGATTTTAAGTTGGTAAATAGCTAAATTTTTCTATGTGTGTATGTTAGAAACAAATTATGTATTGGTAAAATAATTATTTTTACACAACAAATATAAATATTTCGCTTCTTGCACTAAAATCCCATTGTTAAGTCAGAGAAAATAAAATATTAATAGGCTTTTCCCTCCATTTTTGTTTGTTTTTTAATATAAGAGTCTAAAATTTCAATTCCAGAAAAGATTGATTACTGAATTTATACAATATTGGACACGAAAAATTTTAAAATTTTGAGGATTATATGATTTTTTGCTTTTTTACGCATTTTTAGTTAAGCAAACATGGTTATTTTAGTGTTTTTTATAATTCCAGGGAATTTCTACAAAAATTCCTGGGAATCGGGAAGTGACAAATCGGCTAAATGCCGGGAATTCCCGGAATTCCCGGGTTAAAAGCCCTAGTTGTATGACATCGAACTAGTAGTGGTAAAATTATAAAAAAAAAAAAAACACAAATCAACTTGTTGCAGTTTACGCAAATGGAAAGCTATTAACCCATTTTTCACTGCCGTTGCAAAACCTACATTTATGACGCGATAATTTTGGATAGGAGGGATATATAATAACGCAGTAAAAAGCACATGATAACTTGAGGTCTTTACTATACTAATAATTAAGCAAAAATAAAAACTATTGTTCCAGGGTTACCATATTTAAAATAAAAAAATACAATTTTTTATAGCTGAAGTTTTCGAACTTGAAAAAACTTTTCATCCAAGAAGCAAAAATATTTGAAATTTTAATTAGCCAGTGTTGCGATATTCGAATTTTGAAATATTGTCTAAAAACACCAATATTTTTAAAAAAATCTCAAAAATCGTGAATATCCGATAGATCAAAAATGCTTGATAGATATTTGCTTTAAAAAAAATTAAAATTATAATTTATAAAAATCCTTACCTGTTTAGTACATACAAAGCGTCAACGATTCAATTTAAATTTCGTAAGAGGGCACAATTAGTGTACAAAAACATCAGAACAACTTTTTGAGACATCATTTTATCTTTCTACGAAATTTCGTCAAAAAACATCAACGAGATCGATGCCACTCATCATTAAATGGGTTAAGCTGAAATAAAAGTTTTATGAAATATAGACGAAACAAAATCCATAATGTTTTAGACCAGTATAATAATATTATTAAATGTTATTCATCAAAATATAGTGGCAACAATTTTACTATGTCCTCCCTCTTTAAGTTTTTATAATTTTTCTTAAATCTGAATAGATGACTTTGTAAAGGGTCCGCCAAATAACTTTTTTTTTTTTGAAAATTCTATAAAAAAAACTACTGAATATTTTCTCAAATTTCTTTTTTTATTTGAAAGTACACTAATAGAATTTGCCTTCATAGTATCAATGAAACGATTTCATTAAAATCGATTCATTGATTTAATGAAAAATTTCATTAACTAAATGAAAATTCATTAATATTGGTATTTTTTTCATTAAAATTTTTTATGATTTTTTCATAATTTCATAAAAAAAAATCATTAAATCAATGAAAAATTTTCAAATTTTTTGTAATAAAAAAAAAAAAATTTTTTTTGTACTATCATTTCTAAATAAAAAAAAAAATTATTTTTTTTTTATTAAGTTTGCCTAGAGCTAACAGTTTTTAACGAATTTGAATAGTTAGTCACCAAATTCCAGGGAACAGATTCTCTATGAAAAACGATATAGTTTTGTTCAAAACTAGATCTAAACTGTTATCGTTTTGACGATGTTACAAAAAAAACGTTATGCTAAACGATAATAAATTTTTGTTTTTTAACAACATTGTTAACAATATTTAACATTTTTATCTAATATGGTCGTAATTTAACTACAAAAAGTGGACTATAATCGTCGATCGTTTTACAGAATTCCAAGCCAGGTCGATAAAAATTTTTTTTAATATTTTGTACCGACATAACACAAATTATCTTACATGTCATAATATTCCAAGTAACGAAAATTTGCTGAATCAGGCTGAGTTTAATAAAAATCTGCCATCGCTTTTGCAGAACAGCCTGTGATGTTTACTTTCGAACTTTTCGAACTTTTTTTATAAAATGAACGAATGATAATTTCTCAATAACCACCAAATTAATGATATGCTAAAAAAAATCATAAAAAGTGCAAATTATTAAATGTAAACGAAAATATTTCATACAAATTATGAATTTTATTCAATAAACACATGAAACTTTCATAACGATTAGGCTAGGATAAATGAAAAAATATACTTAATGAAATTTTCATTGGGTCAATGAAACCATTCATTAAAATTGATTTAATGAAACACTTTTCATGGACTCAATGAAACGTTTCTTTGGGGACTTTTTTATGAAAAAATTCATTGGATTAATGAAGGAATTCATTAATACAACGCACAAATTTCTATCAGTGTACAATCCTTCCGGTTAATAATGGAAAATAATTTCATTCAAATGGCTGCCTCGGCTGGCCATGCAGTAGCCTACAGGATCGGTCCAATTTTTAAGCACATTATCGATTGTGTGCAGTTGTATTTCACCAATGGCTTCACGAATATTGTCCTTTAAAGCGTCAATTGTCTCTGGCTTGTTGGCGTAACACTTATCTTTGACGGCACCCCACAAATAATAGTCCAACGGGGTCAAATCGCAAAAAAAAAAAAAAAAAACCACATCAGCTCTGCGGCTGATAATGCGATCTTCAAAAACAGGGCGCAAAACATCGAGTGTAGCTTCGGATGTGTGGCACGTAGCGCCGTCCTGTTGAAACCAAATGTTGCCAATATCCTCCTCTTCAATTTTTGTGAACAAAAATTCGTTCAACATGGCCCGATAACGATCGCCATTGACTGTAACGGCCACTCCTTGCTCATTTTCGAAGAAAAATGGCCCAATTATGCCTCTGGACCAAAATCCGCACCAAACAGTTACTCGTTTCGGGTGTATCGGCTTTTCAATGTATGCGTGCGGGTTTTCTGTGCCCCAAATGCGACAATTTTGCTTGTTTACATACCCGCCAAGATCAAAATGAGCAATTTTCGCAATTTTTGCACACATTCTGCAACATTACCATGATTTTCAAAGTAATGTCGCAATATTTCCCAGCGTTGTTCAAGCGTATACACAACCATATTCGTTCAGCGGAAGGATAAAACTAATTATCTGTCAAATCAGACATGAGCTAAGTGTTACCATTCACGAAATAAGCACTAGTTGAAAAAAAAACGTTAGATGGCGGACCCTTTACATATATGATATGTTATACTATGTGCCACTTTATTTTGTGGACCTACATATATTTAAAAACTCTTATAATTATAATTGTTGCAAAATGATGTGAAAGCAAACTAAAAAGAAATAATTTTGTTCATGAAAACGTTTTCTGTATCGTTTAAAGCTACTGTAGGGATACCCATATGTACACTCAGAAAATTATGTAGGTAAAATCAACTGCAAATGCAGTTATTTTATCTGTGTACACTACATTTACATTTAAATCAACTGCAATGTGTAGTTATGTTAACCGTTCAAGACTAATTGTCAAATGTAGTAACAACAACTGCAAAATCAGTTTAAACTACATTAACAAACTTTTAAAAAAAATTGTATAAAAATTGTATATAAAAAAATTTGTATATAAAATATTCTTAATTTGATTTTATTTTCATAAACTACTCTGTTGGGAAATTTTTTTATACTTTAATTATTCACGTTTCATGATTTTTTCCAAACATTACAAACATTATTCTCATATTCCTTTGCTGGAAAATCGTAGTACACATATTTTTGTTTTTCTCAAAAAATTGTATCGAAAGATACACACACATACACACACTTTGTTGAAAATCCGAAACAACTGCATAAAATAACTGCTATCGAAATGCAGTAAATTGGGCAGGTTGTTTAAAAAAAACAACCGTTAAAAACATTAAAAATCAATCAAAGTAAAACCACAGTTAAAATAACTACAACCGCATTACTACACAAATAACTGTCATGTAATAACTGCAGAACTTTTCTGAGTGTAAGCAATATAGCAATATAGTGTCCTTAATTAGTGACATTGGTAAAAAATAAAACAAACTAATAATTTTTATTGAAAACGAAATTTTCTTTAAAGTTGTTCATGGGTCATTTGTTTACTTAACAATTTTATAAAAAGTACATGAAAACATGTCTCTTTTCACAAAAATACACAAAAAAAATCTGAAAAATGCAACACAGGTATATAAATTGTAAATAGTGGTAATGTCATGGCCAAATATGGCATGGTTTCTAAAATCCTGTTTTCATTTGAATTTAAATTCTTGCTGCTTTTTAACCAAACATTCACCAGTGGAATAACAAATAGGATTGAATATATACAAATCATATGTAGGATGCACAGTGGGGTATTTGAAAAAAAAATAAAGGTTATAAATATAGAACTTTTGAACAACTGATCCGATCGATATAAATCGAATTGTAAATTATAAAAGAAGTGTTAATCTTTTGAAATATTGTTTTATTACAGGGCGTACTTACAGGTTGTCAACGCTGACTACCACGTGCACAAAAATTCTTTTCGGGATGTTTTTTAGCACACTTAGAGAATTATCTGCATGATATCAATGAATTTTTGCATTTAATCTATGAAGTGTCACTGGAATTCTTGTAATGAAACTTTTCATAAAAAAAATATTTTATTTTATTTATTAAAAACTGCATACAAGGAGTTAGTCGAATAAACAATAAAAGCCTATGAAGAAATACCTTTTCACTTTTTCGCTGGCGTTAAAAAAGTTCACCCTCCAACAGCAATGAAATATTAAATTTGATTTTTTTGAAATTTTGTATAAAAGAAATCACAACAAAACTCGACCTGACGATAGATCTGTGCGCTAAAGCGCTCAGTCTAACGTGTAGTGCGAGTGCATGTGGCATTAAAAATCAGTTTATCTATACCACAGTCAGTGAATGCACAGAAAACTTCATATAGACGCAATCGAAAAAATAAAAAAATAAAAAAAAACAACAAATATTACATTATTCAAATAAAACAGGGTCACTGACGAAGGTTCAATACCAGAAACTACGCAGTCTGATTCAGAAAATTGAAAATTTACAATGTAGTTATGATTTTTAGAAAATACACTCACTTCTCTACCACGCCTTTCACAACGAAATCATATTTTCATTTTGTTTTATGGGACGTTTCATCTCAAGTGACCCAACTTTTGAAAACGATGTTTTCCGATTAGGATGAAATTTCCACCAAGGTTAGTCCTATTGGATAGTAGTTTAGATACAATTTTTCAACAAGATCGTTCAAGAAGGGGGTCAAAATTTAACATTTTGGCCAAAGAGGTGTTTTTTCTCATCCATGTTATTTATTACTTATTGTCCTTAGCAAAATTTGTCCTAAATATTTTAGATAGTTATTTCTTCAATCTTTGGGGAAAAAAAAATATAAAAAAAAAATGTTGACTATTTTTTTTCAAAATCAAAAATTTTTTTACTTTTTTTCAAAATATGGCCATTTTTTTACTGTATCGAGGGTATGAAAGTTTAGTTAATTATGTTACATACCGTCGGAAAGGTTAATTTGTCTAGTTTTTCAGTAGAATTTTTATTTTTAAGGTTTTAGAAACACTTACACACAAATAAAAAATAATTCAAAATAGTGCATATGCTAAAAATTGGAAAACCTTTGTCTTGAGTTACAAAACATTTATTTTGATAGATATCCCACTCGCATCCCACTAAGCGACCAAATCTCTTAAAATAATAGGCCCAAGCTTTCTTTTGAGAAAAAAATGGGCATATTTTGAAAAAAAAAATCAAAAAAATTTTTCATTTAAAAAAAAATAGTCAACAATTTTTTTTTTTTTAATAGTTTTTTTTCTAAAGATTGATAGGTAATAGGTAATAAGTTACGTAGATGAGAAAAAACACCTGTTTGGCCAAAATGTCAAATTTTGATCCCCTCTAACTCGAGAGTTCTAGGCCAATCTTGTTGAAAAATTGTGTCTAAACTACTCTCCAATAGGACTAACCTTTGTGCAAATTTCTTCCCGATCGGAAGACATCATTTTCAAAATTTGGGTCACTTGAGATGAAACGCTCCTTATATATGTACATATGTATGTCCAAAAAAAAACGCAATTAACAATTAGGGGTGGAGGTAGAGTTTTCCACCAAACGTGATTTTTTTTTATCTCAATAAAAAAAAAATGCAAAAACAACATTTATTTTTTCTAATTTAGATTCAACTAAATTTGAGCGCTAAATTTTTCCGCATACTCAAAAATGTTATTTAATTTTAACCATTATGTGTATTTAACTATGCTATGCCAATTTTGATATTTGCAAAAAATGTTAAAAAATTAAAGTCCTAGTGTAGAATATTAGTAAAAGATTTTAAAAATTTAGGGGATAAGAAAGCACTAGCTTTCAATTTCATGTGTTTATCAAATTTATTCGTATTAAAAAAGAAAGCGTCATGGGAGATATACTCAAAAAGATAAGTTAGTAGAAAAGTTAGTAAACCATCTTGTAAATCAGGTATACTATTTTTCATAAAATTTTTTGCCAAAAATAATGTTTTAAACTAAAATTTTAGTTATACTTATTTAGCACTTCACTGTTTTGATCTAATGTTTTACTAATATTTTACTAATGTTTTACTAATTTATGTTGCTAAAAAATTGCACTGATTAGCACATCAATAGTGTGAACGACAACTAGATTGAAAGATATACGCAGAATAAATTAGATGTCGCGGCATGTCACGATGTAGTAGTGACGAGGAAAATTATACTAAAAAGTACAACTCTAGTAAGACATATAAAAAAATCAACCATTGAAGATTTTTGTATCTGTTTTTCATACACTCAAAAAAATAAGTTAGTACAAAAGTTAGTAAAACGTCTTGTAAATCAGGTATACTATTTTTTAGCAAATTTTTTTGCTAAAATCGTGTTTTCAGCTAAAATTTTTGTTATACTTATTCAGCACTTAACTGTTTTATACTAATGCTTTACTAATATACTAATGTTTTACTAATTAATTTTGCTAAAAAAAATTGTGCTGATAAGCACATTAATAGTGTGGACGACAACCAGATTGAAAGATATACGCAGAATGAAGCAGATGTCGCGGCATGTCAAGATGTAGTAGAGAAGAGGAAAATGACACTAAAAAGTACAACTCTAATAAGACATATAAAAAAATCAACCATGGAAGACTTTTGTATCTCTTTTTCATACATAAAACAAAGTTGGGGGTTAAAACAACTTAAATTTTGCGTTGTCACCGGCTTGTAAAAATAATTGTCTATTAATAAAATAAAAGACAAAAGAAAATATTTAAATTTAATATGTATTTCTATAATAAATGTTAATAGATTAATAATCTAGTGTGGTCAAATTGCAAACAAACATATACAGACATGTAGACAGAGTAAAGCGAAAGACAAAGATAAAGACACACATCTTAGGTAGATTTGTATGGTTCCTTTTTCTTATTGCAAAAAAAGGGTTGTTTTTTTCGTTTCGTTTGTTTTTGTTTATTTTTTCGTTTCGTTTCTATAATTATCTTCGGCAGTTGCGTTCTTTAAAAGAAAGCATCATTTAGACAACGATTGATGTAAGTAGTTGAAACAAAATTTTTGTTATGTTATATATATTTATTTCTATATATTTTCAGATATTAAATTAATTCATGTCGTCAATGTGGGAAAATTAAATTTTTTATATTTCGTAATTATTGTAAATTATTTTTAAAAGAATCACAAAAATATGTTTTATGATTTTCAGCAAATATATTAACTAAATTACAATTTTTTTACAATTTTTTGCGTTTTTTTCAGTCTACTAAAATTCAGCAAAAAAAATATTAATTTTTACCAAGGCTTTTTTATTTCTAATCTACTAAGTGTTAGCAAAACTTTTGCTGAATCTACTAATTTTATTGCTAAAAATCAGCTCGCTGATTTTCAGCAAAAGATTTTGCTGACATTAGCAATTTTTTGCTAGCACCCTCCTGACTAAAATTTTGCTGACTCAGCAAAATTTTTTGTTGACTTTACAAACTTTTTTTTTGAGTGTACATAAAACAAAATTGTGGATTAAAACAACTTAAATTTTGCGTCGTCACCGGCTTGTTAAAGTAATTGTCTATTAATTAAATACAAGACAAAATAAAATATTTAAATTTAATAAAGATTAAATGTGTATTTGTAAACTAAATGTTTATAGATATAAATAATCTAGTGTGGTCAAATTGCAAACAAATATACAGCAGGTAGCCATACTAAAGCGAAAGACAAAGACATTCAGGGATGGCTGGCAATACCGCCAATAAACCGTTATCGATTCAAAATCCTTCCAACTGGCTGTCGTTATCCCCAAAATAACGTTAGCGAAATAATTGAAATACAATTATCCGTAAAATACCGTTACCGATATAACTAAAATATCAATATCCTTAAAATACCTTTACCGAAACAACTAAAATACCGTTACCGAAATAATTAAAAAAGCATTATCCTCAAAATTCCGTTACTGAAATAATCTGCTAAGATCTGAAAAATAAATCTCTGTAAATAGAAATATTTTGCCAAAGTTTGATCATTGGTATTCGGGCATAATGGCACTAAAAATATCGGTGACATTACCTGAATAAATAAAATAACGTTACCCTTAAAATACCGTTAACATAATAACAAAAAAATTGTAATCCCTAAAACAACGTTACCGAAATAACTAAAATATCATTACCGCTAAAATACCGTTACCGAAATAAGTAAAAAACCGTTACCGAAATAACTGAAATATCGTTATTCCTAAAATACCGTTCCCGAAATAAAAGAAAATATCGAATCTGTTACCATAAATGGGAAATATTAAAAGTTGTAGTAATTTAACAAACTACCAGGAATGTTGTAAAGAAAGAAATATAGTTTTAGGCCAAAAACTTGCAATTTCTCATAAATTTTTAAAATCTTGAAATTTAAGGATTTTTTGATTGTACAGTAGTTCTTCATTTATTACCAATATTTTTTTCAAATCCCCACTGTGCGATGTACAAGAACATGCCAATTTTTGTGTTTTAAATAAAATTACACAAACCAATACCAAACTACATACAATATCCAAAAGAAGTGTATGAATCACGAACTGTTTTTATGTGAATATTGGCGACAAGCTGCATCAAACTGTAAAATACCATAGGACAGGGGTGGCAAGACTATTTTCTTTGCGTGCCAAAAACAGACATATTTTTTTGTGAGAAAGTGAAGTGTGCCAACTTAATTGCATTTTTAAAGCCCTTTTCTAGTGCAATCTTTTAAAATTCGGAAACGTTTTATTTTTTAATTGTTATCACCACAGAAGAAAAATTGTTGGTGTTAGATTTTTTACAATCTTTAAAAATATTTATTTTTAGCTTTGATGTTTTTAATGTGTTTTTGCAGACTTTTATACTTTTTTAGGGGTTTTTGTTACACAAAATGTCATCTATTTCAATGTTTTATTTATTACACATTTTGAGGCGGAATTTCGACACTTTTAATTAGAAAAATAAAAAAAAAAAAAACAATGCTACCCGACGAAAAAAGTTTATATATAGTAATATATAGAATTACATACATATGTTGCCATATGTACACTCATAGAAATAAAACTGTATAAATAGCAGAAAAAAATATTAAAAATTATATTGCAGAAAAAAACTGCTAAATTTTCCTTAATATTAATAAAATAAGAACAGAAAAAATAAATCTGTTTACTTTCAAAAAATGTTGTTATATTCGATGTGAATTTTAGTTAATTGAAAAATGTATTTTACTCTGTAAAATTAGCAAAAACTTTTACGAAATATTTGTTGGCTCAAATAGCAAACAAAAACGGTAATATTAACTAAATTTTTGCTATATTTACCTCAAATTTAGAAGAATGGAAATAACAGTTTATTTTGCTAAAATCAACAGAAATTTTTGCTAAAGATTTGTATATTACTGATTTCATAAGGGCAGACTTTTATTCGCATAAAAAAACGTTAAAAATTTCACATTTTTTAATGATTTTTTTGTCTTGTAATATTTAGTAAATGTTTTTGCTGATTTTAGCAGATTGTTTTGTTACTTTCAATTAACTAAAATTAAGCTTAAATTTAACTAAATATTTGTAAATTTAGCAGATTTATTTTTGCTATTTTTATATTACTAACTAATATTTAGTTAAAAAAATTTTGCTAATTTTAGCAGTTTTAAGTAGCTTTTACAAATCAACAAATTTAAACAAAATTTAAGTAGCTTTGTTTTGATATTTTCACATGTTTATTTCTATAAATGTAACGATCTGGAAGCTCATACAACTGCATGTTTTTTTCCTTAAGTCTGAGAACAGGGTAAACAAAATATCTTTGTGAATCAAAAAGTTTGCGTTTAAATGGCATCGATTTGTGAGTGTATATTTTTGGATATTTTTGCATATTTCGCTTTTAATTCATATTTTCATTGCATATTTTTACTTATTTTGCATTTAATGCAACCAGGTTTTAGTGGTTTTTTAAATGCATATTTTGTGTTAATTGTGCAAAACGTGTGCAGAGAATATATTAAACAATTAAAACTTACTTTAAATTTTGTTTATTTTTATTTAAACATGAAATTTGAAGTGCATATTTTTTTTAATGTTGTTGTTTCATGCATGTTATAGGCTCTTTTTAAGTCATGAAGTTCCTGACCCTGATAATAATATATGGCTTCTATATAAATATATGTGTTAAAATTAAAAAGAAAACTTCTATCACTTTTAAATATAATTATATGTAAACATATATGGTAATATGGTAAAAATTCAGAAAATACAAAAAAACAAAATTCAATGTATTTAAAGCAAAAAAAAAAAATATTGTAAAATTAGTTAAAGTAAAAAAACTTAGAAAAGCTACACTTAAAAGCAAATGTACAAAGTTAATAGAATAATAGCTGCTAACTTATCTCAGATTAATCAAAGTTTAGGGCTTAACCATAGTTATGAATGTCAAATTTATATGTAATTTTCCATTTTTAGAAATGGTAGTCTCAATAATATTTCATGAGTATAAAAAGAACTTTAAGTTAGAAAATCTTAAGAAAACAATGACAAGTCCAAAAATCTTAAGAAAACGGAAAATCCTAATAAATCAAAAAAAAAAAAAAAAAAACATTAAAAAGTAAAAACACTTATTTGTCTTCTATGATAATTATATATAAAGATATATGGTAGAAGCAAGAGAAAATTCCATCACTTTTACATATAATTGCATATGGCATCTCATATTAGTCAAATTGAAATTCCGTCTAATTTTCCAATACATTGGTTTGTACTTAAATTTTCATTATTATTTGTAATGTGAAACAAAGTGCGGATTTCCAAAGAATGTTATGAAATTACATTAAATTTGATCAAATTATACATATATAACTTGGTCAAATTAGATACACATTTTTCGAATCAAATTGTATCAGATGGTATCCCATGGAATCTCATGAGATATGGTTATGTACGCCATTTTTCGGATTATGATATGATGTGATAATGAATAATATATACGACTAAATATGATTATATATCCCTATATCGGAAATCTATATACATAATTCCGAAATGCGATTTACAGCCTTTATGAACAATTTTATCGATTTCGGTTTAAAGCACATATTTTAATAGCGATAACCCCTGAAAATTTTTTAGCAGAATTTTGTTTAACAAAAGTACGATATTTGAAAATATTAAAGAAAATTTCGCGTGCCACCGAAAATCCACTCACGTGCCACTACTGACACTCGTGTCATAGTTCAGCCAGCCCTGCCATAGGACAAGGCAAACTAACTAATAAACCCCTTTAGCTTATATATTGGTCATACAAGACCAACTAATTTATATAAACTACTATAAAAACATACAAATGAACAACAAGTTGTGACAGTTGTATTTATTATTTAAATAGTTTGTAACATTTTCCACGTGTTGAAATCCTTTAAGTTCAAGTATTTTTGATCCAAATAACTTACATTTTGAATGTACATTTTAATTGATGTATGGTTTGACAATCATACAATATGAAAATAAAAATTTTAACTTTTGATCAAAACAACTTTTATTTAATTACTATCATTTGTCTTCCATAGGACCAATAAAGTTTGATGGCTTCTTGGCACTCTTAAGGACTGCGATGACTAGGCTTCTGCCAAACACGTGTCAAAAATTTCATTGCTATACAGAAATTGTTGTTTAACTGTAATTGCATTTGTTTTAATTAAAAAAAAATAGAAACAACTTTTATAACAGTTGTTTAAGAAATGTTTGACGAAAGCTACTGCATTTTAGGAAGTGCTGACATTTGTAGTTGCCCGATGAAAAAAGTTCCGATATAGGTATATATAATCATATATATAATTCCATATCACATCATATATCAGGTCAACCGAAAAATGGCATACATAACCATATCTCATGAGATCCCATGGGATCTCATTTCATATATTTTGATCCGAAAAATGGGTTTATCTAATTTGATCAAGTTATATTTAATTTGATACAATTTGATCTTCATAAAATTCTTTGGAAATCAGAGCTTTAATTTTGTTTCACATTCCAAATAGTAAAAAAAACTTAAATATAACTCAATGAATTGGAAAATTAGACATGATTTAATTTTTACTTATACGCCGAATTTCAGAGCTATAACGTAATTTTGTTTTCCAATTGTTTCTTAAACAACTGAATCGATCGCTTAAATGTCTTCAGAAGATGAACTGATCTCTGTCTTAGCTTTCGATTGATGCAACATAGAAAGTTATTATTGTACGTTGTAGTTTTTGGTTTGCTTACTAAGACATTAAGTGTTCATAACTATAACGCCATTTTAAGAAAATTTTAAAAATTGATAGAAAATTTTTCATAAATTCAACCAAATTTAAGTAGAGACTTGAATTTTTAACAATCCTACTTATTAGATTGAAGACAAATAATTTTGATAGAAAAAAGTTAATTTCTCGAGAAAATTATCGCATATTATGGTTTTTTTTCGGCCAAATAAAATTGGGTTCTATTTGTTAGAAAGCTTTTTACCTTTGGGCTTTTAATTACTTATTTTAAGATTTTCTGACTTAAAATGTTTTTTTTTTTTTTACTTATAAAATATTATTTAATCTACTAACTTTTTTACAATTTTCTTTAGCTTAAATACATTGAATTTTGTTTTTTTTTGTGTTCTCTGATAATTATTTTAAAAGTGATAGATTTCTTTTTGTTAATTTCTTTTTAATTTTAAAACATATTGATATAGAATTATGTGTGATACCATTTATAATTATAATATAAAAATTATAGAATTTGTTTGGTTTTACTGTTTTATATGTACTTATATATAATTATACACGGAAGTATATATGATCTAATATATAGCTATGTCAATTATATATGAGAAAATAAAAAAAGAGCAACTTATATATAACATAAGATATAATGATATATGATTATATATAGCGCCATATTAGAAATGTTCGTAAAAATAAGTATGAAATGTAAGTATATATGTTTACATATGGCCACATATATAATAAGACACCACTATATCAAGATATATACGACTATATATACACTTTTTTCGTCGGGTGTTTACATTAAAATTTATTTAGATCAGGGTTGCCAACGGTTTCATTCGGTTATCGGTATTGGATAACAGTATTTTGTGAATATTTCGTGAGGGTATTTTAAGTTAACGATATTTCAATTTATATCGTTATGTTATTTTAAGGTTACCGTTATTTTGAGTTATTTCGTTAGGTTTTTTTAGGGTTAACGTTATTTTACTTAATTTTTATACTATGTGGTGAAGGTATATATCAGTTTGTAATATGTCGGAATATTGGTATAAGACCCCACAAAATATATATATTATTGTTCCTTATGAAAATCTAAGCTGATTTAGCGAAGTCTGTCTGTCTGTTGAAATGGCGCTCACGGCTCAAAAACGCAATAGAGAGTGAGAGTGTTTTTACAAAATTTTCTATTATTTCTTATATTTTTGTATTGAAAAAAATCATTTTGGGGGAGGAAATGTCCAATTTTCCCTCCCCCTTAATCCGCGCCTGAACTTTGTATATGTAACCTCCCAATTAGTATGACCAAACAATTTGTTTATTTTTTAAAATTCGTTGTCGATCGAGTTTTATCTTTCAAATTTTATAGTAATAAACCTGTAAAAATAGCAGAAAAAGATAATAAAAATTAATTAAAAATTACCTTGCAGAAAAAACTGCTAAATTTAGCAGATTTTTTGCTATATATTAATAAAATAAGAACAGCAAAATTAAATATGTTTACTTTACAAAAGTTTGTCGCCTTTACTATGGACACTGGTCATTGATGAATTACTCGAGGGTCTGAACGACTTGGGTTTCAGGACCTATGGATACGCCGATGATCTTGTCATTTCCGTTGTGGGCTGGGATGACAGGACCATCTCCGAGCGTATGCAACAGGCTCTGAACTTCACTCTTTCGTGGTGCCGGGAAAAGGGGTTGTCTGTCAATCCGTCGAAGACAAAACTGGTACCATTCACGAGAAGGAGAAAACTTAACCTGTCTATGCCGGTCGTTGAGGGCATAAAGGTTGCCTTCTCTAGCAGTGTTAAGTATCTTGGAGTGACTCTTGATAGCTCCCTCACCTGATGATCACCTATGCTGCCCTTGCATGGTGGCCAAAAGTTGAACAGAGTAAGGCAAGGGATGCTCTTAAGAGAATCTACCGTCTTGCGAGTGTTGGCATTACAGGGGCCGACGGATGCCTTGGGGGTTATGCTGAGGATCTCGCCATTGCATATTTCTGTAATGGAGGTTGCTAGTATGGGTTCCTCTAGCCTTAGTGAATTCGGTGGCATGAGGGGGGCGACCTAAGGGGTCACATGAGGATCGCGCGAGTTCTAATAGATGACCCGATTTCTAAGGTTGCGGACAAAGTGTCACCGGTGTGGATCTTTGATAGATATTTTGATGTGTTATTGTTTGCCAGAGACATGTGGATCAATCAATCCTGGGAACCGGAAGGTGGTTCTCAGGTGTGGTTCACCGATGGCTCTAAGCAGTCGAATGGGAACACGGGTGCGGGCGTCTTTGGACCAGGCTTCCAGCGTGCCTTACCTATGGGAAAATATCCGTCCATTTTTCAGGCGGAGATTTGGGCCATATGTGTCTGTGCAGGGGAATGCCTGCGAAGGGGAACTCGCAGATCTCGCATCTACATTCTTTCTGACAGTCAGGCTGCACTGAGGGCCTTAATGGCTTATAAGGTGTCGTCCGGGTTGGTCATGGAATGCATTCAGACTCTCAATAGGCTCGGTAGAGGCAACTCACTAACCTTGGGGTGGATTCCTGGTCATGAGGGGCATGAGAACAACGAGAGGGCGGATTGTCTTGCCAACCGCGTTGCCCGAAAGTCCTTTATTGGTCCTGAACCATTCTGTGGAATACCTGCGGGGTATGTTAGGGAAAGGCTCAGGGCATGGAGAGAGTCTGAATTCTCTGGTTACTGGGAAAACTCTCCTGGTCAGCGCCAGGCTAAAAGATTGATCTCTTTTTCTAGTAGGGGGTCGAGGCGACTCTTGTCGCTTGAAAGGGGGGGGGGGGTTTGAGGTCGCTGGCGTCGTACTTAACTGGACACTGTAATCTCAGATACCATATGCACAAGAAGGGTCAATCGGACACGGATTTGTGTAGGTTTTGCGAGATGGTGTCTGAGACCTCGGAGCATGTTCTCTGCGAATGGGCCAGGCTTTGTGATAGGAGACTTAGGTTTCTAGGTGATCGCTTCATTTCGCCTTCCGACATCGCGAACATTTTGCCTAATAGGATAATTGGCTTTATAGGTAGCTTGAATCTGTAGGTAACCTTAAGCAGCACAAAAGACCTACATTGGTCGCGGTGCATAGTGCCTTCTGATCTAATCTAATCTACAACATTTTAGTTATATCCAGTGTGAATTTTATTTAATTGAAAATAGCATATTACTCAATATTACGGATTAAAACAGCTTAAATTTTGTGTTGTCACCGGCTTGTAAAAGTAATTGTCTATTTCATTAGTTTTTAGCAATGATTTTTTAATTTCTAATAAACCAAATTTTAGCAAAACTTTTGCTGAATCTACTAATTTTGTTGCTAAAAGTCAGCGCGCTGATTTTCAGCAAACAATTTTTCTGACATTATCAATTTTTTGCAAGCACCCTCCTGACTAAAATGTTGCTGAATCAGCAAAATTTTTTGCTGACTTTACTAACTTATTTTTTTGAGTTTAGGCTTAAATAATCTTTTCAAACAGTCACCACATAAAGGGTCCGCCATTTAACGTTTTTTTTCAACTAGTGCTTATTTCGTGAATGGTAACACTTAGCTCATGTCTGATTTGACAGATAATTAGTTTTATCCTTCCGCTGAACGAATATGGTTGTGTGTGTGCTTGAACAACGCTGGGAAATGTTGCGACATTACTTTGAAAATCATGGCAATGTTGCAGAATGTGTGCGAAAATTGCGTGTTTTTGAAGATCGCATTATCAGCCACAGAGCTGATGTCGTTTGGCCACCTCGGAGCTGGACACCGTTGGACTATTATTTGTGGGATGCCGTCAAAGATAAGTGTTACGCCAACAAGCCAGAGACAATTGACGCTTTAAAGGACAATATTCGTGAAGCCATTAGTGAAATACAGCTGCACACAATCGATAATGTGCTTAAAAATTGGACCGATCGTGTAGGCTACTGCATGGTCAGCCGAGGCAGCCATTTGAATGAAATTATTTTCCATTATTAACCGGAAGGATTGTACTTTCAAATAAAAAAAGAAATTTGAGAAAATATTCAGTAGTTTTTTTTTATAGCAATTTCAAAAAAATAACGTTATTTGGCGGACCCTTTAGATTATTTCACACTAGCACAAAACTAGTTCAAAATTACTGTTTGAGAACGAGTTTGTTTTTACTATTTACGACTAATTTATTTCGGGATTTATTAAATCCTCGATTTTTTTTGTAAATCCCGGGTTTTTCAGAAATTTTTTGTGTCTTTTCTGGATTTGTCTTTTTTCCTAAAATTTAAGATAAATTACGTTTTTTATTGAATTTTCTTACATTGTTTTTTGATGATTACGATTCTGAAAGACACCTTTAATTTTTCGTAAAATTACCAATGCTTTCATTGTAAAAATGTTAAAAATTTGTGTTTTTTTTCATTTCATTTTGAATTGTCAGGTTTGAGATCATAATTTAATGACACTATTAGAAAAAGAAAACACTAATTGTTAAAAAATGTAAGAGAAGAGAGACAGTGCCGCACTTTCGACCTAAGCGACTATGTCATCTTCAGCCTCATTCTCATCCACCACCCACAAAAAACCCAAGGTTTGATCAATTATATACATCAACCAACTACAGAAAATCGGTGATGTTAATAAATTACCCGAACAATATGAGTTATTTTCTTCTTTTCTTACAAGTTTAGCCTACAGCTTTAAATCTCAAAGCTTTTGG
Organism: Delia radicum; assembly: GCA_021234595.1. Lineage (NCBI taxonomy): Eukaryota > Metazoa > Arthropoda > Insecta > Diptera > Anthomyiidae > Delia > Delia radicum. Next base: position 118,879,532 of record CM037854.1, read on the forward strand.
CAGGGTTTCCAAATAAATAGCTTTTTAAATCCAAGATATAGTGAAATATTTAGTGGTTCGTTATTTTAAGGTATATTTTAAATTTTAAATCGAATATTATTATTGTCATGATTTCGATACCAGAATGGACTTGGGCGAATTTGCAATCGTTATTTCAGGGAATTGCGATAGCGAAAACGGTATCATAATTTTTTGAAAAAATCATTGGGGCATTTAAGGACAAAAAACCTCTCGGATTCGTATAACAAATAACTTCAGTGTTATTCTTGACATTCCTATCCGGAACTTTTTGCACTTTAAATGTACTAAGCCCAAATATTTTTTTAACTTGGCGCAGAATGTTTCGAACATTTCACGCGTCGTGCTACTTTGAGACCAGAAACCTTCGAATCAGCTCTCAAAATCTTCTCCACCTTTTAGGCCTTGGAAGAGTTCCTGGGTTTTTGCTTTACCAGTTTCAGGTTTTTTTGCCAATTATTATGTCATTAATAAACTGTTTCGAAAAGTTTAAATAACTTTTTCGTGCACTTGCACACAGAGAAATGAAGTGCCAACCGAATTGAAAAGTGTATTTTAATGGTAACAATTTATAAATGCAGTTAGTACAACGATCTTTACATTAGATTTCAGAATATTTTGGGTGTTGCAACTAAAATTCAGTTGAATTAACCGAACTTTGGTGTTAAAACTACTTTTGAGTTGTACCAACCGACTAAAATTCGTAATAACCGAGTTTGAGTAGTAGTAACCGAATTTCAGTTGGCAAATAGCTAAATTTTTCTCTGTGTGTGCTTTCGATTGTTCATTGTGAACTACATTCAGGGAATTAAGAAGGTACACTCACAAGAACTTTTCCATAAAAAATCAACAGTTATTTAAAAGTTTAATCGGTAAAGTTGTTTCAATGGAATATACAGTTAAATTAACTAAGAAATATATTTTTTAACGTTCTGTCTGTTGTTCAACAAAAAAATAAACAAAAAACCGGACTTTCCGTAATAGTTAAAATATTCAGTTAAAATTTTCTATTCAAAACAAAAAGTTGTTATGTTATATTGAGTATTGAAATAAACGAAAACAATCTATTGTTTTTATAGATTTTGTCAGTTAATTTTTCAACAGTTGAAAATAAACTAAAAAATACAATTGTTTTAAACAAAAAGTAAGTAGTCCTGTTTTTAACTGATTTTCAGTTGATTTAATGGTTATATTCAGTAGTCTTTACGGACAAAATATTGTGAGTGTAGAAACGACTAAAACGTAAGTGTCGTAAGTACATTAGAGCGACTCAAGTTGTATTGAAGCGAAATTCGTGCAAGGTGTACCCCCCTCAAAACGAACATTCGTATTTTTTATGATGACATCTAAAATATTTCGGCTCTAGCTTTGACCTCTCGTGAGCTGGACCATTTTGAAAAAAGGTCCATTTTTGCATGTTTTGTTAATTTAAGAATCTGTTTCCTTACCAACATATACAATATGGGTATCATAAGAAAGGTTTTTTAAGGCGCGTCCAACTGTATATACAATTTGTCCAAGGACGATTATCCATGTACTTTTTTTAAGGATATCCTGTAAAAAAAAACGGTTTTTGAATTTTTTGTTCGGGGTTGTTTGTAATAAAAATGCCAAATTACCATATTTTAATCTTTAGTCGATTTAATTAAATACGGGTCTCAGCTTTTTTTGAAATGCGTGCTAGTTCGCGTTTTGACAAAAATGCAATGGGGTGGTAACTCTACCTTTTAAATAGGAAAAAATCAAAATTTTTCTTTTGCCAAGTACATCATCTTTGTATGTAAATAAATTAGATTTTTGCAAATTAGATGCATTTTACACGGTGCTCTGGAATATATATAAATGCAATTTTGTGGTAACTCTAATATGATAGCGGATTTAGTTTCTAGATCATGTATGGATGAAAATACGACTAAGGAAAGAAAAAAAAAAAAATGATCCACGACTTTTTGGCGGCATATTTTTTTCGCAAATTAAAAAAAGAATATGCCGCCAAAAAGTCGTGGATCATTTTTTTTTTTCTTTCTTTAGTCCTATTTTCATCCATACATGATCTAGAAACTAAATCCGCTATCATATTAGAGTTACCACAGCATTGCATTTATGTATATGTGTTCAAGAGCACCGTGTAAAATTAATCTAATTTGCAAAAATCTAAATTATTTACATACAAAGATGATGTACTTGGCAACAGAAAAAATTTGATACCCATATTGCCCTATTTAAAACGAAGAGTTACCACCCCCTTGCATTTTTGTCAAAACGCGAACTAGCACGAATCTCAAAAAAATCTGAGACCCGTATTTAATTAAATCGACTAAAGATTAAAATATGTTAATTTGGCATTTTTATTACAAACAACCCCGAACAAAAAATTCAAAAACCGTTTTTTTTCAGGATGTCCTTAAAAAAAGGACATGGATGATCGTCCTTGGACAAATTGTATATACAGTTAGACGCGCCTTAAAAAAACCTTTCTTATGATACCATATTGTATATGTTGGTAAATAAACAGATTCTCAAATTAACAAAACATGCAAAAATAGACCCATTTTCAAAATGGTCCAGCTCACGAGAGGTCAAAGCTGGAGCCGAAATATTTTAAATGTCATCTTAAAAAAGTCCAAGGTTCATTTTTAGGAGGGTACATCGAGCACATTTTTTGGTGAGTCGCTCTAAAGTACATATGCAAATAAAAAGGCGACATTTGTCCTAAAAATGCAATATTGGTAAAAATAACTGTCAAAACAATGAAAAAAAAACTAACAAAATATTCCTACATTTATTAATTATTGTTGAACTAGACGGTCCGTTTCGTCGATTCTGAGAAGCTAAAAAGTATACAATGGAAAGGTTTGTATGTTTTATATATTGGAAATTAACGTCTCTGCGTTGTAGCTTAAACATTCTTCATAAAATGTTTGAGGTTTTTTAAATTGTTTACTATTTAGAACATTTACATAACAACAAAAATATTTCCATTATTTTTAGTAGCTTTTTGCTAAGTTTTCAAAATAATTACGCAAAACAACTGTTAATAAAATACGGTATTTTTGGTTAGTTATTTTTTTAATAATAGATTAAATAATATTTATGAGTAAAAAAATCACTTTCAGTCAGAAATCGTAAAAAAGCTATTATAATCAAAAAATCTTAAGAAAACAATTTTTTAAAGCTCAAAATCGGAGAATCCAAAAAAGTGAAAAAAAAACACAGAAAAGAAAAAACGTTTATTTGCCTTCTCTGATAATTAATTATAAATATATATGGTAGACACAAGAAAAAATTCGATTACTTTTACATATATACATATATATATATATATATATATATATATATATATATATATATATGTATGCACAGCGCATAGTTTAGGGACACGCCCAAAATTGTCGCCGGAATATGCGGTGTATAGAAAAAATTGTCCTCATCTTAAACGCTAGATGTATGAAAAGGCGCGAAAATTTTGGGGACAGTCCCCAAAGTAAGCAAATGTCCCTAAACTATGCGGGGGAATGAATAAATGTCTCTAGAGTATGCGGTGTACATACATCATAAATTTGTTGCTAGAAGCTCCAATGGGAGTAATGTAATTATATTAATTATAAGTACATTAACTAAAATAAAAAAAAAAAAAAAAAAAATCATCACGATTTAGAGACATGTTTAAAATTAACGTAATCAGTTAAAGAGAAAATATATTTACTACAAGTTGATTTAAAAAAAATGGCACTTTTTCAACATAATGCTTTTTAAAACTAATAAAATTCTATTTTGTTCATAAAATCTGTATTTCTTAAATGTTTTTAATGATTCCAATGTTTTGTGTAAAACATTGACAACACGTATAAATAATGTTAATTTTGAAGAATTTCGCGCAAAGAATTTCGTGTTGATGTGCCGGAAAATAATTTAAAAATGTAAAGAACAAAGTTTAAATCAATTTCAACTGAAGAAAACACAATGAAGAATTTTAAATTGAATAATAAAAGCATAAAACCAACTACTATGAAGGAGCTTAAAATGTTATACAGAAAGACATAAGTCCAAAAAAAGAAGAAGAATTTTAAATTGAATAATAAAAGCATAAAACCAACTACTATGAAGGAGCTTAAAACGTTATACAGAAAGATATAAGCCCAAAAAAAGCACCAGGTTATGATTTAATACCCGGCAAAATTATAAAGAAACTGCCAGAGATAGCTTTGAAAAAACTTGTATACATTATTAATGCATGTTTTCGAATTCAATATGTTCCGTTGCAATGGAAAGTTGCAGAAGTCATCGTTATCCAAAAACCGGGAAAACCACATAATGAAATAGCATCATAGAGACCCGTTTCATTACTTCCTGTGATGTCAAAGATTTTTGAAAAACTTTTTGTTAAAAGGCTTCAGTATATAATAGAACAAAAAAAATTGGTCCCAAAGCATCAATTTGGATTCAGAGAGCGTCACTCTACAGTAGAACAAGTCCATCGTATTATAGACGTTGCTGAAAAGTCGTTAGAAAATAAACAAGTATGTTCAGCCGTATTTCTTGATGTAAGTCAAGCTTTTTTGGCATCAAGGACTTTTATACAAATTACACAAAGATCTGCCAAAAGAATTTTACAAAATTTTAAAATCATATCTCGCTGATCGCCATTTTCGAGTTAAATTGGAAAATGAATATTCAAATTAAAAAAAGATAGAAGCTGGTGTACCGCAAGGCAGTGTCCTTGGAAATATTTTATACTTGATATACACAAGATATCTGCCTATACCTCAATCTGCAACAATAGCAACATTTGCAGATGACACTGCAATTCTGGCAACAGGAAAACATGAGCAAGAAACAACTTTCAGACACCATAGTTTGGATCAGGAAGTGGAGGATGAAACTCAATGAAAGTAAATCTATTCATATGAACTTCACCAACAAAAAAATTAAATACCTACCATTATATATAAACAACATTAAGATACCATATGCTAATACTGCCAAATACTCAGGCATGACTCTCGACACTAAAATAAAGTGGTAGGAACACATTAAAAAAAAATCTCAGGAAATGAAACTAAAATTTAGACAATTATACTGGTTACTTGGGAGTAATTCTGATGTATCTCTCACTAACAAGCTCTTGGTGTATAACCAAATAATAAAACCAATATTTACGTACGGAATACAGCTCTGGGGCTGTTCAAAGAACAAATTATTCAAAAAACACAAAACAAAATACTTCGTACTATCGTCAATGCAACAACATTCGCAACAATGACCTGTATAGAGATCTAGGGATAAACACTGTAACTGAGGAGACACAACGTCATGCACAAAAGCACGCTACAAAACTTCAGCTTCATACAAATGAACAGACTTGGGCGATTTCAATTACATTTCAATTACAATTAAATTACATGTAATTAGTAATTGTTTTTTTTTTCAGTCACAATTACAAGTAATTGTAATTTAACTGAAGGGCTAAAAAAATTACAGTAACTTGTAATTGCCATATAAAAAAATAAATTACAATTACATGTAATTGTAATTGTAATTGGAAAAAATGCAATTACTAATTACATGTAATTGAAAATTTTGAATTGCAAATAACATGTAATTTGTAATTGTAATTAAAGGAAAATAATTAAACAAATCTGTAATTAATTACATTTTTGAACCATTAAGTTAAGATATGGAATATATTTTATGCAGTACTGTAAGAACTATAAATTAGTTACTTTCAAAAGTGTTGCTGAAGCAAAAAATGCAATTATTTCTTCAGTTTTCGATTTTGGCGACGAAGATAGTGAAGGTACTTTTCGACTTAAACTTACAGTCAAGTCTGTTTAGTGATATAATATACGACATTTATGTTATAATAAATAATTCACATTCTTTTTATTTTATATACTGTAGAGCAGGCACGTAGCTAGGGGGGGGGGCAAGTGGGCTAGAGCCCCCCCCCCCCTTGAAATGATTTGACAATTTAAAAACTTAATACAATTCGTAAGGAAGTAACAATGTTAAAATTTAGCTATTTGCCAACTGAAATTCAGTTACTACGACTCAAATTCGGTCACTTAGAATGTCGGACGGTTGGCACAACTTAACATTAGTTTTCACAACAAAGTTCGGATAATTCAACAGAATTTTAGTTGCAACACCCAAAATATTTAGAAATCTAATGTAAATATCGTTGTACTAACTGAATTTATAAGTTGTTACCATTAATATACACTTTTCAATTCGGTTGGCATTTTATTTCTCTGTGTGTGTGTACACAGAAAAAAACTAAAATTAAGTTTCAATTCAAATATTTGTTGATTCAGTTACAAGTTTAATTGAATTCGGTCTTATTGAGGAAATTGTAGTAAATAACAATTAATATAATTTGTAACTATTTAATTTATATTATTTTCAATTATAGTTTTATTCATATCTATTGAAAATTTAATTGAATGTTGTTTTTTATTTGAAGCAAATTTTTAGTAGATACTATTTAAACATTAATTAAAAAGGTTTCCGCATAATCCTCTTTTTGTTTAATTGAACTAAAAATTAATATTTAGCTAAAAGTCTAACATAATTATACAATAACGATGAACACCTAACTTGAAGGACACAAATGATTCAAAATTTAACGTGTATCGCGGATTTTGATAAAACAGATTAAAGCGTTGTTTCGCGATATAGACATCAAAATTAGCAAAATAATGAACACAATAAGTAACAACTTATTTAAAATATGTTGTGCAATTTTATTGGACTACTAGTACAACTTTAATATTGAAAACTTGAAATAAATCCATTTTAAGGAAATGCTATTTATGCGGGAGGTTTTTGTTTCAAAATGACCTGAAAAAAACGATTTCTTTTATTAATACATTATTGTCCGTTACGTGCAGATAGGTAAAAAGTTAGCAAAAAAAGTTGTAACCCTAGTGTGTACATATTTTTATAAGTTTCACGGGTTACAAAAAAAAATCAAAAAAGCCCACCCGAAATAAATTCCTAGCTAGAGGTTCCTCCAACCCGTTCACACTTAGGATATACTGATATTGAAATTGAACTTCTTGTTTACTTGCACGAAATAGATTCTTCACTACAATGTTTGAAAAAATATCCAACTATTTCAAAAATGTTTCAGCGGTCAAATACTGCTTTAACAGCTTCAGCACCACTAGAAGGACTTTTTTCTTTTACTGGCATCATTTGAACACCCCGGAGACAAAGATTAACTGATGACAATTTTGAAAAAATGGTTTTATTTAAAGCTAATGAAATTTTCTAAAAAATACGTTATGCGTTCCAAAATAATGACTCAGGCCTTGCCGTGGTACCCTATTCAAGACCCCAAAGTGGAATTGACATTTAAAGCAACTTAAACTAAAAACAATAAAGCTTTTATTGAATTTCAGAGTTTTTTATAAAATATAGTACCACGCCTTATTTCAATACATAAGTAAGATCGTCATTAGTAATTCCTTTTTCTGAATTACATATAATTGTAATTCATATTTTTCAATTACAATTGCATGTAATTAATAATTGATATTATTTCAATTACATGTAATTTCTAATTGATATTTTATGAATTACAATTACATTTTTTTGTAATTGCATTTTTGCTTCAGCTTAATTACAATTACATGTAATTGCAATTGAGTTTTTTTTCAATTACAATTACTTGTAATTTGTAATTGAATGCGTAATTTATTACAAAATGTAATGATTAACGCCCATGTCTGCAAATGAAGATCTTAATGAAATCTTCTTCTCTCACAACCCATATAGAAGACTACAGAGGACCCTTCCAAAGGATCTGGTCAACTAGAAATATGTACACAAGAACATCACTTTATAATTTTTTTTTTTTTTTAGGATAATTAATGAATTATCACTCGTCACACTATTTACCTCATATTGAAATATTACTAAATGAGTTTTACTCAGTTGTAATTATATCGAATAAATAAAAAAAAAAAAAAAATAATCACAAATTATTGTCAATTTTACATCCCTTTCTAACTATTACATTCAGATTTTTTTTTTAATTTAAGATTACCTTAGTAACAACATGTTTTGTAAAGTGTTTTCACCAGTTTTTTTTTAAATCGTTATTGGATTTGAAATATTCCACTTGGTTTTTTTATATAGCTTAATAATTAGGCTCAGGCCCACATTAGCCAACATTCCCTTATTAAATTGACACAAATTTGCATAGACGCCAAAGGGAATAGTGTTATACTATATTTAATATTATATTTTTTTGTCTTAATTTTAACCTTTAAAATAAATACATGCGCTTATTATAATGCAGTTGTCATTACTTTTCAAGAGAACCATATGAACTTTACTAACTTTACTAAAAACAAACAAAAATACAAGTGACCATGAAAAGGTTCTAACATGCAGGCAGGCATTTGTATATTTATGTCTAAGAATGTATATTGTATATCTCCATATATGAGCCATTCAACAATAACCAAAAAGGGTGTGTGTGTTGGATCAAGGTCAAACTTTTCGTAGTTACAATTAACCAGTGCACAGTAGCGCGGCCCAAAAGACTTTTGTTAAGCTACTATTCAACGTACCAGAAATTGTGAGAGGGCCCATTGTTTGTAATGTCTAGGCCAAATTTTGGCACCCTATGATGAGTGGAAGGCGGCGCTCCCCGATCAAACGTGTTTATCATCTCCAAAGAGATGAAATTATGAAAGGGGCCATTGTTTGTAATGTCCTAGGCCAAATTTTGAGACCCTACGATGAGTGGAAGGCGGCGTTCCCCGATCAAACGTGTTTATCATCTCCAAAGAAGTCTTTAAAAATTTTATTTTACTATCTTGATTATAATTATATAGAATAACAGCAAAGCTAATGTCATTATGCCACATTTTGTCAATATATCCATTAGGGGGCTGATTTGGAAGGACAAAAGCTTTTGGCATGAGGAAAAAAGTTCCACTACGTCATATCCAAAAAAATAATTTTCGAGGCGCCCAAATTTAATTTTTTTTTGACTTTTTCTCAACTTTTATTTTTAAATAAATTCCCATATTTTTGACACATTTTTTTTCGTCGGCAAATAATAGCAAATTTTCATTATTAAATAATTCAATTTCATTAAAAATAATTGAAATAAAGATTCAAACAAAAACTTTAATTGAGTATTAATGGTTTTTGTACATAAAGTTTACGCTGACAACTGTTAAATGATGAAAATAATTTTAAGTCACGCTTATCATGGTGACGACTTAGATAAGAAGCAATTTTGAAAATGCTTTTTATTTGCTAAATAATAGAGTTTCGCTTATGAAAAATCGAAAGAAATCAATTTTTTGACCAAAACTCGTTGAAAATTATTTTTTTTCGAAAAACTGATATCACCATTGCCTTTAACGTGCGAATTTCTTTAGAAATGAGCTATTTGATACGTGAAAAAATACATTAAAATTGGTCTGGAGCCTTAAAAATAACAAAAAAGATTAAAAAATCGAAAAAAAAACTCTTCTAAAAACCCAAAAAAAACATTTTTTTTTCGAAAAAATTATAATGCCATCGTTTTAAGTGTACAATTTTACCTTGGATAGGATATATTTAAAAAATTAGAAATCGGCGAATTTTTTTTAACAAACCTACGTAAACCTTAAAAATTAGCGCGTAAAAAAAGATCGATTTTTCGACAAAAACTCGTCCAAAACCTCAAGAAAAACATTTTTTGGAAAAACTGCTATCGCCATAGTTTTTAAAAATAAAAGTTGAGAAAAAGTCAAAAAGAAATTAAATTTGGGCGCCTCAAAAATGATTTATTTGATATGTCGTAGTTCAATTTTTTCCTCATGCCAAAAGCAATCGAAAAATCGATGGCCAAACATCGATTGCTTAATCGACCCACCCTAATATCCATACTTTGCATAAAAAGGACAATACGGTCCTTTAAATTTAAAATAAGCATATCACAAAAAATGTTATAAGTTTGATGAAGAGCAGCAATGTTACGAGTATATATGCCAATTTAAGGTATTTTCATTACCTTTTAAATGCCATGTCACACAATTAAATCGGCCATACAACCATTAAGTTATATTGGTTTTAGTTAAATTCCGTTATAATTTTTCATTTAATATCTAGATTTCAAAAAAAAAAATAGACAAAAAAATAAATAAATAAATAAATATAACAGCAAATCATCTTTCCTCCACTTTTACTTAATTGTTATTTTTAGTTATTTGTTGGTTTTTGAAATATGAATTATTATGTCGTTTAAACAGTGTTGCTGAAATTACATTTCGCTGTTCTCCACTTCACCCCATCTTCCCCTATACGTGTACTTAGTGGACAATGGGGACATGAAAATTTGCACATTTCCCATTTATCCCATTATGTCCTACACTTTTATTGTATTGTTAATTTTTTTAATTCCTTATTTTTTTCCAAAAATCTGTCTATGTAGCGCGGTTCCAGGGGGAGGGGAAATGGGAAATTTCCCCATTATTTTTTTATATAATTTTTTTTGTAACTAGATATTAAATTAAAAATTATACCATAATTTAACTAAAACCGCTATAACTAAATGGTTGTGACCGATTTGATTGTGTGACATGACATTTAAAAGGTAATGAAAATACCTTTCAATTTGAATACACTCAGGGAACTTCTGCTTTAAAAATAAGCAGTTGTTAAGGTTGTACTACAGTTTCTTTATTTTTAATGTAAATGTCAGTCATTTGTAGAACAAATAACATTTTTTACTAACCATGTAGTTCATTTAAAAAACAAACCACATCAAATGACTGTTTTATGATTTTACATTAATTTTTTACAGTAGTTTTTTGTTATTTTTTACTACCATTGTTAGTCATTTTTTGAACATTAAAAAACAAATGACAATGTTAGTTAAATTTAATGAAATGTAAGTCGTCCTTTCTTTAAGTGAAATTTCATTTGTTTTTAACTATATATGCAGTGGTCTTCACCTACATAGTATTCTATACCTACATATTATTCATCAAAACTGATTAAATTTTTTGTGATATGCTTATTTTAAATTCAAACGTCCTTATTGTCCTTTGGACATTATATGAATAAACAATATTCTTTCTTTTCTGTCACCTTAATTTGGGTGCAATAAATAGAGGCGTTGGCCAAGTTAGTATGGATATCTAAAATGCATTGAAAACGCATTTAAATGTTTTAATTCTCCAACTGGCAAACGATGTTTTGCAACGAAATTCATACCATGTGCTCCACTCGAAAAACAAATAATAAGTTCTTCAACAAAATTGTTTATCGTTGCCTAATTTAGGCGATATGAGCCAAAATATTTTAGGGTGCATTTTGAAAACTAAAGCATATAAAAGCGAATTTTTGGACAAAAAATATTTCTCTTACCAAGATATAACCACGCTCGAAAAACTATTTTTTTTTCTGCTCCTATTTAAGAAGATATCGGGATTTTCGCTTTTTGGAAAAAACGAAATTAGGCGAAAAAGTATCTAAACTTCAATTTAGATTGTTTAAACTTCAGCGCTTTGCTTAATGTCTTCTTTCTGCAGAATTTCATAAAAATCCGTCTATTAGTTTATAAGTTAAGATGACGTCCTTGAGAGGAATCCTGATAAAATCCTGTGAGTCCTTGGACTAAAGTAAGCACTTATTATTAAAGATAAAGCTTCAATCTTATTTATATTTTATTATAAAGAATTTTTAGTCAACTTAAATTGGTTTTTTAGATTTTTGAAAACTATTGTTTTTTAAATAATTAGTTTTTGAAAGTTTAAGAAATTTTGATTTTGAAAAATTTCTTCGCGAAATATTTAGCAAATTTAGTTTTCTATCGGAATATATTAAGCATAAAACGCTTATTTGTCGCATTTGTGGTAAATTTTATGAAGACTGCCCCTAAGGCAGCCTTACCCGTTAGAGGGTTAAAATTGGTCTGATATTTGGGCAAACTATTTATTAATATTGCATAATGCGAAAATTATGAAATTCGGTCAATGCATTCAGAAGTTATGTGTAAAAGGATAACTTTTTCTAGATTTCCATGCATTTTCATTGAAACTTTTATTATTTGGAACTAACTAGTTCGGTATAACTTGTTGGTGATAAAAATATAAAGTCGTTTAAGAGTGAAATTCGCGCGATGAGTCCGAAAAAGAAACTAAAACGTTGGTAGGGTTGCCAGATTTTTTTTACAGAGTAACCAAATTTTTTTGCTTTTCTAAAACTTCGGGTTCTGAAGAGATATTTAGCCAGATCGAAATACTTGTATCAACCTAGCTAATCACCTCTGTCCTATGTTTCACATTCCCATGAAAGTGAAATCAATACGACTTTTTGGTGCATTGACTTTCACATACCCATTTTTATTTTCGATTTACTTTGCTGTAGAACGTAAAAGGAAAGCACTTTTTTCCTTACAAACTTTTTTTAAAAATCCTAAGACTGCTTAATGAGTTTAAATTTAGCATTTTGACAGAAAACATATGTTTTCGAAAAAATTTTCAACATTTTTCGAATATTATTTCGAATTTTATACATTTATGGGTATTAGAAAGCACCAAATTTCAATTCATATGTTTTTCAAATTCATTCATATTCAAAAAGTAAGGAAACACAGGACATGGGCGAATATGTTTGATTTGCTTTATTTTTGTAAATATACATAATCTCGATGTATATAAAAAAATAACTAATAAAACTGTAAAAAATATTGCTTGAGCCAGAGTAAAAATTAGAAATTTTTCATATAAATAGAACATTTTTGGTCTTCAAAGTTTACTAACGTCATGATGCTTGTTAGGAAAAGACCCTAACCACGTACTTGATTACTAAGAAGACAAGAATTGAGCAAAATTGATGATTAATAGGTTTTTTTTTTGTTAAAGCTCTCAGGAGGCTCTCAGGAGGCTCTAGCTTTTCTAAAATTTCGGGTGCTGATGAGATCTTTAGCCAGAGCGATTGCTTTATTTTTGTAAATATACGGATTTTGAAAGCTCGTTATAAATTAAAAATAAAAGTAAGTTGCAGTTATATTAGTTTTTTGTTTTTATACACATCGAGATTATTTTTATGTTATTTTCAATTTATAACGAGCTTTCAACCTCCGTATATTTACAAAAATAAAGCAAATCAGACATATTAGCTAGGTTGATACTAGTATTTCGATCTGGCTAAAGATCTCATCCGAACCCGAAGTTTTAGAAAAGTTAGAGCCTCCATAATAGGCCTCCATGCATTTTAGAGCTAATCGCATGATTTTCGCCTTATAAAGTATTTTTAATACGATCATTTTAATACGATAGTCTTAAAAAAATAATGATTTTCAGAAAATGTATTAAAACCAAATAAATTTTAATGGCAAAAAGGCAGCTCAAATTAATAGTATGTACTCACAAATGACATTAAGACCCGATTGTTGAATGCCCAGTTAAAAATTTACAAATAGTTAAATTGAAAATTTATATTGGAAACAACAACAAATGTGCCAGTTTAAGTCCCAGTTAGTAGCTAATGGGACATTGTGAAAATGTATTATCACACAATGTAAAGGCTCAACCTCCAAGAAGTCCCAAGAATTTTTTTTTGGTAGTTTTACTTTTTTTTTTGTTTTTAAAAAGACAATCTCCCATAGAAATAAACCTGTCAAAATAGTAGAACAAACGACTATTTATTTAATGAATGTAAAATCATAAAACAGTCATTTGATGTGGTTTGTTTTTTTAAATAAACTACGAGGCTAGTAAACAATTTAATTTGTTCTACAAATGACTGACATTTACATTAAAAATAAAGAAACTGTATTACAACCCAAACAACTACAAACTTTTCAAGCAGAAGTTCCCTGAGTGTATATTTTTTTGGTGCCGCCGGGATTTGAACCCTGGTCGCCAGATTGGCAGCCGAAACACGATACTTTAATGCCAAATAGCGTATGGACAAAAATATAATTAGTTTGGCACACTATTTTATTTTGGCCAAGGATGGACGTATAAAATTTTTTTTAGGAAATTTACCAGCCTTTTTTTTTTTGTTTTTGACCGATTACATTTTTTTGAAAACATGGACAATTTTTTTAAAAAATATTTAAGTTACCAATAAAAATGGAAATAATATTGTGTTTTTTTCATTCATACACACAGAGAAATAAAGTGCCAACCGAATTAAAAATTGTATAATAATGGTTGCAACTTATAAATGCAGTTAGTACAACGATATTTACATTAGATTTCTAAATATTTTGGGTGTTTCAACAAAAATTCAGTTAAATTGACCGAACTTTGTTGTGAAAACTGATGTTAAGTTGTGTCAACCGTCTGAAATTCGTAATAACCGAATTGGAGTCGTCGAAACAGATTTTCAGTTATCAAAGAGCTAAATTTTTCTCTGTGTGTAAACATATCCATAACATATCATTTTTGTCATTATCTTCGACCATTTTGGAGTGAAATACTCTCAAAGTCAAAACTTTAAAAAAATGTCCAAAATTTAAAAATTTTGTAAAAGTGATACTTTTAGTATTTTTTCAAAATTTTGTTAAAAAACTTTAACATAATATTAATTTTTTTAAAAGAACAGGAATCGTTAGGAATGCAATTTAGGAATCGTTATAAGTGCAATTTTAAAATTTTTTTTGGAAATAGGCTACATTTTCAAAAAATTCTTAAATTGCAATGCTAGCATTGTTCGAAAATGATAAATTTTTGAAAAAAGTTTAGGAGTTTCGATTGTGTCAATCAAAATGCCCGCAGAATTTTATATCTTTTTTTTTGAGTTATAATGATTACAAATATTCTTAGTTAGTTTATATATAACATTATAGGCTTACACAAACAGAAAAAAAACTATTTAATTTTATATACACACAAAGAAATAAAGTGCCAACCGAATTGCAAAGTGTATTTTAATAATAACAACCAATTAATTTAGTTAGTACAACGATATTTACATTAGATTTCGGAATATTTTGGGAGTTGCAACTAAAAGTCTGTTGAATTAACTGAACTTTGTTGTTAAAACTAATGTTAAGTTGTGCCAACCGACTGAAATTCGTAATTACCGAATTCGAGTCGTAGTTACCTAATTTCAGTTGGCAAATGGCTAAATTCTTCTTTGTGTGTAATTTTTTTATTCTGCTTCAAACTTTTAGGATTTTCAGTTAAAAAAAACGTGTTTTTTCGGAGCTATGTAAATATTTATTTTAAAAACATATATTAAAATATTTTCTTACATTTAACTGCAAATGTATCAAAGTAATCAAAAAATTAAACTTTAAACCAGCACATAAAAAAATATATTTTTGAGAATTATATAGTTCAAAAGTGACTTAACTCAAAAATTTTTTTTTCGGGTTTATATGTTTAAAATATACACAATACACTTGTTTATCTATAAAAAAAAATTCAGCGTATTTTTTTGCTGTTAACTGTTGCTAAAAAACAGTTACGTCTTTCTTTATGTTTTAATTGGTTTAAAGTTGCAAATATTTTTTTTTCGATTTCTGAATAATGAAAAATTTTGAGTTGAGTCACTTTTGAACTGGGTGTGCGATATTTATTTTAGAGAATTTCGTGAAACAATTGGAACCAATTTCTTGCAGTTTCATACATCGAGATTTTTTTTATGTTATTTTTAATTTATAACAAGCTTTCAACCACCGTAAATATATACAAAAATACAGGAAATCAGACATATTAGCTAGGTTGATACTAGTATTTGGATCTGGCTAAATAACTCATCAGAACCCGAAGTTTTAGAAGAGCTAGTGCCTCCTGAATAGACAGAGCTTTAACAAAAAACCTATTAATCAATAATTTTGCTCCATTCTTGTCTTCTTAGTAATTAAACACGTGGCTACCCAGCCAGAAAAATACGAACGGCAAAGCGTTGGCCCAGTGCTTTCAACGGTGGTATGAGCGTTGGCAGAGCGTTGGATATCTGAAGATTTAAGTGCTTTGCCAACCCCAAAATGATAACACCGGGCAGGGCTTGGCCGTTAATTTTTTAAAACGTTGGCAAAGCACTGGCAACGAGCGCTTTGCCAGTACCAAAACCATAATTTTAAAACGTTGGCAAAGCATTGGTAGAACAACCAATAAAGTGCTTTTTTAATACTATAATAAGTGCTTTGCCAAACCCAAAATGATAACACCGGGCAGGGCTTGGCCGTTTCTTTTTTAAAACGTTGGCAAAGCACTGGCAATAAGCGCTTTGCCAGTACCGAAACCAAAAATGACCAATAAAGTCCTACTTATTTATTCACTTCAGTAAAGAGTTGTATTATTTCTTATTGAATGATTCTGGTAATTTGAACAGAAATAACAATAGGTTTGCTTCAGCTAAGTTAATTACAAAATAACTGAATATTTTTTTTTATCAAATTACTAAATTTTACTAAAGAAAGAAATTTGAAAATAAATTTCTAAAGTAAAATTTTAGTACAAAAACAATACCTTGTGCTGACTATAATAGGAGACCTTAATATTCTTAACTTTAAATCATAAATTGCAATTTAGTTTTGAATTTTTCCACTCTTGTTGTGAACAATTGATCTGCCACTGTTTTTATTGAGTTAACGGTTGTAAATTTTGTAAATAAGTACAGGCAATGCACTTTTTGCCAATGTTGGGAAAGCGTTCTAAGTAAGTACTGTGGCAGTGCTTTTTTATGCTTACGGTTGTTAATTTTGTAAATAAAGTACTGGCAAAGCACTTTTTACGAACGTTGGCAGAGCGTTCTACGCCAGAGCTGTGCCAGTGCTTTTATTATTTTTACTGTTGTAAATTTTGTTAATTAAGCACTGGCAAAGCACTTTTTACTAACGTTGGCAGAGCGTTGTGAATCAGTGCTTTGCCAGCACATTATTTGTTGGATCATTGGCAAATAGTGCTCTGCCAGTGCTTGATTTTTCAGACCATTGGCAATTTCTGGCTGGGTAGGGTCTTTTTCTAACAAGCATCATGACATTACTAAACATTGAAGATCAAAAATGTTCTATTTATATATAAAAAAGTTTAGGTTTTTACTCTGGCTAGGTATTTGTTTTTATATACATCGAGATTATTCTTATGTTATTTTTCATTTATAGCGAGCTTTGAACCTCCGTATATATTATCAGACTTTGGCGCATTTTTTTTAATTTTTATTTCAGTAATCTTCTTCTCTTTCAAAAAATATGCCTTTAATCACAATTTGAGCCAACGTTTTATTTTTGATTTTTGCCTAAGCGAAACAATAAAATCAATTTTATATTAAAAAAATATTAAAAAGGAAAAAAAAATCCCAAAAAAATTTTTCTGTAAACGCTGGTAAACAAGTGTTCTGCCAGTAGTTTATTCACAGTTTCTCGGTTAGCCAGTGGTATACCCCCCGTGTAAAAAATGTCAGATTTAAAAAAAAACAGCATTTTTCGGCATTTCAACAAACATACACACAGAGAAACATTTCGTCATTTGCCAACTGATATAAGGTAGCTACGACAGAAATCGTTGGGTACAACTAAATATTCGTTATGACAACGAATCAAAATATTCTGAAATCACATTTGAATATGGATGTACCAACCGAAATTATTTGTTGTATACACCAAAAAACACTTTTCAATTCGGTTGGTACTTTATTTTTCTGTGAGTATAAAAAATAAGTTAATACATAATTTTGAAGTTTTAAAATTTTGTGATTGTAAAATATTTTTAAATTAATAAAGTAGTAAACAAAAAAGGAAACGAAAAATAAATATTGAAATTTAAAAGCGCCCCATTAAAAATAAAATGTTGCCAATGTTTTTAACCGCTATGTTAGATTTGTTATAAGATCACAAAATGCTGTATGCGATTAGCTATCAATTATATATGTCATATATGACATTATATATAAACAGATATAATATCATATGTGATAACATCACCCCATATAAAGTTTATATATAACCATATCTGTATGCACATATGCTCAGATATAGTCATATCTGTATCCATATATAATCAGATATAATCATATATTATTTCATATATGTTTAGATATGATTATATATATTTAGATATAATTATATATGAACCGTTTTACATCGGCAGTGCTTGCGTTTTTGTACCACTGGCAGTTTCTGACTGGGTTTGATAAAAAAGAAAAAGTTCAATGCAATTAATTTTAAAAAAATAATGAAAAAAAAAATAAAAATACTATACGCAGAAAAAAGGCACTTTTGAATATGTTTGTAGGTCTACAATGATTCAAATTTTCAAATATAAACTAAGATATATTTGCAATTGTATAATTTTTAGATATTATATTTGCGACATGCAAACATACTTATAATAAACATATATATATATTTGCAGCCAAACATATTTTGGAAAAAAAAAATTACGGCCGCCAAATTTCAAAGCAAACTAAAATCGAGATGTTAAAAATCGTTCGGTTTTACATGGAATGACCCATATGTGTACTATATCATATGTGGTAATATCGAATATATACGAGTAATACATATAATTGCTACCATATTTATAATTACCGACATAAAAATACTCGTAAAACAAAAAATACAAAAATATCTACATACTGTGCCCATATTAAATTATAAATATTTATTTAACTCATTTCCTAAAAGGCTAAAATATATTACAAACTAATTTAATAAAGTGTTGCCAGACTTTAATGTTTTTAATTATTGAAAATGAAAATTATTCAAGTTCGAGGCCATACTCTATATATCTTTATTAGGATATTGTCCTAACAAATAATCTATAGCTTTTGTTTTAAAAATTTATTAATTGACCACCTTTAGGAATGTCTTGATAGATCTATTTCGGGAATTTTCTAGGTTCCCATCATCAGAACACGTTTGAAAGAAGTGACAATCACATGCAAAATATCAAACATTCATATAACCTAGTTTTCCCACTAAATGAGAACTAATATATGAGCTCGAAGTTAAAAGATTATCACCATTGATCAAAAATAAATTGAAAACTTTTTTGTTATGTGCAAGCTCTATCTTTGGTAGATATACAATACACGCTTTTTGTTTATATTCTCCTTTTTATTGTTACACTTGTTTTGTTTTGTTTAAAAACAAGATGTAAAGGGGGAGTAAACAAGAGTATGACCTCGAACTTGAATCAATTTTATTGCACAATTAAAGGTCGAAAAAACATAGTTTTTATTTTTAATAAAAATTATATCTAACTTGTTTTTAATTATTTTTAAATGTTTAAACGTCGAAATGAAAATACAAAACAAATTGTAACGAAAATGAACTGTCTACTGCAAAAATATTGTTTTGTTACTTAGTCTAATACTAAAAATAACTGTTTTAAACAACTGTTACAAAATTACGGTACCTTCTTCAGTTCACTCAAAAAAATGTTTAGACTTACTACATAATAGTTGATTGTCTAGCAATCAGTAGTAAGTAGTTGTTTTTACCTGCAATAACAGTTGTTTTTTATTATGACAGTTATTTAATAAAGAACTGGAGAAAGTGCTGTATTTTTGCAACAGTTGTTTTGAAACAGTTATTTTAGTATTTTAATAAACAACTACCAAAACAGTAATTTTGTAGTTAGTAAAAATAAAGGATTACGTTTTTTAAAAATTCTCGTTTAGTTTATTTTTGTTTTTTTTTATATATTTACAGTTTGAAAATATATAATACCTAGAAAATGTTATTGTCTCTAACGCATAGAAACGTCATTACTGGAGTACCATTTGGAATTTTGACTTTGCATTTAAAGTAGGATGTAGGAAATGCAAATTTTTATTGTAATTAAAAGAAAAAAAACAGATTTTTTTTGTATTAAAAAATATTTTTTGCCAATTTTTACAGTTGTACAGTTTCTGGTTGTTAATCTAATATTAAAAAATATGCTAAAATAAGCTATAATATATGTTTCTTTAAACTTTCATAATTTCTTAACTTGTATTTAGTCTAAATAGTTCTATATTTTTAAATAAAAAATAAGCCCTAGCTTATTTTTGGTTGGCCTAGTCATAATCAGAAAAGACAAAACATGGGGATAAAAAATAATTTCCGCCAGGCCAGTCGGAATCGATTTTTACCCTAAAAATTGACTAAAATTAGCTCAAATCTTTTTTGGGGTAAAACTAACGTGACCATACGTCCTGTTTTAAACGGGACCGTCCCGTTTTCAGCTACTTTGTCCCGATGTCCCCGACAACAACTCGGGGACGCAAAAATGTCCCGTTTTCAGAAATTCGAAAAAAAAGATAGTTAATTTGTTTAAAAATGTAAGAAATCTTCAAATTTTGAAGTTTTGTGTCATTGAAAAACACCATAAATAGTGCCAAAAGCACCAAGTTGGCATCTCTGTCAATTACTGTTCTTTAAAAGTAAAAAAATTAATCCCCTCTCAAAATAAGAATACGTTGCGTTTTACTTGTACGTCGCCGCTAATAAACAAAATAAAACAAAAAAAAAAAAAAAACATTTGCAAAAAATAGAAATTGAAGTTCTATAAATTTGCGTAGTTATATTATCTATGCATTATTTTATCTATGCATTTTCAGTTCATATGACCGAACCCATCAGAATTATTCGATGTCCCGTTTTCAGGTAAAAAAATATGGTCACTTTAGATATAACTCTTAAACTAGTAGTTTTAGAGAAAAGTTCTAAATAAGCATTTTTATACAAAACTAGCTGACCCGGCAAACGTTGTTTTGCCTTAAAATTTTATTTGTATAAATTAGCTGACTCGGCAGACGTTGTTCTGCCTAAAATTTTATTTAAGGCTAATAACTTTTTTAAAAATAGCTGAGTGACCATCAGTGTTGAAAGTAAATAAATGCAAGGCATGCAAGCAAAGCTCCCGCTTGCTGAAATAGAATAATTTTTCTTTAAACTGCCAATCAGGGGGGTTATTACGTAATTCGATTCGAAAAGTAAAACCTTTCGAAACGAATTTCCGTTTCGAAAGTAAAATTGTATTATCTAATTCGTTCGAATGTTTCACAGAGTTGTATTTGTGTAAAAAAGGGTAAATACAAGTGATGCCAAATTTTTATCGGTTAATACATAACTTGGCAGCATGTCTTATAATGCCAAAGTTGTCAGCATTGTGCTTAAATGTCAAAATTTGAAACAAATATTTAAAGAAAACTTTATTAAAGAAACTATTTATTTAAAAAGTCGAAGCTTAAATGGATTGTGTTTTATTGTGGACAGAAGATAGTGATGAAAAAAATGATTCTATTCCGGAAAGAAAGGAAACTTATAAGAGATTCGTCAGATATAATGAATCTTAATAAGACAAAGTAAGAAAAATTTTAAATTTTACCTTCAAGATTAAATATATTCCTAATAATATCTTTTTAGTTTCATAAAAAACTTTAGGCTTAGTAAAAATGCTTTTACATATGTCTTGAGTTGTGTAAAAGATGAATTTAAACCAGCAGAAAGGTCAACTGCCATCTCACCTATATTAAAATTAGCTGCCACACTTAAATTTTTGGCGCAAGGTGGATATCAGCATCAAATTGGCCAAGACCGCCTATTAGGATTTTCTCAAGCATCAATTTCTGCGTGTTTGTCTGAGGTTTGCGATGTTATTGAAAGAATTCTTTTTCCCAAACATATTGTATTTGAAATGACAGAGGATAGGAAGAGAGAAGCTAAGAGATACTTTTTTGAAAAATGTGGAATACCTGGAGTAATTGGAGCAGTAGATGGTACGCATATTCAATTAATCAGACCTATAAGGGATGATCAATTATATTTCAAAGGGAACAAAATTTTCTCGGCCCACCTCCAGTCCCTGAAATACTATTTCCGTTTTCCCGGCATTTTACCTTTATGTGGTGTTTATAATCTGGCCACACCTATAAACATATGTAAATTTGAATAATACCAATCTATAAACCGACAATTGATAAATTGAAAACGTACTTTTTTAAATTTCGTTATATCATGAGTCAGAGGGCCAGCTGAATCCAAATCCAATCTTGTAAACAAATCCTTGGACTTGCTTCTAGCATTCGCTACATTTAGGTGACCTTTAGCAAAATCCACTCCTTCAAAGATTCAACATCGTGAAAAAAAACAATGTTTAGTGTAAAAACAAAACATTTGATGTTTTCTATTTTTACTTATTTATTTAACACTTTTTCTTATATTTTGTATAACGATACTTACATTTTAAATTTTTTTTCTTTTTTCGACAACAAATTAGCTCTCGAATAAAATACGAATGTTTTAACGTTTGTGAAGTTCGCTTTCGTATTACATAGTTGCATTTACGAAAGGGTAATTTTTGTTTTCGAAAGGGGGATAAAAAACGGCCGGTTCGAAGAAAAGTTTCCGTGCGTTCGTAAATACATTTTCGAAAATCGTACTACAAAATACAATTCATACGAATTTACACATTTTTTCTTTCGAATCGAATTACATAATAACCCCCCAGAATCGTTATTGTAGTTACTCAAATAGACGCAATCAAAGTTAGAACTTTAATGGCTACAAACATAGATCCCGTTTGGTGAAATAGTATATTTACTCTTAAGACAGCCATTCAGAACCGTTCTTAATTAGTGAAATTAATTGCCATATACATTATTTGCAAAAAAAAATCCGTTGAAAGGAATAAATTTATACAGAGGACAAAAAGATTAAAACTTTTAAACAAAATGGAGCATGAAAGGGGTCGTGGCGTTTGAGTATATAATGCATATACAATTTGAAGTGAATATGTTAAAAACTATATGGAAGCAATTACATAATACAAAAAAGTGGGCGTAAAAGTGGGCATGGTCGAAAAAATAGCCTATTAATTATGCCAGAGTACCAGTTAAATGCTACGAAAATTTCAGGAAGATCGGTCCAGAGGTCTGGTCTCCAATGAGGTACAAACAAACAAATAAACAAACACACATTTCATTTTATATATATATATATATATATATTGAAAGCAAATTAATTATAATTTAAGGTAAAATGGGGCGAAAAAGGGGGATTTGGTAATAAAAAAATGTATGGCTACCTTACCTGTAGATAAAAAGTGTATAAAACTTTAGGTAAATACATATTACAAAAAAAGTATTTTGTATAGCAAACATTGTTAGTGGTATAAGTAAGTATCTGAATTAAAAAAAAGGGGGCGGTGAAGTGGGCGTGGTTCATAGTTATATGGCGACGTTAACAGTATTAAGAGCAATATACTACCAAATAAAAAAAATCCGTTGGAAGGAACAAATTTGTACAGAGAACAAAAAGTTTAAAACTTTCAAACAAAATTTGGTGTGAAAAGGGGCGTGAAAGGGGGGCGTGGCGTAAGAAATGTTTATTTCTACCTCGCCTGGAGTATAATGTGTATGCAATTTGAAGGAAATCTGTTAAAAACTATATGGGAGCAATTCCATAATTTTAAAAAAGTGGGCGTAAAAGTGGGCGTGGTCGAAAAAAAGTAACCTATTAATCATGCCAGAGTCCTAGTTCAATGCTGTGAAAATTTCAGGAAGATCGGTCCAGAGGTTTGGTCTCCTATAAGGTACAAACAAATAAACAAATAAACAAACACACATTCAATTTTATATATTTTTATACAAAATAAAATTGCAAACATTTTGCTCATAAGTTTTTTTACCTACCAATGACGCGTCTAATGTCTTATTGTCAACTACTTATTTTTTAATTACTGATAAGTATAAGGGTAAGCCTTATTATTTACAAACTTATAACCACATATTTCTTTTGCTTGCTTATAAGCATGCGAATAACTTAAGTATTTTGGTAACCACTTATTTTCTATATTTTTTGTAATGTAGCAGCTAAGCAAGGGTACAAATTTGTGAGTTTTTTCATGTAAAACTACTTACAAAAACGACCTCGTCAAACAAAAGTAATGAATTTCGACGCCAAATTAAATGTAGTTGTCCCCAATTCTACTGCATATTATTTAGATACGGACAATGAGAGCCCATTACTGAGATTTTGCTGGGATAACAAGTAGTTTTAATAATCCAATAACATTTGAAAAGTATGTGGTTTGCTCAATGGCACACTTACCAAATTCTAAAATTTAAAATTTTAACTTATTATATTTTGAGAATATGAAGTGTGAACGTGTCAAACTTTAAATCGATTAAATATTTATTCGGACATTAAACTTAACTGGTTAATCGAAAAAAATTTTAAATTATAACAATTGATAAGTTGGTAACAGGGTTGCCAGGTAATATTGCTAAAATACTGTTATTGAATAAAAACTCTTTCAAACCCGTTATCTTTAAAATACCGTTACCCAAATAATTGAAATAGCGTTATTTAAAGTTTTATGCTTTTTTAAGTACATGTGGTATTTTACATAGATTTAGTTCACAAATGGGTTTTGTTGTTAGTTGACAAATTGTTATAATGTTAGCTTTCGATAGGTTAAGAAATGATTTTTTTCTGTCAACAAATCATTCAAAGAAAGCTTATTTCTTATGGATTTCATATGATAATTTATTTTTTTAGCATCGGTATTTTAGGGATAACGGTATTTCAGTTTTTTCGTTAAACGTATTTTATCTATCATATATTCCGAAACTATATTTTCATTTATTTTAATATATGCATTTTAGGAATAATGGTATTTTAGTTATTTGGGTAATGGTTTTTGAGGATAACGGTATTTTTGTATAGACATTTTAAGAGCAACAGTAGATAATTTAATATGTTTTTTTTTTTTTATGGACAATGGTATTTTAGCAGTATGGCCTGCTAACCCTATTACCTACTTACGTTGAAAGTTGTACTGTCGTGCAATCGTTGTTGTTTTTAATTTTTTTCGATTATCTAGTGAATTTTAGAACCCGAATAATAATAATAATTTAATCGATTAAAATATCGAACAAATTGGACGCGTAAACACTTCATGTGCCCAAAATATAATAAACTGAAATTTGAAATTTGGATTTTGGTAAGTGTGCCATGGAATAAACCATATATTTTTTTAAATGTTATTGGATTATTAAAACTAATTGTTTTAACAAATAATTTGGTGAAACGTAAACTAAAATAGATTTATAAATTAAAATACAGTAGCCGTTTGAATAAAAGCCACAAAAAAAAATATTGACATTCAAAGCTTACAACATCATGTCGCGTTATTGATAGCTAAAAAATGCTTATGAGAAAAATGTTTATCACATTATTTTGTATAAAAATGCTTATATATCACTTTTCCCTAGATCCACTAGTTTAAGAGTTATACAGCAAAAAGGATTTTATGTAATTTTAGTCCATTTTTAGTTGTAAAAGTTGATTCTGACTGGCCTGTTTCATCCGAGAGGAAAAGTTTTTGCAACGTAACGAAAAATGCGCGGGAAGCAGTGAAAATACAAATGTTGCACATATGGGGGGTCTATTGCACACACATAATTCTGAGGAAAATAAAGTGAAAACAACTTTTGGAGAAAAATAAAATACAATACGTAATGAAAACAGTAAGTTATTAAAATTCTTTACTTTTCAATTCTTAAGCATTTTTGGTGACAGCAAAAGTTGTTTGCCTTTTTATGAGTGACCTAATGGTCGAAGAATAAAAACCGAAAAAGGTAAGTAATAGTTTTATAAGGTTGATGTTTATTTTTATGTAAATATTATTTTTGTTTTCAATATTTAATTAAACTTCTAAACCAACAGTGCTTATTGTATTTTTTCTGGATTTAAATTTTTGTATAAAAAATAAATAAAAAAGCTTTTCTAAACCTAGTACCAACCTAGCTAATATATTTAATTTGCTGTATTTTTGGTAATATACGGAGGTAGAAAGCTCGTTATAAATAAATCAAAATAACAAAAAAATAATTTTGATGTATATAAAAATAAAAAACAAAGAAAACTGTTAAAACTATTTTGGTACCCAGCAAAAAAATAACCTCGATTTGGTAAGCAGTAACTACTGCTTCCGAAAAAGCGCTTAACCGTATTGCAAACAATAAAGCAATTGGTAAGGTATTTTGCTCTGCTTCCCTGAATGCCTTCTTTTAAATCAGTAAATAACAGACTTGGGCGACGTCAATTACATTTTAAAATCGTTCACTTGTGAAATTTTTCTATATCATTAATAATATCAGACCTACACTCACACATGTGAGCTTAATCGCTTCCTTGGAAAATTTGTAAAAAGTTTAATACCAAACATGGGGATTGTAATGTTGCAAGGTTGCATGTTGCATCGAGTCAGCTATCGCATGCCTTTTGTGCCGTTGCTAGCTTTGCCGTTGTGGGGTGGGTATTGCTTAACTCTACCTTGAAACAAAACTTTCGCATGCGATAAAAATTATTTAATCTTTTCTTTTTTTCTTTTCTTAAATTTAATTAATACACTTTTGGAGACCAAGATGAAGTGGTCTGGCTACTATCTCTACCCATACCCAACCATGTTACACTGGTAGCAATCTCAATAGTGTAACCCAATAGAAATTTTCACACCATTAGGATTAGGATTACATTATTCTTTAATTAACGCATATTGAAAATTTAACACTTCATGTATACTAAAATTAACTTATTATCCCATAGGATCATTAATACAAACACAAAAAAAAACTCTTTAGTAAGTGATAATATCACTATTATAAATTCAAAAAAAAGTTAATAATAATTATTGTATGTAAAAGCTTCAAAATTGCAAATGATTTAGCATAATCGATTTCAGTATTTTAAATTCATGTAATTTACTATTATTTTCAATTTTGTTTCTTTTACAACAAAAATAATTAAAAAAAAAAGAAATTTTATATATGTAATTTAGTTTACTACTTAAATTCATTTAATACTCACAGCACTTTTTACGATGACGAAAGATCTTTCGGCGTCGATGTACGAAGTAGCTTCTTGTAATTGTATGACTAAATAATGTGTAAAATAACTTATAATCTAGCGTATGAACCAGATGGGTAATTCCAATGGGATATAATTATTTTGTTTCAGCCAATTTCTCAAAACCCACACTTGTTGACAATTTCACGTTGTTGATTATTATATAATCACCGAACCGACCGTGCGGCAACAAAATTGGTTGCAATCTTTTTTTTTATTTATTTTTTTTTTACGATTCGGTATGGTTATAATTTTCTTTAAAAAAAAATGGTGGCACAGAATCCAATTTAAAAAAAAGGTATCAGTTCTATAAATTCGGAGACCAGCTGCAATTATAGCTCGCACAAAATACCCCTTCAAAAAGGGGCAGGATGACATTTATAATAAAAATCAAATTTTAGTCCACATTGGAATACTATCAAACTACAGTAAAATGGACTTTATAGTTGACTGTACTTTTGTTCACTTTGTATGTTAAAGTTATATAAAAACTTTATTTTAAAATCTTTACTGTAAATTTAATTAGCACTTTGATCTTCAATATCAAAAAGAACAATCAAAACGCATGGCTATACTATCAATCTTATGCCCTTAAAATTTTATTATCACTCAAAATTTATAGCGGTTTTTATATAAAAAGAATAAGAAACCCACAAAAAAAATGCAAAGAAATATTGCGTAGACAAAAAAGAAAATCTGCATATAGAATAAAAAAAAAAACTGCGTAATTTAATTATGGTCTAACCACTCATAAACACACTAATTTATCTAACTCTCATTTGCGCCTCCCAACAAATTACAAATTCGATCTTCAACTCTCACTAACTCAATTTATTGATATTTGTAACACAATAGCCACAATTAAATGAAATTTAATCAAAATACTCTTCCTATTAGGGCGACAAATATTAAACATTGCCTATGAAGTTGAAGACAATATTCAGTTATATTTTTAATTGATGTTACCCCCAAAACGTTAATTGAAACTGATATCAATTTAAAAGTAACAACATTTTTCAACTGATACTACAAATACTTTAATTGGACCGAGTTTAATTAAATTTGTAATTTAACCAACAAATATTTTAATTGAATGTTTTCCTGTGTAGAGATACTCCATTACAGGATTAGGAACAACATCTGGGTATTTAATTACAGGGCAATTACTCAATTACACCCAATTACATGTAATTGAACATAAAAAAGTAATTGGCCTGTAATTAAATACACATTTATTGAAATTATGTCCCATGTCTGGTATTGACATAATTAAAAATTTTCCAATTAAGCGTTTAAGCCCACAAGTGTGAACGTATGTCTAAAATTATTAATAAAAAGAAAGAAAAATTTCACAAGTGAACTATTTTGAAATGTAATTGACGTCGCCCAAGTCTGGTAAATAATGCACAGAATGAAGCAGTAAATAATGCATACAATGAAGCATCAATATTGTCAATACACAAAAAAGCTCTTTTTATTTCGCACGAAGGCATGAAGTAATTGCTTCTTAGAGTACATGGAGGAAGCGATTTTCACAAGCTAAAAAGAGACATACCAAGTCGGACATCGCGAACAAACAGCATGCCTTCTGGAATTGTTTCGAAAGCGCTTGGTAATTAGAAAATAGGGATACGTATATAATACTGTTATGCAAAATACTGTTTAGACAAAATACTGGTCGACAAAATTTTAAAAATCCTGCTTTCCATAATACTGTTTTACAAAATACTGTGTTTCATAAAACTGTTTTACAAAATGCTGGATTTCACAATACTGTTTTGCAAAGTACTGTGAAGTAAAAATGCTGGTTTACGAAATTTATTTTATTAAAAATAACTTGAACAAAAGCATATATTTTTCAAAAATTAACAAAAAAATTAATTTCAATGAATTTTATAAACTTAAATTAGTACAAGATTTTTTGCAATTCGCTTTTAATACATTTAATAAACTTAAATTAGCAAGATTTTTTGCAATTCGCTTTAGGTAGCCTGTATGGCTTAATTCACAACTTTTTCTTATAACTCTTTTAAAAAGACAAGATAAATAAACATATGATTTGACTAACAACACGTGGGTATCAACACGCTTAATGCTGCTTGCAATATCAAAACATTGGTACCGTGAAATAACTCCCAAATGAAATAACTCCCAAATGAAATAACATTTTTGTTGAGAGTTATTTCATTTCTATTAAAATTACATTTTGGTAAATTTTATACATTCTTGTCTTAAAATACATTTAACGATCTTGGAATATTACTTGATACGCAACTTGATTTCAAAAAGCATATTACTACAACTGTAAATAAAGCAACCGGAGTTCTTGGTTTTATAAAACGCTGGGCTAAGGAGTTTTCAGATCCTTATACAACAAAACAACTTTTCACAACGTTAGTGAGGCCAATTCTGGAATACGGATCTGTTGTTTGGGATCCATTCTATGAAACACATTCCAAATCCATCGAGTCGGTACAAAAACAATTTTTGCTATTTTCTCTCCGAAATCTCTGCTGGAATCCACTAGTGAATCTTCCTTCTTATGAAAACCGTTTACTTCTTATTAGACTGCCTACACTAAAAAGTCGAA
The DNA here is from genome assembly GCA_021234595.1 of Delia radicum. Classification (NCBI taxonomy): domain Eukaryota; kingdom Metazoa; phylum Arthropoda; class Insecta; order Diptera; family Anthomyiidae; genus Delia; species Delia radicum. Next base: position 118,908,949 of record CM037854.1, read on the forward strand.
GACTAATGCTAAATGTGACATTTCTATTAAAACTAATAAATGGAACAATAAATTCTAAATACCTACTAAGTAAACTCGATCTTAATACGCCTTTTTTACGTAACAAGAAATTTCGAATTCCTTCACCTAAAAACTGTACGAACAAACTATGCTAATGCAGATCCTTTTCGCCGTATTTGTTCTGATTTTAACCAATTATATCATGTCATTGATTTTAACACAAGTCTTGTGAAGCGAGAATTAATTATTTATCTTAATCAAATTTAAAAATTTTTTGTAAAACCTGTAATATTTTTAATAATTTAAATTTATAGTCTGTAAGGATTTTATATCTGTAGACTGAATAAAAAAAAAAAAATTGTCGTAAAGTAAATAATAGAAATACAATGAGTTATTTTACCAAAAGGAACGCAGTTCTTGCTAGAATTTTGGTAATTTTGGTGGCATGTCATAACGTCCAATGACATAATGTCCATGGACGTTATGTCACTCGAAAAGTGTCATAATGTCCATGGACTTTATGACACTCTGCAATGTGACATTATGTCCTCAAATGGAATGACATAAAGTCCATGGACATTATGCCACTTTTTGGGTGACATAAGGGCCATGGACATTATACTCCAGTGTGGAAACAGATCAGTAATTTTGAAGTTTCTTTTGTGTCGCACGCAGAAAAAACTTTATTTCGCGAAGCCGCCTGCCGCGTTCTACGGAGAAAAAAACCCTTAAGAGCGGCCGAAGGCCGCCACCCAGAAGAACTTGTTTTTCAAATCAGATGTCGAGTCCATTGAAATCTTATATTTTTAAAACATGAAGGAATTTGTAAAAACAAGTGTTTCTGTGTGGCGGCCTTCGGCCGCACTTAGGGGTTTTTTCCTCCTTAGAACGCGGCAGGCGGCTTCGCGAAATAAAGTTTTTTTCTGCGTGCGATTATACGATTTATAAGTTTAGTTTTATTTTGTGATATACATATATTTCAAAAAATTGTATTGATATACTAAATATTAATAATCTTAAAATGAAAATGAAAATTATTCAAGTTCGAGGCCACATACTCTATATTTCTTCATTAGGATATTGTCCTAACAAATAATCTATAGAGTTTTTGTTTTCAAATTTATTATTTGACCCTTTCAGGAATGTGTTGATAGATCTATTTCGGGAATTTTCTAGGTTCCCATCATCAGAACACGTTTTGAAAGCGGTAACAATCCCATGCCAAACCTCAAGCATTCATATGAACTAGTTTACTCACTACATGAGAACTAATATACATATGAGTTTGAAATTAAAGATTATAACCATTGATCAAAAAATAAATTGAAAACTTGTTTGATGTGCAAGATCCACCTCTGGTGGATATTCAATACACGATTTTTTTGTTTCTCTCTCATTTTTTATATTTTGTTAAGTTAGTTAACAAAACAGGGAAAGTAAACTAGGCGGTACTCTGCCTTTTTTCACAAGTTTGTTATAATTTTTATTAAAAATAAAAATTATGTTTTTTCGACCTTTAATTGTGCAATGAAAACATAATTTTTATTTTTAATAAAAATTATAACAAACTTGTGAAAAAGGCAGAGTACCGCCTAGTTTACTTTCCCTGTTTTGTTAACTAACTTAACAAAATATAAAAAATGAGAGAGAAACAAAAAAATCGTGTATTGAATATCCACCAGAGGTGGATCTTGCACATCAAACAAGTTTTCAATTTATTTTTTGATCAATGGTTATAATCTTTAATTTCAAACTCATATGTATATTAGTTCTCATGTAGTGAGTAAACTAGTTCATATGAATGCTTGAGGTTTGGCATGGGATTGTTACCGCTTTCAAAACGTGTTCTGATGATGGGAACCTAGAAAATTCCCGAAATAGATCTATCAACACATTCCTGAAAGGGTCAAATAATAAATTTGAAAACAAAAACTCTATAGATTATTTGTTAGGACAATATCCTAATGAAGAAATATAGAGTATGTGGCCTCGAACTTGAATAATTTTCATTTTCATTGCACAATTAAAGGTCGAAAAAAACATAATTTTTATTTTTAATAAAAATTATAACAAACTTATTAATAATCTTTTTATTTTCAAAAGCCTGAACGCTATGCCACATTTGAAAGTGACATAATGTCCAAAATTGTCATAAAGTCCATGGACATTATGGCACTTTTCGAGTTACATAACGTCCATGGACATTATGTCATTGGACGTTATGACATGCCACCTCTGGAAAGCGGTGCGTACGATTCGCGTCCTGCTGCGCGGCCACGTTTCGCGCAATGCGGCGCCATCGTAGTTCGCGTCCTATAGGCGCGTCCACGGCCACGGCCGCGAATCGCAGAATTCGATATTTTTGAATTGGGAATTATTTCATTTTTTTTGGGACTTTTTTCAATGGGAGTTGTTTCATTCTTTGTTGGGAGTTATTTTATTGCTATGAAATAACTCCCAAATGTTGGGGCTTATTTCATTTTCTCTTTGGAGGTTATTTCTTTTATTAAAATTGGGACTAATTTCATTTTTTTTGGGACTTATTTCATTGGGAGTTATTTCATTGGGACTTATTTCATTTGGGAGTTATTTCACGGTACCCAAAACATTTGCATATGATAACAACAACACAGGTGAACTGATAACATCTGCAATGAGATCAGCTGTTATTAATATATGTTGATTACGTTAGAACTGTCTTTTGGTTTTGTTATGGTTTATTTTAATAATCATATATAAATTGAGATAAATTTTACTTAATTATTACAGCGCGCGCTTTTTTGCTTTATTTTTACAAAAACTTTCGCCGCCCAGTAAAACTGGATTTTGCAAAACAGTATTGTGTTATACAGTATTTTGTAAAACAGTATTATGAAATGCAGTATTTTGTAAAACAATATTACGAAAAGCAGGATTTTGAAAACAGGATTTTAAAAACAGGATTTTGTTATACACAGAATTTCGACCAGAACCCCAGATAATGCCTTCCAAAACTGTTTCTGGGTAATCACTATTTTTTTACTGGGTATTGTTTATTATTTTGACAGCGTATGTAGCAGATTTTAGTTTGTTTACATTTGTTATTGTTTTTACAATTTTGCTATTAATTGTGTGTTACTTATTTTGACCGTTTTTACGGTTGTTTTTACTACATTTTTTGTTGTTTTTTATTTAAATAGCTTAAAATGATTCCAATTATCATCTGTTATTGCAATTTTGTAGGGAACTGTAACTAAAAAAAATCTTTTGATTCGGTAGCACAATAACTCCACTATAAGTTTTTACTCATATAATCTATTGCGTGCCAACATGGCGTCAAATTGCCGTTTGTACTAGATTTTAGCTACAAACAAAACAAATCGCGTGATACTTTTATGTGCAGTTAAAAGAACACACACAAAAAAAAAAACCAAAAAACTAAAACAATACCGTGATAACGCCAAAAAATAATAGAAAACCAGCCACCCTTAATTATTCCAATCTAAACAAAAAATACATTTTAGGGGGGGGGGGGGGGACAATTAGTATAACGGATTTTTTTTGAAACACAAAAACAATATGGCGTAAATTTAAATATTATAGTCAGAAAAAAGTGTCCAAAAATACATTCATTATTTTAATTTAGAAAAATTTTAAAACTTTATTTCCTTCAAACTTCTTCATAGAATCAACTTAAAACCTTTTAATGCTAAAACAATATTGTAAATAACATTGACCTTGAAAATATTGTATAAACGAAAAAAAAAATATTTTAAAAATATTTCAGAAATTGAATTTATTTATTTGTATTGCCTTTGGCCCCATTTATTTGTCGCCGGTCTTATACAAAAAAGTTGTAAAATGTTTTGGCAATTTTTCCTATTAACCGGAAATACACATGCACACACATTTGATCGCTTGCTCATTTACACGCACAAATGCACACAAGCAAGTTTTTCTCATCATATGTTTGTGTGCATGTATGTATGGATGTGTGCGTAAATGTTTGCTGTTAAAAAAAGAATGCTGTCATACAATTTATTAGCTTTTTGGCCAATGTCAAAAATGCGTGACGCATTTTATCATTTTAACTTTTTTTTATATTTTATTATTTGGCAAGGATTATTTGCCACTTTGTATCATCAATCAAAAGACCCACCAGTGAAAAAGTCTCCCGTAATTATATGTCATATTTTATTAGGCCTGCCAACAGGTCACCAACAACAAGTTTTTCACGTTATTATTAATATGAAAGTCATATCGGAAAGTTATAATGGAGTTTGTAGTATTAACATTTATTGTATAATTCGACACACGTTTTACCCCTAAACGGTTTAATAAATGATTGACCTTCAATGAAAGCTTTAAATTAAAACAGTTATTAAAATTTTACTGGGGCACTGCATTAAAATAACATATTATGAGAGAATTATCTGCACGATAGCAATGAATTTTTGAATAAAACCTTTGAAGTGTGGCTGGAATTCGTCCATTGAAATGTTTCCTTAAAAATGCAGTTTTTCATAAAATTTTATGAAAAAAATAACTTAAAAATATCATACACTCGGAATATTATGTAGTTCTCTGCTTGTAGTTTAATAAGTTAAAGTTTTTAGTTGAGTTAAAAATAAAGGATCATGCATTTTTTTTTTTAAACAAATATTTTTTAAACTTTTTCATATATTTGTTTAAAATAATTTACTACAATTTACCGAATTTTTAGTTTCATTCATTAAGGCAGAATTAGTTTGTACGTTCTGTTCTGTTACGAATCAGCTGTTTTGTTTCTGTTCAATTGAAATTTTGTATATTTGGTTAGTTTTCACTTTGTCGTTCTGTTCTGTTGCGGACAATTCTATTGAAAATAGAATTCAACGTTAAGTGACAGCCTAAAGTGCATATGTATTGTTTTGTTGTGAAATTCTTTTTTCAATATTTGAATCAGGAATGATAAAGTTGGTACTATTGCATTTTAATGGTACTATTTGAACCTCAAATGTACCATGGTACTCCTATGACTCATTTAGTACGATTTACAAATTTTTCTATGTATGAATTTCTTGGTCCCTTTAAAATTCAATAATTATTAATTCGATTTGCAGTCCTATATGAACAATGAATTAATTTGGAACCAAATGCTGTGAATTCAATCACATGATTTCACTGAGTGCGACTGATTACAGGTGATTATATTAGAGTTTTATTAACCGATTAAACCAATTATTGAATTCAATCACTAAGGGTTATAATTATTATTAACTAATTTTGATTTAAAAAAAAATAAATAATAAAAATCTTATAAAAATGTGAAATTGACTATTAGCTGCGTGTTTTTAAAAACAAATGAGTTCAGGAACAAATTTGTTTGCTACCAATCACAAGGATTGAATTCGCAAAAAACTGTAAGAAACGTAATTCAATACAGCAAAAATTAATAGGTCGTTCAAAAAATATTAAAAATTTGGTGAATTTAAGAAAAAATCTCAAAATTTTAATAATTTTTTAAATCAAAATCAGCTAATTTTCTTAGTACGCACTGCTCGTTTTTACATAGCTTTATGTACATTTTTCCGAAAAGTTTGGTATTGAAAATGAGCAAAATCGGTCCAGCGGTTCAAAAGTAATTAGTGACAATGTGGAAGTACCTCTAAATTTTTATACAAATTGGTGTATAATGCAGTGTATATTATTAGAATTCATTGTAGTGTCTGATGTATAAAATATAACGTCATATTTTTCCACCAGACGCTAAGAGGTGAATAATATTTAAAATTCACCGCAAATTTTTTTTTCTCCACAAAAAAAAAATTTTTTTTTTTCACCTCAAAAATGTTTTTCACGACACAATTTATTTTTTTACAGCCCAAAACGTTTTTCGCCTCAAAATTTTGTTTTCACATCTTAACATATTCTTTTTTTTTAATATATTTTTGTTGTTTCATTTGTAATTGTTCATTTTGGAGGGTACAAAGATTTGTTCGTTAATTTATATTTAAATTTTTTTTTTTTTTACTTTTGATGCCGAAAAAGTACTATTTTATATGCAGGTTGGTACTATTTTAAAATCGCATTTATCGTCCCTGATTTAAATATTTTTGGTTGGAGTTTCTTTTACTTTTGAAAACAGCTGATTCCTTTCACAGAAAAAGTAATTACAAAATATTACCTACAGAACAGAACGACACAGAACGGCAACAGAAAGTAAAAACTAATGAGGCCTTTATTCCCACTTGACCTCAAAAACAGAACATTGTAGTTTATTTGTTTCCGTTACAGTTATTATAAATTCAAATTATTTTTTTCAAAAAAAAGTTTTGTTTATATACAAAATTATTTGAATTCAAATTACAAGAAATTGAAAAAGTTTGCACAAATGTGTTTGTGTATACATTATGTAAAAAAGAAAAACAAACAAAAACAAAAAACTTAAAAAATTTTAAATAACTGAATATAACTTTTATTTTTACTGATCTGTAGTTGAAATTTGAACATTTATTTTTTAACTTACTCTTCTTTTGTTCTTACGGATTTGTTAGTTATTTAAACGAAATTTAAAAATAAATAACAAGAAACATTTTAAATGAAAAGTAAGGTACCGTGAAATAACTCCCAAATAAAATAAGTCCCAATGAAATAACTCCCAATGAAATAAGTCCCAAAAAAAATGAAATTAGTCCCAATTTTAATAAATGAAATAACCTCCAAAGAAAAAATGAAATAAGCCCCAACATTTGGGAGTTATTTCATAGTAATAAAATAACTCCCAACAAAGAATGCAACAACTCCCAATGAAAAAAGTCCCAAAAAAAATTAAATAATTCCCAATTCAAAAATATCGAATTCTGCGATTCGCGGCGCATGCGATTCGCGGCCGTGGCAGCTCCTATAGGACGCGATCTACGGTGGCGCCGCATTACGCGAAATGCGGCCGCGCAGCAGGACGCTTATCGTACGCACCGCTTTCCAGAGGTGGCATATCATAACGTCCAATGACATAATGTCCATGGACGTTAGGTCATTCGAAAAGTGTCATAATGCCCATGGACTTTTAGACAATTTTGGACATTATGTCACTTTCAAATGTGGCATAGCTTTCAGACTTTTTAAAATAAAAAGATTAATAATATTTAGTATATCAATACAATTTTTTTAAATATATGTATATCAGAAAATAAAACTAAACTTATAAATCGTATAATCGCACACAGAAAAACTTTATTTCGCGAAGCCGCATGCCGCGTTCTACGGAGGAAAAAACCGCTAAGAGCGGCCGAAGGCCGCCACACAGAAACACTTGTTTTTACAAATTACTTGATGTCTTAAACATATAAGATTTCAACGGATTCGACATCTGATTTAAAAAACAAGTTCTTCTGGGTAGCGGCCTTCGGCCGCTCTTAAGGGTTTTTTCTCCGTAGAACGCGGCAGGCGGTTTCGCGAAATAAAGTTGATTCTGCGTGCGACACAAAAGAAACTTCAAAATTACTGATCTGTTTCCACACTGGAGTATAATGTCCATGGACCTTATGTCACCCAAAAAGTTTCATAATGCCCATGGACTTTATGTCATTCCATTTAAGGACATAATGTCACATTGCAGAGTGTCATAAAGTCCATGGACATTATGACACTTTTCGAGTGACATAACGTCAATGGACATTATGTCATTGGACGTTATGGCATGTCACCAAAATTACCAAAATTCTAGCAAGAACTGCGTTCCTTTTGGTAAAATAACTCATTGTATTGCTATTATTTACTTTACGACAATTTTAAGACAAGAATGCATAAAATTTACCAAAATGTCATTTTAATAGAAATGAAATAACTCTCAACAAAAATGAAATAACTCCCAACGATAAAATCACATTTAAAAATGAAAATGAAATAAGTCCCAACAAATGTGAAACAACTCCCAATGACAAAAATAAATGAAATAACTCCCAATAAAATCTGGTTGGGAATTATTTCATTTGGGAGTTATTTCATAACGAAATAATTCCTAACTGAAAATTGTGAAATAAGTCCTAACGCATTGGGAGTTATTTCATAGTGAAATAAATCCCAATTTATATGGAACATTTTTGGGAGTTATTTCATTTTTTTTGGGAGTTATTTCGGGAACCGAAAAGTAAGTAGACCGGCTTTTAAGTGATTAATCATTTATGTTAGAATACATTTTCAGTTAAACTACAAACTATTTTGAGTGTACGCCTAATGAAAAAGTTTCAATAAAAATTGTTTCATATAATTTATAAAACTTTTAAATAAAGTTAATGAAATTTTGCATTTACTTTGTGAAGAAAACTTAAAACTCGTTTAATTTCAGCCTTTAATATTTTAATACTCATCATTATTGTTACCTTCTTTCTATGTATTCGAAGCAGTTATCGTCCTTAATGCACCATTAATCCTGAAACTAATTTTTTCCAGTATTCTCTTAGGGACTCATAGGAAACCAATCTGTGCTAGCGACTAAATTGTGTGGCAAAAGTTTTGAATATATAAAATCAGTTTGAATATCAGTTATTGATTCCAGACAACTTTATTTTTAACATTACTTCTTAACCCCTAAATCTCAGTAATTTTTGCGAAAAAATAACTGTCAAAATTCATATAAAAAGAAAATATTTGTTCAAACTCGTGGAATTTTTCGAATTAATTTAAATTCATCGACCCGGTCGGTACAATATATCCTAAAATATATTGAAAACACCTCTTGGTAATAGCTATTTGCTGAAAAATATGCATGAAAACGTATTTTTCCCCGTTCTTTATGATCTTCAATACATCATACTTCAGTACAAAATATTGAATATTTGTGTTTTTCATCATATGTAGAAAACCTTTGTTAAATTAATTATGAGCACTGCTGGGACATTATATCCCAAATTTCAAATCAAAACCGCCAATTGCATAGATTACATAGATCTCCAACTCTTTGACATTAGCTGTCAGTGAACGTAACTCATGAGAATGTGTTGGACATATGTACGTCGTATACCTATACAAAAAATATTTGAATGTGTATGAAAAAATTTGTTTGTTGTTAAAAGAAGAAGAGTTTGAGATCTATGTATGGCCGATTCGGATTAAATACCAAAACGTCTTTAGTGGCGAAAACTAGTGCCTATATTGTACATCCAACAGTTTTTTTTCGTTTCGTAAGGGTTAACATACAAGACCAATTAAAAATGTTGCAAAGATTACATTTAACTGACAGAATTAATGAATTTCTTCATAATTCCATGATGAGATCTTTAACCAGATCGAAATACTAGCATCAACCTAGCTAATATGTTTGATTTGCTTTATTTTTGTAAATATATGGAGGTTGAGAGCTCGTTATGAATTGAAAATAACAAAAAAGTTTATATTTGCGAAAGTTATTTTAATAAACACAATCATTACAGTGAATGTCTACAAAATATTTTCTAATTTTATTTTTAAAAACCTTAACATATTTGTATGAATTTTAAAATAAAATTTTAAAATATTTTGTATACATTCACTGTAACGAGAGAGTAAAATAAAATAACTTTCGCAAATTTAAACGTTTTTGGCTGAATTTTGGTACACATCGTTTTTCAATTTATTTAAATATTATACTAAAGGATTAACTAATATGTCGTCCTTGTAAATTGTTTTCAAGCTATTTTAAAATAAGTTTATTCTAATTTAAACTTTCAACTTAAAAACATAAAATATTAATAAAAATTAAATAGTTCCGACTATGATCCTTTAGAATCCTAGAGGCCACACCTTACAATCGATTTGTAAGGTTTGTATCGATAGATTTGTATTGCTATGATCAGATCATAATAACTGCTTGGACCAATATTTCCTCAGATTAGTATGGCCCCAATATGATTTTTCCATAATTTTTGGTACACATTTTGTCGGACATAAGATATCCAAGTGGATTCATTCCATTTCAAATAGGACATATGTATCCCAAATACATTCTAAAACATATGTACCCCAAAAAATAATTTTTTTTTCAAAAAAAAGTTTCAAGAATTAAATGAGCATTTCATCAATTCAATGAAGAATTTACAACTGTATGAAATTGTTTCATAAATTTTATGAAACGCTTCATTGCTGGAATGATTCATTCATTTTATGAAGATTTACTTTAATTTTTAAAAGCATTTTATTAGAATTGACTTTAAGGAAACCTGTTTCTTACATTCTATGAAAAGTTTCAATGGGCGGATTTAAGTTAACATTTTCATGAATCCCGAACTTTTTTTTTTACTAATTTTAATAATTTTCTTCGATTTTTGTGCCTTTTTTTGAAATTTTTTAGTATTATGACATATTAGCTAGGTTGATACTAGTATTTCGATCAGGTTAAAGATCTCATCAGAACCCGAAGTTTTATAAAAGCTAGAGCCTCCTGAATAGGCAGAGCTTTTATAAAAAACCTATTAATTATCAATTTTGCTCCGCTCAATTCTTGTCTTCTTAGTAATCAAACACGTGGCTAGGGTCTTTTCGTAACAAGCATCATGGCGTTACTTAACTTTGAAGACCAAAAAGTGTTCTATTTATATAAAAAAAAATTAGTTTAGTTTTCTGGCCCGAGTAATATTTTTTACAGTTTTATAAGCTTTTTGTTTTTATATACATTGAGATTGTTTTTATGTTTTTTTCAATTTATAACATGCTTTCAAACTCCGTATATTTACAAAAATAAAGCAAATCAAACATATTAGATTAGTTAGGGTGATACTAGCTAATATGAATTTTGGTACACATAATTTTTTAAGCTATTTACATATTATACTAAAAGATGAACTCATTGGTCATACTTTTTCGCTATGCTGACACATAAATTTTAGGCACATTTCGCGTTTTTTCCATGAACCGCAATTTCTTTTTGTCTTCTTTACACTAAAAAAATGTTCAGATTGGTTTTTTGCCTATGCACAAAAATGCTTTGTTCGATCCTAATGGGATGATGAATTCTGCAAAAATGATAAATATACACTCAGGGAACCTCTGCTTTAAAAACATGTAGTTGTTTGGGTTGTAATTCAGTTTCTTTATTTTTAATATAAATGTCAGTCATTTGTAGAACAAATGAAATTGTTTACTAACCTCGTAGTTCATTTAAAAAAACAAACCACATCAAATGACTGTTTTATGATTTTACATTAATTTATTACAGTCGTTGTTTGTAATTAAAAAAAATAAATGTTTGTTTATTTTTTACTAACATATGTGGGTAATTTTTACTACAATTGTGGTTCATTATTGGAACATTAAAAAACAAATGACAATGTTAGTTGTAGTTACTGAAATTTAAGTCGTCCTTTCTATAAGTGGTCTTTACTTACATAGCATTTTAAGTGTAGTAAAACCTGAGAAAAAACCTCGGAGTTACCTGTTAGTGCTGTACATTTATTAACCAAATTTGTACCCGAATATAAATGAAGGTCTTTCATGCATTTATCATAAAAAAACTAAGATAAAATATATATTTTTTTAAATTCTATGTGTAAAAACTGCGTTGAAACATGCAAAACTTTAATGCAAATTTGCGAAACATCTAGCCCATAAGTGAAACAACTGAGTACGCCAATAAAATCAGCTCGAAATATTTAGAATCAATGGTCGGTAATATTGTTCTATTTTTCTAGTTGCGCAGTGTGATTGATCTAACTACATTCATTGAAGAAAACATGTAAAAATAGCAGAAAATGATACTAAAAATTAGTTAAAAATTACGTTGCAGAAAAAATAAAATAAGAACAGCAAAAATAAAACTGTTAACTTTACAGCGTTTTAGTTATAATAAAGTTGGGTCTGTCTGAGCTAATTGAAAATTAGCACCAAAACAACAAAATCTGTTAATTTTAGTAATGTTTCCTGCAATTTCCTTTTTTGAAAAGATTCTTAGTAGTTTTAACAAAATATTTTACTCATTTTTTCTTCAAGGGTCGTGATTTTTCCAGATCTGAAATTAAAGCACAAGAATAAAAAAGGGTACACAAATCGATTAACTTAGTTTCACCATAAGCCCTTGAATCTGTATTAACAGATATAAGAGTAATTTCAAAAATATTTGCCACCTGTCAGTTTAGACTTAAGATGCCTCTTTTTTCTCAAGGTTTTTTCAATTGAGAGAAACGGGGGACAGGGCTAGGAAGACTACACAGAAAAAATTATCAACCTAAAATATCTAATTAAAGATTTGATTTAAATTTAATTTGTTTCTAAACAAATATTTAATTGAATCAATTAATATTTTAATTGACTTTTAAATATATAAATACATATTTTATTTTAGACGCAATTATCATATTATTTTTCATACACTGTAAGTACAAATAGAAAATTTTCAGTATAAAATACCAAATACATTTGAAGTTAACAAACAAAACAAGCACACACACAAATAGACTCAGCATTGCAAAAAACACCCATACCAACGTATAGACCACACACTTTTTTGTGAGTATCATATTTTTTTTTTTTGTAGAAGTTATTTATAACTTTTTTTTCTTCTCAATTTTAATAAAAGGTTTAATTGATAGTATCATTGCCGTGATAGGTGCAAAATCAATTAAAATATTAATTGATTCAATAAATTTTTTTCTGTGTATACTTTAAAACAATGACAAGCAAAAAGTCTACACCTAAAGAATTGCGACTTATCAATTTTGATAGATTTTAGAACGTAGATCACGAAGGTGAACATCAAATTTAAATATATAAGCTCCACTTTTCGAATTATTCGCGAACTTTATACTTTTACCAAAAATCTATTTTTTTCTTTCAAATTTTTGCTTACTTCATATATCTAAATAATCTACGAAGAACTTTTAATATGATTTTAAAGTATGGACTTTGAGCATTAAAATGCATAACAATTAATTGCGATTGGGTAAAGGATGTAGGATATCCTTGCAATTATAGTTAAAAACTTCAGTTATTTTTCTTATTTGTGAATATGATAAAATCTCTTAATCGAATTTGCAAAATTTTAGCACATGATAGTAATATATATTCTACTCAATTTAGTTCAGTGAAAGAACTATAGCTTTCATATGAAAATTTTTCGAAAATTGAATCTGAAGTTCAAAATGTTTTACATTATTTTTAAAAATTATTTTATATTAATTTACTATATCGGCTAAAAAAGTTTATATATGATCACATTTAGTTTTTATATGATCATATATGGTCATTAGGGTGACAATCGTTTGTGTGGAATACAAATTTTGTTCGAATTTTGAGGGATGCTGGTCGGAATATTGTGACATTAGGTCTAAAATCGCAGTGCTGTAAATTTGAGTCAAATCGGGTGACTTCGGGACGTGCATTGAGGTCAAAGTTCATTTATATGCAAATCTTAAAATTTCAATGAAATAAATTTTTGTTAATATTCTTCATTATTTGGTGAAAATTAAGAGATACTTTTGTTTAAATATATGAATTGCAATACCGAAAAAAATTTAATAACTACGAAATATTTTGGGTCACAGTGATACTCACAAACCTGATTTGAAAAATTATAATTTTTTTTCTTTTAAAAGTAAATATATCTCACCTTTGACCTCAATTTGCGTAACGAAAGCATGACCTTATATGGCTCAAATTTTCAGCACTGAAGTTTTGGGCCTAGTATCACAATATTCCGAGCCGCACTGTCACACTAATGCGAATACAATATATCTGACCTTTGACCTCGATGTACGTCCCGAAAGCATGACCCGCTTTGGATCATGACCCGATTTGGATCAAATTTTCACAATATTCACAACTTGAAATTAAAAACATAATCGGCTGTCACCCTAATGGTCATCTATATTCGTACATACTAAATTAACCTCGCTAGGCCAAATATCTAAAATTTTGCATTATTTTCAAAGCTCCAATTATGAAAAAAAAAAAATATTAAAATATTACAAAAGTTTTGGGTGCTTTTCCTAAAACACATCATGAAAATTAAAAAAATAATTTTAAAGGGAGCCCTCAATCCACTTAGTGTGTGGGCCGATTTAATGTTGGCGGATTTAGAGAAAAGTCAATATTTTTGATAAAAAAAATAAATTTAAAAAATAGTTTTGGTGAAAGAGACAAATTTTAAATTGTAAATTGTTTAATTAGATCAGATCGTTAACATTTGTTAACCGGAGGTCAAAATTATAAAATGTATGGTTATAAATAAATTTTGTTTAAAGTAAGTAAAATTTTTAATAAAATAAATCATTAGTATTAGTATTAACCCAAATGACTCTTGTTTTACTTAAAAATAAAGATACTGTATTACAAATTCAAACAACTAAACATATTTACAACAGAAATTCCCTGAGTGTGATTTTATTGATGAGCAATTTTTGGCAAATATTAGGAGTTAAACAAGAGTGTTATAAAAGTTTTTTGTCTCATGTCTACACAGAAAAAACTAAAAACGGGTTTCAATTAAAAATTTTATTGAAACAATTAATATTTTAGTTGATTTTGCACCTACGACTGAAATGATAGTATTAACTAAAAAAATTTGCAGACAGTTTATTAAAACTCTTTCAATTAAAATAATAATAATATCAATTAAAAGAGTTATTGTTTTTCTTTACAACCTCAATTAAAAAGTTACGTTAAATTGATTAAAACTTTAATTGAAACTTGAGAAGAAAACAATGGTAGTTTTAATTGAAAACTCGTATTTTTTATTTTTGTTATATGCCCCCATTAAATAAAAAAAGAAATGTAGGTTTGTAAATTAATTTGACATTTTATTTATAATAAAATTAAAGCTTTTTAATATAAAAATGTATTATAAGAAAGCAAATAAAAGTAAAGACAAATTTTTTTTTGCTTGTCTTGAACTTTTCTTGTAATTAAATTCTTTTCTTAAAAAAATCACACACAACTTTAAAATGATAGTTTAATCACACTTATACTTATTGAAAATTTAATTATTTACAAAAATAATAGTTTAATTGTCCTTTTTCAATAAGGTTTATTTAAATCCACATGAGCACTTTATTACCACAGATAAAACAGGAAACTAAATTAAGTTTTCGTGCGTACATGAATATCTCATCAAAAAGAGTGTTGCAAACTCTAGTGAAATAACTACGATTTTGCGTGTATTTGAAATCGGTAAACTATTCAACTTATTAAAAGTTAATCATTTGCGATCTTTTTTCTTTTTATTTACAAATTAAATAAAATATTGATATAATTAAACCTTTGTTTGATTATTTATTTATTTAATCTAAAGAAAATAACACAAAATAGTTTGGGGGCTAGAGCACCCCCCCCCCCCCCCCCCCCGAAATGATTTGACAAATTTAAAAACTTAATACAATTCGTGAGAAAGTAACAATGTTATTGATAAATTTAATATGAAAATATTTATTTTTGACTTGGATCAAATAGGAAATAGCTTTATATGGTTTGAATCTTAAAATTTCGTTAGAAAATATCGCCTTCAAATGGGCGTCTATCATTGTTAGAGTTGATTTTCGACAAAAAGCAATAAATAAAATCATTTCATAAGAGATTTCGAAGTCTTTGACTTAAAATATAATCAAAAAATGTTTGAGACAATGCAAACTAAAAATTAAATATGTCTACACAGAAAAATCTAAAATAGAGTTTAAATTAAAATATTTGTTGATTCAGCAAAAGTTTAACTGAATTCGGTAGTGTTGATGCAATTGTAGTAACAACTAAAATAATTTGTATCTATTTAATTAATATTATTTTCAATTACATAGTTTTATTCACATCTATTAAGAATTTAATTGAGTATTGTTTAATATTGGGAAAAATTACAAAATTTTACAAAAATCACCAAAATTGTAAAAAATCGCCAAAATTTAAAAAAAATCGAGTCCATTTGAAAAAATCGCAAAATTTGAAAAAAAAAAAATTGCCAAAATTTAAAAAAAACAATCCTCAAAATTGCATCGCCAAAATTCGAAAAAAATTAAAAAAAAAAAATCACCAAAATTAAAGAAACGCGAATTTTCGACTTTAAACCATTTTTTTAATTTTGGCGACTTTTTAAAATTTTTGCATTTGTTTCAATGTTGTTATTATACATTATAAAAACTGAAAATTTTTTTATACCAAATTCATTTTCAATTAAACAGTTAATTGAAAGTAAGTTTGAAATCGAACAAAAGTTTAATTGAAATTTTTTTGACAGTGATTTTTCTGTGTATTTTGACATAATCTTTTAAAATGGAGATACCACTAAGACTCAAAGCTAAGTTTACTTGTGCCGTAAAAGTCGTTACTTTACTTACAGTGCAGTCTTTTTATTTAAATCTGGTAACATAGTTTTCAGTATTTTTTTTACGATATATATTACGATATCTCATATATTTTATTAATTTTTTGAAACAAATTTAAGCCTCAAACTTTTATCGATATGCATAATGTGTTAACGTGGTGCAATGTGACTCAAATTTTCTCAATTTTTTTTAGACTAAATGTAAACAAATTTTTATCGGCGCTCTTTGAAATGCGACATTTTAAAATCAAGCAGCTAAACCAGTCTTTGTGTTATAACGATGTAGTTTTAGACATTTAAAAGGGTTTTTATTTAAAAAATTGATTAAAGAAAAGCGTTTGAAATTGTCCAAAATATAAATCAAAGTGAATTCGAAATACATAAATTCATAATACATAAGACCTAGGCGATGTCAGGTATATTTTTAAATCTTCCAATTTTATATTTTTTCTTTATTATTATTTCTTTCAGACTACAATCACGCTTGCTTGTAAAAATTACGATTTTTTTATACAAGACATGAAGTAAAGCCGCCAATCTTAAAAAAAGTCGGATATATGAAAAAGGGGAAAAAATAGTGAATAATTTGTTAAAATAATTCAAATAAGTGGCAGCCGGGGTCCACGACATAGTGTCAAAATGGTTTTCAAAATGTGTGTTTTCTCGAGCATTTTAACGCTGTTTTTAAATAAGTAAGTTAAATATGTGGCAAAGAAAGCAGGTTCAAGCCACGGTCAGGATTGCATTTAATAAATAAACATTTCATATAGATGCAATCAAACAATAAAAACCATAATAAATAATTACAGTATTGTCAAAAGGATTACTGATGAAGGTTGTGTTACCAGAAACTGCGCAGTCTAATTCAATAAAAATTTACAATGTAGTTATGATTTTTAGAAAAGTATGCTTAATCTTCTCTACCACGCCTATCTCAACTAAATTTCCTAAACATATTTTCATACAAAGGTGTGTTAAATTTCACCACCAGTTTTCAAAATAGATACGTTTTCCATATATTTTTGCTGCTTTATCACCTATCCGAATTTCATTAATTTCAAAGGGAATCCATCGGAAAAGCTTCTTTGTAAGTGTCAGGCAAATTATATAGGATATTTGCTTTTAATTTGTTTTTTGTACGGTTATAAATCTTTAATTTCCCGAGTTAAAACGTTTGCATAAATAATACATTATTTTATATACACTTATAAGGCTTTGTCTGCCAGTGCATTTAACCTTACATAATTATATAAATTCATATATAAAATTAATTTCGTATAAAAATTTAATATGATGTCATATATAGTTGCGTATAATTGTATATTGCATTTAGAATACGCTAAAACTAATCCAATTAATAATTACGTTATATTTATATACCTAGACATTGCAAAATAATATATATTTTGATATTATATCATATTTAAAAAAACGCAATTTTATTTTAAATAAATTTCCAAATGCTATGGAATTTGTTACAAATTATAAAGTTGTAAACCTTTTGCAAGCGGCTAAAGTCTATAAGGATTAATAGATATTTCGAATTTTCATGACGTTTTAAAATCAAAAACTGGATAGATATAAATTTATACCGCTATATAAAATCGTATTAAATTGTATCGCGTCATTATTCGGATATTATTTAATTATTATGCCCATTTCTCGGATAAAACTGTATTAAGACTCATATTAAATTTCGTATGATTATATAAAGCATCATATTAATTTTAATCGGGTTATTAGAAGTTGGAACTTTTTTACTTTTTTTACATTTATCAAGTTTTAGCTACCCTAGACGTATACTAGTACATAAAAATATAAAGTAATTTTATTTTTCGCGGTTTTCAAAAAGTTTTCCGCATAATCCTTTTTTTATTTAATTAAACTAAAAATTAATATTTAGCTAAAAATTTAACGTAATTAGACAATAACGATGCATATCCAACTTAAAGTATACAAACGTTTTCAAATTTGACGTGTTTCGCGGACTGTGATCAAACAGATTAAAGCGTTGTTTCGCGATATAGACATCAAAATTCGCAAAATAATGAACACAATAAGTAAAAAATGAAAAAATGATTTTTAAGGAAATGCACTTTAAGCGATTTCTATTATTAATACATGATTGCCCATCACGTGTAGGTAAAAATTTAGCAAAAAAAAAAAAGCTGTTTCTCTAGTGTGTAAAAAAAAATATATATATATAATCAAAATAAAAAATCGAAAAGACCCCCCCCCCCCCCCCCCGAAACAAATTCCTAGCTACGTGCCTGGTAAGGGTTAACAATCTTATAATAATTAAATATTTTTTTCCTGCATACTTGAGCTTGTATGTAACACAAAAAAAAAATAATATTGATAAATTTTTAAATTTTTTTAAACAAACAATTTTTATAAAAATACATATGTCCTTTTTGAAAATCGGTAAAATTTTCAAAGTCTGGTAGCAACTACTAATTTTTTTTCAAAATATTTTAAAAAATTTTTTTCATGAATATTAATCTAACCCGAAAATAAGAAGCAGCCTAGTATTGTGTACATAATTTTTTATACTATATCCTAAAAAAAAATCCATGTTGTACATAAATATTTATGTATACATACATACATGCATACTATATAGTACATAAATTTTTAAGTATACAGACACATTAAGATTTGAAAAGATTACAATGTTTATTCATACAAACACCGTGTAGATTAATCAGCAGACTGTTGTTCTACATCTTGAGCAAAAGAAATATGGAAACACGTGCAAAATGTTACAATAATTATAGCAACATTATTTAAAATTTTTCATCAGATTGGCAATAGAGCATGCTCACTGAGTGCGATTAGTGTGAATGCACATATTACAACAGAACAACCCCTGTAGCGAACTTAAATGAGATACGGATTGCGAAATACGCATATGCGAAATAAATGCATCAGAGATTATTGTCTTCTTCTTTGTATTTTTCCTCTTTTGAACTTAGTGTAAGTTGCATGCTTTCACACAATTAATTGTTAGCACTAGTGTATTTTTGAATAACAAGAAAAGGGATAAAATATGTGTTATTGTGTTGCAGACATTACAAGTGTTGCCAAGTAATTTTTAGCAAAGCCCCCTAAATTGTCACAAACAAAACTCTAGATTTACTCTTATACCAAAAAAAAAAATCCCCCTTAAAATTATTTTTCCTAAAATCTGCTAAATTTTTTAGCTTTTATTTCAAATTCTTTGATAAAACATTTAAAATACACTAATTTCGTCAGAGTTTTACTGTTTTCATAGTAAAAATCTGAAGTTCTATTTTAACAGCACATTAAAGTGCCCATGTGAAAATTGTTTCGTATATGAACATATATTATCATATATGGGCTTGTATATGATCATATGTGGGAATAGCTGGCCATATATGTCCATATATGACCATATATGCTCTCATATATGACCATATATGTTTGGATCCGAAATTTGAGGGTATATGGTCGTATATGATCATATATGAGCATATATGGATCATATATGTGCATATATGATCATATATTATCATATACGACCATATACCCTCAAATTTCGGATCCGGACATATGTTGAAATATATGAGATCATATATGGTCATATATCGAACCATATATGAACATATATGACCAGCTATACCCATATATGGTCATATACAATACCATATATGATCATATATGATCATATATGTTCATATACGATCCCTTTTTCACCTGGGTGACTTAAATTTTACCAACAATCTAAAAAAAGTTTAAATTATGCAAAGAATTTGACAAAAAATAATAATCGAACAGAAAATTTTATTTTTATAAATGCAAAATTACTACTTTTAATCAGATCTGTATCCCCTAAAAATTCATCTAACAAATAATTACCCCTTAAAATCCCACTAAACCCACCAAAAAACACCTAAATCTAGGGAGGAAACCCCTAACTAGCCAACACTGCATTACAAGTATTTGATATTCAAATAAATACACTCAAAAAAAGTTTGAACTAAAATTAAGTTTACGACTTACTAAAATTTAATTTCTAAAATTTCCCTTAAATTAAATTAAATTTCTTTTTAATAATGTAAATTTGTTAGATTTTAGATCATATTAGATTTTCACGAATAATAATCCATTTTCTTTAATTTTCTTTTCTTAAATTAGGTTAATATTCTTTAAAACTTTTTGAAAATGTATTTCTTTTTAGTAAAAAATCTAGAATGTTAAAAATTCATTAAACTAAAAGTTAAGAAATTAAAAATTGTATGCTAAAACTAAAATCAAATACGCACATTACTTAAATTTAGTTTTAAAATGTTAACTTCTTAAAATTAAGCATATAACTTTTTAAAAATTTTCTTTAAGAAGATTAATATTTTTAAACCAATATTGTTATCTTTTGTTTTATAGTTCATATTATATAAGTGTTTTAGTTTTGTCAAGTAAAAGTAAAGTACTAAATTTCACATTCAAAACGTTTGTACCCGGGTAAAAATAGTTATAGCTAGTCATATATTATATCATTAAGTCATATCTGACGAATTTTGCATAAAGACCTTGGTATGACGCCATACAAAGTCCAATTGGTTCAGGAGTTGAAGCCAACTGACCATCCAATGCGTTTTCGCTTCTCTAAGTGGGCCTGCGATCGACTTACAGAAGATGCCGATTTTGCCAAAAAAATCATCTCTTCAGATGAAGCTCATTTTGATCATTTTGGTCCGATCGTGTAGGCTACTGCATGGCCAGCCGAGGCAGCCATTTGAATGAAATTATTTTCCATTATTAACCGGAAGGATTGTACTTTCAAATAAAAAAAAGAAATTTGAGAAAATATTCAGTAGTTTTTTTTTATAGCATTTTCAAAAAAAAAAAGTTATTTGGCGGACCCTTTATAAGGTCGCATCTTAAGTCCTATTAAACTACATGCGACGTCATACTGAAAATATTTTTCTTGTAATTTTACTAATCCATCATACTAATCCCATACTAATCCCATACATACGAGGACGGATCAATAAGTCCTTGACTTTTTGAATGAAACAGTTTTTTGCAAAAAAAAAAAAATATTTCTCCTTTAGCTCAATACACTTAGTCTGTTTCTCGAATTTTTGTATCCCTTTCAAAAAATAGGATTTTTCGAGGTCCATAAAATAGGCATTTGTTTGATTAATAATTTCATCGTTGGTGCTAAATAGGAAATATTCACTGAGGGCTAAATCCGGATAATATGGCGGATGAGGTACCAATTCGTAGCCCAATTCATGGAATTTTGACATTGAGACTGCACACGTGTGCACCCGTGCATTATCTTGATGAAAAAGAACTTTTTTCTTGGCCATATGGGGTCGTATTTTTATAAATCCTCGTTAAATCGGTCCAATAAGTTGGCATGATATTTGCCGTTTATTGTTTTTTCCCTTTTGAAGGTAATCGATGTGTATTATACCGCGTGCATCCCAAAGAACATTTTCGGGTGTATTGACCCCAATTGGCCGTCCAGAACGTTCAGCGTCATTTGTACTTGTGCGACCACAACCAAAGTCAGTAAACCACTTTTTTACCATTGAAATCGATGGTGCAGAGTCCCCATAGTATTTATCAAGATTTTCCTTGGTTTGATTGACGTTTTTTTTTTTGCAAAAAATAATGTTTAATGAGCACTCGAAATTCACTTTTTTCCATTTTTAAAAAAATCCACTAGGTTGTAAGTTTTGAACTGCTTTTAAACGCAAAGTAAATGACGGAACTTGCTCAAAATTTGAGGAAAGTTCCAAAAGTGACGGACTTATTGATCCGCCCTTTTATTTTGGTAAAGTTCAATATGAAATAAGTTCCCGTTTAATTCCATATAATTTCAAATAAAATGGGTACATTTTATAAGACAAAACCACTTAACTATATATTTTTGAAGCAATAAAATTTTTCTTGATAATTTTTAAACATTTCGTTGTGTTCATTAAAAAAAATGTGGGTTTTTAAAATTGTTAATTTTAATTTTTAACTTAAATACTTTTAAGCATAACTTCAAGTCACAAAATGCATACCTACTATCAACTAAAATTATATAAAATCAGATATATTTATATCCAAATAGATATAATTTAATGTTCCAGATATGGAAAAATCTCGGATAAAATTGGATCAAATTATATCTAATTTGCTATAATTATATACATGTAGATTATTCGTTTTTCGGATCAATTTGTATGTTTTTATATATGGGAACCAATCAAATGAGACATAACTATATCTGAATCTATATTAAAATTTTTACCCAGGATTTAACGAAAATAATCGTACGGTTATTTTCGTTAATATTAACCTTAAAAATAGATGAAGTTGATTAACTGATATGTGCCAAAACTCAGCGACTTATATTCTTGAATATATGGGCTTATGTCAAAAATGTTTAAATCGTCTGAAACTGAAATTATTTTTCAATAACTTTAGCAATTAGTATATTTTAGTATATTTATATGTTTGGATTAACAACACTTTAACTATTAGGGCCATATGTCAAAGTTTAAAAGTTTCAAAAAATCATTTGAAACAACCTCACTTTTTTTTTTTGTTCTTTTTAGTTTTTTGTTTGGGACTTTCAACTTTTGGATTTCATTTTTGGTGTTATATTTATCTCCCAATACTTGAGAGATAAATTCAACACGTAAATGGTAGTCGAAATAAATAAATGGCAGTCGAAAATTGAAACCAATTTTGCTGCATGAACTGAGTTTTTGTTACTTTACAACAACAAATCAGAGGGCCATAAAAAAATTGGGAAGCTAAAATTTTATAGACTTTTTGAAAATTGTGCTAAAATTACATAATTTGTTTTTGATTTTTTATTTGACCGATTTTTAGACCCTAGAAATAATAGTGGCAACGCATATAATTGATTCGACATACAATTTTTGTTTTTAAATCCAAAGTGTCCTAAAAAGTTGACTCTTTTTTATCTAAAAACGTTTTGCTCCGGCAGATCAACATTGTTGCGTGAAATTTGTTAAAATTTACATTATTTTGACCCTTCTTCAATGCTTTAACACAAACCCTGGATGTCATTAAAACATTTTTGGAAATAAAGATTTTTAGGACCAAATGAATCCTAATTAGTTAGAAAGTGTTTTGCAACCGTCAGACAATGACAATCGTAATTAATTTTTTATATTAATTACTGTAGAATATTTCTTTAGTTAGTCTCTTTACAGGAAGAAGAAGAAGAAAACATTTTTATTGAAAAATTTTACGGACACAAGGGATACACCAGACTGCCGCAGTTTCGTCCCCTCCTGGGACTCGTCAGTGGTTAATTTATGTGTCAATTGAACAAAGTATTTTATATTGTTAATTTTGCTCTATATGAAAAACTTTTTATTTTTTGGTGTCGTACTGTGATTTGAACTCACAGTCTTAGCATCAAAGCTATGCATCGTAATCTCACCTCTTAACCAGTTGAGCCACGGTCGACACAGCGACACAGTTTTAAAAAAACCATGTGAAAAAACTGCAATTATTTGGAATTAACTTGTAGAAAATAGATTTTCTGTAACTGCTGTTCTAAGACTTCTCATCTCACGCAATTACAGTGCTGCCATATTTGAAGCCCTTCATCTTTCCCCACCTTTCATCTCTCGACTATGCCCTTTTCAAAGAAAGCAACACATTAATAAATAGGAAGAACTTCCTGAGTGTTGTTTCTCTTTTAAAAAAAAAATCTATGATTTTTAACAACTGGCAACCAACGCACATATAAAAATTAAGTGCCAACCGAATTGAAATTTTGGTGCCTACAACCAATAAATTCGGTTAGTAAAACCATACTCAAATGTGATTGCTGAATATTATGGGTATTGCAACTAAAATTCAGTTGCTAAAACCCATATTCAGTTGTCCAACTGATTTCAGTCGTAGTAAAAGAATTTTTGTTGTAAAAGTGCTAAATTTTTCTCTGTGCAGTATTTATGCGTAAATTCTACTCTATGTATATAAAAGATCAGCGTGACTGACTGATTCACTGACGTACAGCTATATAGGTTAGTCGTATACCTAGCGGATCTTATAGGACCAATATTGTACGTCTCCTTTCTACCACCTCATCCACTTTTTAAGGTTTACACATACACACAAAAATAAAGTGACAACCGAATTGAATAATGTATATTCATTGCGACAACCAATAAATTCGATTTGAGCAACCATAAATGTGAATCTTGAATATTTTTTACATTGTAATTACACTCAAAAAAATTAATAGAAAAGTAAGTAAAACGTCTTGTAAATTAAGTATACTAATTTTCCGGCAATTTTTTTGCTAACATCATGTTTTCAGCTAAAATTGTAGTTATACTTATTTAGCACTTAACTGTTTCGAACTAATCTTTCACTAATATTTTACTAATGTTTTACTAATTTATTTTGCTAAAAAAAAATTATGCTAATAAGCACATTAATAGTGTGGACGACAACCAGATTGAAAAATATACCCAGAATGAAGTAGATGTCGCGGCATGTCAAGTTGTAGTAGAGACGAGGAAAATTATACAAAAAAGTACAACTCTTGTAAGACATATAAAAAAATCAACCATAGACGATTTTTGTATCTGTTTTTCATACATAAAACAAAATAATTGTCTATTAATTAAATTAAAACAAAATAAAATAAAATATTTAAATTTAATAAAGATTAAATGTGTATTTGTAAACTAAATGTTTATAGTGATTAATATATAGTGTGGTGTAATTGCAAAGAGTTGAAAAATAATTTTCTTTATGTTATATATAATTATTTCTATATATTTTCAGATATTACATTAATTCATGTAGTCAATGTGGGAGTATGCAAATTTTAATATTTTGTAACGTATTGTAAATTATTTTTAAGAGAGTCGCAAAAAAATGTTTAGGTTTTCAGCAAATAAATTAACTTAAGTATAACTTTTCTACAATTTTTTTTTTGAGTTTTTAGCAGTCTACTAATATTCAGCAAAAAATTTGATAACTTTTAGCAAAGATTTTTCAATTAGCAATTTGTTTGTAAGGACCCTCCTGACTAAAATTTTGCTGACTCAGAAAAATTTTTTCCCTGACTTTACTAAATTTTTTTTGAGTGTAAAATTGAATGTCACTTAAAATACATTTTTTTGAATAACAAAAATATTTAAAAGTTATCGGACATGTTGCGTACACCAGGTACTGCGTCTCCAAAAACTCTTTCATTTTGGCACCACATTTATGTAAAATTTATTTGAACAATACAAAATAAAACGAAAAATAGAGTAATTTTTGACCACACTTTTTAGCCCCTGAATATGGGATTAAGCAGCTAAAAAAATACGACAGGATTTATGGTATTCCCAACGTGGAGGGGCAGAAAGAGGAAAGCAACCCTTAAGGACGTGACTAAATTGCTGTGGCTAGAAGTCTGTAATTTGGCTAAAAACCTAAAATTCCCAGCAACATGGATAAAATAGGGGTTAAAAGCGAGGAACTTGAAATTTTGTAGGTATATTGCTTAACCCACATAAACAGGATTTTTGGAAATTACTAAGAGGAGGGGCATGAAGCGGAAAGTAATCCCCTTATTGGTATGGACAAACTGGTAAAGCAAGTAACTTGAAGTTTGGAATTTGAGTTCCAAATCCCGCGTAGACACCTGCTAAAACTGATTTTTTAGAAATTTCTTCAATGAAAAGCAAATAGGAAAAAATCTTTCCTTGGCGGCCTGACCAAACCGTTAAAGTGAGAAACTTGAAATTTGGTATGTGAGTTCCTAATCCCATGTATGTACATATTCGCTTAGACGGTTTTTTTTTTGAAAGTTCCTAAAGGAAGGGACAAGACAAAAAGTCATCTCCTTAGCGGACCGGCCAAATCACTAAAGCGAGGAAATTGGAATTTGGCACGTAGGTTCCTCCTCCAGCGTATACGTTTGCTTAGAGACGAGCAAAAATAGGAAGAGTTTCCCCCTTGGGGGCCAGACCAAACTCCTTTGGCTAGGAATTAGAAAATTTAAAACATATGTTCCATCGAAGTCACTGATATGATACTTTTTGGATTTCTAGTCACGAACGTGATACAAATAATTTTTAAATGGGGAAAATTCTCCCCGTTGCCGGTATGGCCAAAGTTATAATAACCTAGAATATTTCATTGGATTAACTTAGAAAAGGACTGTGACATATATAAGGTTAGGTCTGTGATATGTCACATGTAAAAGCGACTGGTCCGTTGCATAAAAAGGGATCGGTATGGTTCGTCTAATTTACCCATAGGAGTTTTTTTAAATCGAAATTTTTTTCACGTACATTAATTCTTAATGAAATCTCAAATATCGATCGGAAAATATTTGGTGATTCCACATCGCTCGAAAAAATTAAACTTTTACAATTTTGACCCCAAATGTTGTCCTTCTATTTTTATTTACGAAATTTTGTGTTATTTCAGAATTTGTTATTGAGTACTTAAATAATAGCTTTAACCATTTGATGGGTTAATAATGGGCACTGCAATTGCTAGCCAGATACAAATACCGGCAACGTGTACACGTGTACAAGAATTTCGCCAACATGAAGTGGAAACAACATTTCTAAAAAAGCATAAGGGTAGGAACACAAACTAAAGCTGTTAACATAACCAAGAGCATTATATATTACCGAGAGAAGTGAGAGTATGAGAATAGTATTTGCAGAATTTGCCATAAATTTTTTATTGTATATATAAATTTTTATAGGACTTAACCAAAACCAGAAGAAAAAAGCCGCCCCTCAACAACAATAAACAGGCAAAACTTACAAAACAACAGCAAAATAGTGGCACAGTGGCAGCCACAATAATAACAACAACAACAATAAATGGTCACGAGACGAGAATAAGAAACAAAAACTCAGAAAAAAGAGTCATAGTGCAACATCTGCTCCTTGCCAAACAATCAGTACAACGCCAGTCAGTATCCGAAGAAGAACAACGAATAGAAGAACCAACTGAAAAATTAGGAAAAAAAAAAAAAATTATAAATTCAGACGTTTCTGAACGTGAAACACACAAAAAATCATTTATTAAAAAAAAAAACACAACACACAAATCTTGAAAAAAGTATACACAAGATTTTGCTGAATACAAATTTTAAGTTTTTGCAAAAAAAAAAATAAAATTTTAACTAAAAGTTGGTAAATAACAGAATTATCAGAAATTTCAAACGTTATAGAAAACAGTGTTTTAAATTTGAATTAAACAATTTTTTGAAATTTGCAAAACAAAATTTTGAAAAGCTTGCAAAAATTAGTTAAATAAAATATTTAAATTTGTAAAATATTAACACTTTTTTTAAAAAAAAAAGTTTAAATAAATTATAAAGATTGCTTCTAAAACATATGTATCTAACGCCATTTTGACCAAAGAAAAACTTATTGATTTCTCAGCAGCAGCATCATCGCCCAATAAAAAAAGCAGCCCTTTTTTCGGTGGGCTTTTAAAAAAATTTCACAATTTTCTTAATAAAAACACAAAAAATTTGAAAAAATCAAAAAATTTGCTCAAATATAAAAAATTGTAAAAAAAAATTGCATAAAGTTAAAGAAGAAAAATACAAAAATTCTTTATACATATTACTCCAAATCAAGGACATTCTATTCATATTATAACCAAGAAGACGACCGACCATTTAACATCGTCGTGTCAAAACCAAAGCTGAGTCACGCAGTGCACTATTGTATGTGGTGTGGAGTGTGAAAAAAAAAACCAGCAACAGCAGCAGCAACAGCAACAGAAGAAGAACCATATAAAATATAATACAATAAAACACATTCAACATATAGACAGTTCAGCACGCGACTTTAAAGTATTTCAAAAATACAGTTGTGCAAATAATCCACAAAAGCAGCCGACTACAAAAAGCCAAGAAAATCATTTAAAACACTTCAATAACAACTTTTGGGTCAGGCCAATTGGAGGTGCTTCGGGGGGAGTTAAAAAATAATCGAAAGGAAAATAATTCTTACAAATATCAATAAAATCAAGCCAGAGTTTTAATGAAATAAAACAAAAAATATCAAAAAAAAAAAAAAAAAAAGAATCTATTATATATTTAAAAAAATTCTAAAATATTATTAAGCCTCCCGTCATCTCCAGATCTGTAGGCCTTACACCCGTGTATAAAATTCGAATTGCTTAAATTATAAAAAAACAAATCTAACTATTAATTAATAAAAAAAACAAAAAGAAATCTTTGATTAAATTATTAAAAAAAAAAATTTGCAAAATATATATTTTTAATACTGCACCTTTAAAAAATTAAAACAAAAAAATATTTGAATATTTTTTCACCATTTTTGTGCACTTTTTATAATAATTACACTATTATAATATAATATAAAAACTACATCTAAATTTTAATAATTTAAAGCTAACAAAAAATCTCCTAAAAACCAAACCAAATCTCAAATTTTTTTCTCTCGTTCGTGGGATTTGAAAAAAAGTTTTTTGTAAGTATAAATTTTTTATGTTTTACCTGTTATACGTTTTTACACTGCAATACAAAAATATTTACACACTTTTCAATTGAGTTAGTTATTTGAATATTAAATGCTTGATAACAGGATTTCAAACTTAAAAAATAGTTTTTTTTTGACACAAATCATTTTCAGGATTGGATTATATAAAAACATATTTGAAATAAAATTTTTCAACGATTTGCTTATAAATTTCAAGACCATGTGAAACTAGTGTAATGTTAGCTAACTGGTTTTTGTGCAAAATGAAAACAAAAAAAAAAACAAAAAAACAAGTGAAATATTTCAAATCCAAATACACTTGGGTCTGTTTTTATGCGGATTATTTTCATGTGGATTTAAATGCGGTTTTAATACTATTTAATATACATTTTTAATGATTGTTTATCATTTTTATCGATTTTAAAAGTTTGCATCACTCTATTCGCATGTACACAGAAAAAACTAAAAACGGGGTTCAATTAAAAAATTTATTGAATCAATTAATATTTTAATTGATTTTGCAAAACAAACAAATATTTTATTGAATCAATAAATATTTTTATTGACTTTTAAATATATAAATACATGTTTTATTTTAGACGCAATTATCATATTATTTTTTCATACACTGTATGCATAAATAAAAACAGACTCAGCATTGCCAAAAACACACATACCAACGTATAGGTCACACACTTTTTTTGTGAGTATCATATTTTTTTTTTGTAGAAGTTATTTGTAACTTTTTTTTCCTTCTTAATTTTAATAAAAGGTTTAATTGATAGTATCATTGCCGTGCTAGGTGCAAAATCAATTAAAATATTAATTGATTCAATAAATTTTTTAATTGAAATCCGTTTTTAATTTTTTCTGTGTATAATATGATCAGCCACATTTCGGATAGTGATTCGGATAATATCTAATGTTCTAAATTTTTAAATTGCTAAATGAATTTTTTATTTTTTTTTTTTAAATAGAATTTAATTTTTATTAAACTAGTTTTTTAAATTAATTATGTGTTTTTATGGATATATAAGTGTTATTTTTTTTTAACTGATGTTAAAAAATAAATGAATTGTTTTTTGTTAATATTTTTATGCGTTTTTAGTTCAAATATGACCCTTTGATTTGCAGTTATGGGTTTTTCAAACTTGAGGAACACATCTCTCATCTCAAAGTGGAGTCTTTTTTTATGCAGATTTCTTTATGCGGTTTTTTTTGGAACGCATCACCCCTTAAAAACAGACCCAAGTGTACTGCAATTTATGTGCACACTCTTTAGGCACCTTTTGGCTATACCCAGCAAAAACATGGTAATGTCAGGTCAAGTAATAATATGTCATTACATATTACATTACTTTAAAATACAAAATAATGGGTTACTTATAATGGGTTCTAGAAGTACTTATATGTAATTGTAAGATAATGAGTACCTGGTAATTGGTTACATATGTATCGATTTCATATTTTTGATTATATAGTAATAATTTGTTTTAAACATTTTTACAAGTAAATTTTCCAAGCTTCAAGTTTTTTTTTCAAGATTTCTTAAAAAAATAACTTAATGATGACCACTTATTTTGTAACTCCTTGGTAACCACTTATTCTATCATTGTGAGTAACCAATGGTGAGTAACCATTGTATTCCTTAAAATTTGTATTCCTTAATTTCTGAGTAATTTGACTAAATGGGCTTCTCAGAAGCCAAAAGAGCCAAATCGAATTTATTCAGATTTACATTTCATTGCTTAGGATTACTCTATTTACCACAAAATTTTTATGTGCAAAATCATTTTCCTTTATATTTGTCATAAAACCGCTAAAACATATTTTTTTTTTATTTCGGAACTTTTTTTTGTTATTTTCACAAGCCAGTTGAGCCAAATCGAATACTAGACTATTTTTGATAAGCTATATCACAGTCATTTCTTATCGCATCTGAACAATACAGGGCTCTTTTTTTTTTGTACTACCCAGCAAAAAATAGTGCTTCAAAGAAGCGCTTCCGAAAGGCATTATTCAATTACGAAGCGCTTCCGGAGGGCATGATTTTTGTTCGCGATGGCCCACTTGGTATGTCTCTTTTAAAGCGCTTCTTTCATGTTCTCTTAGAAGCAATAAATTCATGCCTTAATTTGTATATTTTTATTTATAAATGTATTTTAAATGCAATTACATTTTTCAAATGCACTTTTCTACCTAAGGAAATATTTCAAACTTTAAAAAAATTGTTTATTAATATATTTTGAAATCTTTACTACAACTTCTAACATCTACTTTTTAGTTTCCAAAAAACAGGCAAATTTGAGAAATTTTAGCAAAATTTTAAAATTTGAAAAAAGTTTACTCAGAAAATTATTTAAGATTTTTCAGAAATGAATTGAAAACAAATTCAATACTAGTCTATTTTTGATCAGCTATATCTCAGCCATTTCTTATCGCATCAGAACGATTCAGGGCTCATTTAATTTGTACTGGGGTCTACTTTTTGCCTATGTCCCCATTTTTTGTGCATAAATGCATTTTTAATGCAATTTCAAGTTTAAAATGCATTTTTATTATGTATTTTACAATACTTCTAAATTTTTTGCTGCCTCACTCACAATCGTTATAAAATGCTTCAGAAACTAAGGTATTAACCTCGTCTGGTTAACTAGTTAGTAATACGTGTATATTAGACCGAGTCACGAAAAAAATTTGCTCTAGTTTGTGTTTTACCAAAAGAGCATTACGGTGACAAAACTATGTTTTAATCATATTAATATCGATACCAACATTTATCTTCGTGAAAGTACATCATCTATGTGTGTATATTCCCAGGTGCTCCGGAACAAATTTTTAGAAAAATTTTGAATTAATCCAATCGTCAAATGTATTCGGTTTATAGTTAATGTAAATATGAAAATGTAGCTTAGGAGAAAAATCCACGCTCGTTTTTTAGCGAATTAGAAAAATGTATGCACTTTTTTGTTTATATATGTATGTATCGAGTTAAAATTGTTCCATATTTAACACAAAACACTTCATAAAATTTTGAATTCGAAAAAAAAAGTATGCCACCAAAAAAAGTACGTTGTGGAATTTTTTGTTTTAAGACGAATTTTCATCATTACATCAACTAGAAATTTAGTCGGCTTGCAGATTGGATTACTTAAATTTTTTTTTTTTAAATTTGGTTTAAAAAACAATGGAAAATGATCTCAATTTGCAAAATTTTAATTAACATCTATGATGTACTTGCCTAAACAAAAATTTTAATACCGATATTGAACTGATTAGAACATAGTTTTCCCACCCCATCCTATTAAATTTTTGCTAAAACGCGAACTAGTGCGAATTTCGAAAAAAACTGAAACACCTAGGGGAAACACCGCGGACCCACAAAATGTTAAATGTTGACATTTTAAAGTAATTAGATCTTCTTTATAACAAGTCTTTTTAGTTATTTTCAAAATAAAATGAGTCTTGAGAAAATTTGAAAGTTTACAGCGTAAGAGGTATAAATCGAACTTATTTAAATATTTCAAATATTTAAAAAAGCAAAATAAATAATAAATAAATAAATCAAAAGTTTAAGAAAAAAAAATACAGATTTTCGGCAGTAATTAAAAAAGTTTTTAGTCAACTTATGTTATCTTTTTTATCTGTTTATTGTAAATAGTTTTTAAACAAAATACATTTTATAAAAATGTCGACTAAACTTATTTTGTAGAAATTTAAAGTAGTGAAAGCATATTTGGCTAACATGGAGGGTGTTCTACTGGGACACACACACCGATGTCCATTATATGTGGAAAAGTAACATTAAAACCGATTTTTGTGATTGAAACCAATATGCTGTTGCACACAGAGAAATAAAGTGGCAACCGAATTGAAAAGTGTATTTTAATGGGAACAACCTCTAAATTTATTTAGTACAACGATATATACATTAGATTTCTAAATATTTTGGGAGTTGCAACTAAAATTCTGTTGAATTAACCGAACTTTGTTGTGAAAACTAATGTTAAGTTGTGCCAACCGACTGAAATTCGTAATAACCGAATTTGAGCCGTAGTAACCGAATTTCAGTTGGCAAATAGCTAATTTTTTCTCTGTGTGTGTATATATATTATGTATATATATTATATTTATACATATATATTTGATGAGTAAAAAACATTTTAAGTCAGAGAATCTTTAACAAAAAGCAATCGAGCTCAAAAATCTTAAGAAAAAGTTTTTAAAGCTCAATATCGGATAATCCACATAAAGCAAAAAAAAAAATCACAAATGGGTAATAAAGCATGAGTAAAAAACATTTTAAGTCAGAAAATCTTTAACAAAAAGCAATTGAGCTCAAAAATGTTAAGAAAAAGTTTTTAAAGCTCAATATCGGATAACCCAAATAAAGCATAAAATCCAAATAAAGCCTAAAAACCAAATAAAGCATAAAACCCCAAAAAGGACTAAATCTAATTTGTCTTCTGAGGATTTAATACGTTCTAGCATTTTTAAATTAAGATGAGTGTTAAAAAATGTTTATTTATCTGAATTTTTCAAATTGAAAAGTTTTGGTAAATGCCGAATTATTTGAGATGAAACCCCGTTTTCTCGAATAACTCAATAACTGCCCGGGAAAATAGAAATAAAAAATAATCTAAAGCTGTTTTAGAGGAACCGTGACTGTGTTTAAACTCGACAAATTGTTCATTATAAAAAAAGTGTATTAACGCTTTCACCGCACTCCCATGTGCCTAGTGCTTAAATTAAAAAAAAAAAAAAAACGTTGTCTATTTTGTTATTATTTTTATAATTTGTTTATTTGCACTCACAAATGCACATGTGCATGTCAATCTGAATATTTGTTGTAACGTTTTATAGTATTGCATATCTTTTGTTTTTCTATTCGCACAATAAAAAGTTCATTATTGAGGGTTTCAATCTTCATGGTACATTTTCATTCATTTCATTTTTTTTTTAATAAATTAATGTCATTATCACAATACTTATATTTAAACATACTTTTGTTCCTTTTTATTAAATATTAGCCGCGTTCATGTAATATCGTATATAAACATTGAGTTTTTATATCATTAGTGTCATAAAAGTTTTACCAGCCCTGGAAAGTTTATTTTACAATTTCTTTATTTTTATTTAAATATTTCAAATATTTAATAAAGGAAAATAAAAAACAAATAAAAGTTTAAGATAAAAAATACAGATTTTCGGCAGTGATTAAAAAAGTTTTTAGTCAACTTATTTATTTTTATCTTTTTATTGTAAATATTTTTTAAACAAAACACATTTTGACTATTCAAAAACTTTAAAAAAAAAATTGATTAAAGTAATAAATTAATTAAGAGAAAATTAAATTAAATGATTATCATTATGATCATTAATTCTACAAACATTTCATTAACATTACACTTAAAGGAAACCTGTGTCATAGATTCTATGAAAAGTTTTAATGGACGCGTTCCAGTGGCAATTTTTATTAAATTCATTACAGAAGTGAAGATAATTCTCTGAGTGTACCTACATGTTTTGCCATTTGATACCACTTTTTTATTGCAATTACGACTTTTAAATAATAATGTTTTTTTTATTAAAACTGTTTTTTAAAAAGAAAATTTTCTAAAAAAAAATTGCAAATAATATATAATGTATATGGGTGTATATATAAAATAATATACGAACATATATGACCATATTTGTCTATATATGGAAATGTAGGTTCAGTTTTCTATTATGAAAGAATATGGATGACCATATAAAAAATATATATGATCATATATGAACTTTTTTAACCGGGTAAAAAAAGATAATAATTTTGAAGAGTTTAGTAAACTTTTAATTCATTAACGCATTATTGACACGGTGCTCCTTTTTCGACCTAGTACTTTTAAACGGCTATATTTTTTTACTGGATAAGATAATTTAGTGGTTTAAAAATCATAAAATAATTCAACATCTGGACTGCATTGTTATCCAGAGGTGCCAAATAAATATTTGAAGTATCAATTTAAAACCTGACCGATCGAACGATGAGTTTTTAAATACAAAAAGTCTAAAATATTCCAACCATTTTCATACAAAATATAAATAATTTGTTTTTTTTTTAATGCTACTTAAACTATAGAATTTATAATGTCAGGGGTGCCATATGGCAATTTTAAGAAATGGTCAAAAACCACTATTTTTTTTCAAAACATTTTAAAAATCGGTTCACTAAAACAATAGTTTTTCATATATTTTTGAACATAGAGTTGTTCACAAAATTATACAAAATTTAAAGTTTTAATATTAGTGTCCGACCGAACAGTTCGGCCAGTAAATGCATTTGGTCAATATTCGGTACTTTAAAGCATTATGGACAAATTTGGCAAATGGAAAAATGTTTATTGGGCTGATTAGATGCTATTTTGAGTGTCAAATTTGAAGAAAAGTCTTTAGTTAAGCAATGAATTCACTGTTCGGCCTCAGAAAGTTCGGCCAAATTGAAAATAGTTCGGCGGCCGAACTTTTAACTTTATAGCTTAACTTCGGCTTTTCTCTTAAATTTTATACACAAAATCGAATTAAATCGGCTCAACAAACATGTTTCCAATACCAAAATTTATTATCATTGCCTCTATATATCAAAAAACCGACAAAATATATTTTTTTGGCCGAACTGTTCGGTCGGACACTATTTAATATATCTTCAACTGTCTAGGATTTAAATTCTGTCAAAGTTTCAATTTTGGTAGCTAATATCTTCCTACACCATAGGACGCTTCAAGAAAAAAAAAAAATTTGAAAATTTCTTAATGAAACATTGTTCTATATATCTGCAAAGTTTGGTTACAAAATGTAAAACGGTACTATGACGTGTCTTTAATGAGTCAACCAAACTTTGAATTTTTGTAGTTTTTATTGACCTTAAAGAGACCTCTAGTGGAAATATTAGCAACCAAAGTTTAAACTTTGACATCATTTTAATCCTAGGAGTGTGAAGGCACTTTAAAAAGTGAGATTTTATTTGTTCGGTTTGAGATCATGACAAATTTTTCTCTAAATTAACAGAAAAATAATTTTTATATGATAATTTACTTTGACTATTAGAAAAAAACACAGGAAAAGTTATTAGACACTAGCATGAATGGAATGCATTTTCTGACCCACTACGGTCTTCATCAACATTCTTCGTGCCATTTAAAAATTTAAAAATTAATTTTGTAAAAAAATCATGAGTACTCGATTTTCAAAAATTTTTGGGCTTTGATTTTTTTCTTAAGAATTTAATATGGCAACCCTGACATTACAGTTTTTTAATTATGGTATTTCAATAAAATCTAGCCATTATTTATGTTTGGAGTAAAAGCGGAATAAATGTTGATATATATTTGACATTGTGTATTTGCAAAATTCATGGTCCGATGGGACAGACTTTCAAAGATAATTTACAACCTTTACAATCTTTTTGCAGAGAAATAAATGTTTGTAGTTTCTCATCAACATAACAATAAAAAATATAAGTTTAAGCTTTAAATAATTGATTGAAAATATTTCCATCGAAAAAGGGGAAATAGATTTTTGTTATTAAATAAATATTTGGCAACTCTCTATAAAAATTTTCTATTTTTGTTTTACTTACAATTGTAGTCAATAGTAAGTAATATTATTTTATGGTTTTTACATTAATTAATTAAATTCCTCAACAAATTTTTTGTATATTTTAATAGACTTATTTACGCTGAATTCAAATCTGTAAAAAAAAAAAGTTTTACGGTAGAATCTACTGAAAACGACAGTTAAAACACTATAATTTCAGTTAAGTGGCGACAAAGGTAATTACCATTTAAATAACTAACAAATGTAGTTAAAGCAACTAATAATGTCAATTACTTTTTTTGATTTGTCCAGTGTTATTTTTTTTTATTTCTGAAGATATTTCTCATAAGCTTATTAGACCTAAAATCGTAAAAAACTGACATTTATTACAAGAAAAATTTTAAGACAATTTTAAAACAGTTATTTTTTATCTTTTTTTAACAGTTATTTTTTATTATTTTTAAAATATTAAATTTAAAATATCAATTACAATAAAAAGATGTATTTCCTACATTCTACTTAAAATGCAGAAATTACCAGTTTGTTGTAAAATTACTGTTTTGGTAGTTGTTTACTAACATACTAAAATACTTAAACAACTGCTTCAAACAACTGTTAAAAAGTACAGTAGTTTTCTTTAGCTTTTTTTCAAAATAACTCAAAATAGTTGTTGTGTAAGTTTTAATAGAAAAACAACTGAATTTTCAGTTAAAAGCAACTACTACTGATTACGTTTAACTTGCATTTAAATGCATATATCTCAAAATGCGCATTTTTTCATTCTTAAAAAATATATGCTTATAATTGAAATCTCCTCTACATTTAAATGAAGAATTTGCGGTGGTGTCTCTATTGGTCTCTGAGTTATAACCAAAAACGTAATAAAAGATTGAGAATCGCCCTAGTTTCTATGAGTGACATGTAAAAATGTGCACATGCATAGGAAAAAACTTGTATTAAATAGGAAAAAATATACTTAGGACTATGTTTTTGGCTATAACTCAGAGACCTTATCGGCCAAAATTTTATACTTAAATGTAGGGTTCAATAAAGAGCATACATTTTTTTAAGAATTTTAAAAAAGACGCATTTCGAGATATGTGCATTTGAACTTATGACCGTAAAAAAGAATGTTGACCCTTCCATGAAAAGAAGTCAATATGCATATAATTTTGAAGAGTATATTTTAACATAAAAAATAATGCTCACACGATTTTTTTATCTTGTATAGTATTGCAGTTATAGTCAATTTTGTAACGATGCTTTAGTCAGTTTGATCGTTTTTTTTGCAATTTTCATATTTCAGAAACTGAAAGGGTCCGGAATCTGAAATTTATGTTTTGTCGATTTCTTGTCGAGTATGACAGGTATGGTGAATTTCATTGAAATCAGAGATGGTCGGTCCCAAAATACAATTTTTTTATTGAGTTAACATGTTTTTACTCGATATTAGTACACAGTCTGCTTACGATTTAACTAACTTTTTTTATTTGAGTGTATTACTATGATGTTCATACATGGAGTATATCAGTAGATATTATAAAGTTGTGACTATTATTTCACTAATTTAAATTTTAATTGAATTGAAACGAAAATCAGAAACAATTTCTTTTAAATTAAAGACGTAGTGCAGAAATCTGCATATGTCAAACATTTTGAGAAGTTAAATTTTTTTGGGTTTGCTGATATGTTCTTACAATGTTTATTTTTTTATATTTTTATCAAATGATTTAACAAAAACCACTGAAGGATGCAAAATTTTTATTAATTATTCAATGATTGTATGCAAGTGCAGGAGAAATTAGGCATGTATTCAAAATTCGAAATGAATGTTAGCAAAACTGCCAAAAAAAAAATTGTAGGGAAATAATTTGAAAAATACAATATTGTACAAACACACTCATAGAAATAGACCTGTAAAAATAGCAGAGAAAGCAAGATACTAAAAATTCTTTAAAAGTGACGTTGTAGAAAAAACTCTTAAAATTAGCAAATTGTTTTCCATTAGTAATAAGAATATTAAAAATAAAACTGTTAAATTTAGAAAATTTTAGATATATTTAATTGAATTTTAGTTAATTAAAAATAGTAATTTAGTCTGCTTAAATCAGCAAAAACTTTTACATAAAATTAAGTTGAACGGAAATAACAGTATATTTTTGTAAAACGAGGGCGGTTCAATAAGTCCGTGACTTTTCGAACTTCCCTCGTAGTTATACAAAATGCAACACTGCTCCCATCAAGTACCACCTGTTTATAGACTACTGTCAAATTTTGAGCAAGTTCCGTCATTTACTTTGCGTTTAATAGCTGTTCAAAACATACAACCTCGTGGATTTTTTAAAAATGGAAAAAAGTGAACTTCGAATGCTCATTAAACATTATTTTTTGCGAAAAAAAAAAACCGTCAATCAAGCCAATGAAAACCTTGATAAATACTATGTGAACTCTGCATCATCGATTTCAATGGTAAAAAAGTTATTTACTGAATTTCGTTGTGGTCGCACAAGTACATATGAAGCTGAACATTCTGGACGGCCAATTGAGGTCAATACACCCGAAAATGTCAAAAAAAAATCCACGATATGATGTTGGCCGATCGAAGAGTAAAAGTGCCTGAGATTGTTGTTGCCATAGGCTTTTCATATGGCAGTGTGGATTCGATTTAAAATTATCAGTTGGGTTTGAGAAAGCTGTCTGCAAGATGGGTGCCGCGTTTGCTCTCAATTGATTATAAACGTAATCGTGGCCAATAAGGTGATGGCAACAGTTTTTTGGGATGCACGCGGGATAATCCACATCGATAACCTTCAAAAGGGAAAAACAATATACGGCGAATATTATGGCAACTTATTGGACCGATTTAACGAGGATGTAAAAAAAAAACGACCCCATATGGCCAAGAAAAGTCTATTTTATGGACCTCGAAAAATCATATTTTTTTTGAAGGGATACAAAACGGAGAAACGTTGGACTAAGTGTATTGAGCTAAAAGGAGATTATGTTGAAAAATAAATATTTTTTTTGCAAAAAAAAACTGTGTTTCATTCAAAAAGTCATGGACTTATTGATCCGCCCTCGTATCAACAGAAATATTTGCTCAAAAAATAGACTGCTGAATTCAGAAGAATACATTTTTATTTACAGTGGTGTTCAAAACATTTGCAACTGAAATCATGGTTTAGGTAATTATAATTTTTTTGATCAAAAAGATTTGTGGTATAAGTTTTTGGTTTTTTTTATTAAATTCAGTTATAGCATATTATTTTACAAATACAAAAAAATTATTCATAATTTCTCAAAAATAAAAAAAAAGTAATTTTAACAAAATAAGTCGATAGTGCAGTGTTCAAAACATTTGCAACTCTTAAAGTAATTAACAGGAAATAAAAACAATGGTTTTAACGCTCAGTATTTTGTAGCGTAGCCATTATTTTTATAACTTCTGAACACCTCTTAGGCATTGAGGCATTCCACTGCTTTCCAACTCAACGAAAAGTTCATCACCATTTTGGAATACTTTATTGCCGATATTCCGTTTTACAATCATCCACATGTTCTCAATCGGGTTGAGATCGGGAGATTGAGCCGGCCACGACATGATATTAATTTCATTTTCCTGCAGCCAAACTTTTACAACCCCCGCCGTGTGTTTTGTGTCGTTGTCGTGCTGGAAGGTCCATGAGAATGGCACTTCCCATTCAGCATACGGAAGCATAGCTGAACTCAAAAGATCTCTATAGATTGTGGCCGTAATGCGGTGAATTGGGCCAATCCCATTTCCTTAAAAACACCCCCGCACCATAATGTTTCCACCTCCGTGCTTCACTGTGGCGGTTGTGTATCTTTGATTAAACTTTTCGCCTCGTGGTCTTCGAACATTGGCTCTTCCATCTGATTCCCGGAGGTTTAATTTAGACTCATCTGACCAGTTCAAATGGGTGCACGCAAAGTCAAGCCGAGCTTTTCGGTTTTTTCAGACACAACCGGTTTTTTTGTACATCTATAACTTCTAAGACCATATTCTCGGGCTCTTCTTTTAATGGTGGGAAGAATGGCATCTATCAAAAGTTCAGTTTTAGCTTCTCTGGGAACTGCTTTGGGATATTTCGTAAAAAAATTCTAGATTTTCCGATCTTCTCTTACAGTTGTAAGACGGGGTCTTCTACCTTTATGAGTTGTGTGGATGTTACCACTATTAACAATGCGGCAAAATCATTGATTTTGGAACGGAGTACTTTATAGAAAATTCTTTTTGGGAAAGTTCATTTTGAAAATCATTTAAAGCTTTTGATTTAAAATTAGAATTGTATTTATTTCCTGCCATTTTTTACAAAAATTATTCTTACGATGTTTATGCTTCCAACATCTTATTACAACTATTAAAGAACAATAATTATAATAAATTTGTTTAAAAAATGTAACGGCCTGAATCTCATATTAAAGAGGAATGCGATTACCGTTATATCCTAGCATTTGTTAGTATAAATTGTTTCGTTAAGAGTAAGAATAATGAGAGTTGCAAATGTTTTAAACACCTGCCTTTTTGAATACATATATTATTATTATTTTTTTTGTTGTTTTAATTTAACGGAATTAATTTTTTTTATTTGTTTAACATAAAATAATGTATGAAGAATATGTAAAAAATAAATTTTAGTAACTAAGTGTGATTTGAAGAAAATAAATCAATGAAAACAACAAATGCGATCTCAGTTCCAAATGTTTTCACCACTACTGTATATTAAAAAAACCTTGTTAAAGTTCTGCCTATTATATAGGCTCTAGCTTTTCTAAAACTTCGGGTTCTGATGAGATCTTTAGCCAGATCGAAATACTAGTATCAACCTAGCTAATATGTTTGATTTGCTTTATTTTTGTAAATATACGGAGGTTGAAAGCTCGTTATAAATTGAAAATAACATAAAAATAATCTCGATGTATATAAAAACAAAAAACTAATATAACTTAACATTTTGACATTTTTATGATTTTTTGTCTAATAATATTGAGCACACTTTTTGCTGATTTTAGCAGCTTAATTTGTAATTTGCAATTAACTAATATTTAGCTCAAATATAAGAAAAATTTTGTAAATTTAACAATTTTACTTTTACTATTCTTATCTTACTAATATTTGGCACAACAATCTGTTATTTCAACAATTTTACCTGCCAAATAATTTTGAACTAATTTTTAGTCGTTTTAGCAAACATTTTTACATATCCTAGTTAACTAACAACAGGATCAAAGTAAAATTTATTACATCATTTGCATTTTCTATGGTTTTAATTAAAATCCACCCCCTTAAGTAAATATGTATCTATCGATTAAAGATCAATTTACTTTTTTTGATGTACTTGTGCAGAAACATGTTAAAGTAGACCAAATATTACGACCATATTATTGATTTTTTCTACATTAGAATGTTTTTTTTTTTTTTTTACCAACATAATAACTATTACAATTGGTTTACCACTGAATTGAAGTGGATTGACTTGACTTATGCTTGGGGAAATACAATTTCGTAATTCGTTGTTTTTTGCATTACTTGTTTAAGGGAAAAAGTGAATTTGACACAGATACGAGTATTTATAGCCATAGTAACAAAACAATTACTAATATTTAATACCACAACATTTCCTATATGTATTACCATTTGAAAAAAAAAAATTTTGTTTGAAGATAAAATTTTTATTTTTGTTTAAAAACAGTTCAATTTTTACAACG
Organism: Delia radicum; assembly: GCA_021234595.1. NCBI lineage: Eukaryota > Metazoa > Arthropoda > Insecta > Diptera > Anthomyiidae > Delia > Delia radicum. The sequence continues at coordinate 118,950,976 of CM037854.1, forward strand.
GCAAATTTGTATTCCTATTTAAAATAAGTCATGTTAAGTTCAAAATAAACAATTATATTTTTAGATTTGAAAAAATTAAATATTTGGAAATGGTGTAGTAGTAATTGAAAATAATTTTGAGTTCTTTCCGTTTACAGTCATAATTTTGAGTTCTTTCCGTTTACAAAGCATAATATTTTTGTACATACACTCAGAATATTCTTACAGTAACTACATGTAGGTCATTCGTGTAGTAAACAGTAGTAGTTATTTTGAATGTTATTGTAGTAAATTTTCTATGAGAAAATGAAAAACGACTATTTTGGACAGTCATTTTAAAAAACTAACTAACCAAAAATATTTAACAGTTGTTTTGAGTAGTTATTTTAGTATTTTAATAAACAACTACCAAAACAGTTAATTATTGTTAGTTATTTAAAAATATAAGATTATGTCGAGTTTTTAAAAATTCTCGTTTAGTTTATATTTGTTATTATTGATATATATATATTTTTTTTAAAGAGAGTTCATAGTTTGCAAATAATAATTAGAAAACTTCATTGTATTTCCAATGCATAAAATCGTCATAACTGGAATACCGTTTGAAAATTTGACTGTGCATTTTAAATAATATGTAGAAAATACAAATTTGTATTGTAATTAAAGGAAAAAAATATATTTTTTTAATTAAAATTTTTTTTAAATACCGAAAAAGTAGTGGTTTTTACAACTTATGTAGTCGTTGAATGTTCATTGTTTTTATTGTTTTGTTTCTCATTTTTATGTTTGATGCATTCATTTAAGGTTAGTCGTTTTTGACCGGTTCGTAAGTAGTTTTTACTACTATTGTAGTTGTTTTATCAATAGTTAAAAGTCAATACATGGCTAGTAATTTTTATAACAAATACTTTTTGACAACATTTGTAGTCAATTCAACTATCATTTTTAGTCATTTCTACCTTCTTAATCTCCAGAGTTGTGTGTGTAAAGTGTGTGCCCAAATATAACTTTTCTTGCGATTGATTTAAATATTGTTTTATTCATCAGACTGTGTTTGAAAATGTGTCAAATAATAATTTTTTTTTTAATTTATAACGATATATTTACAAAAATAAAGAAAATCCAACATATTAGCTAGGTTGATACTAGTATTTCGATCTGGCTAAAGATCTCATCAGAACCCGAAGTTTTAGAAAAGCTAGAGCCTCCATAATAGGCAGAACTATATTAATCCTCAATTTTGCTCAGTTCTTGTCTTCTTAGTAGTCAAGCACGTGGTTAGGGTCTTTTCCTAACAAGCATCATGACGTTACTAAACTTTGAAGACCAAAAAGTGTTTTCACAATAAATAATCAAAAACTAGTGTGTGAAAAAGTTCACAGAAAAAACTAAAAACGGGTTTCAATTAAAAAATTTATTGAATCAATTAATATTGTAATTGATTTTGCCCTATAACGGCAATGATAATATTAATTAAAAATTTCATTGAAAATTAAGAAGAAAAAAAGCTATAAATAACTATCTACATAAACAATAATGATACTCAACAAAAAAGTGTGTGAACGACACGTTTGTACGCATATGTGTTTTCTGTTTGTGCATTTGTTTGTGCTTGTTTTGTTTGTAAACTACAAATGCATTTGGTATTTTATACTGAAAATTTTCTGTATATGAAAAATTAGTTCGAGAATTATGTCTAAAATAAAATATGTATTTATATATTTAAAAGTCAATTAAAATATTAATTGATTCAAATCAAAACTTTTATTAGATATTTTAGGTTGATAATTTTTTCTGTCGAAATAATACAAATTGGACTTTTAAAAAAATCACGTGTCTAGTCAGTTTGTTTTTAATGTGGTAGTACAGTTTAACAAGGACTTAACAATTGGCGCAAAACCTGAAACTGGTAAAACAAAGAAACCCAGGAACTCTTACAAGGCCTAAAATGTGGTGGAGATTTTGTGAGCTTGTCCAAAGGTTTCTTTCCCCGAAGTACCACTTCACGTGCAATGATCGAAACTTTTTGTGTGCAAGATAAAAAAAAATTTTGGGCTTAGACCATTTAAAGTGAAAAAAGTTCCGGAGGGGAATGCTAAGAAGCCGAAAAACTTGCAAAACTACTAAAAAATATATTTTTCCACAAATATGAATGTTGTGTTAGGGACGACAATGTATTTGCGGATTTTTTATAGCTTCTCGGACGGAAGTCTTAGTGGTTAGTCTTAGAGACGTCCCGGAATAGTACCAAACAAAAAAACAATCGATATTTCAAAAAAATGTCTCAATCTCAAATCTATTTCCAACTTTCGATATAAGTGGACAGAAAAATCACAACAGAAATTGCTTATGGTAGGCATACCATTAAATTAACAAATAATTATGTTAAACGCTTAACTTTTAATATGATACAGAATATAAAACTGTATAAAATTTGAATCAATAAGATGTTGTATTTTAAGCTATCGCTTAACTCAGTCTCCATTAACAAAATTTTTTTTGTGTTAACTTTTATTTGGGCGAACACTTTAATAGTAATATTATGTTCTTTTTGCACAAGATAAAATCGACAATAGTTATATAGTGGGTATATTGAATATCTTATTTATTGTACATATTATTGCAAATACACTAAAAGTTATATTATTTTGACTTGCTGTAAATGTCGGTATGCTTTAATTGTCACCCCTCCTTTTTAAAGGTCTGAAAAATTGCTTCATGTAGACTCAAAAAAAAGTACGAAGAAAAATAAAGTTTACGCCTTACTAAAATTAGCTTTTTTTAAATTTTCCTTAAAGTAAATAAAATAGCTTATGAATAATGCAAATGTATAAGATTTTAGTTCATATTAAGTTTTCATTAACTTAAAAATGATAAGACATTTTATTTAATTTTCCTTTCTTTAATCAGGTTAATATTCTTAAAAAATATTAAAAAATGTATTTCTTTTTAGTAAAAGTCTTAAATGTTAAGAATTTATTAAACTAAAAGTAAGGAAATTTAAAAGTGTGTGAAAAATCTAAAACCAAATACGCACCTTACTTTAAATTAGTTTAAAAATTTTAAATTCTAAAAATTAAGTATAATAACTTCTTTAAAATTTTTAAACCTATAAAAGTTCTCATTTGGTTTATAGTTGTGTCTTAGACATATTATGTCTTTTGAAAAAAAATTTTAAAACTAACTTGAAACTTATGTACCAAGCACTTCTATAATATTCGCCCAATTTTTTCTCCGTGTAATGGCAACATAGAAAAAATTACAAAATTTAAAAAAAAATCACAGAAACTGAAAAAAAAAATCGTTAAAATTGAAAGAAAATCAACTAAATTTAAAAATTCAATTTCGCTTGTATTTAAAAAAAAAAATCCCAAAATTTCAATTTCGCTTGTATTTAAAAAAAAAATCCCAAAACATAAAAAAAATGTCAAAATTTAAAAATATTTCTGATATTTCAAAAAAAAGCTTATGATGTGAGCAAGATTATTCAAGTTCAAGATCATTTGTTTTTTGTTAAACAAGAACCGTGCAATGTTTATTTATTAATTAAAAATGTCTTCATCCGCTAATTTAATGCAGACTTTATCTAATGACAAGTCCTTACATGTTTCATTTCGCGTCACCGAAAATCTACATTGGTCCTCTGAAGAAAACATGTAGATAAAGTCTGCGAAATTGAAAAAAGTCGCTAAATTAAACAAATTCGCCAAAATTGAAAAAATCACCTAAATTAAATTTAAAACGTTTTTATAGCGAAAATATTTTTGATTTTTTTTTTTTAATTTTAGTATTTTATTTCAATTTGGCAATTTTTTTCAAAATTAGATTTTTTGTTTAATAAAAAAATCGCCAAGATTTAAAAATCACCTAAATTAAATTTAAAACGTCTATATCGAGAAAATATTTTAGATTTTCGTAATTTTATTTTTTAATTTCAGCGATTTTTTTTTTAATTATAGTTATTTTTTTTTTTTTTAATTTTATCACATTTTTTATTACATTTTGGCAGTTTTTTTTTATTTTTGCCGTTTTTTTTCAAAATTAGCTTTATTGTTTTAGTTTCAGAAATTAAAAAATAAAATTACAAAAATCTAAAATATTTTCGCGATATAGACGTTTTTAATTTAATTTAGGTGATTTTTCAATCATGGTGATTTTTTTCAATTTTGTGATTTTTTCAAATGTTTGCGATTTTTTTACTTCGAATTTGAGATTTTTTAAAACTTTAGCGATTTTTTAATTTTGACAACTGTTTTGCACTTTTATAAATTTTTTTTTCCAATTTTTACTCTTTCAAATTTCGAAACTTTTTTAATTGCGGTAATTTGGAAGATTTTCTTAAATGTTAGAGATTTTTTCATATATAAGAGACTTTCAATTTTTAAAAAAAAAATTGGGCTTATTTTAAATTTTAACAATTTTTTTTTTTTTTAATTTGGAATTTTTTTAATTTCGGTAATTTTGAGGATTTTTTAAATTTTGACGTTTTTTTTAATTTGTAAGTGTCTTTTTAAAATTTTGACGATTTTTTAAAATTTTAGCGATTTTTCATTTCAATTTTGGCGTTTTTTAAATTTTTAAATTTTTTATTTTGGCAATATTTTTAATTTCAGCCGTTATTTCCAAGAATTTTTGGCGATTTTTTGCATTTTTTGATTAAAGTTTTAATACAATAGTATGTACTAAAAATTAATTTGAAATTAAAAACAATATTCAATTAAATTTTTAATAGATATGAGTAAAATCTTAATGGAAATTAAAATCAATTAAATATTTACAATTTATTTTAATTAAACAACAATTTCTTTAATTGGACCAAATACAATTAAGCTTTTAATTGAATTAACAAATATTTTAATTGGAAGGCGATTTCAGTTTTTTCTGCGCAAGAATATTTTTACAGATTTTCTAAAGCTTTCGCTATGTGCTGTAAGCTATGAAGTACATAGATGATTAAGTTTTAACTTGACATTTGTTTTAATCATAGAGCAATAAATTAACTAAATTTTCCCTGTTAAAATAATTTGTATTGAAGCTACATAAATGTTAATTTGTTATTTAATCATGAAATTGTATGTGGTTTTATTTAATTACAAATTAATTTGTTAGTGTTACTACAGTGGACAAAATTCCTTTGGGCTCAACAAAATTTGTTTACTTTAGCAAAAACGGGAAAAGCTAAGAAAAATATAAAATCAACAAAATTTCAATAATTGAACTTATTTTTTTAATCGATAAATATATTTGATAACATTTAAAAAAAAAAAAAAAAAATTAAAGAAAAATTCAAATGGGCGAACGCACTTTAATATAATAGAAAACATTTAAGAATTTGCATTAAATTTTGAAATTTCTGTTGCTAAATATAATAGAGATCATTTTTAGGCAGAGACCCTTTTAGTTCAAAAAACAAATGTTGTCTTATTACGATTTTCATAAACATATCGTCACATAAAATACAAAAGGCCGTAAATAACAAAAATTTAAAAAGTTACTTTTTGATTGATTACGATGTAGTTGACCAAAATACATCTTCCCACAAAATTTTGAACGTTTACGTCCAAAAATTCCGATTTTATTAACAAAAATCAAAAGGCCGTAACTGCAATTCCAATATATTCATTAACCAAAAAGTCGTGTAGTGCGATTTTTGACTTCTATGTAATGATTTATATTGATTTTTGTTTAAATAATTTCATTTAATTTTATTTTCTGGAAATGAATTAATAAATTAATCAATATTTCTCAAAAGTTTTCAAGTACTTAAAATGCGTTTTATTTAAAAAAAAATACTTACAATAAATATAAGGTGGCGCAAAAGTAATCCTCCTATCAGAAAATGCTATACATAATAAATACATAATAAAAAAAAAACATCGAAAGGTTATTTTTGCGCCACCTTATAGATAAAAAAAAATCATAAGTTGACTAAAAAATTGTTTAATTACTGTATTTTTATCTTAAACTTTTGTTTTATTTTTTGCTTCAGAAAAATCAAGAACAAATGGCCGGCCGTAACGAGATTACTTAAAAACTAATATTTTTCCATGAATTTTTTGTTTTTACAATTGACTTAGTTTAAGATTTAACTTGACATAAAGAAAATTTTAATCTTTGCAAAAACTGCCCAAAAAGTACCTAAACTTTAACATAATATTTTAATCGATTTTTTGTCTTTGGTACTCCGTCAATTGAACAGTAGTCAATTGTTCGCAAAAAAATGTTACTGGTACGCTTCAATAACTACACAAAATACTGGCATTATAATTTTGGTCAATTCCAAAAAACTACTTCTGGCCAAAAAAAAAAAAAAAAAACGGCTCCTTTGGCTCTCTGTGGTCTATTCTGCCACTACAATACAGGATTTCAAGTGTTTTTTATTAGCTTTCCACTGAGCTGTAATTGTAAGTTCTTTGAGCAGGGTTTTGAGCATTTATGACCACTATTGTCAATTTTCAGTTTCCGCTACAAGTTTTTTTTATATCAGTCGCAACTTTAGACACAATAAATAAATAAAAACTCATTTAAATTACAAAACCATATATATACATTCATAAGACGTAGCTTAAATTTTATAATATTGAATATAAACCTGCATGTAATTCTCATTTAGGTAGCAGATTTATTTATACTTAATGAGAATTTAGTTTTTTCCCTTATATTGAAGCGTAAGGACTATGGCAAAAAAAACATTCAGATTTTTTCTTTGCAAAAATTAGCCCTTTTTTGAAATAATAGTTTTGTTTAAATAATTTTTAATTTATTTTTAGCATTTTTTTGATTAAAAAATGTTTACATTTTATTAAACAAATTTTTTTTTTTTATATAAAAAGAAGCAACACTCAGGAAATTCTTCCTATTAATTAATGTGTTGATTTCTTTGGAAAGGGAATAGTGGAGAGATGAAAGGTGGTGAAAGATGAAGGGCTTCAAACATGGCAACACTGTAATTGCGCGAGTATATAAGTCTTAGAACAGTTGTTGGTCGCCACCTGATGTAGAGTTGGCGGATTTTATTGAAGCTTTTTGTTTCATAGCCCTGATTCATTATTTTACTTCGGTAGGGTTAAGTGCTATGGGAAGAAAACTCATACATATTATTTTTCTAAATTGATGTCGTCACCGGGAATCGAACCCGGGACCATCTGTGTAACAGTCCAACGCGCTAACCATTACACTTTAAAAATTATTTTATCAATTTAATTATAATGTTCTGGAATAAATAAATATACGGATTTAAACTACTGAAATTAAATTATAAAACTTAATAAGGTAATAAACCAAATAAGAATTTATAAAAATCTTATTTAAATTAATTCAAAATATTTATTACTAATGCATAAACATTTATTAAAAACAACTACATACATATATACATTAGAGTGTTTTTTGATTTTTAGATTTTGGGATATCATTACTTTTTAGAAGGTTTTTATTTTTGAAAAATTCCAACTCCTTCAATTCCAGCACGGCGGCTAAAATCGCGAATTTTGGGTACCTTCTTTTGTAGAACAAAAACCGCTAAATATATTTAAAATCTGACTTGGCGAATGGATTCTACATTAAAAATTAGGCTTATAAGCAGTTTTTTACGTTTTGCACCGGATAGCCATTAGAGTGGTCGGAAAAAATCGATTTTTTTATTCTTTAATTTTTTTTTTTTTTAATATACACAATTAAAGAAGATTCTTTCCTGAGAAAAATGTTATACATACTATACTTATTTTTATTACTACCCGTTAAAAAGTTATTAAGCCTTAAATTTTTTTGCCAGTAACAATAACATTTTTTTGTTTTGTAATTTTTATTGCAAAGTAAATTTTATTTATTAAAAACAAAGTACAAAATTTTTATTAACAAAACAATGATAATGATTATTAGAAACAATAAATAGAAATTATTTGATTAATTACTCTTTTTTTAACTGCTGATAGAGCTAAACAATTAAAATTATCTCTATTTTTTACTAAGTCAGAAGTGTTCAACCGCGAAATTTTACCAACAAGTTGTTCGGTGTAAATGCTTGTTGATTGAATATGTCTGAAGGTTTCAATTGCATTTAAAACTTTTCTGGTCTGCCCACTCAGCTGCATTAAAAAGCATAAATGAGATTTTTATTCCAAAATTAACTAGAGTTTTTAAACTCTGAAGAGTTATAATATCAAACGGCGACTTAGAAAAAATGGAATCACTATACGTCATCTTGTGCATTGCATCCACTTCAACATTATTATGCACTTACTCAACTTCTTCGATCTCAATAAAATCTTTTTCGTAAAGCATTTAATACAAAAAAAAAAAACTTTGTAGTAAAAATTTTAAATATATTTAGCGGTTTTTGTTCTACAAAAGAAGGTACCCAAAATTCGCGATTTTAGCCGCCTCGCGGGAATTGAAGAAGTTGGAATTTTTCAAAAATAAAAAGGCCAAAAAAAACACTAATATACATATTACAAAAAACAACAACAATATGTTGTTGCTTCAAGCGACGGTTAAGCAATTATTTAATTGATTCAATTAATTTTTAATTGACAGCTTTTAAAATTATCAACAAATCGATTTGACTGAAAAAAGTTGGGACATATTATTTTTTGTGTATGCTTAGCAATCTAAAACGGTAAAGTTTTTAATTGTATTTGCCATAAAATCCTACTTTTGAAATTTTTTAAATTATTTTGTAAAAATACCACTTTTTTGCTATACCTTGCCATAAAATGCTTGCAATACTTTATAGAAGTTGTTTCATAAAACCTCCATGTTTTTGGACCTAATTTCCATAAAATGAGTTTTTTTACAATCTGGCTTTTATTTTAAAAAATTATTGTTTTTTGCATCGCCCTGTTGATATTTGATACCTTTGTAGCATTCCTCTTATCAAAATTTGTTTTAGGCCACCTACAGTATTCATAACTCGATAGGATTAAAGCTGCAATATATTATTGTTTTAATTTCAGTCGAATATTTGCCGTATTATCTCAGTGACGATGACGCAGAGCCTATAGACAATGCAAAATTGAACTTTCCAAAACCTGTTATAAAATCTGACTTTGGGTATATCAAAAGTAATTTCTAATGTTTTTGTTCAAGCATCAAAAAATTAGAAACTTTCTAGAAATGCTAAGAAAAAAATAAAGATGCAAACAGAAAAAAATAAATTTTTGAAAAACTTAATAAAGTTTTCAGTTTACTGGGCTACAAACTTTGATGTGGAAGAAGTATTTTCAACTTATTCAACTTTACTATGCGATTGTTTATTTTTGATACACTCATAAAAAAAAGTTAGTTCAAAAGTCTGTTAAGCGGGTTCTAATTCAGTTGAGCTAATTTTTTCTGTTGTTATCGTTTAAATCAGTAATTTAACTAAAGTTGTTAGTTATATTATTTTAGCTCAAGAAGAAATTTCATCCGTATTTGAACTTATTTTTCGACCTAAATTTTAGTAATTCGTGACTCTCAAATTTACAAATTTTGCCAGTTAATTTAAACCACAATTTTTTTCAAACCATTATTTTTTTGTGTCTCTGCTATCAGCCTTACTTTTAGATTTCGTTATTTTCTCATACTTTTTATTTCATAATCATAAAATAGGCTATATCTCGAAAACTAAGCCAGAATGGAGAATGGACCAAAAATCGTTACTCCGTATTAATGAAGTATATATATTAACTACTTATATTTCCTGTAATAAGTATGCCCCTGCCTCTGCTCAAATCTAAAAACACATTTTTAGCCGAAATTTTCAGTTGATTCTACTTAAAAATTCTGTTGATTTAGCTAAATTCGTAGTTAATTTAACTACATTTGTCAACTCAAATTTAGCAGACTGTGATTATCAACATCATTCAAAATTCTGCTGGCGCAACTTCAGGTACTTTTTTCTGTTTTTGTAGCTAAATTGTATACTATTTGTACGGAATTTTTTTTATCAGTGTAACTTTAAAAAGAACGGTGCAATGAAAAATCGGATAAAAAATAACTGAGTATGTTTAAATGCTCCAGTCGCAAAAAATACTCTTTTACCGTTATCTCTAAAATTTGAGGGTACGAGGGCGGATCAATAATTCCGTGACATTTCGAACTTTCCGCGTAGTTATATGAAATGCAACACTGCTTCCATCAAGTATCACCTGTTAATAGACTACTGTCAAATTTTGAGCAAGTTCCGTCATTTACTTTGCGTTTAACAGCTGTTCAAAACATACAACCTCGTGGATTTTTTTAAAAATGGAAAAAAGTGAATTTTGAGTGATCATTAAACATTATTTTTTGCGAAAAAAAAAAACCGTCAATCAAACCAAGATAAATCTTGATAAATACTATGGGGACTATGCACCATCGATTTCAATGGTAAACAAAAGTGGTTTACTGACTTTCGATGTGATCGCACAAGTACAAATGACGCTGAACGTTCTGGACGGCCAACTGAGGTCAATACAACCGAAAATGTCGAAAAAATCCACGATATGTTTAATAAATTTTTTCAAAATATTGGTGATTTTATATATTTTGATATTTTACTTACTTTATTGTCATTAAGGGTAATAAAAACTTAAAATTGTGTGTGCACCATAGTCATTTTCAATTAAACATTTAATAGATATTATCAAACTTTTAATTGAAAGTTAGTTTGAAATCAAATGTCGTTACTATTATTATAATTATGACTTTCTATTATGTTATACCAATTGAACTATAAAAGAATTTTATTCTTAATGTTCTAATAATGAAACAAAATAAATCTAAATCTAAATGTGTAATTGAAATTTAAGGAATAGTCACTGATTTTTACTTGTTACTTTTGAAAAACGATTAATCAATGGCCAAATGCATTAACATAACGACCACGTATACAATAAATATGTTAGGTAATATATTAAATGAACATAAATATATTTTTGTCGGAAGACAAAAATATATTTATGTTCAAAATTGTTATTTAGTTTTTGTAATTAAACAATTAACATCCTGATCCACAAAAAAAAGTTATATCTCAAATATAATATCATATCTCATTTGATGTAGAATGATATTTAATCTTATCTTATCGATTAGACCCCCAAATATATTACTGGATTAAATAATATCTAATTTAGGATCCTGATAGATCCCAAAATATCGCATGGGATTAATTTAGATCTAATTAGATCCAAAAAGATAAGTAATTTTTGGTGGATCGAATAAGATATTTTGAGATCAAATTGGATTTACTTAAATCCCATGACATAGATAAATTTTAGTAAAAGTGAAAAAAAAATAAACGAAAATAATTTCGTTGTGGCGCATAAATAATTATTTATGTCGATATATATAACAACATGTGCGCAACGGTAGGCTAGTTGGTAGCGTACTGGCTTATCAGTGCAGGGGTCGTGGGTTCGATTCCCACCAGAGGCACGGGTCTGTTTTCGCTAGAACGCGCCGAAAGTTATAGTAGCTAGAACTCGGTTAGGGTAATAGTATATAATTTGTAATTATATGATTATTAATTCATAAAATAAAAAATAAGAGAAAATATCAATGATGTTGGACCATAAATATAATCATATCTCGAACTAAATAGTTAATCTTGTGTCATATATGGAATCTTACAAATTTATATCTTACATCATTTAATGTCATATATAATTATATATTAAGTTGTATTATAAATATGGAACAATATATAAGCATATCTTATAGCATAGCTTATATTGCACCATATATGATTACATATTAAGTTATCTATTAGAATGTATTATAAATGACAATAGATCTACCATGTCCCATTATGTATAGCATATATGTCTAATATCCAATTTTATTAAGGTCAATATATACAAATATATCGTTATATATGTTACCATATAAAAAATCAATTAAATATAATACATTCTAAGATGAAAAAACACAATACCATATATACATTCTTTTACTCTAGATGCAAAAAAAAAACCCCGAATTCCGTTTCAAGCACTTGTAATTAAAATTTTCATGAAAACTATAAAAGTTGTCATACAAATTTTCTAGAACATTGTGTAATGAGGATATTTGATATCATATTATTTTAGTAATTGTATATCGTAATTATCAAAAAAACATATATATTATCGTTACCGAAAAGTGATGGATAATCCACACAGAGAGAATTTTAGTGAACGAAAAATAATGAAATTTATCAAAGAATTAATGAAACTTTTCCTCTTTTTCTGATATTTTTTATATAATTTAATGAAAACTCTTATTTACTTTATAAAAAAATGTTTCATTATTGGAATTTTTTTATCTTTTTAGAATTGAAGGCAATGATTTTAAAGCTCACACTTAAAGACAAAATTAGTATTTTTCTTAAAAAAAAAAAATATCTCTTTGTGCGGTTCAAATTTCAAAATGCACGATATTTTACAACGATAGCACGTTAGCACTCAAAATTGTAAATTCGTTAAATGATTTTTTTAAGTTTTGACTATTTCCGACTTATTTAATTTTTCTTTGAAAGCCGAGTTGTATATTAAACATAAACATTTTAACCTTAAAATATAAAAAATTTGATTATGCAGTAAAGCTTTATATTTTTGTTAAAATATGTTTATTATGATCTTGGTCATTGAAAAAATTATTATATCCATAAACTGTTCATCATGGCAATATAGTCGCAATTTTTGTAAGCAAAGCCCTATTTTTAATCTTTCTTTATCTCCGAAAAGGGGTGTTGGTGTATCTCCTAAACTAACAAAGCTAGATCATGAAATTTGGCACGTAGCTTCATTTGAACCCCATAGAAAGTATTTTTGGCTCAAATGTTTCAGTGTTATAAAATGGGCTGAGAAGTTTTAAAAATTCGATATTTTGGTGCATAGGAGGGAAATGGGGCATATATGTAGACATTTCCTCTCTAATTTGAAGACCCCTAACAAGAATCTGAAGTCAAAATAAAAATATATCCACAAACAAAAAGTCGGTAGTGAAAGGGTTAACAGAGTCGATTTTATGTTATTTTATCATAATACTAGAACTACCATTTCGCTGAACGTGTTTTGGATTTGTTTTGAAATAAAACATGTTTTGTGCATGTTTTCCCATACATTTTTTTTTTTACCAAAACACGTGTTTTGCTCAAAACACGTGTTTTGCTCAAAACACGTTAGTGGACAATTGCAGTTATAAAAATATTTTACCAAGACTACGACTCAGCCATTCAATTGACAACAATAATTTAGTTGTCAGAGCGAATAATTTTTCTCTATGTATTTGCTGAAAAAATGTTATAACCATATAATATTTCTTTGATGTGAGTTATGTAAATTAGATTATTTTATATTGTCTGCCCACCACTTCTTTCAAACTAAATATCGTATTTACATCACCGTCGCCTGTTGCTTTCGATGGAAATGGATGACAGAAAACAAAAAACTGCTGTTTTTATAGACAACAAAAATATGTTACCCTTAAAAATATGCGTAAAAATTTCAAACATAGTATATAAGAAGTACAGTCAGTCACAGCTTTTGAAGGAGAGCTATAAAATACAAAAAGTATGTTTTGGAATTTTTAAGATTTTGGCTAAAGAGTTTTTGCAAACAATAAAATAAAACATAAAACGGAGGCAGCTAAAAAAGTACAACATACAAATCTCAAAACAGGTGACTACAGTATACTAAAGTGGAGAAAAAAGTTAGACGTTAACTTCCTTTGAATGAAAATATGCAAAATGTATGTAGATGAGAGATACATATGTGAGAGATACACATAATTAAACAATTTGATAAAAAAAAATTTTTAGTAGATTCAATAAAGAATTTCATTATATCCAAGTAATGTTATTAATATTAAGAAATTTTTCATAAACATTTTTTATAACATTTCTTAAAAAAAATTCATTCGATTTCATAAATTATCTCTTCATAAATTTAATGAAAATTTAGAGTTATGAAATTATTACAAAGACTAATTTTTTTTATTTTTTCGTAAAATTTCATAATTTCAGTAATTTTCATACATTTCAAACTTTAGTTTTAAGATTTAATTCTCAAGTGCTATTTTATAAAGTGCTTTATTAATTAAATGTAGCCTTTTGTAAATTTTGGACTTCTATGAAATTGTTTAAAAAATCATATGAAGCGGTTTCAATGCATTTTGCAAGACATTCATAAAGAGCTTTATTAATTCAAAGATCTTCTTAATATTAAAAAAAATTATGAAACTATTGCATAAATTCTATAAAGATTTCATTGTCGTTATTATTCATTAGTTTTATAGATTTTCATTAATTCTAAAAACATTTCGTTGCCATTGACTTTATTGAAACCTGTTTCAATGGACGAATTCCAGTGACAATTTTCATTAAAGCTATAAAGAAATTCATTACTGGAGTGAACATAGTTCTCTCAGTGCAGAAGTTTTAAATTGATGCAATTTTTTCTTTCAGTTTTGTTGATTTTTTCAAATTTTGGAGATGTTTTCAAATATTAGGGGATTTTTTCAAATATTATCGATTTTTTTCGAAAAATCAGTTTTTTAAAATTTTGGCGATTTTTTTTTTAAATATTGGTGATTTTTTTCAAATATTAGCAAATTTTAATTAAATTTTTAACAGTATCTAGTAAAAATTTGATTGAAATTAAAACAATATTTAACAAAATTTTTAATAACTATTATTAAAACTTTAATTGAAAATAAAATCAATTTAATAGTAACAAATGATTTTAATTGATACTACAATTTCCTTAGTGGGACCGAATTCAATTAAACTTTAAATTAAATTAACAAATATTTTAATTAAAACTCAATTTTATGTTTTTCTGTGGTCAAATGAGTATCCATTTATATCTCATTTCAAAAACATAGGACCTCATACCACTTTCAAAATAAATAGTGCATAAAGTCCAGAAGGTCGTAACTACACCTTTTAGTTTTTTACAGGAGACAAAAAACCTTATAATTAAAAAACTACATATCGTCACCTAAAATCCAAAAGGCCGTAACTGCACATTTTAGTTTTTTACAGGAGAGACAAAAACCATTAAAATTAAGAAAGCTGCACAAAGCTTAATATCCAAATTTTAGAATTATGCTTAAGAAACAAAGACGGATTTGATTCTGACAAAAAATTTCATGGAAAAATAGTAGTTTTATGTAATGTAGTTACGGCCGTTTGTACTTGAGCTTTCTGAAGCCAAAGACCCTAACTCCAATGCAAAAATTTATGCAAAACATAAAACAAAAGTTTAAGATAAAAATACAGATTTTCGGCAGTAATTATAAAAGTTTTAAGTCAAATTATATTTTTAAATATATTTATTGTAAATATTTTTTTTAAACAAACGCTTTTTAAAAACTTCCGAGAAAAATTGATTAATTTTATTTATCTGGCAATAGATAATAAAATTTAATAAAATTTTTTAAAACAAAAAACAATATAAATCATTTAATAAAAGAAAAAAAAGCACTACACGACTTTTTGGTTACCCTGTTAAAAATCGAAATATATGGATGCATACAAAGTACACATGGTTCATACATGAACATGTGCATGATTCATATGTTCATAAATGATTCATATATGTTCATGAGAGGGACCATACATGATCATGTGTGTGCATTAACAAAAATTGAGGTAATATTTGCATGCATTATCATACATGATCATATGTGTATCTTAACGAAAATTAGGGTAATATTTACATGTATGATTACATATTAAGACATATGAGCATATATGAATCATATATGGTTAACTACATCGTAATCAGTCAAAAAGTCAAAATTTGTATTCTCTACACTCACTACACTCAAATATAAAAGTCAGTAAAATTTGCATAAAAATGTGTAAGTTTACAAATATAATTAACTATTTTGAGGCCATCAGACCGTTTAGCAAAATGTGTCTGTGTCAGTAAATTTTTTGTTAACCCTTAACGAAAATCGATTAGCCAAAGTCAGCAAATTGTTTTACTAGAAATTAGTATTTTTTATTTATTTTTTTATTTTAGCTTTAATTTATTTTGCATTTTCTTCATATTTTAGAATATAAAAATATTCAACTTAAAAAAAAATTTGGTCTCTACTATAAAAAACGAAAATGAAGGGTCGCAAAACATAATTATAAAGTTGCAATTATTACATTAAATTACAGTAACTTAACAAATATAATTTTTGGTCACTTAATATACGTTTCTTTTTTGTTTCATAATTTATAATATATTTTTTTCAATTCTTTTATTAATTAATGAGTTTAATATTTTTTTGCAATCTTTATCGAAATACAAAAAAAATTATCATTTTAATTTTTTTTAGACGCGAATGGTATTGCAATTCAAAATTCAATTATCGAAATACCAAACAAATTTTGGATAATTTGGTAATAAAACACAATTTGCATATTATTTTTTAAATTAATTGGCTTAATTTTGATTGCAAATATTCAACTTAATAATTACTTAATTAACAAATTTTGTTACAAAAATAAAAATAACAAATATTGTTACAAAAATAGAAATAAAAAAATTGTCACAACCTTAGTGGGCTTTGAACCTAGGTTTGTAAAGTTACAAAATGTTAGCACCCAACAGCTCTGCCAATTGAGTTACTTAGCTTTGAAAACCTTAGCTTAAATTCAAATTTAAAAACGGAATGTTTTTAGAACAATAAAAGCTTTAGAAAACTTGATTTTTCTTATACAGTGCTTCTAAGACCTCCGAAAATATTGTTATAGACGACAAGTTTACTAGAATAACACCTTATATTTAACCCCGACAACTCAGGAAAAAATATTTAGTTTTTATACCCTTAACTACACTAGGCCAAAAAATATGCATTTTGCATAATTTTCACAGCTCCAATTACGAATAAATAATTTTAAAAGATTTAAAGATTGCATAAGTTAAAATAATTTTGTTAGCTTTACTTTACACACATCATGGGGATTTAATAAAAAATAATACTGAAGGCATCACTCTATTCACTTAGCGTGTGGACCAATTTAATTTGGGAAGATTTAGAGGAAAGTTAGTATGTACAAAAAATATATTTTTGATGAAAGAAACTAATTTTACATTGTAAATTATTTTATTAGATTAAAATTACTTAATTCCGAAATATTAAATATCTGGCGCATCGTTAATCCATGTTAACCGGAGGTAAATATTGTCCCACAAAATTAAATTGATGGTTACAACTGAATTTTGGTTAAAATAAATAACTGAAAACAAGTTTGGTTCTTAATTAAATAAAATTTTTAAAGTAATAATCATTAGTAATAAAAAATATTAATTTTCTTTATTTAGTCATAACCATCAAATTAATTTTATGTAACATTTTTTACCTACACTCAAAAAAATAAGTTAGTACAAAATTTAGTAAAACGTCTTGTAAATCAGGTATACTATTTTTTAGCAAATTTTTTGCTAAAATCGTGTTTTCGGCTAACATTTTTGTTATACTTATTCAGCACTTAACTGTTTTATACTAATGCTTTACTAATATACTAATGTTTTACTAATTAATTTTGCTAAAAAAAAATTGTGCTGATAAGCACATTAATAGTGTGGACGACAACCAGATTGAAAGATATACGCAGAATGAAGTAGATGTCGTGGCATGTCAAGATGTAGTAGAGAAGAGGAAAATGATACTAAAAAGTACAACTCTAATAAGACATAGAAAAAAATCAACCATGGAAGTTTTTGTATCTATTTTTCATACATAAAACAAAATTAAGAATTAAAACAACTTAAATTTTGCGTTGTCACCGGCTTGTGAAAATAATTGTCTTTTAATTAAATAAAGGACAAAATAAAATATTTAAATTTAATATGTATTTCTAAACTAAAGGTTTATAGATTAATAACCTAGTGTGGTCAAATTGCAAACAAACATATACAGACATGTAGACAGAGTAAAGCGAAAGACCAAGACACACGTCTTAGGTAGATTTTTATGGTTCCTTTTCTTATTGCAAAAAAAAGGGTTGTTTTTATCGTTTCGTTTGTTTTTGTTTATTTTTTCGTTTCGTTTCTATAATTATCTTCGGCAGTTGCGTCCTTTAAAAGAAAGCATCATTTAGACAACCATTGATGTAAGTAGTTGAAAGAAAATTTTTGTTATGTTATATATATTTATTTCTATATATTTTCAGATATTAAATTAATTCATGTCGTCAATGTGGGAAAATGAAAATTTTTATAAACTTTTGCTGAATCTACTAATTTTGTTGCTAAAAATCAGCTCGCTGATTTCCAGCAAAAGATTTTGCTGACATTAGCAATTTTTTTGCAAGCACCCTCCTGACTAAAATTTTGCTGACTTTACAAACTTTTTTTTTTGAGTGTACGGAAAACATGGGTTAACGATGCACCAAATATTTATTGTTTTGCAACTGAATAATTGTGATCAAATGAAACAATTTACAATGTAAAATTAGTTATTTTCATATTATTTTCATTAAAAATATATTTTTAATTTTTTTTTAACTAAAAATCTGACTTTCTTCAAATACGCCAAATTTAAATCTGTTTACGAGCTAAGTGGATATAGCGATCCCTTTAGTATTATATTGTTTTAATCCCCATGATGTGTGTAAAGAAACACAGCCAAAATTATTTTAATATTTTCAAATCTTAAAATCTATCAGAATTGATAAGTCGCATGTATGTCCGAAGCATTTTTAGTGTTGAACTGTGTAATTTATATATATTTTTCTTTCCTTTAAAAAAAAAGTAAAATATTAAACAAATATATTTGAAAAGCAAAAAAATGTAAATCTAGTTTAAGCATAAATACTATTTTTAATTAAAAATGTTGACCATTAAGTATTTTTTGAATAAACTCATAAAGTAATGGCTTATAAAACTTGGATAGCCTTCAAAAACACGCATAAAATATTTTTCCATATTTATAAGCATCTCATCCATATTTCATCACCATCACCATCATCGTCATCACCATTATTATAACAATTCAAGGGCACTTTTTAAACGCAGTGATTTCGTTTAGATAGAGAGTTGAAAAATTATAACAAAGCATTGATTTTTTACACAGGACTATTTTTTATAAAGCTGTTTTTTGCATTCATTACCACTGCAATGGCCTTGAAAAAGGACCATTATTACCGTTATTAAATAAAAGTAAAGAATACAAATTATAGCTAAAAAAAATATGATTGAAATAGGTAAAACGAGTGAAAGCCTGTAAATATGGAAATACAAACAGAAACATTTTTCCCCCATTTTAACTGAAATTCGGTTACTACTACAAAAATCGGCTGGAATAACTGAATATTGGGTTTGATAACAAAATTTTGTGAATACAACTGAATTTTAGTTGCAACACATAAGTTATTTAGAAATCATATTTGAATATGGTTATAGCAGCCGAAGTTATTGCTTGCAGCCACCAAAATACACATTAAAATTCGATTGGCACTTTATTTTTCTGTGTGTAGTTAATTTAAGTTTGTTGTTTTAACTTTGTAAAAAATTTGAATTTTTAATAAGACTTATTCATTTTTTGTTAAATTTTAGAAATGGAAATCATTCCTGAAGGCAGACACTTCCGTTTGGTGCAAGAATCTGAGCTTCCAGAAATATTGGAATATTTAGAACGTTTTTTTCCGGAATCATTAAAGGTAAGTTTTTCGGAGTACATAATTTAAAATTTTGAAATGAAATAACTTAAATATTTTAAATAAAACACAAATTTAAATAGTATCGTTAACATAAACATATTAGTTAACGCTTGTATATTTAGTGGGGTCATAAATACACAAAATACAAATTTATTTAAACAACATTTCATCCATTTCGTCTAATGAAATGTTGCATTATATTCATACAAGTTTTATAGGACATATTCTCATAAAGCTTTTTCTAAATATTATACAAACAGATAAAAAAAAAATAGGGGAATGTTATAGAAGTTCTTAGTAATTATACAACTACATAAGTTTCAAGTTAGTTTTACAAAGTTCTAGTAAAATATTTACAAATTTTTGTAAAATATATACAAGCCTAGCATAGTAAAAAATTTCTAAAAAAAAAATCGTATATTTTACAAGAAATTTGTAAAATTAACTTGAAACTTATGTAGTTGTATAATTACTAAGCAATTCGATAATATTCCCCCAGTTTTTTTCTGCGTGTAAGCAAAAATAACTTTATCATATAACGTCCAATAAAACTTTTCATAAATATGATTAAATATTTAATTAAAAAATGTATTACCTTAAAAAAATTGACAAAAAAATTTTGTAAACATATAAATAATTTAACTATTTATTTTAAAAGTGGTATGAATACACTAAAAAAAAAAGTTTGTATAAAAATTAGTAAAACAGTTTTCAATCCCCCATTTTTAGTATAAAGATATATTTTTTAGTAAATTTTTTTGCTATTCTTATTCTACGAATTACTAAATTTTTTACTAATTTTGGTTGCTAATTTAACTAATTTAATATTACTAACTTCTGAAAGTCGATTTGCAAAAACAAGCAAATGTATTACTAATAATATAATTTTTTTTTTAAGGTAAAAATTATTTGATCTTGACACAAGATAAGAAAAAATCTTGAACTTCATTTATGCAACTAAATAAGTATTAACTACACTCACGAAATAAAGTTTCATAACATCGATGAAAATGTTTCATAAATCCTTTGTCATCAATTTTTTATCATATTTACGAAGTTTTCATAAATACGACGAAGAGTTTATAAAAATTGAATACAAATGTTTCATATATATTCACCATTTCATAAAAAAGGTTCATAAACTTTATGAAAATAATTTTATTCAAGGTTAATTAATTTTATTTATTATTTCTACACTCAAAAAATAAGTTTGTAGAAAAGTTAGAAAAACATCTTGTAAATCAGGTATACTATTTTTCAGCAATTTTTTGCTAAAATTATGTTTTAAACTAAAATTTTAGTTATACTTATTCAGCGCTTAACTGTTTTGAACTAATGTCTTACTAATATTTAACTAATGTTTTACTAATTTATTTTGCTAAAAAAATGTGTTGATAAGCACATCAACCAGACTGAAAGATATACGCAGAATGTCACGATGTACTAGTGACGAGAAAAACTATACTAAAAAGTACAGCTCTAGTAAGACATAATATAAAAAAATCAACCATGGAAGATTTTTGTATCTGTTTTTCATACATAAAACAAAATTGTGGATTAAAACAACTTAATGTATTAATCTATTAATTAAATAAAAGACAAAATAAAATATTTAAATTTAACAAAGATTAAATGTGTATTTGTAACCTAAATGTTCATATATATTAATAATCTTGTGTGGTCAAATTGCAAACAAATATGCAATAAGTAGACAGACTAAAGCGAAAGAGAAAGACATACATCTTTGGTAGATTTTTCTGTTGCCTTTTTCTTATTGCAAAAAAAGGGTTGTATATGTTATATTTTGTTAGTTTTTCGTTTCGTTTCTATAATTCTCTTCGGCATTTGCGTTCCTTTAGATTTGGTAGATTTTTCTGTTGCCTTTTTCTTATTGCAAAAAAAGGGTTGTATATGTTATATTTTGTTAGTTTTTCGTTTCGTTTCTATAATTCTCTTCGGCATTTGCGTTCCTTTAAAAGATAACATCATTTAGACAATAATTGATGTAAGTAGTTCAAAGATAATTTCGTTTATGTTATAAATAATTATTTCTATTGTTTTTAGATATTACATTAATTCATATCGTCAATTTGGGAGTATGAACATTTATATATTTTGTAACGTATTGTAAATTATTTTAAACAGAATCACAAAAATATGTTTTATGATTTTCAGCAAATAAATTAACTAAAGTCTAATTTTTCTACAAATTTTTTGAGTTTTTTTTAGTCTACTAATATTCAGCAAAAATTTTATTAATTTTTAGCAAGGGTTTTTTAATTTCTAATCTACTAAGTGTTAGCAAAACTTTTGCTGAATCTACTAATTTTGTTGCTGAAAATCAGCGAGATGAAAGATGACGAAAAATTACAGTCAGATTTTCCTAAAATTAGCAAAACGATCTGCCTGCCTACTATTATCAAAATTTTTTGTAACAATTATTATTTGCGTGCCTTTGTTTTTAAAATAAGATATAAAGGGATTTGCATTTCAACGTTTTTGAAACTGTTAACGGCAACTTTTGACCAATATTAAAATAAAAACTTTTAAAATATCGTTGTACATAAACTTTTTCATAGGATATTGTAAATTTTTTAAGAAATTGGAAAATTAACGGGGTTGTTTTCACATAATTAGTTTAAATACATACATAAGGGTTCTTCAAAATTATAGACGTCGGAAATTTAACCCTGCTTAAGACCCAATCAATGCGTCTTTATGCTAAAAGTGTAAATAACTAAAAATCGCTGAACAAGAAGACAAGAAGACAAGAATGGAGCAAAGACAAGAATGGAAGACAAGAATGGAGCAAAGACAAGAATGGGAGACAAGAAAGGAGCAAAATTGATTATTAATAGGTTTTTTGTTAAAGTTCTGCCTATTATAGAGCCTCTAGCTTTTCTAAAACTTCGGGTTCTGATGAGATCTTTAGCCAGATCGAAATACTAGTATCAACCTAGCTAATATGTTTGATTTGCTTTATTTCTGTAAATATACGGAGGTTGAAAGCTCGTTATAAATTGAAAATAACATAAAAATAATCTCGATGTATATAAAAACAAAAAACTAATATAACTGTAAAAAAATATTACTTGAGCCAGAGTACACACTAAAAATTTTTTATAACATTTTTGGTCTTCAAAGTTTAGTAACGTCATGATGCTTGTTAGGAAAAGACCTAACCACGTGCTTGATTACTAAGAAGACAAGAATGGAGCAAAATTGATTATTAATAGGTTTTTTGTTAAAGTTCTGCCTATTATGGAGACTCTAGCTTTTCTAAAACTTCGGGTTCTGATGAGATCTTTAGTTCTGATGAGTTCTTGGCCAGATCGAAATACTAGAATCAACCTAGCTAATATGTTCGATTTGCTTTATTTTTGTAAATATACGGAGGTTGAAAGCTCGTTATAAATTGAAAATAACATAAAAATAATCTCGATGTATATAAAAACAAAAAACTAATATAACTGTGAAAAGTTTTCATATTAAAGTCGCTAAATAACGATAAAGTTTCGACTATAGGTTAAAACTATTAAAAAATATTTTAAATGATTAATATTTAATTTAATACCAGAGAACAAGATACATCAAATCTATAAAATATTTTGGCGGTAATTACAATTATTAAGTCAGGTTTTTAAATAAAATAACGATTTTCGGGAAAATGCGGATTCAAAAATTTTCAATGGGAATACCTTTTGATGTTATTTTTCGTATTATATTATAAAACTTTTACCCCTTAGAATTTCTACTCTGCCAAGAAACGTTTCTATGTGAAGTCTGTTTTCGATATCGTATTTAAATTAAAAAATTGGTCCATTATCTAAAAAGTTGTTCAGAAAAAGGTATTTTTTTTAATATTTTATGAAAAAGCTGGAGAATAACGATATCCTACCTACAATGGGTTTAGCGACATTATAACGTTATTCGATTTCTCTGAAATTTGGAACATATGTTAGTGGGGTCCATACACAGCGATGCAGCCTTGACCATCACAAATCCGACTACATCTAGTTTCTTCATACGATTTTGAAACACCCTAATATACATAGAACATAATCTGTAAATTATCAAACTTACTTCAACAAATGCATTTAGAAAAATTTAACGAAATTGCGAATTTCGAAAAATCGTAGAGCAAATTTTGAATCTTTAGATCAATGTTATTAAGACTCTGGCAATACTTTTATGAGGAAGATATCCGTGTTATTAAAAATAACTTACAATTCAAAAATTCCGTTAAAATATCAGCGATTTTTTTAATTTTTACAAAAAAAAAAATTCAAAATTATCTCATTTGTTTCAATGGCAACGATTTATCTTTATATTAAGGGATCAATTGTTTTAAGCTTTCACCTAATTAATTTTTAATCAATTTAAAATTGTACATGTTCATTAGGGTATCCCGTTAGAAAATTTAAGTTATAGCACCGAAACGATGAATATTAAAGAGCTGAATATAGAAAAAAATACAGAAAACATTTTTGAAGAGTACTTTTAGATCCCAAAACACGATTTAAGATTTCTAAAATGGTACGTTTTGAACAAAAAAAAATTGTCTTACTTTTTGTAGAAAATAGGGTCAAAAGTTCCGTTATGTTATTTATTATGGGAAGAATATTCATAATTTCTTTTTAGAATATGATAAAAATGATGTGGTCACACATATTTTTTTTAGTTTTTAGAAACTACATACTATTTTCATATATTTAGTTAGAATATTGTTGTTCTACCTCAACCCCAAAAATCTAATATGATATTGTCATATTAGATTTTATTTGTTGCCTTTCAAAAAGTTTAATCATTTTCATGATAGACAATACAATTGTTTAATTGGAATCACCCAATCGTTTTGAGTTAATCCAATTATCTTTTTCGATTTCAGAAAACTGAAGATTTGGGTGATGCCAATGAAACAATTGGCCATCATGAAAAAGATTAAACTTTTTGAAAGGAAACATATAAAATCTAATATGACAATATCATATTAGATTTTTGGACTTGGGATAGAACAGAATATTGTTATATATATGAAGATATATTATTTTTTTGTTTTTCTTATAAAAACACTAGTATGACACTTAACTAGCGTCAAAATTTCTAAAATAAATATAATTGAAAATTTTTTGAAGAGTTTTTCAATAATCAATAATTTAAAAACTTTTCAATTTAAAAAAAATACAGTTTTCAGTTTTTGCAATGCAAAGCTTGTTTAGGGAAAAAGTATTTAAAAAAAAAAAACACAAGGCAATTTCTCCCATAAATTTTCTTAGTTTCAGATAATCAGTAAAAAATAAATGTATAAGGTTTATTAAATTAGCCTTGCAACTGACTAGGAAAAAATAAAAAATTCAAAATAATTTGTTTTAATAACCAAAGTATTTGAAAAAAATATGAATATTTTTCCCATAATAAGCTCTACATAACGAAACTTTTGAGCCCTTTTTTGATAAAAAAAAAAATAAGAAAACATTTTTTTAGCAAAAGTGTGCGAATGCCGAATACTTCTTATTGTTTGAGTGCTATTACTCAAGCCAATTCGCAAAAAACGCAATTTGTCGCAACACCCTAATATTTATATTTGTTGAACTTTTTCTTTTCTGTGTTATAACATGCAACTTTTTTTGTTGCACCCAACTACTTTTTAATTGCCAACAACAACACAGTAGAAGTTTTCTTTTATAGTTATTAAGCGAATATAATTTCTCAATTCGGAAAATGTGTTTTTTAAAAACACACATTAAAAACACAGAAGTTATTTTGTAAAGAAATAAATGATGATTAATTGAGGCATTTTTATATCAAAACAAAAGTTTTGCTATAATAAACTTGTACCTTGAAAATTAAAAACTTTCAAAAAAGGTCTGCTTATGTGTCCCTTAAATGAATTTAAAAAAAACTAAAATACTCCAACTTTTAACTCTTACATTAAAGAGTTGAAAATGGGTGGGACAAATATGGCACCATCTAAATTATTTACGTATTTCTTGAAGGAAATTATAAAATCAAATCAAATGAAAGATATTCTCTATAACATATCCAAGTTGCCTTAATTAATGTATGCACCCATTTGCAGATCTTCCTTGTAAAGTGAACATTGATATAAATATTTGAACACACAAACACTACCGCATGTGCAAAAAGCCAAGAATGCAAAAAGAAATCAAAAATATTAAATGTTTATAACAACTGGTGACAACATGAGGTTCTCATTGCAATTTCAAAAATTAAAAAATAAAAATTAATATTAAAAGTACTTTTATCAAAAAACAAAACATACCAACATTGGCGTAGCTAGATATTTTTCTAAGATACAAAAGGATCACTCTGTTCGGTTTTCAAACCAGTACTTTAAAATTGGTTAATTTTTTACTGCTCCCATATAAAAAAAAGACTGTAAAAGTTACAGAAAAATCTGTAAGTTACAGAAAAATTTGTAATTTCACAGAAAAAGTAACGGTTTTTAGGACATCACACTCTTGAGCTGATATTAGAAAAACGTGTCTGTAATTATTAGTAAAGTGAAAGAAAAAATAATAAACTATACTAAAATTTAGTAAAATTTTGTAAACCATCATTAGAAAACGATTTGCTAAAATAAGCCAAAGTTTTTAACTAAAATTTTGTATTTTTGTTTTTAATTTTCGTTATAATTAAAAAATGTTCAACCTAAAAAAAATTTACTCTCAACTACGTTAAAAGTAAAAAATGTTGCTAATTTTAGCAAATTTTTTTTTAATTATTTTGCTAAAACCAGCAAAGCAAATTATTAAAAAAAGTTTATAATGTGTAAAACGAGAATGGAAACATTATTTACTAAACAAAATTATTTTGTACTAAAAAGTAGTACAAAAAATGTAAACGTTCTACTTATTATTAAAATTAGTACTTTTTTTTAATACAAATTTGTTTTTGTTATCTTTTGGCATATCATTTATATTTTCGATTATTATTATTTAAATTATCTTCAGTATCGGTTTGTGTTAAGCAAATCGTCATTTTCTTATTGCAGTAAACTGAAGATTAGGGTAATGCCTATGAAACAATTGTATTGTCTATAAGAAATATGATCAAACTTTTTAAAAAGCAACAAATAAAATCTAATATGACAAATATCATATTAGATTTTGGACTTGAAGTAGAACAATATTCTAACTATATATATGAAAATATAGAAATTTTCGTATTTTTAATGACAAAAACTAAAACATTTTTTAATTAGTAAAATTTTTTGCTAAAATCAGCAACGACGATTAGTACAAAATTTTGTTATATGTAATTAGAGAATAGGAAAATGTTTAACTAAAAGTTAATTTTGTAATTAAATGTTTCCTATTGTGGTCTGTTCCCTTTTGATTTTATTTTGTTGTTGCATGAATATGTTTAAACTGTCAACTGTCATCGAGTTTTATTTCCGCTGTCACTAGTTTTGACTTGAATGCGCACGTTTTTCATGGTTTTATTGTGTCATTTCAAAAAACGCAAAATAAAGTTTAATTCTTCGTAAATATAAAAAGTGAATAACAAACATGTTTTAAAGAATTTTCAAAGTCGGCTTTTTGTAAACGGTAAGAATTTTATTCATAATTTTAATAAACTATGTAATTGATTCCATAAACAAATATAATAAATGAAACAAAAATATGAAAATTTTAATTTTCATAATGTTCCAAAAAGTGGACCTTTGATATATTTCCTTATTTTTTTTTTTTTTTTTTTGATTTTTTAAAAAGATCTTTTTAACGCTTCTCTGTTTTGTGTATTTTGAAAAAATGTTCAACATGTTTTACAACAACAAAAATATCGTTGGGTTACCTCAACTCCCTCTTAAACATCTTTAAACGATACATAAAACGTTTAAATAAAAAAATTAAAATAAACTTTAATTTAAATACAAATGTTTATAAATTTTACATAATTTTCTTATAATATTAGCCCAGTTTTTTAAATATCGGATTTATTTCGTTAAAAGTGTCATAGTTTTTTTTTTATTAATTTCACAAAAATTATATTTTTTATAAATATAACACTTAATACGTAACGTTAAAGAAAAAACTGCATGTACCTACAGGAATTAAATAAAGCTAAGTCCAAAATCGATTAAAAAACCAAATAAATCCGTTTTGGATTTAGCTTAATTTAATTCCTGTATTTGCAGTTTTGCAATATTTTAATTTTTTCCTTTACATTATATTAGCGAATATTTTTATATATATGTGTATTAAGAAGTGGTAAATTCTAAAGATTTCCTGTTATGGAGTTGTAAACAATAGAGTTCGTGACAAAAACATGGTCTTTTTGCCCCAATAATCAAAATGACGTAATTATTTTTTTAAAATTTCAACTCCTGCCACAAGCGAGCTGTAGCCAAAAACGCTAAATTAGGGTCCCTTTTACAAAAAAAGAAAATTCGATTCTACAACCAAAAAATTATTCAAAAAAAAATTTTTTTCCCAGTTTTTAAAGCGCGCCGTTTAGGCAATAAATAGAGTGGACGTAACACAAAAACTTTTAAAAATAAAAATGCATTAGGAACTAAGAATAATGGTACAAAAACGTTCGATATATCGCGAACCGCTAAATAGTGATTAGGGTATCAACTTGGAGCTACGAAAAATGTTACAAACATTTCCGATATATCGCGGCAAGTTAAAATGTTGTTAATCAAAAAAAAATATTGCATTTTAGTAAAGACAGCATTTTTGAAAACTTAATAGTTTTTACTGGTTTACCATAAGCGAAAATTTTTGCCCCATTTTTCTCAGCAAAAAATGATTTTAGATTGTGGGTCATAAAAAAATACATTACAAGTTTTTTGAAATAATTAGATTTTTCCGACAACTCTATTTCCTAACTGGCGCACTTTAAACAAGGGAAAACATAATTTTAAATTTTTTAGATAAATGTCATAGAATTTCTTTGGTTCTATGGTATTTTATATACTTATATATAACTTTATGTGGAAGTGTATATAATCTCATATATAGCTATATCAAGTTTATACGACGAGATAAAATATATCAACATACCATATAAGAGTTTGGTATCGTTGGATTACGATACTTTTGAAAAGAATCCACTATAACACTTTTGATAAAACAAAAACATGAGAAATCCTAATGGGAATGTAAAAATGTAATGTAATGTAAATTTCCACCATTCAATGAAATATTTATCAATAGGCATAATCCAATGATTTTTTTCACTTAAATATACTTTAAAGTCACAAATGTGAAATTAATGTCAGAATTTGCTGTAAGCAGTCCCAAGATTCCCAAAAATAAAATTTAAATTTCCAAAAATGCGACGTTTTAAATTTGTTGCTGCCATGTCTATATTTAAAATGGGGATTGGAAGGGACTTATCCAACAAATTAAGTATATATTGGAGTATCCATAATCGTTTCCGCTACCTAATTGGAGGCGTGAAAATTTTGCAACAGTATCCTTGATTTCGCTTGATTTACAAGCATTTTTTATGCTCGTCAAGAATCAAGAAAAAAAGAACATGTTTTGTAAAGATTTTTTGGATTTTTCGTTAAACACAGGGTATCAATTATGTATCTTTTTTACGACACACGACAATGAAATGACACCCAGATCATTATCGTTTTGGGGATGGAAATAATAATACAGTTTTGTAAAATGCTAAAAACTTTTCATTGAAATCGCGCTTTTTCCAGGCCAATTATTCAATTTATTTTATGTGTTTGAATTAACTAAACTAACCAGACGCAAATGGGATCGTTTTTAAACATACAGTGGTGTGAATTAAAATAGGGACATTTACATGCAACAGATTTGAAGTAAAAATTAACACATAAATCTTAGGGGAAAACTATCAATATCATTTTTATATTATTGTGCAACAACAACTTTTCATTTTACGTTATAGTTTAGAGCTTGTTGATGTTATTTAGAAAGACATTAAAAATATATAAAATCTCTAATTCGAGTGTGAAATAAAATAGGGACATTAAGCAAATTGAACAAAATAATTAAAATTTCTAGCATTTTTTTGTTGGAAATATAATACTGATGATTGCATTAAATAGATATATTTATGTCTGTATCATAATTGTGCGAAGTTTAGAACCAAGGGTCAAAAATGTCTAGGATATGGAAAATCGCGATCAATTGCGTAATAAAAATAATGTTTTGTATTTTTTTGTACCAAGCTATTTTGTTGCAGTTGTTTCTCAATTCTAAGATAAAGAAAAAAAGTCATGACCCCTTTCGAATCCTTACAAAGCTGACTTACCTCCAAAAATCTGATTTTTTTTTAGATATTTTTAGGATTATCTGTTGTTTAACTTCATTTATTGGGATTTTGCAAACAATATCCCAAATTTTTGATAATTGTTCTTAAAAGTAGACATGTTATCTGAAAACAAACAAAAAATAATGGTGATGTAAAAATTAGATTTAAACGCATTGAATATTTAAATGTCTCATTTATGTGCTTATCAAAAATAATAAATGTGAGTTATTTGATCGTTTGCACTTTAATTGTATCATTTATTATCCTGTTGCTTGGATCTACGAACATTGTATCAAAGTACTAATTTGTATAATCAGCTATTACAATTAAAAATTAAAAATCGTGGAATAAAACTATTATCGACATTATTTAATTGAAATGTCTACTTTTTCGGGATATGGATTGTAAAATCCCAATAAACAAAATTAAACAAGGCGTAATCTAAAAAATGTATAAAAAATTTTCGATCTTCGAAAGCAAGCCAGTTTTTCAAGCATTTAAAAGTGGTCATGTCTTCTTTTGTTTATCATCGAATTGATAAACAATTCTAATAAATTAGTAAAAATTCTTTTTGTTTCGCAATTCTTCGCTATTTTTCATATTCTAGACATTTTTGACTATGTTCCAAACTTGGCTTAACTATGATACAGAAATAAATGTATCTCTTTAATACAATGACCAATATTATATTAAAACAAAAAATGGTAGAAATTTGAATTATTTTGTACAATTAGCTTGTTGTCCCTATTTCAATTCACACTTGAATAACAGATTTTATATCATTATTTTAATGTTGTTTTTCTAAATTACAACAACTAAGAACTTTGAAATTTAATAAAACAAAGATGAATTTTTTAAATTGGCATGAAATTTACTTTATTCGAAAGATAATCTTCTTGGCATTATAATTTAAATTTGACTTCTGGCATATGACCGCCACGGCTGGCTCGGACGTTGTCTAATCTGGAGGTCCAATTTTCGATGACTTTTTCCAACATTTGTGGCCGTATATTGGCAATAACGCTGCGAATGTTGTCATCTAAGTGATCAATCGTTTCGGGCTTATCGGCGTAGACTAGCGACTTCACATGTCCAGCGGAGTTAAATCGCACGATCTTGGAGGCCAATTCACGGATCCGAAACGTAAAACTATACGGTTACCAAACATTTCCTTCATTAAATCAATTGTGGCACGAGCTGTGTGACATGTTGCGCAATCTTGTTGAAACAACAGCTCCTGCACAATTAATGAACGAAAAAGTCAATAATCATCGCGCTCACCATTGACTGTAAGTATGTTTTTTGTTGGCCTCTACTAGCAGATTCCAAATATGTTAATTTTATAAAATAATCGGCAAATCAGCTTCAAAACTTAAGCTAAATACAGCGTCATTTATGACTGTTTCGAATTTCATTGCAACTGCAGCACTAAGTAAGAAATTTTCTAATTATTTCCAACTGTGCCACTGTGCCACCATAGGAAACTTTCCGTTTAATAAAAAAAATTAAAAATTGTGTTTTTTTGCCTACCTACACTAAGCGATTTTAATTAATTTAATTTGTTTCTTTCAATAAACTAAAATTTAGCTCAAATATAACAACATTTTTGCTGATTCAACAGATTTACTTCTGCTATTCTCATCTTACTAATATTTAGTAAAAGAAACCGCCAATTTCAGCAGTGTTTTTTTAGCAACGACATTTTAAACTAATTTTCAGTAGTTTTAGCAAAAAATTTTACAAATTAGTTTCTATTAGTGTAGATTTTAAAAGGTTGTCTGGCAAAACTTTATCAAAAAACATGCAATACAAAAAAAAATGTTTTGTGAAGCTCAATATTAAGCAATTTCTGGCTTTTCGATAGAAGCTGTTATGACACATTACCACAAATATATGTTTTATGATTTAGAATATCATTCTTTTTGAAATGTAAGAAAGATAGATTTTAAAATTTAACAATAACATATCAATGACAGTAGGAAGAAAGGCCATAACTCGGTTTTATACGTTAATCTGTTAAAATTTGGATATACAGTCAGTTTGACTACATTTTTTTATTCCATTATTATTAATTTCCTTCTTTATCTAATAAAAAATATCTACTTAAGGCCTTTCTACATTAACGGAAACATATTTTTTTTTAATATTTGTTTAAAAACATTTTCAATTGTTATGCTGCCATATTCAACCATATTTTTTTAGCATCAATTTAAAAATTCAAACCATGGCAGTGACAGTTGCATCAGTTAATCAAAAAAAAAAAAAAGTTTAAGGTCACTTTTATTTTGTGGATGAAAATTTTTTTTTGATATTATATATTTTTCTACAAGTACACTGTGGAGCAAAAGTGAGCCTCTATTTCTCAATTAAAACTCACGATGTATTTATTCTGCGAATCTTTTTGGATAAACGAATCTCTCTAAAAAAAGGTACACCCAGAAAAAGGATTGGTTGGAATTCGGTCGAAACCATTAAAATTTATTTGATAGGACGTTGTTTTATTTGAAACTACCAATAATCGATTAATAGAGCAAAAATACTGTAATGGAAATTAAAAAGAGGGAAAAGGAACTAAAAAAACAATCTATTTATCCAATTATTGGTATTTCCAATAAATTTTTTAAATTAAATTCGGTTAGCAATTGTGTACCATTTATTTTATGATATTAATTTTTTTTAAAAAATTGTCAATAATCAAAAGTGGTTGCTGCGAATACAGTATTCGCAAACAAATAGAGGTTCAGTAGTACCAACCGAATTGTGGATTGCATTGCTTATAGAAGCAACTAATGATTTTTATTTTAACGAATTTGATACAATGTTTGTTTTCCTAACAAAATATTTAAATTCAAATTTAGTACTCAACATTTATAAGTGTTTGTGGAGAGTTTGCCTGTACTCCGAACTTCCGAGTTCGAATCTCAGAAAAGACAAACACAAAAAGGTTTTTTTTTAAATTAAAATAAAAAAAAAATTTCAAATGTTTAAATAACAAATAAGGCAATGAAAATTAAAAGTGATTATGGTGTAATCAGTTGGGCAGAAGACAGAGGAAATTTATAATCTGAAAACCACGGTTCAATAATAGAAAAATCAATAAAGTTTTTCAATTTCACTAAAATTTTGTGGAACGTTATAATATTTATTTAGAATGTAATATTGGGTTAGGCAACTGAATATTAGCTTTCAACTAAAAATATAATTTAACATTACTATAGTTGTCGTAACCGCCAGAATTCGATTGGCAACAAATTCGGTGATCACAACTGAGACTGTTTTCTGGGTGTACCATAATGTGTCCTCTTTATATTCATTAAGGTCCAACCTTTTGGTCCCCCTATATCTCCTACAATCTCAAATTGTATAGAAGAAGGTCATTGGCTCACTTTTTCACC
Organism: Delia radicum; assembly: GCA_021234595.1. Lineage (NCBI taxonomy): Eukaryota > Metazoa > Arthropoda > Insecta > Diptera > Anthomyiidae > Delia > Delia radicum. The sequence continues at coordinate 118,984,213 of CM037854.1, forward strand.
AAGACCCCGATTAACTAAAATCTATTGATAAAAAAAAAATGATATTGGGAAACAAAGAACATTTTCGGTCAACAACGTTATTAAATTGCACAATTAAAGTGACCCGGATAATAGTGGAAAATTATATCCTAAATATACGTTTTAAGACCAAAATTTTACAAAATTTCTTAAAATATGAGGGAAATGTGTGGTAATAATTATTTATGATTGTTAATTCAATTAAAACTAGTGAAAACACACACTCAAAAAAAAAGTTAGAAAAAAGTTAGTTTAGTCAGCAAAATTTTTGCGGATACCTGCAAATGTGTATTGCTGAAAATCAGTGAGGTGATTTTTAGCAAAAAAAAAAATTTTAAATTTAGCAAAATGTTTTGCTAACACTTAGTTCAATGCAAATTAAAATCGACTTGTGAAATCAACAACATTTTTTGCTGGAGCTTAGTAGATTGAAAAAAAAACTTAGTATACAATTTTTACTTTAGTTAATTTATTTTGCTGACATTTAAATCTAAATTTTTATATAAAAATGTTATATAAAGTTATATATAAAAATGTCATCGTTAACATAATGACATTTTTGCAGAGTTCCTTTGAATTTTTATTTATATATACGAAAGAAAAAATTAAATGAATGAAATCAACCGCTGTTGCATTTTTTTATAGTCTTGTGCTTATTTCAGGGACCGTAAATAACAGTTATTTTTTAATTTTTAAGCAAAATAAAAACCTATAGAGGCAAACAGCTTAAAACTGATTCAAGTGTACCATATTGATCCTTGTGGAGAAGTCTTTCATGCAAAAATAAAATTTATTTTTTTACTTTTCTTTATCCAAGCAAAATTATTTACAAGTTTGATATAATTTTTATTAAAAAATAAAAATTATGTTTTTTTTCGACCTTTAATTGTGCAATGATCAATGGTTATAATCTTTAACTTCAAGCACATATATTAGTTCTCATGTAGTGAGTAAACTAGTTTATATGAATGTTTGATGTTTGGCATGGGATTGTTACCGCTTTCAAAACGTGTTCTAATGACGGGAACCAAGAAAATTCCCGAAATAGATCTATCAACACATTCCTGAAAGGGTCAAATAATAAATTTGAAAACAAATAACTCTACAGATTATTTGTTAGGACAATATCCTAATAATGAAATATAGAGTATGGCCTCGAACTTGAATAAACTTCATTTTCATTGCAAAACTATTTACATTTATTTTTTTGAGCAAAAATAAAAGTTTTTTTTTTTTACTTTTATTTTTACGAGCAAAAATAAAATAAATTTTTTTTTTTTTTAATTAAAATAATTTTTTTGAAAAGCTCATAAAAACGCATAAAATTGTGAGGAATCGAATTTTTAATTGCCATAAATTTAAAAACAAGAAGAGAAAAAAGTTGGTTAAAAAAAATAAAAACTAAATTAATAACTTTTTTTTTTTTATCGAAAAAAAAAATCACAATATAACGTTTTGCATCTGACTTTTATGATAGAAAGAATAATTACCGTCTTTGATAATTTGTATCTTTTCCTTTCTCTCTACTTCGTCTAGAGAAGCTTCGATATCTTTATCACGTTTTTTTATTTGTTCTCCGTGCTTATCAGCACAATTTTGGTAGCAACAAAAACTAGTTAAAAACAGTAGCAAAATTTTACCTTAACTTTTTTGTTTGAGTGTACAAGTTTTTTCAATAAAAAAGCATAATATTTGTTTTTATTGAACATATAATTATCATTTGGGAAGATTTTCAGTATTTGGCGTCGAGGTTTAAGAAAAATACATTGATTGCATTTTTGCATGTTTAGTTGATTTTAATGTCCTTGTTTTAGTACAACTGTAACTAGCATTCAGAAACAATGCGTAAACCCTTATTTGCATAGTATAAATTTGAGTCATTGGCACATTCTCTTTGGCATATTTGTAGAAGAAAATTCAGTTTTGGCTACAATTGTAATTCATTTACAAAAACCAACCACATCAAATTACTGAATTATGATTTTACATTCATTTGATACAGTAGATTTTTTTTATTTAAAAAAATAAAACAAATAAATGTTTGTTTATTTTTACTGCATATGTGGTTCGTTTTTACTGCAATTGTGGTTCATTTCTTGAACAGTAAAAGACAAATAACATATGCAGTGGTCTTTATCTACATAGTATTCTAAGTGTAACTTTGAAAATACAAAGTTTTAATGCGAATAGTTCTTAAAACACACAAACGTATACAAAATAATACTTTTTTGCTAAAAAAAAAAAAAAAAATTATAAAATTTCGATTATTATTTTTGCTGTATATGGGGGTGGTACTGGATAAAATGTCATAATGGGCCTGATTACAATTGTCGTAGTCGTATTTCGACTCTAGTCGAAGTCGTTGTCGATTTTTATTTGTTGCGGTATTACGTAAATTTTTCGACTAAAAGGTTTTTGTAATAGATTGAAAATAACAGAGTGTTGACAAATTTGTTAAATTTATTAATATTATGAAGCAACAAGATATTATGGCGGCAACAAGAAATTTTTAATTTTGTTGTTAAACTATCAAAAATATAAAAAAATGCTAAGTTTGGACTTATTTTTTTAACTTCAGATGAAAATAATGAGTGCCTATGGCTGAGACGAATGATATTCGAAGAAAACGGCTAAGTGTTGTTTAGCAAAATAACTCCGATCACGTCCAAAATTTTACCACGCATAGTACATGTTGAGCTGGTTTTAAGAAGCAAAAAAATATAACCCATTACAGCCCAATTCAAAATTTCTTTATATTTATTTATTTGTGTTTTTTTTTTGTAAAAAGATCACCTTATTAAAAAAATGGACTATATAAGCATATAAAAACTGTACAAAAAATTAAAGAAAATTTCACAAGCTTTAATTAAAGGTATAATAGACTACCATATATTTTAAAATAAAAAAGAGATTAAAAGGTTAAAAAAATCGTAAAAAATCCACATTGTCTAAATTTAACCTCTGATATTTATTTTTTTTGTTTCAAGAAATATGTGGTCATATTGTACCTCAAAAGAAAGCTTATAAATCCGGCTATCCATTTCTATAATCTTATTAAGTACTTACACAGGCCAATTTTTAAATAAAAAGCACATTTTATCTAAAAAACTAAAGTAAAAATAAGAACATTTTAAACCGGCCTTTAATGGGTTAATTTATATTGACATATTGTACACCATTGAAAATCCATTTAAAAGAGCTTTCATACGACATGCATATTGTTATAAACGGACTTGTACTTTTTGAGATACTTACAAAAACTTTTTCAACTTTAATGCCCAGCCGCAAGGGGGCGCCGGCGCATACAAATATTTTGTTTCTTGAAATCAGCTCAAAAATTAGTTTTTGGGGTAAAAGTTTTGAAGTAATCGTAGTTATGTTTCGAAACTGCACTTGTTCCAGATTTTGCCAATTATGTTTTTTACCCTTAAACGTCGTCCAATTTCGAAAACAGCTTCGGTTCTATAATTTTTATTCTAAAAGTATTCAATTTAATTAAAATTTCATTGAAATTTGCATTTTTTAAGAATTTTTTAAATCTGTCGTGAGATATAAAATAGACGACTGTTTTTATACATTTTGACAGTCGAAAACGACAACCGTAATACGGAAATTGTAATAGATTTTCTAGCAGTGTTGTACATTCGTAGTTTTCGACAAACGTAATACCGTTTTTTAAAAACGACAAATTTTCACTGCGACTACGACAACCGTAATCAGGCCGAATAGTATGTAGGAATTCCATATGATTTCGCAATTTTAAGTAGTAGTTTTCCAAAACAATTGTATTGGAATCCACTGGACACGAAAAATTCTATCTTTACATACACAGAAAAAACTAAAAACGGGTTTCAATTAAAAAATTTATTCAATCAATTAATATTTTATTGATTTTGCACCTATCACGGCAATGACACTATCAATGAAACCTTTAATTAAAATTAAGAAGGAAAAAAAAGTTATAAATAACTTCTACAAAAAAAAAAATATGATACTCATAAAAAAATGTGTGGTCTATACGTTGGTATGTGTGTTTTTTGCAATGCTGAGTCTGTTTGTGTGTGTGCTTGTTTTGTTTGTGTGTGTGCTTGTTTTGTTTGTTAACTTCAAATGTATTTGGTATTTTATACTGAACATTTTTTATTTATTTATTTATATATTTAAAAGTCAATTAAAATATTAATTGATTCAATTAAATATTTGTTTAGAAACAAATTAAATTCAAATCTTCAATTAAATATTTTAGGTTGATAATTTTTTCTGTGTAGTGATTTTGGCAAACGCTAAAAGTCTCCACAAATGATAATTATGTGTACTATTTAAAATAAATACATTTAAACTATTTTACTGAAAAACTTTTATGTTTTAAGTAGTTTTGATTAAATTTATAATAAAATAGTATTATTAGCACACATTTCGGTTAAATGTAAAGAAATGTTGTCAAATTTTGGTCTAAAAACGCATTGGAAGGAAATATTTTTAACAATTTTCCTGATTAGTTTAAAGGCATAATTTAGTCACTTTTTTTACTGAAAATATACCTAATTGACCCATATAATTACACTGTGTGTAATTTTTTAATTCATGGCAAAATAACCATATACGGACACCACTACGTGATAAAAGACTAAAAAAAAAATACCCGTGTCTCCCAATTTTTCCCAAAGTCATCTCCTTTTTTGTTTATGGGCCGCCAAAGATTTGGGGCCTCGGTATCATTTTCGCAAAAAAGTGATCATTTTCTCAGGCTCATATCTTGCATACCGTTCAGAATTTCGATTTACTCTAGAAATTTGTTTATTGAGATCTTAGGTAATTTTTTGTAGTTGATTGTTTCCTTGAATTTTGAACGGTTTGCTACCTATGGACCTGAACACGGGAAAAAAGGTAAAAAAAAAATTGAATTTTTTTAAGTTTTTTGCGATTTTGATCTGGAAGGTGAAGTTTTTTTGATTTTATATGTTCGCAATTTTTGTTCTTTATGACAAGAGCTACAACTTTGCCATAGAGAGTAAATCGAAATTCTGAACGGTTTGCAAGATATGAGCCTGAGAAAATGATCACTTTTTTGCGAAAATGATACCGAGGCCCCAAATCTTTGGCGGCCCATAAACAAAAAAGGAGATTACTTTGGGAAAAATTGGGAGACACGGGTCTTTTTTTTAGTCTTTTATCACGTAGTGGTGTCCGTATATGGTTATTTTTTTTCGTGTTGCACTGTGTTATTAAGTAGCAAAAAAGTTCTTAGTTCTGTAATAAGATTACAATTTTTAAATAATCGGCGCCTTGGTGCAAAAGTGAGCTAATGACTTTCTCCTAGACAATTTGAGATTATAGGAGATATAGGGGCGGCCAAAAGTTTGGAGTTCTATGATTATGAAGAGGACACATTAGCTAGCATACCTTTATACCAAATGAGATTCGTTTTTCCAAAAAGATATGGAGAATAAATATATCTTGAGTTTTTATTTTGAAACATTGGCTCACTTTTGCTCCACAGTGTACAGAAAGTAATATAATATTTACATCATGAGTGAATCGATTGGTTGTATAAGATATATATGATATTGTATATACGATACTAATTTTTACCATTGGCAACTACGCCTATGTTGAGCAAATATAATAGAATTATTTTTTGTACGAACATGAAGCTTATTTTAATTATTATTTTATATTTTATTTTATTATTAATTATGCAAACGTGACAATAACACGTTTTATATAAGTATTAACCAATAAGATTGTAAAAGACAAGTGGGTTTCAATATTTATACTCACACATGTGTGAACATGCAGGCAGCATTTGTTCAAATATATAACATATGTACATGGATGACACTTATTTTTGAAAACTTTATGATTTTGTTTAAGTTAAGATATTTAAAATGTAGTATTTAAAATTTCGTATATTATCTCGAAAAAACAATATTTATAAAAATTTTAAAACCAATGAAATTTTCAGAAAGGGAATGTTCGCTTATATGGAGTTTCATTTGGTTTTTGGGCTATATAAAAAAAAATTAATACTCAAAATTTAATATTCAAAATAACATTATTGAACTTGTTTACTAAAGTGGACCTAAATTAAGAAGCTCTCTAAAAGCGTATAAAATAGTTAGAAAATTATGTAAAATCGACAAAAAAAATGTTATTTAAATTAAAACTTATTTAAATTTTGTTCATTAAAACGTTTTTGTGTACGCTAACATACGAAATAGCAACAAAATGCTGCGTTTATTTTATAATACTAACTTTTTTAAATGCGTTAAGCCAAAAATATTTTTTATTTTTTTTGTCAACCATCTTAAAAATTTGTCCAAAATAGTCAAGAATAGTTAAAGTAAGGCGTAAACACCTTTAAAAAAAGTCTTAAAACTTTGGAACCCGTCAACAAAAATTATAAAATACTAGCTGTTTGCACCCGGCCTTGCCTGGAACTCAAATACTTTTAATACAACACATATTAAAAACAAATTTAAAAAAGACACCGGTTTTTTCTCCGATTCCTTATCTTAATTATTACTACCCCCCGCGACGCTTCGCGACCGACTCGCCCGCGGTCGACGCCACCCTGCCCGCTGACACCTCACACACTGCAGTGCGCCCCGTTTTTATAATATTGTGAAAATTCTTAAAGCATAAAATAATTTAATTCAATTTTTAAGTTCTAGTAAAGTTTATCGTTTTCTAATGGTTAAGAGAATTTTCTTTTAAATTTGTGCAAAATTTGTATAAAAAGTAAAAGTAACTAAATGTCTTTATATACAGTTAATCTAAAATTATTTCAATTATTAAAAAAAATAAGTTTGATATAATTATTATTAAAAATAATGTTTTTTCGACCGTTAATTGTGCAATGAAAATGTACAATGTATATTTCTTTATTTCTAACCAATAATCTACAGAGTTTTTGTTTTCCAATTTATTAATTGACCACTTTCAGGAAAGTGTTGATAGATCTATTTCGGGGATTTTCCAGGTTCCTGTCTTCAGAACACGTTTTAAAAGAAGTGGCAATCTCATGCAAACCTCAAACATTCATATAACCTAGTTATCCCACTAAATGAGAACTTATATATGAGCTTGAAGTTAAAGATTTCCACAACTGATCCAAAATATATTGAAAACTTGTTCGTTTTGTGCAAGCTCTACCTTTGGTATTAATTGACCACTTTTAGGAATGTGTTGATAGATCTATTTCGGGAATTTTCCAGGTTTCCATAGAGCTTGCACAAAACGAACAAGTTTTCATTATATTTTGGAGTTTTTTCCAGTCTACTAATATTCAGCAAAAATTTTATTAATTTTTAGCGAGTTTTTTAATTTCTAATCTGCTTAGTGTTAGCAAAACTTTTGCTGAATCTACTAAGTTTGTTGCTAAAAATCAGCCCGCGGATTTTCAGCAAAAGATTTTGCTGACATTAGCACTTTTTTTGTAAGCACCCTCCTGACTAAAATTTTGCTAACTCAGCAAAATTTTTTGACTTTACAAACTTTTTTTTTTTAGAGTGTAGTGAGAAAAAAAACATTTTAAAAAGTGGGTGTAAAAGTAGGCGTGGTCGATGAAAAGTATGTGGCGATCTTGCCAGTTTTTAGGAAGTTCCAGTGAGAAAAAAATGTTTTATCTAAAATAAAATAATGAACTTACAAATTTGTAACGAATGTGTTAGTAAAAGTAGGAGTAAAATTAGGCGTGATCAATAAAAATATGGTGAGCTCGACTGAGGTATAGAAAACATGTTTAACAAGTTTGAGCGAAATCCGCTGGAAAATAAAAACATCAATATAACAAATTCATATTTTTTTATACCTAAATATAATAGGAAACGAAAGTTCGAAACATTCCATTACGTATGTCGTGAAAACAATAATTATAAATATTCTCAGTATAACCATAAGCATCGCCCTAATGTGTATTTATTTTGTTGTATACAAATATTTGTTAAAATTTTTATACAAAAGTACAATTTATATAATATACTCAATAACATATGGTTCAATGATCATTGACGAAAAGCTTGTTATATATGGTACAATTACCTAGGATTAAATTAATAATTTTTATTGTATTCGCTTAAATTCAATTGTGGTTAAATATTATAAATTTTATAACAAAAACAAATAATAATTGAATTTATACATATGTGGCGTATGAGTGATATTTGATTAATTTAATATTAAGTATAAGTACAGGAGCTCGAAAGTCAAACCTTTATGTTTAAATTTAAAACAAAAAGTAATATGTTTGTTTTGCGACGTTAAATTTTAAAATGAAATTAATAATAATTTAAAAAAAAATATACGATGTTGTCGATTTTGTTACATAATACCAAAAAAATATTAAAAACGCCTGTAACGAAGTACGACTAACATAATCAGGGTGAGTTTTACGTTCAGTTTCAATTTCTTTTTATTATAATTTCAAAATTTATTTCTAACTGTTGTAAATAAAAACTATGATGATAGTTGTTCGTATTTGACAGAGAAATACTATTCTGATTATACCCACATTTCGACCAATATACCGTTTGTTTAAAATTTCGTTTTTGTGTAGAAAAACGACACAAACACGCCTTACATAATTAGGCCGATTCACAAAGTGCATTTATGAAGTAGCTGACTAGTAGTTAACCCAACTAGTAACATTCATATATTAACGCATTTTATACTGATCATTGATACCGGGAACATTTTTGAAGAAATTCGATAGAAAGGTGTAAACGTTTTTTGTTATTATGTTTTTGTGCTTTTTTGTGCCCCACAGTGGTAATATTCGTAAAACTGCAGTCAAAGGAAAAGCTTCATCATATCTATGATGATTCATAGATTTTCGTCCAATCTAACGTTTCATAGTATTTATGATACATTTCATAAAAAATAAAATCAATTTCATCTTCTTTATGAAATGTTTCACTATACATATATAAATAAAGGATATTTTGTATTAATAAGGATTTAATTATTTTTCTGCAGAAAAAAGTTCATAGAGACCATAATATGATCATTATAATTATTGTTGTGCGCCCCGGTAGGCTAGTTGGTAGCGTGCTGGCTTATCAGTGAGGGGGTCGTGGGTTCGATTCCCACCAGAGGCATTGCTCTGTTTTCGCTACAACGTGCCGAAGGCCATAGTAGCTAGTGCTCGGTTAGGGTAATAGGATATAATTTATAATTATATGTTTATTAATAAATAAGATAAAAAGAAATAAATATTAAAAAGCATTTATATTATTAAATTGGACTGGTAAGTTTCAAAAGACTGCGTTTTCATTTGCTTGTATTACTTTTAGAAAATTAGGAAATCACACTCATTTTGTTAGTTTTTTGTTTTATTTACGTTTTTTGCATTAAAACAAATAAATAAATATATATATTAAAGTGCGCCCCGGTAGGCTAGTTGGTAGCGTACTGGCTTATCAGTGCGGGGGTCGTGGGTTCGATTCCCACCAGAAGCACTGGTCTGTTTTCGCTACAACGAGCAGAAAGCCATAGTAGCTAGTGCTCGGTTAGGGTAATACGATGGTATATAATTTGTAATTATATGATTATTAAGAAATAAAAAAAAAAAAATATATATATTAAAAAATTACTTTATATACAGCATTTGCTATTTTTTCGATTTGCACGATTTTTACAAACTTTTTTGAATTCGATTTACACGATTTTTTCTGGAACGTATCTATCGTGTAAATCGAGGGATAGGTGTATACGAATGGTGCAATTATCTAGGATTAAATTAATAATATTTATTATATTTGCTTCAATGCGTTTGACTTTTAGATATTTTATAACAAAATCAAATAATAGTTTAAATTATACATATGTGACGTATGAGTGATATTTGATTAATTAAATATTACGTATACGTAGCGGAGGTCAAAAGCTAAGCAATTTTGTTTATATTACTAAAACAGTAGAATGTTCAAACAATGCAAATTGGGGCATTTAACAAGTCGCTGACTAGGAAAGTAAAATAACTAACAACACTTCTGTTTTAACCCATTTTATACCGCTCATCAATCCCGTACACTCAATCAAAAGTCTGTAAAACGGGTTCCTATTCAGTTGAATTATTTTTTTTTTCTGTTGTTATCGTTTAAATAAGTTATTTAGCTAATGTTATTAGTAGAGATGTCACAAACATTCGTATACTAATCGGCATTCGTTACTATTCTGTTGAATACCGAATGGTAGCATTATTTGGCAAAATTATTCGGTTAAACTAAAACGACTTAAAAACCTTTAGTTTTATCTAAAATATTGATAAAGACAATATTTTCACATAACATTTTTCTGTAAAACTTCAAACACGGCTGAATGTATTGGATTGAGAGGACTTTCAACGTAAAAAGGGCTTGTTTTATTTATAACCAATAGAATTTTGAACCTGTCCCTTCTTAATTTGGTCGAATTCGGCACAAATATTGTCTTTTATGCAACCAAGGTTGACACCAAATTTTTGCTCACTAGACCAATTGGTTCGAGAAATACTGCGTCTCAAAAATTGACAAAGGTACTAAAATCACTTCACAAAATTAATTAAAAGTATTGATTATACGTAAATAGCTGAGGTCTTAAATTAAAGATGACAAAATACGTCACGTGATTAATTGTTCAAAAGTTTCGCGATATAAAGTATGCGGGCGAATATTTAAAGAGGTATTTTTAAAAATTTTAAAACAATATATATGTTAATGATGAACCCCCTTTCAATATTGACCGTAAGTTTTATGATGGAGAATGTATTGGTTTCTGATTTGTTGAGAAAAATGCCACACCAGTTAAAAAACAAAATTACTAAATTTGATTTTTTGTATGTTATTAAAATTAATTAGCATTACATAACCTAAGCCAATTTAGTAAATGGACAATTTTTAAGCGCTTGTAATAAAAAAACCTAATTTTTTTATTTTGAAAAAGTATTTTTATTTATAGCAGAGTATGGAATATAAATGATTAATTCACTTTTTGTAGAGACCGCGTATTTTATGCTTGATACCTTCAATCATGCTTTGGACGACATTTATGTCAATTTTTTTACACTGCTTTCAATTTTTCCATTTTAATACACTATTTGGCATTAACGACCCCAAAATTCCTCAATTGGACGTGCTTTGGGACGTATTGAGGATTTGCGTATTTCTAGTATATAAACAATATTAGCACTCGCTGCCAGGACCATCAGCTATTAAAATAAATAATGTCGTCTTTAGAGTGTCTATCTCTGATAAATTTTTCCAGTTTTACTAAACATTTATTAATGTAAACATCCGCGTTTACATACTTACTTTATTACTTCTTTAAATCCGTCGAAACTTTAATACATATTTTCGCAACTTCTGGCCCGTTTGTGAAGATTCAATGATAGCTTCTCTTTTATCATATCTCAAATCACATAACAAAAATTTTTTTTTGTACTTGGCGTAACATTTTTTCAATAAGTCAAAAACCAATACGTTCTCACCAGTGTTGAGAAAAAGTTCATCTTTAACATATTTTTTTTTTTTTAAATTTTTAACAAAACCATTTTTTTAAATATTCGCCCGCGAACTTTATACACAAAATGGTACCCTTTGAAATTTTGAAAAATTAATCATGTGACATATCATTTTAAAGTTAATTTTCTCATCTTTAATTGAAGATCTCAGTTATTTACGTAGCATAATTTCATTATATGCTTAATTTTGTAGTAATTTTAGTACATTTTTTAAGATTTTTCAATTTTTAAGACGCCATATGTCGCGAACCCAATTCGGCGAATAATTAAAAATAGTAGCATTATTCGGCATAAATAAAGTGCCGAATACACTATTCATGGCATTTCTAGTTTTAAGCGCTATAATTAAAAAGATGACTTAAAATTAAGCTAGTACACTCATAAAAGAAGCTAGCACAAATAGTTAAAAAATCAGATACGTCAACAGAAAATAGTACCGGAATTTTTGATAGCAAAATTTTAAATGAACTTTATAATTACAGTCCGCTAAATTTAGGTGACCTTAATTTTAGAAGAACTAAATCTCAGTAGACAGTTGTAGTTAAATTAACTAAGAGTTTAGATAAATGAATTAACAGAAAGTTTTTGCTCAAAAGTTCTCTCCGGATCTGACCAGAGGAAGGTCCATATTTATTATAAGTACCCAGGCAGAAAGATACAATCGGCACAGTATTGGCAAAGCGACGGCGACGATCTGTTATGCGTTGGCAGAACGTGGGATTAACAATCTTGACAGTATTGTCCTGTTACCAGATTGATAACAGGGGTCAACCGTTGGTTTGAGCGAACTTGTCACCGTTGGCATAATGTTGGTAGTTCAAAAAAGTTAGTGCTTTTAAAATAGCTTAAATTAATTTTGAGAAATATGTTTAATGACCCACATTTTAAAAGCAGCAATACAGCTCGGTCTTAGTATTATATATCATATTTCAAAATGTGAAATATAATAAAATATAAAAAATGGTAATAATTGGTTGTAATATTGGTAAAAAAAAAACAATATTTTGCGGTTGGTACATATGCTTTGCAAACAAAATAGTGTTTTCCAAGTACAATATTAGTTGTACCTTTGGTAATTTCTAAGACGGTGAGTTTTGCTAAAATAACAGTGGTTTGCCAGTATTATTATTTGGTACGTTTGGCAATTTCAACCGTTTAAAAACAATTTTGGCTTAAATAAACTGGCAAAATTTTAGGTCGAAAAATTAGTACAAATACGGATGAAATTTGTTCTTGAGATAAAATGCGATAACTAATATATTTAGCTAAGTAACTAATTTAAACGATAAGATCAGAAAAAATTAGCTCAACTGAATTGTTTAACAGATTTTTGAACTAACTTTTTTTTATGTGTGTATTACCAAAAATACAAAGAGGAAAAATTTGCAGTTTTTCATCAAAATAGCAACAAAAAAAGCTATAACCACAAAAACTACAAAAACTAATAGAAAAAAATAGTAAAAATTGTTTCTAAAGCTACTAAAAATTAGTTCTTTTTAAATTAGCAACTTTGTTTAATAAATATTAGTAAGTTAATAATAGCAAATAAATAAATGTAAAATCTATAAAAAAATAAATATAAAATAAAAATAAAATAATTGAAAGTAACAAATTAATTGGCTAGAGTCAGCAAAAAAAATTTTAAATATTAGTACACAAGAAATCACAAAAAAATTAAAAATTTTCAAGTTTTTTTTTTTTGATTTTTTATGTGAACATAAATCTGACTTTCTGAAATCAGCAGTCTACAATATTTTAGCAAATATTTCTGTTGATTTGAGCAAAAGTTTCTGTTATTTGCATTCAACTTAATTTAAGGTACACTCAAAAAAAAAGTTTGTAAAGTCAGCAAAAAATTTTGCTGAGTCAGCAAAATTTTAGTCAGGAGGGTGCTAGCAAAAAAATTGCTAATGTCAGCAAAATCAGCGAGCTGATTTTAGCAACAAAATTAGTAGATTCAGCAATAGTTTTGCTAACACTAAGTAGATTAGAAATAAAAAAGCCTTGGTAAAATTAATAAATTTTTTGCTGAATTTTAGTTGACTGAAAAAAACGCAAAAAAATTGTAATTTAGTTAATATATTTGCTGAAAACCATAAACGTATTTTTGTGATTCTTTTAAAAATAATTTACAATAATTACGAAATATAGAAATTTTCATTTTCCCACATTGATGTCATGAATTAATTTAAATTATGCTTTCTTTTAAAGGACGCAACTGCCGAAGATAATCATAGAAACGAAACAAAAAAATAAACAAAAACAAACGAAACGAAAAAAACAACCTTTTTTTTGCAATAAGAAAAAGGAACCATACAAATCCACCTAAGATGTGTGTCTTTGTCTTTCGCTTTACTCTGTATACATGTCTGTATATGTTTGTTTGCAATTTGACCACACTAGATTATTAATCTATTAACATTTCTTATAGAAATACATATTAAATTTAAATATTTTCTTTTGTCTTTTATTTTATTAATAGACAATTATTTTCACAAGCCGGTGACAACGCAAAATTTAAGTTGTTTTAATCCTCAATTTTGTTTTATGTATGAAAAACAGATACAAAAGTCTTCCATGGTTGATTTTTTATATGTCTTATTAGAGTTGTACTTTTTAGTATCATTTTCATCTTCTCTACTACATCTTGACACGCCGCGACATCTGCTACATTCTGCGTATATCTTTCAATCTGGTTTTCGTCCACACTATTAATGTGCTTATCAGCACAATTTTTTTTAGCAAAATTAATTAGTAAACATTAGTATATTAGTAAAGCATTAGTATAAAACAGTTAAGTGCTGAAAAGGTATAACAAAAATTTTAGCTGCAAACACGATTTTAGCAAAAAAATTTGCTAAAAAATAGTATACCAGATTTACAAGACGTTTTACTAACTTTTGTACTAACTTTTTTTTTTTGAGTGTAAGATAAATACAACAAAAAATTTTGTTGGCATTACAGTATATGTTTGATGTTTTTTATACAGGTATTTAGCAAAGTTTTTGCTGACTTTAGCACAGTAAATTTCTATTTGCAATTTACTAAAACAAAACTCAAATATGACTAAAATGTTGTAAATTTAACAGTTTTGTTAAAAATCTGCTAATTTTAACACTTTTTTCTGAACTTAATTTTTAATTAATTTTAAGTAGTTTTTGTTTTGTTATTTTTACAGGTTTATTTCTATGAGTGTAGTTATTATTAATTTTACTCTCAAATGCAAGTAATTGTATTTTCTAAGCTAAATATCCGAATTTAAAAGAAATTCTGTACACTAAAAAAAAAAATCAGTAGAGTCAGCAACATTTTTGCTGAGAGGATCCTTGCAGAAAAAATTTTTTAACTTTACTGACTTCTTTTTAGTGTAGAAAAAACTTTAATACTGAAAAAAAGATGGTCGAGCTAAAAGTAATACGTGGTACTTTTTCGTAGTACTTTTGAGACTAAGAATGAGCTATAATAGTACCAAACCTACATTATTGGTAAAAAAAAATAAAACCACACCTAATATAAATATTAAGTAATAAATTTCTCAAAAGATAACACAAAATATTTACATAAACATAACTAACCTAAATTTAAATAAATTTTTTGCCAGAAAAAATTACAAAAAAAAACACAAAAGCGGAAATAAAAAAGTAGTAAAACTACAATTAAAAAGTGCAATAAAAACTAATTTTGCTGGAAAAGAAAACTGCTAACGTATGTATGCAAAACATATATAACAAGTACAATGCGAAGAACTTAAATAAAACATTCAAAGGCAAAACTTAAAAAAGAAGATATAAGTGGTAGTTTCGTACGACCACAAACATATCAACATTTATATTAAAGTTACTTCATGGACATTAGGTTGTCCCGAATATGGCGCTTGTTCAAATTGGTTGAGGGAGTACCACTCAATCGATACATATTAAAGATCGGAATATAGGGATGATAAGTATAAAAAAAAAATTAAGTGGATTTTCAGTTCAATACCTGCGATTGTAGTTGCAGGCTTAAGTCCTTTTTTACCAAAAAATAAATTTAATTTTTTAATGAAAATGAAAATTATTCAAGTTCGAGACCAAACTCTATATTTCTTTATTAGGATATTATCCTAACAAATAATCTATAGAGTTTTTGTTTTCAAATTTATTAATTGTCCACTTTCAGGAATGTGTTGGTAGATCAATTTCGGGAATTTTCTAGGTTCCCATCATCAGAACACGTTTTGAAAGAAGTGACAATCCCATGCAAAACATCCACTTCAAAAATTGTTTACTTATGTTTCCAATATTTAGCTCTTTAATACGCATCGATTGAGTGGTATTAAAAATTTTTTTTATTCGGGACACCGTAATGGAGATACTACAGTATGGTTTTATATGCATAATGTGTGTGGTGGTGGTGATGGTGGTGCTACTATACTATAAATCACATTGGATTATATGTGAAAAACTTGAAATGTGAGTAAATTTTGTGTAATCCACAAGAAATCAATATGAGTTTAAAGGATGAACTACATAAATTAAAAAAAAAAAAAAAAAAGAATCTTCATATGCAATGAGTAGTAAAGGACCATAAAACAGGATATAAATGTAACAATTGTAAATATTTTTAAAACAATTTTAACTTTATTGTTAATCTATAGATGAAATTTTGATTTTATCTCCCATACGTATACTTTACATAACAATTTCATATAACACTCATACCTACTATGGCACAGTGGGGTGTTTAACAAATATTTTGGAAATAATTCAGCCATTTCTTACTGACTGATCAGATTGCCTTGAAACTTCACACAGTCATAACGTAATTTAAAGCTTAAGTTTTAATGAACGGAGAACTATATGCATCTGGCACTGATCAATTAGACTCCAAAGTTAGACACCTCGTGTTGTCACAAATTTTGAGAGCTTGCCAATTTTATATTTATCAATCGATTTTCAAAATGAAAAATTTCTGTAATCTGATTGTAATGGCCAACAATAAGTACGCTTATTAATGTGGGATATCTCTTGACGTGCATTAGTTATCCGCATGTCTCAATAATTTTTGCAATAAACGTTTACTTATTGTTAGATAGTGTTTTACTCTTATAACTTAAAATTTACTCAGTTGGAGTATATTTTTTCCTTAAAACTTGGAAACATTTGCTTATTAATAGGAAGTATTTTCGTCTTGTTTGATAAAAATATACTCAATTGAAGTATGAAACTTCCTTAACACAAAGAAAGATTTACATATTTTGAAGAAATGTTTATTTTATTTTCGAAAAAATGTACTTCCTTTGAAGAAATTTTACACTTTATTACAAAAATATACAAAATTTTTAAATATATTAAAGACAATTTTACTTAAAATAATGAAAAATATATTCTGTTGGTGTTATTTAATAAAACAAAAAATTTCAAAGAAATATCTTGTTCACGTTTAAAATAAAATGCTAAAATAAAAATTATAAATTATCACAAAAAAATGTTTTCGTCAAAAAGATAGCAAGACGCTTTCGTCTCCAGATTAAGTGTGTGAATTAACATATATTGTATTATATTTTATGAAAGAGCTCTACATATAGATGCGTTTTCTTGCAATATATTAAACATTTTCAAGTGGATGATAGCGTATGGTCTGATCACCAACCAATAAAACTCACATTAAGCATAAACAATTTAAGTAGCTCCACCAAAATCATAAATTTATTGCCAAAACTATACTGGCATAATAAAGACAAGATATCAAGCAAACCTTAATGCAAACTTACGTAATCAAAATATGAATGAAATTAGCATAAAAGCGTTGTCAAATATAATCAAAACGTCGGCCGCAATACCAAAAACCAGAAAATTTGAGCCCAAAAACAAATGGTACAATCATAAATGCAACGATGCTAGAATACTGGCTATGGAATATTTGAATAAATACAGATCTACGAAAAGTATTGGTGATAAAGAAAATTATTTACAAAAGCAACATGATTATAAGTATATATGCAATCAAAGTAAACAAACATATTTTCAGCAGTTGGCAGAAAAAATAAATCAAATTAATGATAGCAAACAGTGGTGGAGTTTTGCCAGACAAGTTCGTGGTCAAAATTATCAAATCGGATCAAGAATATCAGCATTGGATTTCAAAGAATATTTTACAACCTTGTTAAATCCGCGTCAATGTTCTCAGGTGTTTCAGTATGCTCCAATGCTTATCAGAGATAACAAACTTGATTCTGACATTACATTAGATGAATTAAAATTAGTCCTTAAAAACAGCAAACAACAAAAAAAGCCCCTGGTGAGGATGGAATCCCATATGAGTTTATAAAAAACGCTTCAGACGAATTTCAGAAACAGTTAGTTAAGTCTTATAATGCAATGTATCGTGATGCAAGCATTGATGAAGTGTTTTGCAAAACCGTGGTATATCCTTCATGAATTGTGTCGCAAAAGTTATGATGGGAATCTTAAACAATCGTTTATATAATTGGGTTGAGGAAAACAATATATTAACAGAATTTTAGGCGGGATTTAGAAGAAAATATTCCACAATCGATAACATATACAACCTTGCTGGTATTGTTAACATAAAGTTATCCGAAAATAAAAAAGTATACGCATTTTTCGTCGACTTTAAGGCAGCGTTTGACAAGGTTTCCAGAAAATCTTTAATATTCAAACTCTATTCAATGGGCATCTCTTACAAATTTGTGAAAATGATTGAATCAATTTATACTGTCACTAAATCTGCTGTGTGGAATGGCGAAGAGCTATCAGATTACTTCCAAACAACGTCTGGTGTTAAACAAGGATGCTTATTATCCCCTCTTTTATTTTCTCTCTATATTAATGATCTGAATGAGTATCTTGGTGGTGGTTTGCAAATTGATCATCTTAAAATCCGTCTCCTCATGTACGCAGATGACATTGTAATCTTATCAGATGATATAAATACTTTGAAAAAAATGATAATTAACTTGGAAAATTACTGTCAATTATGGAACCTTGAGGTGAACTTAAGTAAATCAGAAATATTAGTTTTTAGAAAAGGCGGTAAATTGAGTAGAAATGAAAAATGGCAGTTTCAGGGAAATTATATAAAGATAACTAATGAATACAATTACCTTGGAGTAATCCTTACACCTAAAATGAAATTCACTAAGCACGTAGAAAAAAGAAACACGCAAGCTTAAAGTGCTATTAACTCCACATGGAAACACTTTATTGCCAATAAACAAATTCAACTAAGACCTTTTTTTAGCTGTATGCAGGTCGATCCAAACATATGCCGTTTGGGGTTTTTTATGAAAAAATTTTAAATATGCCTGAATTTACACCTAACTACACACTAATGCTTGAAACGGGGGCTGTGAGGAATCATTTGTACTCCCTAGAACTACACCTACAGTATATATCTCGGGTTATGTTTCAATACCATCCTAATAGACTACCGTTTCAAATCACTCATATGCTAATAAGGAAGGATTTGTTTTGGGTTAAAGAACTGAAAACTATTGCCAACAACATTAATACTCCGTGGTCTGTTACACAGCCTGACGAACATCATTGGTTTGCACAAAATAAGCTATTGCTAAGCAATATTAAAGAAAATCATAATAAGCAATATTTACAAAGTCAAGCAGTCTCTTCAAGATTATATAAATATCTCGATTATACCAAAGGTCAATGCTATATCCTTGATAGTTTAAACTCAGAAAATATAACGTGGATTTTTAAGGCCAGATGTGGATTAATCAAATTAAATTACAATACTTTTGGTGCAGTTGATGATGACAAAGTATGCAAACTCTGTAACTTGGGTACGATGGAGACCTTTGAACACTTCTTATGTATTTGTCCTGTTCTTAAGGAATTCAGACTAGCGATTTTTGGGAAGCCCTTTTTGCAGCATATGGAAATGATACAAATATTAAATGGTTCAAATACTACAGATTGGAAAAAACTAGTTTTATACTTAAAAAAATGTTTAGAATACAGAAACTTTTTGGTACAAGAATTTAATTAAATGCTTTGTAATAACAATGATTTTTAATTATTTGGTTAATCGACAGACATTTTTTATAAAATATTGTCGAAATCTATTACCTTTTCTCTTTCTTGTTTACATTAAATATATATGAATATATGTAATTAATTTTATAAATTTAATTTATTGTAAATAAAGAAAACTACTACTACTATAGATGCGTTTCATGGAAATGAAATTCCCCAGTTGGTTATTATTCTCTCCCCAGAAAAAGTTTAACATTTTCAAAAAAATTAAAAAAATGCTTACGGATATTCAAAAATTTTATCCGATTTGGTTGAAATTCGCAAAATGATATTTAGGTCTGTTACCATTAAGATGTTCCAAATAAGGGGACACTCCGTTAAAGATCGGCCCCTAGGCGATACATTCCAGTGGCAACAAATACGTTCGCCACTACAGTGTCTGTTTTCTGGGTGTACGCCACATCAGGTAGTCTCGGTTGTGAAAATATTTAACTTCTATTTTGCAATAGTATATTTGTTAATGAACGTATTGTAATAAAATTTAATACTAAGCTTTAACTTGCTATTGTTTTTATTAAAATAGTAAAAAATTGAATAAAATAGAAAAAAAAATGAACACTAAAATGAAATCCAAGAACTCCGAAAAAACTACAACAAAAATGTCAAAAATGGTATTTTTTACATTTATTGTTGTTTTGTTAACATTTAAAGCTATGTTAAAAAGAACAATGCTATTATATTTGGACTAAACTAGAACACCTACACCTGTTTTTCAATTTTGTCCAATTTTGGTAAAATGTTGGTGGTGCACTCAGAAAAATAAATAGTTAAAGTTGAAATTTGTGTGAAAAAAAAAAATAAGACGAATTCGGAGGAGTTTGGGAAGTGATTAATAACCAACTGGGGAATATTATTTCCATAAAACGCAACAATATGTTGTAGTGTATAAGAAAATATAAATACACTCAGGGAACTTCTGCTTTAGAAATATGTAGTTGTCTGGGTTATAATACAGTTTCTTTATTTTTAATGTAAATGTCAGTCAATTGTAGCACGAATTAAATTTTTTACTAACCTTGTAGTTCATTTAAAAAAACAAACCACATCAAATGACTGGTTTATGGTTTTACATTCATTTTTTACAGTTGTTATTTAAAAAAATAAATGTTTGTTTATTTTTCATTTTTACTACAATTATGGTTCATTTTTGAAACATTAAAAAATAAATGTCAATATTAGTTGAATTTACTGAAATGTAAATCGTCCTTTCTTTAAGTGAAATTTCATTTGTTTTTAACTACATTTGCAGTGGTCTTTACCTACATAGTATTCTAAGTGTACTATATGTTTTCCTGAAGAAACTTTTAATCTGGATTCAAAAGAATATTGATACCTTTTTAAACAAAAATTACTAAAACCAAGTTTTCTTATAATTTTCAACTTTAGAGGCATTTTATATTAAACGTGAACAATGTATTTCCATTAAGATATCACCAATACTTTTCAAAGCAATCTGATATTATTTGCCTTTGGCAAAAAAAACAGGACCAGATAATAGCAAAAATTAAAAATTTTGATTTTAAATTATTTCCAAAATATTTGTGAAGCACACACACCACTGTATGTGGTTAAAAAGTTTTAAAATAAATTTATTAAGTATTCAAAGTCATTATCTGTTAACTCGTTTGAAAATAAACATAAACTATGGTACACTGAGAGAAATATATGCCTGATATCAATGAATTTGTCTATGAAGTGTTATTTTAATTTGCCCATAAAATCTTTTCATAAAATGCATGCAGTTTTTCAGAAAATGTTATTTTCTTTATCAAAAATTTAAATTTAATTTTCTTTATTAAAAATTGCATACGCCGTTTCATTTTATTGGAATTTACTTCCTTAGTTTGTGCTTTCTTTCTAAAATATATTTGTCAAATTCTGTGGAGTTTCAAAAAAAATTAATTTTTGACTTAAATTCGCGGTTTAGAATCTTCATAAAGTTTAATTGCCACGGTATTGGAATGGGACTGCGACAGAATTTCAGAGAGGTCTGTCACGACGCTCTGTGACACGTTAATCCCCGACAGGCAACCATGGTTAAATGGGACCTTCTTGAGGAACCAACCGGGAATCCACTTTTACACGGATGGATCAAAACTGGATGGGAAAACGGGTCTGGGCTTCTGTAACGCTGACTTCAATGTAAGCAAATGCTTCCGTCTTCCTGACCATAACACCGTACTACAGGCGGAGGTCACCGCGATTACGGAGTGCATTAAGCACGTGAATATCATGGGCTTGACCGGTGATATCTGGCAAAATGCGGGTGTTGGCAGGACTACAAATATTGTCTGGGGCAACCCGGACAAGGACAAGACGAGGAAAATTCTGAATCTCAGTATGAAGGAACTGTGTCTTTTGATGGAAATCCTCTCGGGACACTCGACACTTAGGGCCCATCTCCACCGTATTGGTAGGGCGGACTCGGAAGTGTGCAGGGCCTGTGGGGAGGACGAGGAGACCTTGCAACACTATCTCTGTGAATGCCCGGCATTTGCCGGGATCCGGGTCGAAATACTATCCAGTGACCCAATGCCCACATTGGGGGATCTTAGGGGCATCGGATGGAAGAAGTTGAGGAGTTTCGTCAGTGCGACGGAGTTCCTGGGATAGTAAGGTGACATAGGACATAGAACCGATTGTTTAGAGCGCACAACAAGCCGACATTCTGGCTTAAGTGTAAGTCCTCAGGGACTTGAGTCGGTTTAGGGAAGTATTTCCCTTCTCCGATTCCTCTTTTCGACCTAACCTAACCTAAGTTTAAGAAATTTTTCATACACTTTGTAAAGGAAATTTCATTAGTTTATTAAAAATTCAAAAAATGCAAGAAAATTCTTTGTGTGGTTAAGGGATTTGCATAAATTAAAAAGTTAAAAATTTTCTTATAATTTTTTATTTTTTAATTCAATTTTCTATTTACAGTTTCATCAAACAATACGAACGTACCTGAATGATCGTGTTTGGGAATTCAAATTTTATGTGGCAAAGGATTGGCCAGAAAAACCAATAATATTACATTTTCCAGGATGCACGCTAACGGTAATATTGAAAATTTTGAAATAAACAAAAAAAAAAAAAAACAATTTTAAAATTTCGCATTACCCGCACAATTTCAGCCCAACAACAATATATACCAAAGCTTTGGCATATTCTGCCCATCACAACAAATAGAATATGTGGATCTAATGCAAACCGAAGACATACTAATCGATTGGCAACAACCACTGTACCTGAATTTTACGCACATTGCTATTATGAATCGCCTGGATGATTTTTACAAAAAAATGGGCATTATGGAAAGGCTTGAGGGTGATATTTATGTGTGTAATAAATTGAATACGGATTTGGATTTATCGGAGTTACCCGATAATGCGTACATGCGCCAATTGACAGTGGATGATACGCAGCATATACATGATTTATATCCGGCCAATGAAATTGAATGTGTAGATGTATTTGAGATATTGGTTAGAGTGCTGCCCGGTTTGGGTGTATTTAGAAAAGATACCAATGAGCTGGCAGCATGGATGGTACATTCATATTATGGAGCTATGTTTTCCATGCAAACACGTCCAGATTATAGACGATTAGGGTGAGTACTAATTAAGGTACATATATGTGTATGGACTATTCCCAAAAATATTAAAAATGGGGTTAAAATTTTTTTTAAATTCATTGCACATGCATACATTTTTGATTGATTAAGAAAAAGTTACCATTGTTTAATATTTTTTGCCGTTTCATTTTATTGAAATTTACTCCCTTATTTTGTGCTTTCTTTCTAAAATATATTTGTCAAATTCTGTGGAGTTTCGGTTTACGAGATATTAAAAGCTGATAACTCGTTTTAGAGATTATATATGAATGTAGGCGTCATCAGTTAAAGAGAAAATATATTTTCTACAAATTAATTCCAACTTACAAGGGAGGTATCCCGACCCGAACTCGCCGATTTTAATGAACTTTGTATATGTTGTAAAGGAGACAAAAAAAAGAGATAGGTATTTTTGTAGCTGCCCAATAACACGTTTAAATGTTAAAAAGTGGCGTTGAAAATTCATTTGCTTTTTTATGAAAACTTGTCTTTAGTTTATGAAATTTAGATTTAGTTGTAAACATGGTTAAAGTACTCAAGAAAAAAAAAATTTTATACTCATATTGCCTATATGGTGGACCCAGAGTTGACACATTTTTCAAGTGCTTGAAATTTAGGGGAAAAGGCTCTTCGGAAAAGTCGGAAAAAGCTAAGACACCTTTTCGATTAAATCAAATAGGCATTAATATGCATTATTTTAAGCATAATGCAACTATAATTCCTTAATAAAACCCCATATTTAAACACATTTTTTTGAATAACCCCATAAAACACATTTTTTTGAATAACAAAAATACTTGAAAGTATTTAGACATATTTTTTGCAAAAGTGAATGTGTCTTTAAATAACCTTTCATTTGATACCAAATGTGTCTATAATAACTTTAAATAGAAAGAAATAAACCGAAAAAAAGTAAAATGGGGTAATTTTTGACCCCACTTAGTAACACATAAACATGAGATTAGGCAGCTAAAAAACAACACGGGTACCTTAAATTTGCATTCTCTACAACATATCCTAAGATCATTAAGATCTGCCAGTCCGAATCGGAATACCTCCCATGTTAGTGCAGTTTTTTACATGATGCTTTTTAAATCTAACTAAATTTCATTTGGTCCATAAAATCTTTCTTTCCTAAAATTGTTAAATGCTGCCCAGGTTTTGTGTTAAAGCATTGATAAAAGGAACAAATAATGTTAATTTTGAAGAATTGAGAGCCAGCAGTGTTGATCTACTAAACCAAAACTTATTTAGATAAAAAAGTAAATTTTTTAGCACACAGTGGCTTTCAAATTATACGCGTTTCCTCTATTATTTCTAGGTTTTTAAAATCCGTCAATATCATTGTTTGCCATAAAAAAGCAAAAACTAATTAATCAATTTTTACACAATTTTCAAAAAGTTCATATATTTTTGCATTTCCATTTTTGTGTGTGCTCCTCTAATGTTATGTTGTAAAATAACATAAAACTCAGTTCACGCAGCAAACTATACAGCGAATGTAAAATGCGAAAAAACTTCTATTTTAACTATATTCACGCTCATGTTTTTAAACTTTTGTGACTTTGTGACTTTTGTACTCTTTATCTGTTAAGGGCACACCAACACGACATACCTCTAACTGAATTTCAACATTAACGAATCACTGTTCTAAAATTTTTATTCCAATACCGTATGTGTTGAATTTATCTCTGAAGTGTTGACAAGTTTTTGTAACACCAAATGTAATCCAAAAGTTGAAAGCTCCAACAAAAAAAAAAATAAGAACAACAAAAAAAGTAAGCTTGTTTCAAACGATTTTTTTTTTTTATTTTTAAACAAAAAAAAAAAAAAAAAAAAAAAAAAAAAAAAATATGGCCAAAGGCCATAGTAGCTAGTGCTCGGTTAGGGTAATAGTATATAATTTGTAATTATATGATTATTAATTAATAAAAAAAAAAAAAAAAAAAAAAAAAAAATTATTTTTAAACTTTAGAAATATGGACCTATGATAGATTTAAGGATAATAATAATGGGAAATATTGGACGATTTTGGTATTTTTACAAATCCCCAAAAAAAATTTTAAAATTTTAACGACTAGGGTACTCTTTTATAAATCTTAAATAATTGGGGAGAGTGAATGAGTTTGGTAGTTTCAGAAATTTCAGAAGATTGACTTTGGTACTTTTAGAAATTCATAACTAACTGGGTACATTGCACGACTTTGGTACTTTAATAAAATCACTAATAAATAGAAAGATTGAATGACATTAGTACTTACTTAAGTAAATCCCCGAATAATTTGGAAAATGTAACGACTTTGGTGTTTTTATAAATCTATGCATAATTTCAAAGATTTAAAGGCTTTTATACCTTTTAAGCCCCACGAATGATTGAGAAAATTTAACAACATAGACACTTTTATAAATACACATATAATTAGGAATATTAAACGACTTTGGTACTTTTCTAAATCTATGAATACGAAAGATTGCACGGTTTTGTTGCTTTTATAAATTCCCAAATAATTGGTAGACTGGATGAGAAGACTGAACTTAAACGCCTGATATTAAACGCCTAAGATAATATCGGGCAGGATTAAATTATTATAGTACTTTCATAAATCTACGAATAATTGTGAAGAATAAACGACTTTCACAAATCTACGAATAATTGGAAAATATTAAACGACTTGGATACTTTTATAAATAATAATTAAGAGATTAAACAACGTTTGTACTTTTTTTATATTCACGAATAACTGAGAAGATTGAATGAATATGGTACTTTTTAAATGTACGAATATTTCTGAAGATTGAACGACTTTGAAATTTTTATAAATCCTAGAATAACTGGAAAGATTAAACCACTTTGATACTTTTATAAATACTCGAGTATTTGGAAAGATTAGCAACTTAGAACGACTTTGATACATTTTTAAATCCACGTATAATTGGAAAGATTGAACGGCTTTGGTACTTGTATAAATCCATGAATGGCAGGAAAGATTGAA
This sequence comes from Delia radicum, assembly GCA_021234595.1. NCBI lineage: Eukaryota > Metazoa > Arthropoda > Insecta > Diptera > Anthomyiidae > Delia > Delia radicum. Next base: position 119,010,373 of record CM037854.1, read on the forward strand.
CGACTTTGGAACTCTTACAAATCGCCGAATAATTGGGAAGATTGGACGACTTTGGTGCTTTTATAAAGCCACGAATAATTTGGAAGAATAAAAAAACTTTGGTACTTTAAAAACACACAAATAATTAAGCAGCCCTACGACAAATCGACAATGTTTAATTTGATTTTAAAACCTTTTAATTTAGTTTTTAAACATGGATGGTAAACGATTCGATTTGGGTATGGGTAAGGGTAAGGGTAACGTTATTTTCTTTTACGATTTTTTAACAAAACAACCCCGCTTAATTGATTAGATTTGTATACTTTGAAACCTTTATAAACCCAAGATAACTGTTGTAATAAGAAATATTTGATAACTTAACTAAATAAAACCTCGATTAATCTCTAAGTTTTATGAATTTTAAAACTTTAAGAAACTCACGATTAATTTCGATAATTTAAAGACCCACGATGACTTTAAAAATCCACGATTAATTAAAATTGTTAATTAAAATTGTCCATAAAATTGTTGTCATTTGGAATTCACAATTTTATGGAAAGGTTTTGCTTGTCAATTTCTTTTGCAAAACTAGCCAGATTTTTAGATATTGCTGTTCAATCGTTTCGGGCTTATCAGCGTAGACTAACGACTTCACATATCCCCACAGAAAATAATCCTGAGGCGTTAAATAGCACGATCTTTGAGGCCAATTCAAGGGTCCGAAACGTATTTCGAACAGAACCATGATTTTCAAAATAAATTTGCACAATTTGAAAGCGTTGTTCAGGCGTCAGTCTATTCATGTTGAAATGCCAAACCAAACTAAACATAAATCACTTGACAGCTGACAAAATGACCACCAGTTTAAAAAAGTGTTACCAACTTAAAGTTATATTCCTGTATAAAAAAAAACACCCTTTATATACAGAGAGAGGCAATTCTTTATAAAAATCGGTGTGTAATGTAGATACTTTTTGTAGTTATTTTTCCAGAACTCTGCTCAAAACCTTTATTTTTAAAACTAATTCCTTTTATTTCTATTTTTCCTCTTCTAGTTATGGCATTCGTTTGGCAACAGCTTTAACCAAAAAAGTTATTGAACGCGGCTATAAACCTTTCGTTGTGATACGTCCACAAAATGATGCTTCTCGTAATCTCTATACTAAACTAGGCTTTGAAAAGGCTTTTGAAACGTGCCGCGTCAAAATGACACCACATCCTATTAAAACAAATGGTGCTCCGGAGCCTTCGGCTCCCGAATTAGATGCTGACGCTGATTTAGAGGCAAACAAGGAGAATCAACCGATTGATGAGGGCATCGAAGATATGCTAGCAGAAAAGTGTGATATTAAAGCTGATGATGCAGCTACGGGCCAAGATAAGAAACCAACCACAACCGATGAAGGTATTGGTGAAGATAAATAGACAGTAGATAGATAGATGGTGTAGTTTATAAGTTATAAAAACAAAAATGAAGGGAGAAAAAGAAAAGAAAACTTTTGAAAATTTTTAAAACAAGAATCTTAAAAAGTAGTGATGAATAGATGAAAAAATTATTATATAAACATACAAAAAAAAAGAAAACTATACATATATAAAACAAAATGCTCTATTAAGTTTATTATAAACAAAATGAAAAATATATAAGAAAAATCTATATATTGCATCTAAAGTAAAACAAATACAGCAAAGGAAAGGTTTACTTATAAAAACATAAAAAAAATTTAAAAACACAACCACAAAAGTCAGGACAAAAATGTTCTTTTTCTGATTACAATTTTTTTTTTTTGCTTGAAAACTATGCTTTTACTTGACGGAAGAAAACTCCCTTGTTGAATATTTAAAAAAAAAAAAGGAACAATATATTTTTATAGTTTGTTATTTTCTATTACTTTTTTCCCCACCAAAATTTCGCTAATAGCAGACATTGAAATGAATGTATTCTATTAAAGTATGATTTGAGTTGAAAAGTGATATTGGGATAGATTACACTGTGTAACCTTCGTCAACCTCAACGGTTGCAATGCAAATGAAAGTTGAGATAAACATAACCGTCCAAGTTAGTTCGAATTTAAGTTGGGGTTTTTTTGAAAATTTTTTCCAATATGAGCGAAAATCATAATAATAATTTATTTATTGAAATGTAATTGTGTGCACTTATTGTTCCATTGAACAGAATATATTTTCATATATTTCAAATATATATGTACATATATATACAAATAGTATATTCACAAATAGTAGGAAATTATAAAATTTGGTAGACATAGACTTTTTTTCTTTTGGGAACAATCCCAAAGAATTTCTGATCAAATACATATAAAACTCTATTGTAAGTAGAATTCATTTTCGGAATTTATTCTGTATATTTTGCATAAAATTAGAATAGAATTTTAAAAAAATATTTTTTAATTTAATAGTTTAAAAATGTTTTATTTTTGATTTGAATTAGTTCAATTCTTCGAATTTTGTTATGTACTTCTCATCGAGTAAATATAGCAATACGGGTAAAGCGTTGATTTTTTTCCTTCAAAATTTGGGTTAGAATATTCTAGCCCTTCAACATTGGTTCTCTGATGATTTCGGTGACGCGAAATGAAACATGTAAGGACCTGTCAGTAGATAAAGTCTGCTATAAGTTAGCGGGCAAAAACTTTTTGAGTAATAAATAAATATTGCACGGTTTTTTGTTTAACAAAAAACAAATGATCTTGAACTCGAATAATCTTGCTCAAGATCGAAATGATAAAAGATCGAAAATAAACTTTTGGTTTTAATTTTTTTTAAATTTAAAAGTAAAACGTTTTTTATTTTATTTTTTCCAAAAAAAGGTGTTTTGAGATTTATTGCAATACACAATTCAGATTTCCTGTTCTGTTCAAATGAAACAAATGAAAAAAAAAAACTTTAAACTATGAACCACAAGATAATTTCAAAGTTGATGGAAGCTGAAAATTTTAGAAAATACAGCCATTATTGTGTGTTCAAAGCTGTCAGATCTATTTTTTCCCATAAATCCTTCTTTAATTCAGCGCCAAGCTGTCAGCTTTAATTTAAAATGCCTGACTTTGTAACATATCTAGGATATTCAAAACTCTTGAAACGAATAAAATGTAGTCAAATTGAATTAAGGAATCTTTATTTTAACAACAAATAACATTAAGTTCTACTGTTTTGTCTTATTTCGGTTTGCTTTCACTGAGACCAGGAAACATTTTGGCCAAAACTACATTAACTTCTATTTTCCCACGGTTTTCAAGAAACTGTTCACTAACATCAAGACATGTAAGTGTGGCAATAAAACATTTATATTGCGGTACTAAAAGTTCTTGAAACACATTGCCATTTGTGGGTTTACGCCATGCTCTCTCTTCCCAGACATGATTGAATACTGGTACCTTTTGGACAGTAGTCATAATTTCAAGCTCCCAATATCAAAAGACCTCGAAACACATAGTTAAAATCTTTTTGTTTGCTACATGTGAACTTAATGGCAACTATGAATTTCTAATTGCAATTTAAACTCCTAAAACACATATTTAAATAAATATACATTTTTTATGAATGAAAAATCAGGGACAATATCAAAAAAATCTTGAAATAATAATTTTTCAAGAATTTTTAAAAACTGTTTTCTGGATAACAGTTACAAATAACCAATTATTTTTTGGTCTTCGATAACCATAATATTTTGTTTTGTTTTGGTCTTCCATAACCATTACCAAAGATTTTATTTTTTTTTTTTTTGTCTTTCATAGCCTAAAACAAATATTTTTATTATTTTTGGTCTTCTATAATCGTTATAAAAGATTTTTATTTTTTCGGTCTTCTGTAACCATTATGAAAGCATTTTTTTGTTCTGTCTTCTATAATCATTATGAGTAACCAAAAAGTTTTTTTGGCCCGCATGGTAAATAAATACATAGACATCAAAAAAAAAAATCATAATGCTTACAGAAGACCGAAAAAATAAAAATCTTTTATAACGATTATAGAAGACCAAAAATAATAAAAGTATTTTGTTTTAGGCTATGAAAGACAAAAAAAAATAAAAATCGTTTTGTATTGTAAGACCCAAAAAATATTAATATTTCATAACGGTTATCAAAGGCCAAAAAAAATAATAATCTTTTATAACGTTTATGGCAAGACTATACTTTTTTGGTTGATTTATAATTGTTATTTCAGGACAGATTTTTTTTTAGTTATTTTTTCTATAACCTATTGCATATTTAAAAAAAATAACAGTTATTTCGGGGTCCCTGTGAATAATAGCAAAAATGTTTTCTTAAAAATCGATTAAGTTTTTTTTTACAAAATATTCAGAATAAATTCCGGAAATTAATTTCACTGTTCAGTAGCCCACACAAATTCTTATGCATTTGATCTAGAATTTCTTTAAATTGTTCCGAATAAGATAGCTTTGACTTTTTCGTTTTTGAAAATGACTATATCGCCTACTATTTGTTAAAATATATGATAAAATATATTCTTCGACATTGAGTTCACTGGAACAAAAGTACACATAATTGCATTTCAAAAATATATGTACATAGTTATATATTTTTTTTTTTATTTTCGTTCATACAACCAGAGAAAACCATTAATAAGTTCAGCAATTTTCGTCCAATGTAACAATTTCATAAATATTGATGCAACTTTTCATAAACAACAAGAATTATAATGACCATATCATTTTGTTTTTTATGAAATGTTTCATAAATACTATGAAACGCTACATTGGACGAAAATCTATGAAGCATGTCATAGATATGAGTGTAGTGTAAAAATGGTCAACAATATGCCAACTTCAAAGTCAAACTAACTTTGCAAAAACCTTTGGGATTTGGCGATTTAGTTTATTCATTGGTTTACTTTCGTTTTCTATTGCAACCATTGAGGCTGATTTTTCTTGCTGCACAGTGTTATATGTATATTAAGGCGGGTTCGATTTGTAGGGAGGCAAAAAAATCGCTCAACGTACAAGGAAAATCGTATTCTACGGATCAAAATAAGAAACTTTGTCGAAGGAACCATACCTCTAAAACGAATTCTGATGTCCCGACTTTTGACGCGTAGGGTCAAATTTTTGAAAAGCCCACTTTGATATTTCAGAAAGTAGGAGGAATCTCTCCAAGATTATGGGGGCTACTTCTTCTACGGGAGACGCGCTAGCAGATTAATGCATAAATCATCATTTTAAGTTGAAAGAGGGCCTTTTTAGTCGTGTTTTTATAGCAAAATGTACAAATTTCGGCATAGAAATATTTCAGAAAGTAGGAGGAGTCGATTAGGGTCTCTGTTTCTTCTCCGGAAGACGCTCTAGCAGATGAATGTATAAATTATATTCGATGGGGTTGGATTCGATTGAGGCACTCTAAATGGGTCAAAGTGTGATTTTCAAAATTCGGGACATCAGAATTCGTTTTAGAGGTATGGTTCCTTCGGCAAAGTTTCTTATTTTGACCCTAGAATACGATTTTCCTAGTACGTTGAGCGATTTTTAAATCGACCCGCCCTAATGTATATCCTTCATCTTCTGATTTTCTTTATAATTAAAACATATACTCTCTATGGAGCCTACATTCCACATTCAGTTTCTTAAAAAAAAATCGCGATTTTTCATGGTTTTAACCTTTACAAAATTCAAAAAATCTCAAAAGTATGTTAAAAAGCCATATACTCGAAAGTTGTCATTGGATTTCTGTGAACCAAAAAGCATACGATTTTGGCGGTAGACTGCTTTCACATTTATGTAATAAAAAGTATATGTATTTTACAAAATGCTTTTTTTATGCAAATGCAAGTTTTAGGTGCATTTTCGAAATTTTTCTCCACCTTCAAAATTGTTTAAACATGTATCAAACGAAAACTTCATATTTTCTATATAAAATTAAGTTTTGGATTTTCTGTTTTGTCGACTTTTTTTAAAACTTATCTATTATTTCATATAAAAAAAATTAAGATTTTAATTTATAATTTTTATATTTTCAACAGGTTTTAAAATTGTTTAGAACACAATGTTATGTATTGTTAACGTGACTTATTTGAATGTATCTGTATAGAAATTGCATCAAAAATGCATTTTTTGGACAGATAAATCTGTTGAAAAGAAATAGTTTTTTTGATAAAGAATATATTGTGTATTTCAAACTGGTCTAAATCTGTTAAAAATTACAAATTATAAAAAAATTTAATTTTTTTGTATGGAAATAATAGATAAGGTTTTTTAAAAAAATCGAGAAAATTAGAAGGCATTCGAAATTTAATTTATGTAAACCATGTTAATTGGCGACTAATGCATGTTTAAGCAATTTTGAAGAGGGAGAACAATCTCAAAAATGCATCTAAGGATTTGCACAAAAATGCATATTTGTAAAAGGAGGAGAACCAGAATCTAATTAATCTAATCAGAGGAATGCGATAACAACTTCCATACTTAGAGCTCTTTAAAATTCAAAAAAATTATAAATTTTTTTTTTAATTTTTTGGAAAATTGAAACCTAGAAAAAATTGCGTGTTTTTGAAACTTTGAACAAGTGCATATGGAGTTGTGTTATGGTCTTCATAGAGGGATGTGAGCACAAAAAATTAATCAAATTTGAAGACCCTCGGTCAATTCCTATTCCATGTATCAAAGAGCTCATGATATTTTAAAATTAGAATGCAAAACTAAATTGAATTTTAAATAATTTTGGAACAACAATAAAACTACATAATAAAGTTTGAACACACCAAATTTGGACACTTTGTTTTATATAAAAAAATATCCAAGACACGTTTCGAATTTGTGATTTAATTTATTTAATTATACACTCATTGAATTATGTAAATCAACTGCAAATTACAGTTAATATAACTGTATTTGAAAAGGAGTACACATTTTGGTACACTCAAAAAGTTTCACAGTTCACACAGTTGTTTTTGTAGTAATCAGTAGTAGTGGTTTTAACTGCAATTGCAGTTGTTTTTCTATTAATATACTAAACTACTATTATGACAGTTATTTAAAGAAACAACTGAAGAAAAATACTGTATTTAATGTACAACTACAGAAACACATTTTTTGCAATAAACAGTTAATTTTTGTTATTTATTTAAAAAATGCAAAATTTCGCCGAGTTTTAAAACGCTTTGTTTGGTTTACATTTGTTATTATTAGAGAATGCCGAATGTTCGGTAATTGGTTTAAATCGACCATATTCGGCCGAATCGTTAAATTTACCAAATATCGAGAAAAACCAAATATTTCTGATAATTATAATAAAATTATGGGGCTTTGGGTAAAAATAAACTATTTTGGACTATAATGAATAAACTATGATGCTTCATTTCAGTTAATACAGAATATTCAGCCCGAATTTTATATATACCAAACATCGAGAAAAAACCAAGTATTTGTGATAATTATAATAAAAATATAATAAAATTCCAACGCTACTGAAGTTATACATTGGAGATACAATGAAATTTTTTTTGGATAAAAAAAAACTATTATGGACTAGGATGCTTTATTTCTTATTATGTTTATTCCAAAATTTTATAAAAAAAACTTGTTCAAAAATTGTTAAATTTTTAGAAACTTCCGCATTTTTTTTATAAAAAATCGCTTGTTTCAATAAATTTCTATAAACCGAATACTTCGGCCGAATAGTACTAAT